>JAWNLY010000176.1:7670000-8285000 GCA_035042045.1 Drosophila melanosoma
TAATTATCCGCTTGTTAAATTTCAGTTATAATTTTACTTGAAATCTAACAAATATTTGACAGAGCAGCCAGTTCAAATTCTATTCAACTCAAGAGCATTTTCAGCCCATATCGCATCCATTAAAAAAAAAAAACCAAAAAACTAACCTCATTAAATATATAGCATTTGATCAGTGACATCAATAACGCCTCCGAGCTATTCTAATTAGATTATTGTTGTTCTCAGCTCTGTCATCTGTGTTTGTTTGCCTTTTCAGTTTAATTGTCTGTGTTTACACTTTGAATATAATTAATGTGAATTGTAAATAGTCAGTCGGCGGCTGCATCTATTGAGCAAATGTAGATTTTGTTTGTTTCAAAATATTAATTTAAAATTATCATAAAAAATATTGTAATAATTAATAGTTTTTCACATAACCCATTTCTTATGTCTTTTTTATGTAACATTTATAATATTGATCAATGTATTGAAATGTTATAAAACTTTCACTTGACAGAAAACAAATTACGGCAACATCGCTAAACAAATAAAATTGAATAATTAGTTGTTGGGCATTTGTTGGAAATATCGCTTAGTTCAATTTCTTCCTTTTTATTGATAAATAGATTACTCGAAAAGCTAGTTATTAAAAACTGTGCAACTTCAACACTTTTTCCTAAATTAATTCAGCCTAAAAGTATGTAAAAATTTCTTACATTTTATATGATGCAAGCTGCATTAAATATATGAAAAGCAGATTATATTTATGAAAATACAGATTTTCTTCAGTCTGACCAGTATTTGCTGGATCGGTAAAACCATATTTCATAAGTCAAGGCTCATAAAAATAGTGCGAGCTATGAACAAAAAAAATCAATTAGATGCAAGCTGGCATTTTGATTTATATTTTGACAACATATTGGGACTCCATCACTGAGGGCCAAACTGATTTATGAGCCGATAGACCATAATATATGAGTGCTAGTTAAGATTAAATGGCAAACTTGTCGGTCATAATTAGGATAGAGCACACTGAACTGAGTAATTTATGAATGTCAGTTAATAGCAATTTCCCGGCACATAACAAAATCAAAGTCGACATATGCCTTTTTACTCGCTGCGAGAGTTTTTCGATAAGTATCGACAATATATCAACTATCATAAATCAAATGTTTTGTCTACAAACTGAGCGAATTTTTTTTTTTAGCTTATTCTATGATTAAGCAGCGAGTTTGGCATAATTCAACTTACTCTTAAATTATGCTTGAAAAGTATTTTATAAATAAATAAATATATAAATTACGCTTGACACGTTATGTGGTTATAAAATGCGATAAAAAATTCGCTTTATAAATGGGCAGAGAGTATATATATATATTATATATATATAGTTAACTACATTTACTTATGAATACATAATTGACTCATTTTAAAAATATGTGTTTTATTGAGTCCGCTTTTTTCACAATGAATAATATAATTTTAAATATATATTATTCTACTCCTAACTTTTCACTTTCAATCTCCATTTTAAGCAGACATTTTCGATTTTAATTTAAATTTTGTATTTTTTTCGCAATTTGATTTGTGAAATGAATTGTTTGTTTTGAACAATATATAAAGATTGATTGAACATTGATTAACATTGAGTCATCCTATTTCACTTAAACTATTATACTTATTGAGCCACTCTCGACTTGCTTATAAATATGTATATATATATATATATATATATATATAGATATATTTGAACGAGCGACATCGCAAAAGTCTCAATGAAATTGTGAGAAATGCGAAGCCGAAGCGCCGTAATTAATCACTCAGAGCCGACTACTTCAGATCGCAGTGAAGCGCGACGAGCGATTAAACAAGCACAGACACACACACACACACACACACATACACACACACTCACAGTTTGAGAGAACACACTCCACACACACACTGATTGTGGATTGAAGCAAAGCCGTCGTCATTCTTAATACAATATACGAGCAATTATCAAGCGGCTGACAAAGTTAGCAGTCGAGCACCGAGTTCTGGGATTCAGATCTCAGATCTGTTAGCGTTCGACACTTGGCGGCAATTGTCTGGCACAGCTCCTGACGATGAGCTCCACATCAAGTAACGTGCAGCAGGAAGCACATAAGGACGAAACACAACAACAGCTAACTGAGGCCAAGGCAGGTACTAAATACAGCTGCAAATACGAGTTGGAGTTGGAGTGTCAGTTCTGGGCGCAAATGGATCGCCGATGATGTGGCTTGAACTGATCAATATTGGTTAAGGGGCTGACCAAAACCAGTTACAGTTGACAGGAATCGAAATACAGCTCTTCTAAAAATACACAAAACACGCATTGCAAAGTGCAAAGCTCAAATTAAATATTGCGCATACGCCGCATTGCGCATTGTTCCAAACAAATCAACAAATTATCGTTACAAATAACATTATATTTACAGTTTATTGCCTCCGCCTCCAGTGTGGACACACCCACAACGATTGTGGTGACGCCCAGTGAACCAAATGATTCCAGTCCCAAGCAGGATGACGATGACAGCAGCAGCGATGAGTTTGGAAACACCAAGAAACCCGTGTATAAGTGAGTTGTGCATTTCCAAACAATACCATATAAATTTCCATAAATATTTCCATTAGTTTATGCATTCTCTATTTTTATCATCTCGATACATATGTTTTTTCAATATCATTTCGCATATCAGTGTTAAAAAGCTGAACGCTTTCAGAAGCTAAGCTATAAAGTGAAAATATTCTTTTTTTTATTTGTGTAAATAATAAGAAATAAAGACAAATTTAAAGTGGATTAAGAATTGCATATATGTGAAACCCAGTATATATATAAAAGTCAAAGAGTTCATATGACTCCTAATTTTTATTTTTAAAATACCTACCAGCAATTTTAGTCAGAAAATGCTGGATCTTAGAGAATAAGTATTTTTTTAATTCGCAATCGAAAAACTTGTAGTATGACACCAAATAAATCTGAGCCTTGCAGAGAGTTCGGATTGAGTTGGAGTCAGGCATGTTGTTGATTCATGTTGCATGTTGCACAGATTGCATTTACTGTGAATAACTGTGAATAACTGTGAGTGTCTGGCAGCCACTAATTAACTCAGTGTGGCAGCACGTGATCATTGTTAGCAGCATGCCAGGTCAAAGGTCTGCTTGCAATTAAGTTAACTAATTTGGATCAATTGATTAAATACATTAAAGTCACGTCATTTGCCAGTCAGCACATTTAATTGTGCTTTATGGAGGGGAGGGAATGCTGAAAGTGCCTATCTCAGTCATTCTTTCATATTGGCAAATATTGTTATTGATCAACTTTTAATTGACTTTGGTTTTTTTTGTACAAAATTAATGTGTCTGGGATAAGCTGCAATTAAATGTGAAACATGTGAGTGCTGTCAAATGCATGATAATTAAATGATTGCAGAAAAAGATATATTCAATTTGATACATTCAGCATTTTAAAAAACATATGATTAAAACACAAACGGCAATAAAATATTCTTGTATATATCGATTTAAGAGAATCTAGTTATGTATAAATTAATGAAATGTATATGCACACAATACCAACTGTTGCGTTAAGAACTTTCTTCAAAATACGATAAGATCTTAGAAGATTGAGGGGAGTTATCAATAAATTGAAATAAAACGCATCTCAGGCCAGAAAATTATTTGATCTTTATACATAAACAAAAAAAAGTAGACTTAAATCCATAATAAAATTACAATAGCAGTCGATATTGTTTTTTTTTATCGTTTGTAAAGAATCATTGTCTAAGATCTTAAATTTATTGCCAGTAAATATATATTTTTAATTTGAAGGGTTTAAATTTGAAGGTTTAAATGTAAACTGCTTAAATTATTTAAACAAGTAAGAACGCAATAGTCTAGTTAGCTCAACTACAAGATGCACTGAGTCCAGCATTTACCAGTTGTTATTTATTAATTAAACTAAGTTAATAATTAATGCCAGGGTATAGAATAATTATAATATAAAATAACCGCACGCATCCAAGCACAAAATGTAATGTTAACTAAAGCGCTGGCTACACGCAGAGAGCTTTTGCGGTGCAGTCGCTGCACTTGCGCTCTCGAAAGTGCCAAAGCTCTAAAAGCAAAGCTTTCGCTGTGTCTCCACAAGCAAAAGCAAAACATAGCGTGTGTCTTTATGTGTGTGTAATTTTACAGTTTAAGCGAATTAATGTCGCTGTGTGTGTAACGGCGTAGGTGGGACAAGGCACAAGCAAATTCCCCCACTTTATGATAAGTAAATCAAAAGTCACAATTCATGAAGACGACGACGACGTAGAGAATGTTGTAGTTGTAGCTCATGAAAACGTTGTTGATTGCAGTGAATGAGTATATATATATATATATATATATATATATATAGAAGCTAAAATCAACAGAGGAGAGAGGAGCATTTTCGTAAATCTGCTGATGCGACTGTAGTTGTAGTTGTAGCTGTGTATTTGTATCTTAAAAAAGTCGTATTAGCTGCTCAGTTGATAGTTGCGATTAGGTGTGATAAGACGAACGCGATTAAGACTCAGCCAGCCACAACGCTATATACATAAAATTAGATATTGGATCAGGTAATTGCTAAAGCGTCCATATATTATTTCATATAATGTTTGTGTTAATGTATTTGAGGATGTGTACAAAAACTGAATTTTATTTAATTAGTTCCGATTGCTATAGCAATTGCCGTGCCCATAGAAATCACAAAAGTTAATAAGTTATCATGTATAAATATAAATAGATTTATATATATTATAACAATCAAAAAGTGCTTTAAATTTGTATCAATTACGCGACTTGCGGCAGATAAGGAAATTCATGAAATTGAACACTTAATTCGGCCAAGTCCCCTTTATAACCCTTCCTACTCCCAATCCATAGCACACACCCAATTGCACGAAACAGAGTTCCACGTTGAATGAATTGTGTTTCGAGACTTTGGCTTTGATTAGATGCGTAGTAACGGTAAAGACGACTCTTAATTTTGTACTTATCAAGCTCTTAATCAAAATGTTTGCGAAACAGACACCTAGCAACAAATTAAAAATAAATGCACAGGCAATTTAATTCTTATATACAGAATTGTTCGAAACATACATAAACCAGACTAACTTCTACATGTAATCATACAATTGTGAAAAGCTATGTTTCATATAATCATATCTAAAGATTTAAGGATTCATAAATAAAATACACAAAACTGCTGCAACTCAGGCATCTATTTAGATTTTGCTTACAATTTTGTTATAAGTGCATAAATAAATCTGTTATAACGAAAAGCTCAAAACTAATGTGAACAATTTGTACAATTTTGACATAAGTAAATCTATAATAACTAATTTGTTGTACTTACGCAATTCTAAATTGGCAATAGTATTTCATTGTCATTATCAACATTTTTCAAATTTATTGACAGTTTGTTCAGACAGTTTGCAATATGATAAGAGCACAGACAAAAGTATGTCAAACTTGCCATAAAAAAAGAATTGTTGTTGTTTGTTTATTTTTTTAGCTAAAGCGTAAAAAATAATTTACAGTCGAAACCATAAATAAAATAAATAGAATGCGACAAGTGAAATTCAGTTGGGCACAGCCACAATCAGCGATCGTCAGTCATAAATATTGAGTCACATTTAATTATTATTTTTATATGGGGCACTCGAACTAAAAACTTGATTTGTTAATCTTGACAGGGATCGCTTTCGAAGTCGGAGACGCGCCTCAATTGCCCCGCTGCCCGCCCTGCGACTCAACAGCAAGGAGATGTTGGCCAGCGATTTCGACACGCACAGCCTGGCCAGCAATCAGGCATCGATCACCAGTGTCAACTCCTTGGCCAGTCTGCTGCGTGAGAAGATGCAGGTGAGAAAGACAGAGATAGAGAGAGATAGAGATACAGAGAGAAAAAAAGAAAGGCCGAAAAATTAAGAAAAGCTAAGAAAATGAAGCTGAGAAACCAATAAAATAAAGGATATAAAAGAAGCCTAAGAAGGAGTTGCAGAAAAGCTAAAAAATCTCAAAAAAAAAAAATAATAAAAAAATAAAAATAAATAGAAATGAAAATGTTAAATTTAGAAAAGTGACAAAGAAAAGAAAGAATGAGTACATAAAAAAAAATTTAAAAAAAGACAGAAGAAAGAAAATAGGAGCTACAAGAATAGAGATAATAATAAAAGTTATCGATTATTATCTGAAATCCAATCTCAAAGAAAAGATTGATTAAAGAAAGAATTAAAAAATTGTAATATAAAGAATGATGAAGAAAGATCAAAAGTGAAGAAAAAGAAGAAGGAGAATAGTTTAGTTAAATAAAGAATGATACAGAAAAATAAAGGAGTCTTTTCACAGTTGGATCATAATTAAATATATAAATAATAATTATACAGAATTATATATCCATATAATAATTGATGCCTGTTTCAACAGGCCTTTCCACAGCTGATACGCAAAAAGAAGCGCGAGACAAAGGATTATAAAATCAAGATCTTTGTGATCCTGATGTTCTTCATCATCATCTTTCTGGCAAGTTGTGCAATATTCCAATTCGATGGAACCAAGTTTAATTAAAATTGTTTAAACTTTTGTCACAGATTGGCTATGCGTATATTGCATACCACCAACAGGTGCTGACCAAGAGCTATTTCCAGAAGATCAAGTTCAACTCAAAGGATCGCATCTTTCGCATATTGAGCCACGAGGACAAGGAGGTGATCTCTGGCCATTTGGGCGTGACACTCGGTAGCGATACGGCGCCCTTTCACTGCCTGGAGGATCATCGGCGCAGCGATGGCAGCGTCTGCATCGAGTGGAATGGAATCGCTCGCCTGCACATGAACTTTGAGGATAAACAGGTGTTCCGATGCTATACGCTGCAGTGGCAGGCCCTCACTCCCGGCCTGCTGCCAACCGATTGCTATGAGCTGAAACGGGACAACGGACTGTGGTTTGGCGGTGGCATCACCAAGGGTCAGGAGTGGTCCCTCAGCTATGCCAACTTTGACTTTATGCCCTATGCCAGCGGCGATAGCAAGGTGCATCAGTTTGGCAATGGGGTGAAGCGATATTTCATCAACTCCATCGGCGTTGCGATGCAGGTCAGCGAGCGAACGCCGCTCCAGCTGAGCATCAACCGGACAGAGAATCAGTTCTGCCTGCGGGCAGCCAACGATGATTTCACATTTGTCAATCGTCTGACGCCGTTGCCCCAACTGGATTATCGGATTTGTACGACGGAGGATATGCGCAGCCTGCACATGCTGATGACACAGCAGAGCCTGTGGGATGGTCTGACCGAGCAGGATATTGGGGAGCTGCACTCGATGCTGGAGGAGCCGGTGTGGCAGATGCCGCATCAGGCGCAACGGGATGCCCTCAACGAGACGATCATTTGTGATTACTCAGAGAATGCGATTGCCATCGGTCTTGGCCACATTGTGATCAATGAGTTCTGGCAGGAGAATATTGGTGATTTCACAGTGGATCGTACACGCTTTCCAACGCTCAAGGACACCATCGATGTGCTGCATCGGCGCGGCTTCAAGGTCGTCTTCACCATACAGCCGTTCATCAGCACGGATAGCGCCAACTTTAAGGATGCCGTTGAACGGAAACTGCTCATCTATGAGCGCTACTCGGAGCGCAGTATTCCGGCCCTGACCCGCTATAAGAGCAGCTCCAGTGCCGGCGTGTTGGACATCACCAATAATGCGTCTGTGCCGTGGCTGCTGGAGAAACTGCAGCGTCTGAAGGATGAGTATGGTGTGAAGGGGTTCTATTTGGATCTGGGCACCGGATACAATCTGCCGCATTACTATCAGTGCCGCAAGCCGCTGGACAATCCAGACATGTACGCCCGCATGCTGACCAGCAGCCTGGAGAGCGCCGGACTGATGGCAGTTTCAACGGCAAGCGTTGTGCCCAGGCCACCAACATTTCTCAGCACACCACCGGCGAACGCGACGTGGGAGGGATTGAAGGATACACTGGCCGCTGTGCTCAACTATGGCGTCATTGGTTATCCATTTGTGCTGCCGGGCGCCATTGGTGGGGACTATCTGCTCGAGCATCCGCTCTCCAAAATGGTATCATTCTATTCACTCGAACAGCCACCGCTGCCCGATGCAGAGCTCTTCATACGCTGGCTCCAGTTGGCCACATTCCTGCCAGCGATGCAGTTCAGCCATCTGCCGGATGAGTATCACAGCGAGCTGGTCACACGCGTTGCCCACGAGCTGAAGGAGGTGCGCCAGACGGTGGTTATAGCGCTGCTCAAGAAATATCTAAGTCCATCGATGAACGAGGGTTTGCCCCTGGTGCGTCCCCTCTGGATGCTCGATCCCCATGATCCTGCCTGTCTCATTGTCAGCGATGAGTTCTCTGTCGGCGAGGAGCTCATCGTGGCACCGATTCTAGATGCGGGTCGCGAGGAGCGTGAAGGTAAGTCCACCCACCAGGTGCATTGCAATCTCCACAAGCAACCCAAAACGACATGTTAAGAAACTGTTCGCCTTTCTTTGTTTTTTTTATTACTTATGCCTGACACCATAAAGTATATATATATATTCCTGATCGAGCCGTCTGAGCTCTACTATGCGTCGCTATATATCCCAACAACCGACTGCGTTTGGATAATTACTTGTTTTGGGTATAAGTTGAACTTACATTTCGAGAGGAAAATTGTGGCTTTAAATTATGCGAAAAGTTTCATTCATTCATGTTGGAACAAGTAAGAACGCTGTAGTCGAGTAATCTCGAGTAGTTAAAAATACTTCTATTTTAATGGTTAATTCCGCTTTAAAAAGTTGTCCACCCAAATGTGAGCAGGCTAAGTCATTTCTTATAGTAAGCACAGGCACCAAAGAATAAAAAAAAACAAGTAAGAATGCTGTAGTCGAGTAATGTCGAAAATCGAGAAACGGATGCAGTTTATTGACAAATATAAAGCAAACTTGTTCTACGCCGGATATAGAACATTTTTTTTTTTTTAATTTTAAGTCTTCAGTTCTTATAGTCTCTCTTTTGGACGTACGGAAAGAGGGATATGGTTATATCGACTCGGCTGTTGATCCTGATCCAGTATATAAATACTTTACGGGATCGGAGATGGTTCTTTCTGTCTGTTACCCGTTTTACCCATTTTCAGGGATTTATTAAAAAATATTTTTTCTCTATGGATGTTAATTTGTTTCTTGATATGTTTACTCATTTTTTGATTGCAGTTTACCTGCCGCAGGGCGTGTGGAAAGATGGCATCGACGGCTCTCTGCGCAAGGGCAGCCGATGGATGCACGGTTATCGTGTGCCCAAGGATAAAATCGCCTACTTTCGCAAAATGCCGGACAACACGCGCTTCTAATCGAATGCACATGTGATTCACCCACTAATCCTTACTCCCAGTTCCAGCTCCAGTCTCATCATTGGTCCATCAATTACACCTAAGCCCACAAATATGTATACACTATGTATTATTATTATTACCTGTTTATCTCATCATAGGTAATACTACATATACATTATATCAACAACTTATGTTTGCCCACATTTTAGGCTTAGTTTTCTAGTATTATTTGTTGTTTTTTTTTTTTTTTGCTGTCAACATATTAGTTGTTAACTATATACATATATATATGTATCTAAAAATGAATCATCAAGGATAAAATATATTGAATTACTGATTATTAAAAAGATGTATTTTAATTTTTGAGAGAGCTTTGGGATATTGACGGATCAAGCGGACCTTATAAGTAGCTCTACAAAGAATTCTGGAAATTGTGCTAACGAAAAGCGAAGAACAATAAAGCCAATCTATACAATCTACTAATATATCGATTATTTATTAATCACTACTAATAGATCGATTAATTATTAACCAAAACTGATGAGCATAACACAGTTGTACATTCCTTGGAGGACTTGCATCTTATGGATCTCTGTCTTCATACAAAAACAAGCAGTTATGTTGAGGATAACATTTAAAGAGTTGTTGTGAGTACAGTTATATTATATTATTATGGAAAATAAAATGATAAATATATTTAATATATATATAAATATATTTTAATATATATTTTAATCGTTGACTTAATATTATTGATCGATAACATTGCTTATCGATCTAACTACACGTATAATTCGAACTTGTTAAATAACTTTATATATATATACATATATATATAAATATATATATATTTATGTAAACCTGTCTATGTTTTATTTGCTGGTCCCTTAAATTAGCTTTCATTTTAATAAGTAGCAATAAATAGTTTCCGTTATCGATGTCCAGTAAATGGAGCTTCCTCTCTCACAGCTTGAGCCGGCACTCGGCCAACGTTGCCTCGCACGGCTCCGCCTCGGGTGGCCTTGTGAGCAGGCCGCACTGAGCATCTGCGACGACAACATCATGCTGATCGAGGCAGACAACGGAGCGACGGCGCTGCGGCAGCGGAGCACCCGGCTGCCGGCAGGTGACCGGACAGAATTGCCAGGGACCGGGCCACCAATGCGCCGGGCACTGTTGCTCGGCACAGGCTCGTGTCTGGCGCAACGGACGCTTGTTCTTTGCCTGCGTCCAACAGGGCAGCTTGTCGCCGATCACTGCCAAATACGTTTCGAAAAATAACAAACATCCTCAATCGAGTTGTCACCATTTCAATTGTGCTTACCCTTGCCGTTCTCCAGACAGATGGGCTCCCGATGCTGCACACCGCCGCCGCAGCTAACGGAGCAGCCGGTCCAGTTGCTCAGGCGCCACTGATGCTGCCGTCCGCCGATCACCTTAAAAGCGGGCAACGTGAACTCATAGGAGATGCCCGTATTGCTCTCATTGCCCCGCACGATCGCCTGCAAAAACCGTTGATGAACACTTATGCTTCAAAATATATATTTAGATATTTTTCAATTTTTAAAGACTTTTCAAAATTATTCAAAAATTCAAATTAAATTTCAGAGAAATTAAAAAAACGATTCTGATTCTTTTTTATGATACATTCCTAAAGATAAATCGGATGAAAAACTATCTTAGCTATTTTAGTCACTGGTTCCCACATGCTTACATTTAAGTTAAAAGTTACTATTAATGATAGATTTTAATATAATTATTTTATATAACTTATACTCTCCACAAGAGTCTTAAAAATAGTTGCAACTGACTTTCACGAAATCGTCGCCAAATGTTGTTCGAAAAAAACCACATTTCATTTATGGTAAGAACACAAAAGTAGCTTGTTTTTGGAAAACCCCCTCTCAGTAAACCCCTGGCCTGTCGGGTTAAGTCGGGTAAAAATCTGCTACTATTGACTTACATATAACGCTATGGAATGCTGTATGGGCTGAGGTATTTTGATGGTCTCCTGCTCGTCCAGCCGATCGTAGAGGCTCTCGGCGCCGGCGATTTCAAATTCACCGGGCATGGAGATCAGACTGTCGCCATTCAAATAGAATTTCTCGCCCTGCGTACGTCCAATGGCCAGAAAGTGCGGCGAATTGGCCAACTCCTCGATCACAATGTGGCGTGCTCGTGCCGGAATGCTGACAATCTGCACGTAGCCACCATCGCTGACATTGAATGGTTCGGTGTAGGTCTCCCTTATGGGCTTGCATTGATCACCAGTACCGCCGCAGACACCGCAACGATCGTCCTGCATGTCCGAGTCAACGATCCAATCGCAACCAACTTTCTGAATGAAACGCTTGTTTAATTGATCGCGTCGAGCAAAAGGGTCAGCCAAATGGCTAATTGGCCATGTAGCCAATGATGAATCGAACTCTTACCTTGCAGATGCCATCGATGCACATGTTGTTGGTGCCCAGCGTGCAGGGCGTGCCATCGAGCACAGTTTCGCCCCAATTGGCAATTATCGTGTCATCCACATCACTGCAAAACAGACGACACGGATTCTCTAAGCGGAAGACAGACAGAGACAAAGACGGAGACAGAAAAGAAAAGGAAAGAGAGAGAAAGAGAAAGTTGAGAGTTATATATCAGATCTCTGTACACAACAAACATAAGAGGAGAATCCCTCTACTCAAATAAACAATAAGATATTCAATCTATATAACCGACCTGAAAATTCTACAATCGAGCAATATTATGGCTATATTCCCAACGAACTGAAGGAATATAATACAAAAATTTAGCACAAGAAAGTAATTAAATCTGTGTGTGTTTCTCGAGAACCTATATATATATATATATATATATATATATATATATTTCGAAAGAAATTCTATCTGCAATATCTTATGCAAAATTAGAACGTGTTGTTTTTTAAAGTAATCCAATAAATGATTAACATTATTTTAAAGAAAAAAAAAGAATCAACGATTTTTTTTTTTCTGGTTGTTAGAAAAAAATTCTAAATATATGAAGAAGAAAAAAATAAAAATTACAAAGGTTTTTTTTTACAAAAAATTTTTTCTACAAAGTACATGTAAAATTAAAAAAAAAAAGTTACACAAGAATTGAGATTCCCGAGTTCGAATTATAGCAAAATATATCAAATTATTTTATATGAATTTATACAATATATAAAATGATGTTGAATAAATTTATATAATATTAATGTTATGCAAAACTAAAACGTGCTTTTTTTTTAAGTAATCCAATAAATAATTAATATTCACTTAAAGAAAGAAAAAAGATTCAACTATTTTTTTTTAACAAGTTGTAAGAACTCCAAATGAGAATAGAATAATAATAAAAACCGATCATTTTTTGGTCTGTCAAAGCCCTTTTTTCAGGAGTATTTCCCTTGATTTGCCAGGATTGCACTTGGCTGCACTTACTCTTATCGAAGAAGGGCAGCCACTTGTAGGTGGCACCCTGATAGCTGACATTGTCGTAGCGGGCACACTGCTGCGCCCGGAAGCTGGGCTCTAGCTCCGGGCAGGGCTTCTTGCGGCAGATCTTGTAGCGCTTGCGTTCGCCAATGCAGAAGACGCCACCGTTGGCGGGCACGGGGGAATCGCATTCGCGCTGCTGTATGGAGACGCCGCCGCCGCAGCTGCGCGAGCATTCGCTCCACTCGCTCCAATTGCCCCAGCCACCATGGATGGGCGTCAGCTCCTCCATGCGAACGCATTTGCCGTTCTGGCACCACTTGTTCTTGCCGCACGAGGTGCCCGGCGCCGTCGGCCGCATATTGGTGACACACTCGCCATTGACACGACACCACAGCGTTGAGCAGAATTCGTGTGGAGCCGAGCAGGCGCCCACATCGCTATCCGTGGTCAGATTAAATTGCATGCTGCACTGCCGCTCTGCATTGTATCGCTCTCCAGGCAGCGCCTCCGGATAGTTGTATTCATTCGCCGGCGTCGGCGGATCATCCAGACACTCACCCAATCCCTGGCTGCAGCAAAATCATAACAAAATCATAGCTAATAGTCACGCCCACAATTCGCATTTCGATTCACTTACTCTAGAAAGTGGGTGATGTACTTCCTGCTGCAGTTTGACCAGCAAACCTGCAGCGTATCCGCTCCAAACGTCGGCGTCATGATGTGCACTATGGGCCCCACCCGTGGATGGCAGCCTATCTTTGCCGTGTCATGGAACATTCCAAAGCTGTAAATAGAATTTATTTTCATTCATTAATTAACAAGTCTCACTTTGATTTTCAATGGTTGTCATTTTTTTATGAAGAACAAATTTAAGCATGTCGACCAAATGACAAATCTTTTTCATAATTTTTTTTCGATATTTCTGGGAAATTCACCCATCCAGTTCTCTACTATGTGCTATCAGATGGTATTACTTATGGTAATAAAATATTTGGCAGTCGGTTCTATTTTTGTTTATATTTTGAAATAAATGTATTTTTTCAAGTTTCTTTTATTTTGCTATACTCAAAAAGAGAGATTATTGGACGGACGTTGTGGTTCATAGCCTAGAAACAAATATCGGCGGTTTTCGATATATCATAGATATAATTTAATGACAAGTTACGTATGAAATTGAAAAAGTACACATTGTTTGTAATGGGGCTTATGCAACTTGTTGGACTCACACATGGGTTAAACTCGATCAACTTTGTTGCAATTGCAACAACAATTGCTCACTTTGCTACATATATAAAAATCTGCCGAGATTTATTATTCGCATTGTCTTCAAGAAACGCAAAAAAAAAAAAGGAAATTCAAAACAAATAAAAGCAAATAAAAACAACGTCAGGCAATTTATGCCACACTCCGCGACTGGACAGCGGCGAGCAAGTCAAAAACCTGATTATTAGAATAGTGCTTAAATCAGCATAACAACAAAATAATAACAAAAACAAACACACACACACACACACACACACACTGAGAGAGATATAGTTGGAGACAGAAAATAAGCATATCGTTTCCCAGTGGCTGCCACCTGACGATGACCGGGCGACCCAGCGACAATCAAGCGTAAATTGCACAACAACAAACGAGTCACAAGCTGATCTCGGGTTGCGGCTCCTCGACGGTTGAGATGCCCTGTGATTATCTCTAAGGCGCAGCCAGACCATCCATCCATACCAAAAACGAGAGTCGAATCCTAATTTCTTGCATAGAAATAATCAGAATCATCAGTGTATATTAAATTATGTTTTTCTTTTTTTTCAGTGTTATTTTGAAAATTGAGCTTTGTATTAAAAACTAGCCACAATCTTGTGACAAAAAATTGGGAAATCGCCTAAAAACTATACAAAAATTCTGGTTTTTCGATATAAATTCTAAATGTATATGAAGTAAAATTACAAAAAGCTGTTTTCTCTACAAAAAATATGTTTTCTAATAAGATCTAAATTTCTAAAAAAGAAGAAAAATACACTAGAATTGAGATTCCCAAGTTTGAATTATGGTAAAATATATCAAATTATATAAATGATAATAAATGAATTTAGATAATATTAATGTACATTAATAATACTAAAAACTAATGTTAAAAATTTGTGTATAAAGAAAAATTGAAATGTGTAAATCCTTTTGCCAAATTAAAAGAAATATAACTGCCCTTAAATGATGAATAGAAATAATTTCGAAGGAAATTAGATACATTATAGAGTAAATTTTTTCAAGTGTATCAACTTAAAGTGTTATGATAAGATCTGAGTTTATTGGAAACTTTAGATGATTATTGAAATGTTGCACTACTGCAATCGAATAACTAATTACAGGGTATAAAGAAGATTGAGTTCGCTGCCTGGCTGACTGGCTGTCTGTCTCTCAGTTTGTCTGTCTGGCTGTCTGTCTGTCTGGCTGACTGGCTGGCTGGTTGAGTCAATCGGAACACACCAGACTGACGGGCACTTGGCTGCGCTTATAAGGCGTTTTACAAAAATCCACTTGACACGAACACGAAACGAGATAAGCCTACGAAACCGGACAACTGCCAGTGCTACCAAATTGCTCTCTGCCTCCTTCTCCCTCTCCATTTACCTCTCCCCTCTGTCTCTCCCCCGCTCTCAATCTTTAGGGATGGACCAAAAAGCAATGATTTGACATAATCCATAACTAAACATATCAAGCAGTTTAAGCACTAAATTTGACTTTTAGAAATCATTGCAACAACTGACTAAAGTAGAAATCGAAACTTTTCTGCTGCACAGAAACAAGTTTCATTAAATTCTAAATTCTTTAACAAATATCTCGAAAAACGCAGAAATATTTTTTGAGTTGATATCTTTTTTGAATACTATATATTTTGTATATATATATTACGAAATAATTACGAAATCGCAGAAAACTTCTCTAAAATCTTTTTATTATTCGAATTTAGCTGATGCCAATTTAATTTTATGCCAAATTTAAATTAAAAACTTTGTTAAGCATCCCAAATCCATTGGAATGGAACAATTAGGGTAAATGTTGAAGTGATTTATTTTCCCATCTCTAGCTGGGTTTTGAGTTGTGTGTTGTTTATGTGTGTGTGTGTGTGTGTGTGTCTCTGTCCGTGGTTCAGCGACTAATTGAGTTTGAATAACGCCAGAGGCAGAAGGCAGTGCGAGGCAGCGCGGGCCGGTGCGGTGTGCTGCGAGGAGAGGCGGAGCAGATTGAGGAACGACTGTACTGTGTACTGTGGGCGTGCAACGCAGGCGATCATTGTCAAAACACACGCAGGTGTCAAAGCATCCGTCGCGTCCACTTAAAGCCGCCATTCATTCAATTTGTTGCTTTTGCTGTTATTGTACGATGTTGTTGTTAAAGTTGTTTTTTTTTTTGTTTTTGGTTCATTCATTAAACGAATTGGGCTGCACATAAATCTCTGGGCTGGCCGAGATCAATTGATGCATTTGCATTTGCATTTGCATTTGCATTGCGTTGGTCGTTGCCACTGGCTTTGAGTGAGTGGCTGAAAGTGCATTTCAATGTTGGCCAACAGCAGCGATTGTCTATTGACCATATGCAAATGTGTGCCTAAGGGGCATACTTGCAATATGTACTAAATGCTGTTTTTTTTTTTTCTTCGTCTCCGTTCAATGAGTTTAAGAAATAATCACATCACAAAAATGCAACTTTCGCTCATGCAATCTAGTTGCACATTCTCCAATAAAAAGTTGTTGCATGAAGTATTTTCAATTTTTCATTTTCATCTACGTACCCCTAAATTATAATATATCACTATATAAATATAAATATTTATATTTATATTTATATTTATGCAGTCGCAAAAATAATTTGAAGCAGATGATCAACAAAAATGTTAACACTATAATTTTTCGCCAATTTTGGCAAATATAGATTAAACATTTTTGTATATTGAAAAATCAAAATTTAAATAACGTATAAATCGAATTCTGTCTTATTGAGGAAATTCATATTTTTGAATTTTGAAAATGTTTTCAACATTTTTAAATGGAACTATGAAAATGTGGAAAAGATCAGATAGAATCAGAAAAGTTTGATTCAACAATTGTGCAATCAATTTCTAAGCTTGGCTATCGAAATAAACAGAATAATCTGAATCTTAAGATGCAGATCGATATGAGAATACGAAAGTTTTTAAATGTGACTTACTTGTGGCCCAGTTCGTGTGTGATGGTGTGGGAAAGCATGATGCCGTTGTCCTCATTGACGCTGCACGATTGCTTCGGCTTGCACATGCCACCCACATTGGCCAGGCCCAATGTCCTGCAACAAACAACGAAAATGCAATTGTAAATGGCAGCATGTCGCGGGCAGGGGGGTGGGGGGGTTGGTACTCAGTACTCACATGCAATTGTTGCCGCAAATATTTTTGCGTGTAATCAATATGGCCACATCATGGTGATGCGGATCATTCTCATTCAGTTTGTTCAGCTTGTGCTGCCAGCTGCAGAAGCGATCCAAATTCTTTTGGGCATTCTGCGTTAGATTTAGCTCCGGCTCCGTGTCGTTCTCCTGCAGCTCAATGATGCGCACCACAACGATCTCGATGGCATTGCCAATGCTGGGATCCTTGTACAGGGCGGACACCATATTCATAATGGTCAGCAGATAGCTGACAACATCGTTGTGAAATGCGGACATTGTTGCGTCCACAACAATAAGCGTCTCCACATGCCGTGGACTGCTAATCGAGCGTCGGCTCCGATGCTGTTCACCATGCACCACCGTCTCCATTTTCGTTTCCGCCTCCGCCTCCACTTGTGTATCGTATTTGAATTTTGTGTGCGGATGCGTATGCGAATATCCACGATGTTGATGTGGACGTGGATGTGGATGTGGATGAGGACGTGGATGCAAATGTTGCTGATGATTGTGATGATGATGATGGTTATGGTTATGGTTATGGGAATGATGGCGATGGCGACGCACCTTGCGACCGCCTTGTATTTTAAATTTGCCACGCGCCTGCCACTCGAGACGTGTCTCCATGCGACGTCGCGGCTCCCTCGTCCCACAGTTGCTAACAGCATTTTGGCCATGGCTTGGGCTCTGGTTGTGGCTGTAGCTGTAATTATGGTTACGCTGCTCCTTGCGCTGTTTCTGCATGTGGCGACGCCACTGCTGTCCCGCCTACCCGCCACCAATGCAAATGATCGCAAATTAGTCAAAGATTTCGAAAGATATTGTCGGATTTGTTTGCATTTGAAGTTTTTGTCAGCTTACCTTCTTCTTGGGCTTCACCGAGGAGCGCTGGAAGACAACATGCGGATGACCGTTAGTTGGATGTGCCGCATGCTGCTTGGAGGGCTCTATGTAATACTCATTGCTGGCCGTCTTAATGTGACCCACCTGTGTGGCAAGCGAAAAATACAAATAGTTCAATCAAATCGAATGTGGAATGCAAAGACTTAGGCAACGAACTTGCACGCAAACAAATGACTTAGGCAACAAACTGGCAAAGAAAGTGAACAAAATATAAATATTTTATACTGTCAAATTCTGGAATCCAATCAGCAAATGGCGAGTACGAAAATTCTCAAATATTTTTGAGATGATTTAAAATGAATTTGAAAAAAAAAAATGGTAAATATTTCATTTTTACATACCAAACCGGAGCAGGTGGATATGGCCACATTGGCGCTGGGCTGACCGCGCACCTTGCCATGGAAATGGCAATTCAGCTGATGCGCTGCCGGCGGCGCACGGGTTCTCAGATCACGACGATGTCGCTCCACAATCAGATGCGGCGCCAAAAAGTAGCTCTGCGGCCTGCATAATGATAATTTCTACGTGACAACAACAATAACAAACAGGGTGGGGTAAGGGAGGGGGGTGGTGAAAATCAGCTTACGTCAGCTCCAAGTGCAGCGTCTCGTTGCGCAGTGGCAGCTCGATATGCAGCTCCGGTTCCGACTGCGGAACCTCAGCGCTGCGTCGCTGCCGTCGATGATCTTGCTGGTGGGCATAGTGGAGCGTGTGCGTCATGAAGGCGCCATCGGTGTGTACACGTCGCGGCACAACCAGCTGTCCTTCACCCGCCACCAGCTCATCCGTGTGCAGGCCAAAGAGACGTTCGCCACTGCAGCCACTGGAGTGGAACCACAGGCAGAGCAAGGTGATCAGATAAAAGTGCTTCATACTCTGGTCTCGTTCTTAAGTACAAGAATTCTCCCTAAAATGGTTCTCTCTCTCTCTGTCTCTCACTTAAACTCTCCCTCTCTTTGTAGCTGTTGATTGGGGCTCTTGTTAGCCGTTGTCCATGCGTTTTAGCAGCTTGGCAATTAGCGGGCACATGGCAACAATTGCATCCTTTGCACGCTCCTAAAACCCAATCCCGGCCGGGTCCAACTGCGTGCCCAGCTGCAAAAGCAAGAAAACATTTCTTTCATTGGTTGGAAGGATATTTAAAAAGTTTCAGTTAGAAAAACTCGGCTACATGCAAAAAACGAACTCCATTTTTTACTTATTTTTTGGTTATCAAAAAGTACTTTTTCAAAAATGAATTGAAATATTATTGAGAAATAAATTTATAAACAAAAAAATATAGAAAATATAGAAAAATATAAGAAATTTGTATTCTTGTATTTATGTACATATTTTCAACATTTCAGGGCGATTTTATTCTGACTATAGAATTATATTTGGTATTCGATTTCGAGTTTATTTTTGTACGCAGCAAAAATGGCGAAACAAAAATCAACTGAGAAAAACCGTTATAATTTACCATTACCATTTATTTAAGAACAACATCCGATTTTTTTTAATTTTTTCTTTTAAATTTTAAATATTAGTACCAGTTCCGAAATGCAATCGGATAAATTCGGTTAAGGATCTCAATTAGAAAGAGAGTTTGCATCAATTTTAAATTTTAAAAACTTGATGGTAATAAATTATACTTCATTAATTTATAATTTAATTGATTTAATTAATTCTTCATACATTCAATATTTGCGTACCTTATGCTTCAAGTTGTTTTCGTCAAATATGAATATTTTTAATAATATAATTTTATACATCTTTGCCTGACAGTCTCTCTACTTACATATTAATAATAAAAAAAAATTGGCCGCCAAAATGCAATCAGATAGAATTTCAATTATTCGAAATTCAACGAAATCAACTTGTTTTTTCTGAGTTTTGTTTTGTTTGGCAGGCGAGTCGAAGGCAATCAGGCATGGCCAAAGGATATAATTGATACATAGCCAAACAATAAGCCAGACCACAAAAATGGCATAAATTTGACAACAAAAACTGCACAAAAAAAAAGGCACAATGGGTGGGGCATGGGGTGTATAATACCAGACACCAGATAATAAATAAAAGCTAATTTGCTTTTTTTTAGCTTTTTAGCAAACGTTCGCAAATCAAGCTGAAGCTGGCTAAATGGATGGATATGGGGAGAATGGGAAATATATATATATATATATATATATATATATATATATTCTATGTATATATATATTTATATATGCTTATGACATTTTTGGGCACTGCCCATGGAGACAATGGCTAAAAAAAAATTTGTAGCCAAAAAAACGGGCAATAAAATTAAGCAAATAATTTGAGTGCGGCGCTTCAAAGACAAACCACACAAAAAGCAACAACAACAACAATAACAACAACAATAACAGCAACAATATTGTGTGTCATTATCAAAGCAACACACGACAACTTAATTATTCAACAGATGAACAGATGACGAAGGCTTCGCCACCGCCACAGCAGCCACTGGAGAAGATCGCGAATCGAAAATCACAGATCGGAGCTGAGAGCTTCAAGCTGGGAAGAACTTGAGTAGGCTATCGACAACCAGTTGGTGTTGTTGCTGGCGCTCTTATCACGATCGCGATTTGTAATTTATGATAAATGTTGGCAATTCCATTAATAAAATTAAATAAAGCTCATTAGCTGGAAACACAAATAAAAAATCTTTTCTTTCATCGTTTTTTTTTTTTGTTTTTTTTTGTCAATCGCTAAACGTGCCCAAAACATTAATTTCTGTGTGCGTCAAAAATTCACATATGAAATTCAAATGTTTTTGGGAAATCTACAACGAATTTCAAATGCTCTGAATCGAATTATATCAATCATTTGATTGCAATTTTATTACAATTATTAATTTAACTTTTCTTGAGAGTTATTTTTCATTTAAATAAGAATTTATATTGAAAAAAAAACAATTTTTCTAGATTAACCTTTGACACTTTAAGCCAAATGGTTGAGTTGCCAGTTTATCATTTGAGAGCGAATAAAATTAATGTTTTCTTCGTCTGTAAATTATAGTTTCATTTTGTCAATGAAAGACAAAAATTGGAATGCGATATGCAAAAAAAAAAAAACACCGGCAAATCATTTTATGAAAAGACTCGGATTTTGTGAAGCAGGCGCCGCTTTAAATGAGATTCAAATTATATGCAAAAACCCAATGTGACAATAAAATGCTGGTTCAGTCACCAGTTCTAGTTTATCTCTGTTCGCGGTATTCTCCAGTTTCAGTCTGATCCTGATTTAGGAGACAGTTTTTATCGCAATCGCGGCAAAACTTGAAAGCGCAACGCACAAAATTAGAAGGCCCCACATTATCATATGTTAAATGCTTAAGACTCGGTCCCAAGACTTGCGGACACGCTCTCTCCCCGAGACTCTCCAAGTCGACTCTCGACTCTCGACTATCAACTGATGACTGTCGACTGTTGACTGCCGCCAGTCGACGCAATGCGGCCGATGATTATGCTGCAGTGCGTCGGCTGGCGGGCGCCACTTTTAATTATCAATCAATCACATTTGACTGGTTCCCTCCATTAAATGTCAGCCAATTGATTGAATTCTCATTTGGACAGCGGCAAACCCATTGCAATGCCAATAATATAGCCATAGCTTTGTATGCTTATACATTTGACTACATTCATACCAATACCCATTTATCTATATCTATAGCTATATATACCCTATAACCATATAATTTTTTCTATAAATATGTTTATATTTATAACTTTTATGTATGCTTATACCTATACCTATATCTTTACCTGTACTTGTATTCTCATTCTTATTCTTATAGTTTTATACCTATACTATAATATTTCTCATACCTAAACCTATACTTTATCCCATTATATATATACTCAAATGAAATGTGTACCTTTATCTTTACACATAACTATAACTATATATCTACCTATAACAAACCTATATCAATACATATATAGCAATACCTTTAACAATCTATATACCCATATCGATACCTACAACTATTCCTTTACCCATACCATGGCTCCATTCAGCATTTAGCATTTAGCAATCCACTGCATCCGCTCAGCTCAGCTCAGCTGAGCTCAGCTCAGCATTGATCAATGATGTTGTCTGGCTTCGCTGATTGATGAACTGCACTCGACTCAAGCTGGGCAACTGAAGCTTTCAGCTTTTCAGCTTTACAGCTTGTCAGTTGTTCGTGCCACACAAACACATGCAACTCACTGCCTTATAGGTCCGGAAGCTGGTGTGTGGCGACACTCAAGCAGAAAATGCGAAAGTATTTTAGCAAAATGCATTACATATTTGACTAGTTCAATACGAGAGAAAAAAGCAAAAGCGTTTTTTAATATGCGAAATGCGACAAGGTAATCGATATCTTCTACTTTCACAAGGATGCTGTTTGTGTTATGGGGAAATATGTTTTTTACTGCTTTTGTTTATTTTTTTTTTTAAGTAGCACATCACATTTCTATAGTGAATCATTTGATGATGGCCCACGCTTGGAATGATCTCACATCGTTTCTACTCTCTCATTTTAGGCCGTTTTCCTCCAATGGCAATTTCACTATAGTCCGATTGGGATTCACTTACATTATAATAGCTGACACACACACACACACACACACAAACACACGTGTTTCTAATTTGGTAAACTTAGTAAATTTATTATTATTTATATTCATATATTTTGTTTTTGTCAATAACCTGCGTTGGCGTTCCCAAAGTGACATTTGTCAACAGCTTTGTTAACGCTTTGCTTAATTTATTAGCCACGTTTTGTTGTCTCTTTACATTTAGTTTGGCCGCTCGATCACATCATCATGTCATCTCATCATAATGATAATCATTATTCTCATCATCATAATCAAGATCATTTCGCTCATCTATAATGCGACCAAAACGAACAAAAAAAACCCAAAAATAAGCAAAGCAGGAAATTCATATGTTCCCAAAATACAAACAAAGAAAATACATACATATTTTAAATGATACTCCCTAGAGAAATACTATCAAATTTTTCACAATTATTGCGTTTGCTTATAGTATTAATGATACATATTCTATAACCATATCAATTCCATTTTTGTATTTTGAAGATTTTGTAAACTTAATATGCAAAATTAAAAAAGACTTTAAAAGCTCTGCAAATCAATTTTATTAATAAGTAATTAATTTTTCAAAATTTATTTTTCCTCAGCTTATTCTTGTCTCTACCATTAATTTTTGTTCCTGTTAATTGTGACCTTTTTTTGTTCATTTGTAATTAAACGATTTTTTTTGCTCTCACTTGAAATTTGTAAGCAAGTTTGAAAACTCTTTTTTAGTTATGTAAATTCTTGGGTGCAATCAAAACTTTTTCGTCTGGGTTTTTATTGCAAAGCATCTGGTAAGCAACCATTTTAGCCATATGGCCAAATCGTTTTCAAAATGGCTGATTTTAGGATGCTGTTAAAGCGGAGAGCAGGGTATAGGAGGCTGTGGGGTGAGGGGGGTCTACAAGCCAGTTCATAGAAAGATTTCACTTGGTTGCGAGGCGGAGACGAGACCAAAACAATTTTTACGCCTACCCAGTAACAGCCAAAATACAGAGAAAGAAAGAGAGACAAAGAGAGAGAGAGAGAGAGAGAGTGAGGGAGAGGGACAGGGAGAGACTTCTATATCTGGCTGTAGCTTCATTCACATGTTTATTTTCATTCATGCGTTGTAGTTTCATTGAAGCAGACAACTACACACACACACACGCGCGCAAGCACACGCACAACCCAACTCGAGACACACACATTTTTTTTATTTTTATGAATGAATTGAAACTTTTAACGTAAAACGCGAAACGGCTCACCATGGGGCCGACGGGGCGTGGGGGGACAGCTAAGTCTACACTGCGCAGATCGCACGTAACTCCAAACGATACTCGCATATGTGGAGCTAATGTTGTTATTGTTGTTGTTTCTGTTGTTGTTGCTGTTGGCGTCACGATGCATATATTTCAGTATCTGTAGTGGCGAGCGACTCCGCATCGCATCCATCGCATGTGGGCCGAAAATGTATTTTTTATGGCGACGTCGTTTTGAGTATTTTTTTTTTCTTCTCTTCAGTTTACTTTTTTTTTTTTGTTTTTTTTTTCTTTGTATACCCTATATGATGATTGGATAGTATGTTTGGGACGAGCGGAGAGAGCAGTGCTTGTGCTTTTGTGTGTTCGATATGGGTGCAGGGTATGTTCAAGTCGGTCACACGCCCAACTCGAGCACTCCTTACTAATGCTAGTGTGTGTACCTCTCTTTTGGCTCGTTATGGTTGTTGTACAACAAATGCAGGCCATAAATTTTGCACAGACGTTGCTCGGGATGGCCACGGATCGTCAGACAGAGAAAGAGACAGAGAGAGAGTGGGAGTGGGAGGGAGAGAGAGAGAGAGGGGCGAATGGACGTCTTGACGCACTGTAAAGCCACAAAATACATTTTAACAAATCATTTAATTTGTTTTTATTTGTGCTGCCTCAAATTTGGTTTTTGTTGTTGCTGCTGCTGGCCAAAACATGCGCCGCGTTTATTTTGACCATTTTTGGGAGTTGCTTGAGGCACTTTTTTTTTGTTTTTGGTTATTTGGCTCTCTTTTAGACACACATTTATATGTCGGTGTGTGTGTGTGTGTTTGAGTGTATGTGTGTGTGCTGTCTGAGATCACACAGGAAATTAGCTTAATATATGGCTACCGTTTTGCCCGAAACCAACAACAATAAATTACAAAGAGAAACAACTGAAACACAATTGATTTTTTTTTTAAATTTTACTCTCTTTCATTCAGTTCCAAAAAATGGATAGTTGTTTTACTTAAACTGTGATTGACTATCAAGCAATGATTGTGAACTGAATTATTTTCAGACTGGTCATTTTCAGTTAATTTAGGGAATGTGCGAAAAGGATTTGGCGGGGTTTACCTTAATCAAACTCAATCCTGACACATTTTTAAAATTAACAAATCAAAGCAATATTTTTAGTTTGAATTTTTTAAAGCACAATTTTGTAATAATGTTGAATTTGATTAGTTAATTTATATGCCACACATTACAGACATTCATCCCATCGGAAGATTTATTTTAACTTAATACTAAATAAAATATTTTCCAAATTGGTTAATTGTTTGTTAAACGTTATATTAATAAATACATAAATAATAAAAAGTACTTAGCGTACTTACCCGTAACGTTCTGTGATTGTTGCTTTTGTTTTTTTCTTTTTATTTATTTGTAATTTGTTTGTGTTCTTTTGTGTTTGTTTTGATTGATTTTGCTCTGAATGAAACCCACAAAGATGTCAACCGCAAATCCCGATTACAATGTCGCTGATTATAATTATGATGATGAAGAAGACGATGATGATGCGCAGATGATGTCAGGTAAATACTGGGGGGCGTCCGATTCGGAGCACACAAAACAGTAAAAATTAAAAAATAAATAAAATAAAACTCGGACACACAAAATAAAGTTAAACAACAAACAGATAAATATGTATGCGCCGGCGATGACTAAGCGATTCTCAATACTGAATAAGTTTCTGTTTCTGTTTCCGTTCTTTATTCATTTGTTTCTTTTTTGTCATTGTTGCGCATGCGTTAAAGGTGCTCTAATAAAGAAAAAAAATAAAATAATATAAAAAAATTTCACTAAATGAACATATTTTCAAAAAAGAAATAAATAAATACATATGAAATATGTTTGGCGCGCGCTTTTTTCGATTGTTTATCGATGGAAATTTCAATGCGCTTCGAGCTTTTGCACAGAGATAGACTTACGAACGAACGAACGAACGAACGATCGAACACAGACATACACACACACTCACGCACACACGGACAGAGCCGGCGTAGTCGCCGTTCGGACTCAAACTAAGTGAAAATTGCAAGCGGCCACTGGTTTTATTCAAAGGAAAGATTGGGGAGCCCACAGCCACAGCCACAGCCACTGCTACAGCCAGAGCCCAAACAGCAGCCGAGTCGAGCCGAGCAGATCAGAGTCGAGCCAATGCCGGTCGAACGAACGTACGAACGAGGCCGAACGATCTTCAAAGCTGCAGCGCTGCTCTCGTAATGAATTTTTAGCTTACGGCAGAGATTACGATGTTTGCTCTCGCCCTCTTCCTCTCTCTCTCTATCACTCACTCTCTTTCGCTGAATGGAGTCGTCGGCGTCGACGTCGGCGTTAGCGTCGGCGTCTTATTGCCGCGCCAGTGCTGCATGTGACCCCCAGCGAATACCCCACCAAAGGAAATGCGACTGCTGATGCTGCGGCTGCGCTGATGATGCTGCCTGGCAGTGACCCTGTCGCTCTGTGGACCATTATCAGCATTGTCATCTGTCTGGAGTTACTGCTGCTGTTTTTATTGTTGTTGTTGTTGTTGTCGCTATGCGTGGCGATGTTAGTGAGGCAAACTGTTTGCCATATATTTTTATAATAACATCATGCATATTTTTAGTCATTTGTTTTATCTTTCTTTATGACTTGCAAAGAAATTACTGCCTCATCTCGCTCTAGTTCCAGAAATTGCCACTCAAAAAAAAAAAAACAACAAGGCGGTGTAATCAAGGACGACACCGTTAAGCAAGCGCACCAAGCGCCGGAGGGCCAAAAATGGGAGTAAATTGTTTAAAATTATCACATTGTAAAAGAAGCAAAAAAAAATATAAAGACGTCGAGACAGAATCGCCCCGGAAAGAGAACAGAAGAGAACACAAGAGTGAAGATGAGTGAAGAAGAGGGGAGAGAGGCTCATTAACAAAGCGGGAAGGCGCGCGAAAATAGTTGCTGGGCGAACAAATTCCCAATACAGTGGGCAGTCTCAATTGAGAACCACCACAAATTGAAATCTTTCAGTTTAAATTAATTATTCATTCATCAGCTAAGAAAAAATTGCTTTAATTTTAATTGAGATTTTTCCGCTTTTTTTTTTGGGTGATGAAATCATTATATTTAAATAAATATTTAATGTTATCCTGAAAGTTCTTTAAATTTTCGCTACAATTTCAAAAATTTCGCCACTGTGGTTTTTTCCGACGTAGCCGTCAACATTGTGGCATGTTATTTTTAAAAATTTGTTGCCTGGCGCCCCGTTTGATTTTTAGGCGCCAAGCAGCGGCACCGGTGTTTGACGGCAAATTGTGGCGACACGTCTGCAGCTGGAGCAGCTGGAGCAGCAGCAGCAGCAGCAACAGCAACAACAAGAACAAGAATAGCAGATACAAATGCGATAATGTTGAGGAGGAACAACAGCAACAAAATTACGAAAAACTGAGATGCAAGCCAGATAAGAGCAATGCACGGAGAGGCGCGACAGACGACAGCCGACAGACGACAGCCAACAGCCGACAGCCAGCAGACGCCAACAAAAGACGAGCATCGCGCAGCATCGCTGCCCGCCAACGCCAACGCTGATGCCGATGCCGACGCCGAAGTCGAAGTCGACGACGATAGCGATGCCAAGAGATATCAAGCACGTCTCAATCTCAAATCATTCAGGGCCAAAAAGGTTTCTCACACCCTTTTTTTTACCTTTGAGCATACGAATTGTGTTGTCGCATCTGTAAACACATTAAAAGTATATTTCTTCAACACATGCAATTGCAGCGAGCAATGCTGTCCATATATCCATATAGCATTATCACGATATTAACAAGATTAGGTGTCAGCAACTAGGGTATTTAATCTTCGGCATGGCTAATACATATCAGATCTTTCCTGTTGATCTTTTTTTTGCCGGTGATGTGCAGCCAACGCTGCTGAATTAACAATGAAAAGTCGGACTGGTACGTAATAATATATTTTTATCTGATTATACCCGGCAAGCAACAGGCAGTAAGTAGGCAACCGACTGGCATAGAGATGCGAACGTGTCGAATTTAACTACTTTTTTCCCTTTTAATTATTATGAATATTTTATATGAATTACTAAAGCTACAAGTACAACTAACTTTCAGTTGTTAGCAATATTGAGTGGTAGCCATGAATTAGCTTGATCCAATTTTTGTGTTTTTTTTTTTTGTTGGTTTGACGTGTTTGTTGGATAGTGATCGTGTCGTGACGAAAGCAGACGGAACACGCGATCAACTCTAAACTAGCCACAAATCGTGCGTTGGAACAAGTACACACAAATACACTCACACATTCATACTCAATGCATACACTTCACAAGCAGCATCATCCTTGCTTTTGTGCATTTGTATCGTGGTTTTTCGCGTGACTCTCATGTCAGATCTCTAATCAAACAAATCTCGCTCGTGGCGCCGCCGCCGCAGCCGCATCAATGTGACGCCACATGCGTTTGCCTGTTGTGTTTGTGGCGCCAACATTGCTGAATGCGGCTTACATTTCGCAGCTTAATGAATTTTGTGCTGCATTGTGAGGTAGCCAGGTAGCCATCGCTTATAGCTGTTTTTGTGTCTTCTGCTGACTTAACATTAGCAATACAAATTAAAATTTCAAATTGGAAATTAAACAAGCTTACTACGCGCTAACGACCACATGTGAATGGCAAACACAGTAAAATAAATAAACAAACCCCAAACAGCTGTTCCCTATGCCATTACCAGGGCTACCATCGATAAGGAATAATAGTATAAGCATTAACATTTGTTGTTTAATTATGTAGTTCAACTTGAATTAATTCCAACATATTTAATTTTACTAAATTACAAGTTGAGTTGATCAAATGCAGTTGCTCAAAATGGTTTACAGTATGAATAGTAAATGTCAAATTAAGTGTAGAGCAACTGTATCAATAATAAAGTTCTTTTTTGTTATATTTTGTGTTATTGCGCATTTCACATAAGTTTTCACAGCACAAAGCTTTTATTTTTTTTATTTTTTATTTATTTAGCATATTGGCACTTGAATGCAGCGCGAAGTTGGTCAGCTGTCAAAGAAACAGTTGGCAGCCCTGTGCACGATTACCCTGCGACTGTCAAAAACCACATAAAAAAAAGTTGTCTGCTCGGTATTAAAAAATTTTTGTGGCGCTGCTAAATATTTTCTAGCATATCGGTAAGTATAGTTTGTGTTTACAGACTCTTAGATAATTGAACTTGAATTGCTAAGCGTTGCACCGACGATATAACAACGAAGCAAGTAGCCTTTATCCAGGCACAAATCGATATGTGGCTGCTTTGCTACCCGTTTGCAACTTATGTAATTGCGAGTTGAATGTTGATGTTTAGTTGTTTGTCAATTTCTGTTGTGTTGCAGAAAATATGATACGTGCTCCGCTTGTGAAGGCGCTGGGCGCACTCGGCTCACCCACACACCAGATCGCCAGCCGAGCCGTGCGCACCAGCGCAATTCTGGCCCAAACGCCGGCCAAGGCGCCTGAAAAAATCGAAGTATTTGTCGATGATATTCCCGTAATGGTGCTGCCAGGCACCACCGTTCTACAGGTCAGTCTGTGTATCCAGCATGTCCCAAACACTCACTAAACGATTCTGTTTTTGGGCAGGCTGCCGCTGAGGTTGGCGTGGAGATTCCACGTTTCTGTTACCATGAACGTTTGGCCGTCGCAGGCAATTGTCGCATGTGCCTCGTTGAGGTGGAGAAGAGCCCTAAGCCAGTTGCGGCCTGTGCCATGCCCGTGATGAAGGGTTGGCGCATCAAAACCAACTCCGATCTGACGCGCAAGGCACGCGAGGGCGTCATGGAATTTCTGTTGATGAACCATCCACTCGATTGTCCCATTTGTGATCAGGGCGGCGAGTGCGATCTGCAGGATCAGGCCATGGCCTTTGGTTCTGATCGTTCACGCTTCACGGACATCAACTACACGGGCAAGCGGTAAGCCAAACAAATTAATATTAATTTTAGAAGAGAAGAAAGATTCAATGTTTTGTTTAGCCTTTCTTGGGTTTTTCTTTCTTTTCCATGCCATCGAAAAACAGAGATTTTCGACCTCGCAGAGTTTATAAAAGTTGAGATACTTTCCGCTAACTTTCGAGCTGATGCAAATCAGTCTTATTTTCAATTTTTTAATAACTGCCACAGCTTTGAATAATCGATAAATATCCAATTAGTGGGTAAAGGGTACTTATTATTCGCTCACACTTAATTTAAATAATTGAAATCGCTTTACAGTGCCGTCGAGGACAAGGACCTTGGGCCGCTGGTAAAGACCGTGATGACGCGCTGCATCCACTGCACACGTTGTGTGCGCTTCGCATCGGAAATTGCTGGCGTCGATGATTTGGGAACAACCGGACGCGGCAATGATATGCAAATTGGCACGTATGTTGAGAAGCTGTTCCTCACCGAGCTGTCGGGCAACGTGATCGATCTGTGTCCAGTGGGTGCGTTGACAAACAAGCCGTATAGCTTTGTGGCGCGTCCTTGGGAGATACGCAAGGTGGACAGTATCGATGTGCTCGATGCCGTTGGCAGCAACATTGTGGTCAGCACACGGACCAACGAGGTGCTGCGCATATTGCCTCGCGAGAACGACGACGTCAACGAGGAGTGGCTGGCGGACAAGTCGCGATTCGCTTGCGACGGTTTGAAGCGTCAGCGTCTTGTTGCGCCTATGGTGCGCATGCCCAACGGTGAGCTGCAGGCAGTGGAATGGGAGGGTGCACTGATCGCTGTGGCCAAGGCCCTGCAGAAGGCAAATGGTCAGGTCGCTGGCGTTGCCGGTCAATTGGCCGATGTAGAGGCAATGGTGGCTCTCAAGGATCTAGTCAATCGACTGGGTGCCGAACATCTCGTCACCGAACAAGATTTTATCAAGGGCAGCGCCATCGATGTGCGCTCGAGCTATCTACTCAACAGCACCATCGCAGGTGGGTGATTCGCATAAAGGTACATCCTTCTTAGATTATTCATGATGTTGATATAATTTGCAGGTCTAGAGCAGGCTGATGCCGTGCTCCTTGTGGGCACCAATCCCCGTTACGAGGCACCGCTGGTCAATACGCGCCTGCGCAAGTCCTACGTTCACAATGAGCTGCAGATTGCGTCGATTGGGCCCAATGTTGATTTGTCGTATGAGCATCAGAATTTGGGCGCTGATCCCAACATTATTAAGGATGTGTGCAGCGGTCGACATGCCTTCTCCAAGGTGCTCGAAGGCGCCAAGAAGCCAGCGATTATCATTGGCGTTGATCTGCTGGAGCGTGCAGATGGTGCCGCCATTCATGCCACCATTGCCCAATACTGTCAGAAGCTTAAGAAGCCAGTGAGTCCAGCTCCAGATCGACTCTACACTTGATTCTATAATCTTTATTTTTTTTTTAGAATTGGAATGCGTTCAATGTGCTGCATAACAGCGCCTCGCAGGTGGGCGCCTTCGATGTGGGCTATCAGCCGGGCGTGCAACGTGCACTGCAGGCACAGCCAAAGGTGCTCTTCCTGCTTAATGCCGATGCTGGCAAATTGACGCGTGATCAATTGCCCAAGGATTGTTTTGTTGTCTATATTGGATCGCATGGCGATAATGGCGCTTCGATTGCGGACGCTGTTCTGCCTGGCGCTGCTTATACCGAGAAGCAGGCGACCTATGTGAATACGGAGGGACGGTCACAGCAAACACATCCGGGCGTCACGCCACCGGGCATGGCCCGTGACGATTGGAAGATCTTACGCGCTCTGTCGGAGGTGGTTGGCAAACCACTGCCCTATGACACGCTCGACGAGCTGCGCTCACGTCTTACGGATATAGCGCCGCATTTGACCCGCTTCGGGCAACTGCAGCAGGCGGACAGCAACACTGAAGCCGCCGCCCAGGCAACACCAGTAAGTTGATTATTGCTCCAGCTCCATGAAGAACACGAAATCCAATGCAATGTGTGTGCTTCTTTTGCAGACCAAATCCATCAGCAGCACCCCCATCGATGTGAAGCAGAAGGAGCTGCGCGACTATTTCATGACCGATGCCATTTCGCGTGCATCGCCAACAATGGCCAAGTGCATATCGGCATTCAACAAGCAGCAGCGTCTGGATGAGACAACCAAGCAATCGGCAGCGGCCATCTAAGCGATCTGATCTGATGATTTAACTAATATATTAAATAATTAATGTTGTTTTTTTTTTTTTTAATATTTTCGCTCTTGTATCTGAAACAATTGCTCTTTCAATGTCCTGATTGGCCTGGTGAGCAGGAGGAAGCAGAGACAGATCGGAGTGCAAAAGATGCTAAAAAAAAAGAAGGGAATTAAAAAATGTTTTGCAGAGAGGCACTGAGTAGATTGTTAATTTGTCATTTAATTTGTTAAAAACAAAATACGCAAATAGGAAAACAACTTAAACCCAAAATAAATACGAAATAGAAAAATACTCAATATGCTAATGAATATATATATATAGATATACAAATACGTATCTATATCACGAGTTATTGGCTCTATAAAAATGTACATGTATATATTTTATATATATATATATATATATCTGTATCTGTATAGCCGTCACGCTCTTGTGCGCTTATCCAATGCACTCTAATTGGTTGCCAACTAGTAAAATATAAATCATAGATCAAAGGGATCTGCTGAGGCGAGTTTTTTTATGATTTTTATATGGGATACACTTTAATACACCATTGTGGATTACTAAGTGATATGTCATATATTAAAAAATTACGATGCTACATGAATAAAAAGAGTTAATAGATTAAGAGTGAGTGAGAAAGAGAGAAGTAGAAATAAAAACTAATATGTTGGTGTGCACATTGAAAACTCGCTGATTTAAACAATTAAATCATGTTTAAGCTACTAAAATTATGCTTAAAGAGCGAAAGAGAGAGACTGTAAGCATGCGTTCCCTTTCATGTTGTTCTTGTTGCTTTAATAGCCAATATCTCAACTAACATAATAAAATATGCAATAAATTCAATTGTTGTTTACGAACGTTAAAAGTTTCAGTGAAATAATAATAATCTGTAGTTGCTTTAGGTGAATGAACAAAGATTTGTTTATGTTGCATTGATTGCGATACTAAGATGAAAATTATTATTAAGGGTTTGTTGTTGGTGAGTATCGTATTCCTCAATCGATCTCGGCGATGAAGTCCTACTAATTGTGGATTGGACTGTTATTACTAATATATATGTATATATATATATATATATATATATATAGCATATACCCCTTTGGAAGAGGCGTTGCTTGCTTCAGGTTTAAGTTCGCAAATAATACAAATTTGTTTTGTATGTGGGTGAAAAAATTCTATTTCATACCGTAAAAATACAAATTAAATTGTTTTATAATATTATTTAATGTTCATACATAACGTTATTTCGTAATTTTTTTAGTGAAGGCAGCACGCTTAAGGCATTGATGGATGATAATCCCACGAAGACGCTTCAGATCGCCTAAAGTTCAAATGTCTAGCGGGTTTCTAAAAATGTTAACTCTATTGCTCTATTGTGTATATGTCTGTGTGTGTGCCAGTGCCGGGTGTGGGTGTGTATACATGATGTGCTGCTATCGGAACTAATTAAATCCAAATCCGCTTGGTGTCCCCAGCCAGCCAGCCAGCTAACCAGATAAGCATATGGCGTGGGTGTGTGTAAATGTTGCGTTTGTGAAGGGGGGGATAAGGCAAATATGATCCCGTTTAACTGCAGCAGCTGGCGGGCGTTGGATCCAGGCCAGAGCGCTTGGTAATGCTGAGACGTGTAAACTCCTCGGCAGTTGTCGGATGAATGCCGACGGTGTTCATCAGTGTTGGTATGGTGAGGCCGGACTTGAGAGCGGCGGCAAATCCTTGGATAACTTCACCGGCAACTGGTCCCAGATAATGAAGGCCATAGACGCGCTGATCGCCGTTGCGCTGGGCGACAGCCTTCACATAGCAATAGCGTACACTCTTCTGGGGTATAAAGAACTCCGTTGGTTTGTAGTAGCCGTGGAATACCTCGATCTCATCGGCACCGAACGACTTTACCGCGTCCTCCTCGCTGAGGCCGACGCAGGCGTACTCGAGCGGGGTGAACACTGTGGTCGCCACATCCGCATAATCCATGCGCTGTTTGGAGCCAGCGTAGAGACGACGTGCCAACAGACGTCCGGCGAGTACGGCCACTGGGGTCAGTTCCGGCTTGCCATGGATAATATCACCAACAGCATAAATGTTGGGCACATTGGTTGCCTCATCGCAGTCGACCTGAATCTTGTCGTTGTGAGCCAGCACACCGGCATTAGGCAGATTCAGATCATCGACGAGACCCTTGCGTCCAACGGCCCAGAGGACCGTATCAAAGACATCGCTAGCGACCTCACCGGTCTCCGTATTCTCGTACTTGACAAGGAGGCGGCCATCGGGCTGCTTCTCAACGGACAATGGCACAGTTTTGTGCAAGAACGGTATGCCGCGCTCCTCCATGGAGGCAGCCACCAAATTGGCCATTTGCTGATCAAAGCCACGCAACACAATCGAACGCACCATTACTGTCGGCTCATAGCCCAGTCCCTTCAAGAAGCCAGCGCACTCCAAGCCAATATCTGAAGAGGGGAGGACAAATAATTAGATTAGATTTAAATTATGTGTGATGAGGGAGCAATAAGATTGAGACTTACAGCCAGCACCGACGACGAGTGTCTTGCCGGGTTCGGTGTTCAAACTGAAGAGATCATCGCTAGTGATGCCATACTCAACGGCACCGGGAATATCCGGATAGCGCGGACGGCCACCAACGGCAATAACGAAATTCTGAGCGGTAATTGTGCGATCGCCGCTCTTCAGCTTAGCGGACAGCGTATGTTGATCAACAAACGAGCCCAGACCGTTGATGTACTCGACTTTTCTGTGTGCGAATATGGGATAAATACAATAATGATAAGCAATATATATATATACGCCAATGATTTATTTAAAGTGCATGGGTGCTGCTATATTTTGTTTAGCTACTTTATAGCCCATTTTGCTTTAAATTAATTAAGTTTAAGAGACCACTTACTTGTCGCGCAGATCGACGCGTGTCACCCAGTTGACAGATTTGATGTGATTCTGCACCGAGGAGACGAGCTTCTGCCAGTCGGGCTTGATGTTCTCATTTACATTCCAGCCATAGGCGGCTGCCTCATGGACAGCTTCGCCGAGGAGCGAGGCTTGATGCATCAACTTTTTGGGTATGCATCCGACGTTGACACAGGTGCCGCCCACGCCCCATTTGGTGCCGATTGGCGTTGGCTTCACGTAATCCAAGCAGGCGACGCGTGCCCCATTTGCCACAGCTTCCTTGGCACAGGCCAAGCCACCGGAACCACCGCCAATCACAACCAGATCGTAATCGTAGTTGCCTGTAATGGAAACACGCACAATTTAAAATTTGTAAATATATATTCATTATATATATTTCAAGTAACAGTCAGTTTGTGGCTACCCTGTGGCAGCATCGTTTTCTTCTCTCGTAATCTTATATCCATATAGGCGGAACGATAAATGCTGCGTCCCTCGGCCGACTGCTCGTCCGCCTGTGATGCGGGCACAAACTCAAATATATGCATTTGTTGTCGAGCAGAATGTGCCACACAGGGACGACTGAATTCTCGCCTCTATTTGTTGTCCCTGTTCCACTCCAATTGTGGAATTGTGTGGTTGTCCTGTATTTATTAATTTTATGCGTGTCCCTGTTGTTGTCTCGCTGTTAATCAATGTGAAGCAATCAACTGGAGACTCCGCCTTTGGCTTGTATATGGTTTGCTTTGGACCCCACAAAAACACGGTTTGCCATGGTTACCAGGCGATTGACGATTGGCGACTACCATACAATTATTACTCGCTTTGGGATCTATGCGAAAGGGGAGCAGGCAGCTGAGCATTGCCAGAGCTAACAAGGACAGTGCTTGAGAAAGAGGCGTTGCAAGCCGATTATACAAATCAAAATGTGTAATTCATTTGGTAAAGTCTCTCTATTTTTTTCCAGTTTTCCTTTTTTTTTTATCAATTTTGTTTGCCAAGCCAAAAGACAAATTGTAATTGAAATAAGATTTTGATAAGCGTAGGGGAAAGAATTAAATAAATGGACTTATCGAGTCTTAAAATCAACTAAGAAATTGGACTTTATGCGTTTTTTTTATTCTCAACTATACATATATATATATATATATATTAAATAACTTTGCATATGCTAAGCTGCATTTATGGAGCTTCAAATTAACATAAAAATTTAACCAAGCAGTGTTAGTTTGTGGTTATGGTTGCGGGTAGGGGAGAAAAGTTCTACATATTCAGGTAAAGTAACTAGTTATCGCCTACGCCCGCGTCCGCCCCCTTCACAGCCAAAAGTTGCAAACTCGATTACATTTCGATAAATGCATTTGCACACATTCATGATGACAGACGGTTTTTGTGAATGATGATAATAATCATGAGATGACGTAATCTCTTCCTTATCCCCCTTCCGCATTGTACTTCTGCTAAGTACCTTGTATAGGTGTGAATTGTGAAATACCAATAAAGATAATCGTAAACATTCTCGCAGCCAGCAATCAGCTATCAGTGGTACATCTTGTGAAATAAGCAGAGATAAAAAGGCGTAAGTAACCAAGTTAGAAATTGTTACCAAATGCCCTTACGCTGACCGCACGATCGTGACTGTGCATAAAAAAAAAAAACTTTGCCCATGTAAAACAACGCACTAAAGCCGGCTAAAAAATCGATTGACGTTCGATAAGTTAAAGCAAAGCGGGGGCGCTTAACAGCTAACACATAAATACATTTACTTGTACATATCATAAAGGAAAACAGTAAAAGCCGCCATTATGCTTAGAGTGGAGTTGGCAACTGTGAATTTTGCATATTGATCTTTGCACAGAGTTACCAATTATTGTTTCTGTTATTGACTTTGCATAGCTTACCTCGCACTGTTTTAATATTGCGCACGGGCTGCTTATACATGGCCTGCCTATCACAGTGGGGGTGATTAAATGGGGGCACATTGGTGCCGGTTGAACTGGTTGGGTCTTTGGCGGTGGAGATACGTGAATTGCGGCGGGTGCCCTGCTCTGCGACAGCTGTATTAGTTGGCTTCATTGTTGATAGATTTCTATGCTGTTGTTGCTGATAATTGTTACTGAACGTGTTGTGTAGACGATTTGCTGCGATTGTTTTTGACGCACTTGACGTAAATAACGTTGCATGCTGTCGTCGTACTAACGTTACACAAAACTTTGAATTCCACAGTGTAAGCGACATATTTGCAGGTGTATAAATTATATATATTTATGTTGAAGCACGTCTGCCCGGAGGAGATTTGTATGGTTCAAAAATTCTCAAGTTGAATATGTGAAATTACAAACGCGCAGCAAAAACAAAAATAAAAAGCAACGTCTTCGTCGTCACGGCGCTTGGAATGATTGGAAAGTGTGGGCAGCGAAGCTCGCTACGTAACAGCAGCAGCAGGGCTGTAGAGCGCGAATGAGAGTCGAAAGGCGAATCGAATGAAGAAATTAGGGTCGCCAAGCACTGATGTTAAACAATAAAATCGCACATTACGCACAAATAAGAAACAACATTTACATTTATATAATTCCCCCACTCGAATTATATAGTATCAACAGTTGGTTTCCCGTCTGCACAAGGTTGCCAATCTGCAAGGTTATCAACAAATTTGCGTAGTGGCTCTCTGGCAACTCTGTCAGCTGCCGCCGGCCGCTTTGCCGAATTCTCTAAAATAGAAATACGCGATAAACGCAATCACAAGAAAAATCAAAAACGTTGCCAACCTCAAGGTGTGAGTAGCAAGCGTCAACCACAGTGTGCTAGTTTACGTTGTCTGTGTCAGTTTCAGTTTAGCTTCGATTCTAAACTTTACAAATTTATTGTGTTTAATCTCAATTGCACGTTTATATTTCGTGACGAGAACGAGTGCAAACAACAACAGCTACGACAATCAGGATGAGTTCCATTTTAATAACGGGTTGCAATCGTGGGCTAGGATTGGGTCTGGTGAAGGCGTTGAACGCATTGCCGGAGCCGCCACAGCATCTTTTTACGACTTGCCGCAACTTGGAGCAGGCCACAGTAAGTTAAATAAAAATACCCAACGACTCATGACTCATGCAATACTACGCAAAATACAAAAAAAAAAAAAAAATGGCAACACTAACCTAACCCGTCTATCTGTCCGGTCGTCCGCAACAATGACAATTAAATAATTCTCGTCTGCTGGCATCACCCAGCTCCGACACACTCACCTTTACCATCTACGGGCGCCATGTTTTGCAGTCTGGGCAAGTGTTTTAGGCTAACAAACAAGATTAAAATATGTTTCCAAATATTTAATTTTCAATTGATGAACACACTTTAAATGCGGTCGCAGAATACACAGGAACACAATTAAAAAACTCGAAATTTGTCAGAGAAGAATAGCACAAAAAACCTGCTACTCCGCGTCACACTTTCGCCAGCAAACGCAAATGCGAAATAAGCGGTAAACTTTTTTCAATTGCTTTTACGCTTTCAGTTCGATGCTTTGACTATGGCTTCCAGCTGTGGAAAGCAGCAATTGCCGGCGCTCAGCGAGCAAGTATCGATGCTCTCGTATTGTGTTGTTTAACGACCGTTTTCAGACCACAAACAAAAACCTATCGATAATGAAAACTCTATAGGAAAAACGTTGTAACCCTTTTTAATACTGAAATCCACAGAGTTAACGTATGTTGATTTGGTGAACAACTGTTCGTTGATTTGTGTCGAAAGAACCAAATTGGGTATTGTAATGGTGTTTATCGGAAAAAATCAGTACCTGCTTTTCGTTCAAGTCGTCCTCCTCCTCGTAGTGTTTTTTTTTTTTTGTTTTTTCATACTTATTTATTTATTTATACATATAATTTATAATATAATTTGCTATTACAATTCTTTTGTTATCACACTTGCAATAAGTGTGAGAATCTTTTTTTTATTTGGTATTTTTATGGTAACTCTTTAGATTTCAACCATTTTTTTACGTTTCTCGAACGAAATATGTATAAATTTAGCGATAGTTTTTCGATACAGCAAAAACGTAGCAACTTTTAAATATTGAGTGCATTTAGATCACTTTAATAAAATGTATTCCTATCAAAAGATTTAATCGAAGAATATCGATACTGATTTTGATATTATTGTCGGACAAAATACTTATCGATATATATTTTAACGGCCATTTATGTGAAACAATAAATATATTAAACATGTTTCGTATTTTTTTTCCTTTAGGAATTGAAGGAACTGGCTAAAAAGCATTCGAACATACACATTCTTGAGATTGGTAAGCAATTTAGGCGTCTAAATAAATGAAAATTGAAGATTAACTGTTCGCTTTTTGTTTTGTTAGATCTGAAGAACTTTGGTGACTACGACAAACTGGTTGGCCAAATCAATGCTGTGACCAAAGATGCCGGCCTCAATGTGCTCTTCAACAATGCAGCCATTGCACCCAAGTCTGTGCGCCTTGGAGCCACCCGAGAGCAGGATCTGATCGATACGCTGCAGACAAATACTGTTGCTCCAATAATGCTGACCAGAGCCTGCCTTCCGCTTCTTAAGAAGGCGTCGGAGGCCAACGGGACCGAGTCGATGGGTATCAGGCGTGCCGCCATCATCAATATGAGCTCCATTCTCGGTTCCATAAAGTCGAATGTGGAAGGGGGCATGTATGGATATCGCACATCGAAGGCGGCTCTGAATGCGGCAACCAAATCTATGAGCATTGACCTGAAGGCACAGAGCATACTCTGCGTCAGCATGCATCCCGGCTGGGTGCGCACCGACATGGGCGGCGGCAATGCACCCCTGGATGTGGACACGAGCACAAAACAGATTGTGGACACCATCTATCAGCTGAACGAGTCGCACAATGGCGGCTTCTATCAATACGATGGCGTCCAGCTGCCCTGGTAAAAGATACCAAACAAATATGTAATTGCAAATTGGTGCCTTTCAATTGTGGAATTGATTTAATTTGTTTCTGTGTTGTTCAATTTCCTTACGCAATCTAGTATTCCGTATAAATAGACCATTGTACATATGCGTATATATATATAAAAATTAATTATGCTTGCTATCTATGTGTCTATTATTGTTGGGAGCTTAAAGAAATCTCAGGAAATCCCAAGTTACATTTAATTCCGATGAAGAGCGTTGCCGGATCAAAATGGCTGTGGCAATTGTTTGTTTTGGGATTGATTGCCCTCATTTCCATTCGTATTCCCGTTTTCCGTTCCGTTCATGGGATGGGCTATGCGTTTGCGCAGATCGAGGCGAGGACGTCGATTGCTGGCGTTGCTCGCGCCGTCCGCGCTGCTGATTGGTGGTGGATCATTCCATCCGGGTGTGAGTGAACCTAAAAGCCCGAAGAACGAGACAGACAATCGTAGTTTGTAAAAAATCAAAGAGAAAGAGTTTTACCTGGAAAAGCGCCAGTGGGTGCAATGGTTTGACCCACTGGTGGTGGTGGCTGCTGTTGTTGTGGCTTTGTTGCAACTGTTGGTGGCAGCGGCGGCGGCGGCGTCATCTTTGTCTCTTAATGCATTTAACGTTCGCAACTTGTCTGTCTGATTATCTGTTTACAGATAGCTAACAGCTGTTTTGCTCAATTATTGTTGTTGTCATTCTTGTTTCGTGTCAATAATTAATAGCCAACTTCATGTTAGTGATATTTTTGCGTGCAGCCTACTTCACGTGATTGTGCATTTTGCGTGCAGCCAACTTCACGGACATGCGCATAAGCGGAGACCTTATTTCAAATTTTTAACGTTAATTTGATTAAGAAACGGCAAAAATTGCAAATGTATAGGAAATCAGTATATGTGGATAATGTGAGTATTTAGACTAACTGCTTTTCATGTAATACAACAATTTCCTAACATATCTTTTTTATTCTCTCCTATGACAGTATCTTTTTTTATTTTAAATAATGCTATGACTATAAAAATATTCTTGTCATTGTAAATAATGTCCTTTAATTTGTTTGTTATTGTTTTATAGCAAGCTAATAGCTTTACATTATTTTGTACTTGACAACGCAATTATTCCACACATATTTATGGTTTCTTCGGAAACCTAAATACTGAAATAGGTAAATTCAAATCATGTTTTACGCAAGTAGATTTGAACTCATAGCATAAATGGATTTGTTTTTATTGTTGTGTATAAGTTGATTTTCTTTTTATTAATATGGCTTGATGCTATGTGATGTCTTACAATAGCCGCTGTCACACGCACAAGAGTCCTTTGAATCTAATCTTGTGCAGTGGCCAGCAGCTGCAATAAGCACCAACAATTGAGCGCCGTTTATATTTCACTGTGTGCCACTTAAAAGCTAGTTTTGACTGTCATCAACTTACTCGTCCTGTCCTTCAATTGAGGAAAACTCTGATATGGGCATAAGTAATAAAATTACAATAGTGCTGAATTAATGATAAGTAACACAGGGTTCGACATTTGTTTTAGTTCCCAATCGAAAGTTAATGACACACTTTTAAATTGTTAATATGGGACTTAAAATTCGAAGCGTTTATTGATTTTCAATCGTGGTCGTCCTGTGGTCTTTATTAATAATAAATGCAAAAATTTGAATACTAATAACAGAGATAAAAAAAATTGCTGCACTTTGCGCTTTCATTAACGGACATCAAAATTTGTTTTATTTTTTTTCGAAAACTTGCCATGTAAATCGATTATTTTTCCAATCTAGGTGTCAAAATTTAATTTCACAAATTTACAACAAAAAAAAATTATTTATTTTATAAAACAATATATATTTTTTATTTTGTATATTTTTTACTGTATCCTTAATTGATGCAGTGTAAGCACTTGAAAAAAAATTATTTGCATATTTTGAAATAATATGCTTTTCTAGCCAATGCAAAATTATTTTTGCTGACTGCTACTCCTCGCTGTTGTCGCTTAATTAACAATATTTAACTGAGACAATGTTCAGGCCAACAGGCTGCTTTTATAGTTGCAGGCGAGCCACATTGCCACATAACGTCGGCCGCGTAAGCGTTTTTCTCTGCTTACGCCGCATACCTCATGTGGCAAAGGTGATGTTGTTCCTTTCGCTGTCTCTTCTTGAATTTGTTGTTGTCATCCACTTTCTCTACTGCTCACACATGCGCGTGTCTGCATACACACACACACACAGACACCTACGTAACGGACAAATGCAAGCCGAAGTCTCAGATGTGTGTGTCGGTTTGTGGTTGTGACTTTGTAGTACATATTATTGGGCAGTGCGTACAGTAGTCAATACCATATAAGAATTGTCGGGAAATGAACTTTGTTCTTATATGATAATTATATGATTTTATTTTTATTTTGTTCAAACAATCAGAGACAAGATCCTTGTTAGTATTATTACATAATCGAATTTAATACGGATCGTTGTTATGTTGTCAGGAGATAAATATGAATTAAATTAAAATGGTTATCAAAAAAATAATGCCGAAGCCATAATTAACGCCATTATAAGTTCGCCTCCCACGATCTCTTATGCACATATATACTTATAATAAAAATATAATTTAAATAATTGTAATTAATAAAATAACCTTTTCAAATTCCAGTTCTACTCTTGTCGAATAAACTCTTGTTGTAAGAATCAGCTGTAAGAAACATTAGCTATGATTATATTTTATAAATAACTATATAGATAAGTCATTAGCGAGGTATCACTGTATGTATTAGTGCAAGCTGCCTAGTTTTAGGCTGTAGTTCGATTGCAAATCAAAAATGACAGCAAGCAGCAACATTTGAGCAAGAAAACAGACAAAAAACATTGGTTAAGGAGCGGTGGGTAGAAGGGAATGGGGATGGGATGGGGCTGTTAAAGTCAGAGGGAATCATTGAGGCAGGTTGCTCGACGCTGAAGCCCAGTTCCAAAAGGAAAACGTAAAAAAACAAAAAAAAAGAAAAAAAGAAAAAAAACAAGGCAACTAGGAAATATGATGCCGCCACGAGCGATGTAATTGCAACTTCGCTGGCCACACTTGCAGCAATATTGCATGCACCGCCATAGGGTGGTTAACTCGACAGCGGTTTGAGTGGGGTGCAATCTGTAGGAAACCTCGTGTCGACCAAGCTAACAAAAATTAAATAACATTGTCCTATGCATACATGTGACACCTTTAACTGACCCCCACCACACACACCCCAAACGCCCCTCACTCTGCAACACCCGCACCACCCGCCCCCATGCTATACCATAGCTGTCAGTGCCACGCCCACGCCAACGCCCACGCCCACGCCCTCTCGACGATCACTTGTATGGCATCGCATCGTTTGGAATGCTTCGCTGCGCTGCGCCCGTACAACGGGGCCTGATGTGTGACCGTGTGGGGAATCTCAACAAGGTAACAATCAGCAAGCGGCCAGCGACCAGCGGCCAGCAGCTTAGCACTCTGCCTGGGCACGTGTGAGAAAGAGACAGAGAGAGAGAGAGAGAGAGGGAGCGTTGGGAAGAGGGGTGCGAGGTTGAGTGTTGCTGGACGGCGCTTAGTGAAAATGGCGTGTATCGAGTGACAGATTGTCTGCGGCAAAGAGGCCAATAGAGTGGCACTATTGCCAATCTTCTTCTTCTTCTTTTTCTTCTACTGCTGCTTCTGTTTCTGCTTCTGCTTGTTCCGCTTGTGCTTCTTCTGCCTAATGTGCAGTTCTTCTTCTTGTTGTTCTTGCTGTTTGCTGCCTTGTGAAACCATAATTTTCAAAGCAGTTGACAGCCAAATACAATTTGCATGCCACCCACACCCAAACACACACACACGCACACACACACACACACACACCCACACAACCACACACACATGCACATGCACATTGCTTGTTAAAAAAAAAAAGGTTGCAACACTTTTTCACACATGTTGTTTCTGTTACTGATTTTACCCCGTAGCAAGTTTCCTTGACCACCTGTGACACCTACTTGTATTTAGACTACTCCCAATTAGTATCGCCTTACGATGAAATAATATATGAGAAACTGAGCAATGCATAAATAAATTTGCTCAGACAACGCATGTGCCTGATTTATGAAGCTTGTTGCCTTGCTGGCCCCTCAAAAAGTATGCTACAACAACTGAGAAAATGCAACAAAATTCAGCTAGATTTTCCATCTATTGTCAAGTTTCCCACTGTGCTGTCATATGTGATATAGTAGTTATATCTTGCAACAAAATATTCGCATCAGTTAAAGTGTTGTTGTTGTTGTGCTAGGAAATTGCATTAAATCCACATACCTCCCATAATTTTTTATCTTGCACCGTTTTTGAGCTAGAGTCAACAAAATTGTGAAATAGATTCACAGAAACATTCTTTCAAGATTGTGGACTTATTGGCCACGCCTATACAAATCGCGACAAGTCGAGGCACGCCCGTAAAGGTTTTTTTTGGGCACCTGTTCTGTTCTCACTTGTTTGTCCAATTTCTTAGCCAAGATTGTCCCTGAACGTGTTTTACATAATTGAATAGTGAAATTTGCTTGATAAGTCTTCAGCTCAGAATATATTTATTCAACGTTTTGTCATAAGCATTATTATTCAAAATTCGTGTAAATAACTAAGCTATTAATTTGCATAAAATGAACGAAGCTAACTTTCCTTGATTATTAACTGATTTAAGAAATTTAAATATAGCTTGCTTAAAATTAAGATTATTGCATTAGAAAAAATAAATTTATGTAATTTTAACTTCAATTGGAGTGACTACAATTGTTTGTGGATGTGGAAAGCTTAGACTCATGCATAACAGTGAATTTTAGGTAAACAAAAATTATGTTTTCAAATAAAAATACATTTGTTTTCCATGTTCAAAAGGTATTAAAATGGTTTGGCTTCATATCTTTGGTTCAAGGCAACATATATGGTTTGAGCTTGTATCTCAGTTTTTGCTTGTCATCGTATTTAAGAAATCGTCAATTTTTCTTCACCTTAAGATTATCCCAGTTCTATGGCCTTCATACTCAAAAATAAGAAGTGAAAACGTGCTTAACTCTGTTAAACTTAGGGATTTTAAAATCTCTACTTGATTTTCTCTCTTATCCTTTAACTCTTGAATTCTTTCTTGTGTTCTAACATTGTTCTGTCCCTTTAAATAAGCTAATATCGATTCATTAGTTTTGTTTTTTCTGGGTTTTTTTACAATCCTTACAATAAAAGTTGAATAATTTTAAAATAGTTGCCTGCACGAAGGTTGTGTAAATATAAAAAATAAAAGCACACAGCTAAAGTAAAGAACCAGCGAAATACATATTAAAATTTTAAACGAAATCGATTTTTAAAAATTTGTTGACAGTACTTAGTAAATGTTAAATAAATAAATTAGCATACTGTATGGCAGGATGGGTGGTAGAGTGGGGGGTGGGGGGGCAAGGCACCATCTGCATACAAGCCCCAACAAGCTAGCAAGATAACAAACTGACAAATTAAATATCAATCAATATTCATTTAATTATATCGTCAATATTAAATGAGCTTATTGACAGACGGACTGACAGTCTGACAAACTGACAGCATAAAAGGCTTGTTTTGCTTTCGCTTTTGTATTTTGAATTGAATACTCAACTCGTTGAAAATTTGTAAAATTTTGGATTGGAGTGTTTGGATTGTGAACATTCTTATACTGAAAATATATTTATATATTTGTGTTCTTATCTATTTAATACTTACTCAGGATATCTGTTAGCCAGGAGCGCTCTTCTCGGGCAATCTTACATATTTTTGAAAGGGATTGAATTGGTGGTGTTTGGTGCTAGCACGTCAGACGTATCCTTATCGATGGTGGCCGGGAGACGGTGTAGAGACAGTGAGGGGGAGGGCGTGGTGTGGCATGAGGTCGCAAGTCGGTTCATGAGAAGTGGAGGTCAAAGTTGCAAATGCAACTTGGCAAAATGTTTGCAACCTTCGCAGTGTGACGCGATATGCGCTGCTCATGATCAGCGCCACAATATATGGCATATATAGATGTTTATGGAAATGTATATGTATTAGTTACTGTAAACGCATACGTATATGTATATGTGTATTTGCATGAATGTAGTTAAAATATGAATCTAGGACACGCTACGAGTCCACACAAACTGCTTACGTTAACGTTGATAGCGTTGATGACGTCACGGTCTCGTTTCGTTGCGATTTGTTTTTCGGATTCAACTCGTCACAGGGTTAATGGGATGCTGAGTGGGTGCAGTCTGTCCCTGACCTGGGTCTGGCCATGAGGCTGTTGCTCTGTTACCGATGACTATGACGTCAAGAGCTGAGCGGGTAAATGGCCTTTTTCAGCATTCTATCACATGTTGCTGGCAAACAACCACAACAGCAACAGCAGTGGCAGCATCAGTGGCAGCATCAGTAGCAGCGCCTGTAAGAAGGCAACGATTTTTACTTTTTCTCTTTGCCACAAACATTTTGTGCCGAACTCAGTTTTGGAATTCACTTCACTTTATTAACAATGCTTCAAAAACCTTTGCACACTTCACTCAGCAAAATCGGGGGCGAATTTATACCAAATACTATGCAACCAAAACGAAAATTATTTTATTCACTATTTACCGGTCGCAGTATATAACTTTCGTTAAGATTGCACTGTAATTAGTATAGAATTTATCGATTTTTACCTGTTGTTTTAACTGCTTCACTGATTTTTATTCATGCCGTTTTCAATGACAAACATCAAAATAAAAAAAAAAAAAAACTATCTGCAATATTTATTATATATATTTATTACGCTAAATTGCGAATACTATAAATTTGAAAAACTTGCCTTAAGCTACGCTTCCAAATGACAAACACAAGACTTGAACTCCGATACATATTTTCTAAAAATTTTAGTTTTGTACAATTACAGAGCAGGTTTGTTAGTTGACAAAAATTTACTGATTGTTCGTACGGCAGCTATATGATATAGCCAATATATGCTGATTAACAATTAAGATTACGTAAAATTGGCATAATGAAGTTTTGTAGAAGGTGTGTAACAGATTGAAGGAATGTCGTCGCCTTATAAGTTATATATATATATATATTCTTGTTCAGCATCAATATTCGACTCACTTTAACTGTCTGCGTGTCTAACTGTCCGAATGTAAAAGCAGACGAAGTGCAGAGAGATATGAATTACTGATTCACATACGCAAATCAAGTTTATTTCAACTCTTTCGCGAATATCGATTTACTTTGAATATAGGCAATGACTCTCTCCGTATAAGAGCACCATAAACACATCCTATCGACTATTTTAATTAGATATATAAAAATATTATTTGATACAACTTTTCGTTTATGTATTATATTAGAAAAAATTAAGAACAACTGCTAATTGATTTTATTTTAAGTTGCAACTTTCACATGATATAAAAAATGAGATATTTCCCCTGAATAAGTTTGTAATTTAAGGACCAAAGTAACAAATACCTCATCTTATAACTTCGATTAAATTTGCATAAATTAAATAAAAGCCATATTATTATTTAGGCATTCAGTAATTAAATATGTTTTCGTGATTTGTACATGGGTAATCGTCATTTGTTCACCCTACATTATCCCTGTTCTATGGCCTTCATAACAATAAAAAGATCTGAAAACGTGCTTAACTGTGTATAACTTATCTTACTCTATAGTTTAAGAGATTTTAATATCTCTACTTGATTTTCTCTCTTATCCTTTAACTTTTGAATTCTTTTTTGTGTTCTAATGTTGTTCTTTCCCTTTAAATAAGCTAATATCGATTCATTAGTTTTGTTTTTTCTCACAATAAAAGTTGGATCATTTTAAAATAGTTGCCTGCACGAACGTTGTGTAAATATAAAAAATAAAAGCACACAGCTAAAGTAAAGAACCAGCGAAATACATATTAAAATTTTAAACGAAATCGATTTTTAAAAATTTGTTGACAGTACTTAGTAAATGTTAAATAAATAAATTAGCATACTGTATGGCAAGATGGGTGGTGGAGTGGGGGGGGGGACAAGGCACCAACTGCATACAAGCCCCAACAAACTAGCAAACTGACAAACTGACAAATTAAATATCAATCAATATTCATTTAATTATATCGTCAATATTAAATGAGCTTATTGACAGACGGACTGACAGTCTGACAAACTGACAGCATAAAAGACTTGTTTTGCTTTCGCTTTTGTATTTTGAATTGAATACTCAACTCGTTGAAAATTTTGGATTGGAGTGTTTGGGTTGTGAATGCTGAGCAGACATGCATAATTAAATTCAAGTGGAAAAAGTCAACAGAGACTTGACAATTTTATTTTACATTCTTATACTGAAAATTTATTTATATTTTATGTATATATATATATATATTTGTGTTCTTATCTATTTAATACTTACTTAGGATATCTGTTAGCCAGAAGCGCTCTTCTCGGCCAATCTTACATATTTTTGAATGGGATTGAATTGGTGGTGTTTGGTGCTAGCACGTCAGACGTATCCTTATCGATGGAGGCCGGGAGACGGTGTAGAGACAGTGGGGGGAGGGCGTGGAGTGGTCGTGAGGTCGCAAGTCGGTTCATGAGAAGTGGAGGTCAAAGTTGCAAATGCAACTTGGCAAAATGTTTGCAACCTTCGCAGTGTGACGCGATATGCGCTGCTCATGATCAGCGCCACAATATATGGCATATATAGATGTTTATGGAAATGTATATGTATTAGTTACTGTAAACGCATACGTATATGTATATGTGTATTTGCATGAATGTAGTTAAAATATGAATCTAGGACACGCTACGAGTCCACACAAACTGCTTACGTTAACGTTGATAGCGTTGATGACGTCACGGTCTCGTTTCGTTGCGATTTGTTTTTCGGATTCAACTCGTCACAGGGTTAATGGGATGCTGAGTGGGTGCAGTCTGTCCCTGACCTGGGTCTGGCCATGAGGCTGTTGCTCTGTTACCGATGACTATGACGTCAAGAGCTGGGCGGGTAAATGGCCTTTTTCAGCATTCTATCACATGTTGCTGGCAAACAACTACAACAGCAAAACAACACCATAATTAAGTCTACATTTAAATGCGTGTTGAAAAATAGTTAAATATAATCTTCTGCAACTCATCAGTGTCAAACCTATAATAACTCAGTTCATTTTACGCATATCTATAAACTGAGCAGTTGAAATCTGTCCACTCTGAAAACATATAAATATTTATAATTATTATTAATAATTTGTGGCTTCGCACCGCACGACATTGTTCAAATATTAATATTTATTAATATATACGTGTATATATATATATATATGTATTTGTTCAATATTAACAACGTAGCCAAGGCTCAAAGAATCCTGGCATGACCAGCTCGTAGAAGGTTGAGTGGCGTGCCTGGACCACAGCTAACATATAAAGAGCGCCCGGGGATTGGCGCAAGGGCAGTCGCAATGCCAGCAGTTGCAGCACATTCGGAGGCACCTTTTCCGACTGCCCCTTGGCATGGAACTGGGCGAATGGCACAAAGCCTTCAATGCCGCGATAGATGAAGACGCGTACACGACAACAGCCCTCAACGAAGGCCAGCAGCGTCTCGTCGTCTCGCACCCGCATCGCAGTCAACTGGCGGGCACTAATATCGGCGGCCAGTGACTGGAAGAGGCTGCCATTCGCATGATGCAGCTGGACGTGAGCCGCTGGTGCTGTCGACGGCGCCAAGGGCGGTTCACCCGAAGCGAATAAAGTCAGACGGGCATACAGCAGCTTGGCGCTCTCAGATGGCCCAACATGCAGTCGCACCGTTTCCACAGGTTGAGTTTGTGGCTGCTCAGATGGATGAGGCAAGATCATGGCATGCATGTTGCTGCTGGCAGCATCAATATTTGTTTCCGCTTGCAGCTGATGTTGCAGCTGACGCAATCGTTCAATTACCGCATGCAGCCGCAGAGTGTCATCATCGACATGGGAGGTTTCCTCATGTTTGCCATCATTGTTTGCCAACAACAGGACATCATGGATAGCTTGCTCCAGGTAAAGCACCAGCGTTTGCTGCTGCTGCTGCTGCTGCTGCCCTTCGTGTCCTTCGAGCCGTGCATGCAGCGCCCTTAGCTCCTCCAGTGCTGGCCAAATCAAGTGGGCACTCCGAGCTGCCAACACGCGAGCTGGCGTATTGGGCAATGGCAGCGTATCAGTTGGCAGTGATGCAAACAATTTCGATTCCGATTTGGAGGCCAGGTGCAGCTGTCGCATTAGATGCAGAAAGTCTTCCACAAGATGCTCATCATCGTACAGATCGCTCTCGGGTATGCTCAGTTGTGTGATGTTCACCTCGGTTTGCAGACGAAAGTTGAGATGCTGCAGCAGGCGTAGTAGCAACGATTCGTACTGCAGCTGGCTGATCGAATGGGTTGCATCGAGATTTGGCCGCAGCTGCGATTCAATGCTGGGTCGACTCAAGTACTTGATGGCTTCTTGATAGGTTGGCCCACTACGTTGCTGTTGTTTTGTGTCGTGCAGCTGCTGCAGCATCGGAGCTGGTACATCCATTGGCTCAATCTCAACTTTGGCGCTGGTCCGCCAGCTTTGTAGATTTGCCAGGCTGCTACAGTTCCAGTTAAGTTCGAGCTGTTCATCGCTTAGGTCATAGCTGGTCATAAAGCTGAACTGATCAGTTGTTGCGTTGCCCAGCTGCAGCACAGCAACTTCATCAACGGGTCCGCTCTCGAAGCCACCAGCGCTGTCGTAGTGTGTGCCATTCCAGCGATAGATGCGCGTCCAACAGCCCAGCTCGTTGATAAGCAAATAGTTCTCTGCACCCCCTGCCGGTGACTGCAGTGCAAAGACGCGACGCACATCTGCCTGATCCGCAGCCTGGTGCAATGAAAAGCGGCGTCGCAATTGCTTCACCTGATACGGCAGACGTAACAGACCAAAAAGTCTGGCCATTCCAGCGCACAACTTTTGACTACGATCGGTCAATGCTGTAATCTGGCGGCGATAGACACCATTTGCCGGAAGCTCTGTTTGCTGTGGCAAATTCAGGCGCAGCCAGCGCACCCTCCAATTGCCACTGATGACCTGCGTCGCCCGACCCTGCGCCCACAAGCTCTTCTCATGCCAAGCACTGTAGTTGAATCCATTAATGTGCAGGCGCGTGCGCAATTCAGGCGCATGCAGCGTGGCAAAGTTGAGCGGCGTCTGCAGTCGCAGCTGTTTCTCGTGCAGCGTGGCAACATCACTTAAATTGAGATTGGGATCCCCGTTGATGGGCCAGTTGGCCAGCAAGGAGCCACTTACGTCCATTGACTGCATAACCACCGGTGTTTCCACACGCTGCACATGAGGCGCATTGGTCTAAAATATAAAAGCGAACAATAAATAGATAAATTGCATATGTTCATATATAAAAATTATATTATAATAATTAACCAGCAAGGTATTGGCATATTCCTCAAAAAGATTGTGGCCATTGACCAGCCCATTCAGCTGCACGTGGCCATCGTCCAGATGCAGCTCCTTGGCAATGATGGGAAAGCTAAGGTTTTGCGGCGTGTGCAGAGTAACCACACGCGATAGATTCAATCCATTCAACTGGCCGACGTGCAGCGCATTGGTGTCCAGAGCGCCTACAGCAAATCTGACCGGATCTGGGGAATAGATGCACAATAGTTAATCTTCCGCAAGTGGTATATGAATTATATTTACGTTCTGCTTTCCAGTTGCGATCAATGCGCAGCGTGTCGTGAATCCATTCGCTGACATTGCAGCCATTGATGCGGTCACCTTGCAACACCATGTTATCCACATGGAGCGCATCCATCTGCACAGCAGCCTCGAAGTGAACCGGCGTTTGTATCGTCACTTCGTTGACGCCATCGATGAAGATGAGTTGTTGCAACAGATCCTCCAGCTGAATGCCATTTAGATTGCTAATATGCGTGTCGCCTAGAATACTCACGCGACCCGTAAAGATTTTGTGACTCTTCAGACTCAGCTGTGGCTGTCCCTTGTCGAGTAGATTATCAAAAAATGTACTTAGCGGCTCCAGACTGCGATTGCCCAGGTGGCCCAGAACTGTCAATTGCTCCAGTTGAAGTTGGGCAGGTAATCTTATCTGGCCACGCTGCACAAAAGCGCCCAGCTGCGAATCCCAGCGTAGGTGCTCCTCTAGCTGATTAGCTTCGTCGCCATTAAGTTGACCCTGCAACTGTAAATGGTCCAAATGCAGGCGCCCCTTCAAATGTATATCGCCGTCAAAGTTCAGTGGTTTCAACTTGTTGGCAAGTCTCTCGAATGGCACTCCATTTAGTGCCTGCAGCTGTAAGGCATCCAAAACATTAAGACGACCCCCGAAACACTTGGTACCCACAATGAGCAGCTCCTGGTAGTCATCCCTGCGAAAGACTATATCGTCGAGCAGTTCGGGTAACAGACGTTCATTGTAGCTGCCCAGAAGCAGAAGATCGCTGGCAAATATGGGCGACTGCTGGAAACGCCAACGAGTGCGTAGCTCATTGGGCTGATCCAGCCAGACGACATCATGCTGCAGTTGGGCGAGATTGCGCCCGTTGACTGCGCCCAACACTTGTACAGCGCCATTGACCGCAATGTGTTGCACTTGGATCTGGCCATTGAGTATTAGCAGAGGCAGTTCATCAAACTGACGAAGAAAGTCCAACAGTAATTCGGCCTTGAGACCCTGCAGTTGCAATGCATGCGCACCCATAGGCAGTATCAAGTCCTCCACTTGTAAAGTGTCCGATTTTGGCGGCGTCGTCAGTACAATATTGAGATTGAGTCCATTAAGGCGACCCGTGCCCGTCACATTGTGCGTCACATCGAGTTGATTGGCCTGCAGGTGATCAAAGTGCGCTTGGCTGAGGTGCACCGGCTCGTGGAGCGTCTGATATCCGCTGGATAGGGGCACATCGTTCAGAGCGTGCATCACCTGCAACTCCGACAGCTGTGGATCGTTGGCAAACCGAAGGCGTGTCGTTGGCGCCAACAGCGGTGCATCGACTCGCAATGCTTGGGCCAACAGTTGTTCCAGCTGAACCCCGTCGTAGACGCCGCTGAGCTGCAGCTGTTGAATATATACATTTCCCGCCAGACTGCTCAGATTGTGCAGCGTCTGCTCTGTGTGCTTGGTGACAAAACGTTCGATGGGAATGCCGCCAACGGTGCCATCTAACACATGTGTGTCCACTGGTAACGCCAGGAGCTGCACTTGCTTAGCCGCTGGTATGAGCAGCTCCTCGTTGGCATTGTCAGTTCGCTGAGCCAGGTCACCCAGCAGCGAATCGTAGCTGCTATTGTCCAGCAGTCCACGCAACTGCAATTCCCCGTTCACAATCAGCTGGGCAAAGTGGCAAGCGGCATGGATGTGACGCGACTCGGTCAACAAGGGATTCAGTGGCGCCTCTTCGAATTGACGACCCTGCGCGCTACCCTTGAGCTGTGAATTGATAATCATTCAGTTAGAATCTTGTTGCCAGAATTAAATGTTTTGATCGAAAATTAAGATTCTAAGTTTCAGAATTTGCGCATTTTGAAAACCAGGTTTTATTTTTTGGAATGAAGTTCAATGCAAACCAATTATGTAATTACCTCCAGCTCCTCGGAAACTTCCAGTTGTGTGAAAGTGACCAAGCCCGGCCAGTCTTCGTTTTCGCTCAGTGTAACCACATTCGAGGGATCGACTCCGTTGATCGTGCCGGCAGTGTCGACCATATTCGCGGCTAGAAATATACAGAGATTCACATGAAGCTTTGCTCAATTATTCCTTATATTTGAGCAACCTACACAGTGTCCGGGTAAACTGTTTGGGTGAGTGAATGATGCTCGTGGAGCTGCCCTGAGACCAAAGATAATCGCCCGGAAAGTTCAGTTCATTCAGTGCACTCAAATGCAGCGAGTCCTCAAAGACAACAGCCTGAAGTGGGTTTTGGGAATGTGGGTTGCATGTGATTAATGATCCAATGGAATATTGCTGTATATATAACTTACGCCATGCACCTGAAGATGCGAGAGGTGAAGCGGCTTTTGACGCCAGACCAAATCCTGTATGAATTGCGTCCACTTCAAGCCATTGATGAATTCAAAGCTTAGATCGCCGGCTTGATCCAAGCGCTGTTGCGTGCTGGAGGGCAAGGATTCAAGTTCCTCAATGATCTTTGGTTGCAGCAGCTCCAGGCGTTGCCCATTGATCGAACCGTTGAACTGCAGTGTGGCATTCTGTACGTAGAAGGGCACATGGTTCAGCATCTCGATGTTCAGCTCCTGAACTTGGACAACATCAAATTCCAGCTGCTCATAGTCAAAGCTGAATAGCTGTAGCTGACGCTTGGAGCGACGACTGTCGATACCTTCCAGCTCTTGCTTTAACGCGCGTATGTGTTGCAGTAGATCATGCAGATCCATGGCAGCATCCGCAGCAGTCCAAGGTTCTTCGTTCACAAGCAGCGCCTCCAGAACGGCATCATCATTGATAACCAGCGTAGTGTTGAGCTCCTCATAATGGCTTAGCTCTGGCGTAGCTGGTGCTGGAAGGAGCTGAGCGGTGCTGAGCGCCAGGACCTTGTTCTGATCCGCCACCCAGTCATGCATAAACTTCTGTATCTCTTGCAGATCGTGCAGCTCTGAATTCCGCGGTAGCAGCTGTGTGTGTAGTCGGAACAAGCCGGAGGGCGCCGCATGACGAGGAACTAGCAGCAGTGGTGGTTGCATCTGACGAAGCAGCACCGCACCTGCCAAACCCGCGTCCCGCTGCTCATCCAAAATGCAGCCGGCGCCATACCGTGTCTGGGTGCCAAGTTCACAGGGAGCCGGAAGGCTCGCCTCGAAGGCCACTCCATTCCAGACCAGCACCTCCAACTGCAGCAGCGAGTGCGTGTCAAAGAACACTCGATGCTGCACAAACAGCAACAGATCATCCCGATAGCTGCGCACTGGCACTGGCAGAAACCTCTCCACCAGATTATAGTTCTGACCCAGCAGCGTCTTGGGCACCAGCTGACCCTGCACATAGCCGAGTATTTGTGGCCGCAAGCCGCCCAACGCCAGATAGCTGATCCCACCCATTTGGAAAGCGGCAATGTCAACGATCTGTGGGGCATCCAAATGTTGACGAAGCTGCAGCTGCAGGCCCGCATCCGGCGACAATTCACGCATGTTATGCGCATAAATAAGCGCCTCGTTGGACTGGCCCACGGCAAGTAGAAAATCGTGACCCGTGTCCAGCACAGCTAGCGCCGTAATCGTCTGCTCCAGCTGCAGGCGCTGCACAATCCAAAACTCCAGCCCGTCCACATCGTAGGCATAAATGCTCAGCGTTCGATTGTGCACCTGCGCCAGATAATCGCGATTCTCGATAGAAAATGCCAACAACTTGCTAATGTGACTGCCCAGCGGCCAGTGCCAGAACTGTGTGAGGCCCATATCAGCGTCCAGGCGATACCAGTTCAACTGCTGCTCTGTGGCGAGGAGTAGTAGACTCTCTTGAAGCTGCGCCTTTGCATTCCATCGCTCAAAGCTGAGTGTCACATCAATGCCACCCTCCACTGACAACGGTTTCAATGGTTCATAGATTGGAAAGTCGGTCCCATTGACGGCAATTTGTTGTTGCTTCCATAGCAGCAAATTGTTGCTGCTTCGACCCACCAAATATATGCTGCCATTCTGCTGCAGCTGTTGCCAATGCGACACATCCACACCGAGCGTAAACTGCAGATCCTCTACTATGCGACTGAGCACAAGCATTTCACGTGTGCGCCGCTTGGTTAGCTCCAGTTGTTTAAGCTGCGACAGATCAATGTCCAGCGGAATGGCATCTACCACATTAGCTTCCATCACAGCAGCCTGTATACTGCCGCCAAGCATCTTTTCATGTACATTGCCAGCAACTGGGTCATTTTGTATACCGCCTGTTTTCGCTTTGATGGCCGCCTCCAGTTGCCGCACCTCCTCTGTGTTACCCTGCGTTGCAACCGCCTTATTGATCTCCGAGCGTAGAGCCTTTGTTTCACTCAGTGCAGACTGGGTGATAAGCACCTTGCTCGGCTTGAGATTGTCTTTCTGCTCTTGTTTTGTCCATACCGGCTGCACTATAACGCCTTCCTGTGGATAGATGATGCCAACGTTCATATTTGCTTTGCCAATTGGCTTTCCAATTTCCATTACCTGAGCTCCATTTTCCGCCTGAAATGCTGCGTGTATTTCGGTGCGTAGTTTTGCGATCTCCGCACGACGTGCTTCCGTTAAGATGGGCGGGGATTGTGAATCGCTGTTGCTGCATGTCGTATAGAACAGCAGGAAAAGAAGCAATTTCATGTTATTGCTTTTAACACACAGTGCCACAAAACAATTAGTTACAATTAGTTACAACATTAACAATGAACACGTGAACACATTTCTTTTTTTTTCGAAGTTTACCGTTTCTTGCTTGCGTTGCCAGCTCGCTCTTACTCTCTTAAAAATCTGGCAGCGCCAATATTCTAATTATGCTCAATTTGGTGAAATTAATGGTAAATTTGACTTAAACTTATTGAAGAAAATTATATTTTTGAATTTCATTAATGCATAAATACATTTCAAAATTTTTTACAAAATGGAATGGAATAAAAGAAACTCCGAAAAGATTGCAATCATTTTCTTTTGTTATTTTACATGCGTAGCCGAGACAAGAACCTTTAACGAAAATGAACTGTTTTGATCCAGTTCAATTTTTGAATTTTTAAGCTGAAAATATGTAATATTTAAGATTACTTGAATGTTGAAAAACAATAAACACAAGTACTAAAGAACTTTTGTAATTAGCTTAATGCATTAAATGTTACATACATCTTCTGGGATATTATTTGTTGTAAAACAAAACCATAGCTAAGTACACAATAAGCATCATGGAGCTTGTGTTGGAATCTCGTCCATAACTATGCCGCATATTAAAATTTAATGATGCCTTCCTTGATGATTCTTCGAAGTGGCGAACAAATGACTCGGATCTGTCTCTGATTCAGATTGAGCCACATGTTGCCCATGTGCCCATGTAGCCATGCGCTCCCTCCGCCGACTCAACCTATCAGCTAGAGTAGATCTCACACACACACAGTGAACCCGAATAGACACAATTCAAAAATAGTCTGTAAATTATTCAACATTTGCTTAACGGGATTAAGCCAAAAACGATAGCCCAAGTCAAATGTTATTAATAAAAGACGTTTAATTATAAAAGTGAATGGGAGCATAAAATTTTGATCTCCAATGGCAGCCAAAGCTGTTCAAAATGTATTTTTGAAATCTGCGGTTACTTTGAATATAGGCAATGACCTTAATTGACATTTTAATTAGATATAAATATATGAATTGATCCAACTTTATTTATTCATTTATTTATTTTATTAGAAAGTTTTTTGAAAATGTAAAATTAAGAACAACTGCTAGTTGATCTAAATTCTATATTAAGTTGCAACTTTCGCATGTTATAAAAAAAAAATCTAAACATTAGCTTGTTTTTATTTATTTATATGTCATTGTATTTTTAAATAACAATGATAATTTGAATAGTAAAACGCTCTGAATGCGTTAACTATGTTAGTCTTATTAAAACATTTATAGGATCTGTGAATTTGAAAAATTGCCAATATTATGCAAAAAAAAAAAAAAACTAAAGAAAAAGAAATTGTGGGATAAGTGGAGAAGAGTGCAGAAATGAATTCAACTAGAAACTAGACTTAAACATTACAAATATTTAAGTAGCGTTGTACGTAAATGGGAATATGTGTGAATTCATCTATTAAAGACCAGTCGGGTTTTTGAGTGGCCTGCAAACGTCCGATGTTGCAACAGTGTCGCTCCGAATCCAATGGCTCGCAATTTGCTGAGCCCGAATGCAAAATTGGCCAAACAAAGCGACTGCGACACCTCCTCAAGTAAAGTGCCAGGCAAGCTGGTTGTGGTCAATTGAATTATGTATCTAAGTCAGTGATGATCGCAGGCAGTCGACCATATCTAAAGCTATTAACTTCATCTCGGCACAGCGAAATTCCCGACAAGTGGTTGCTGATCTGATGATCTGCTCTGTCATTGCCAAAAGCTAAAAAATAAAAATAAAGTCATAATAATAATAATAAAATAAAAATAATAATAACTAAACATAAACATTAACCTGGTCAAAATGAGATACTTCCCCTGAATAAGTTTGTAATTTAAGGGACAAAGTAAAAAATAATTTCGATTATATTTGCATAAATTAAATAAAAGCCATATTATTATTAAGGCCTTCAGTAATTAATTATGTTTTAGTGATTTGTACATGGGTAAATTATGCAAGTAACTGCATTGATCCATCTAAAGGGCCTCTCTCAATTAATATTCATATCTAAGCTGTATGTGATTAACGTTTGAATATGTTCGTGAGTGCATTGTGAGTGTATTCGTTGTGGCTAATGTTATTCGTTAATGGAAATATATGTAATTGAAATGCGTGTTGAGAAATAGTTAAATATAATCTTCTGCAACTCATCAGTGTCAAACCTATAATAACTCAGTTCACTTTAAATATTTATAATTATTATTAATTATTTGTGTCTTCGCAATGCACGACTTTGTTCAAATATTAATATTTATTAATATATACGTGTATATATTTATATATATATATAATTAAAAATGTGACTGCCCAGCGGCCAGTTCCATAACTGTGTGAGGCCCATATCAGCGTCCAGGCGATACCAGTTCAACTGCTGCTCTGTGGCGAGGAGTAGTAGACTCTCTTGAAGCTGCGCCTTTGCATTCCAGCGCTCGAAGCTGAGTGTCTCATCAATGCCCCTCTCCACTGGCAACGGTTGCAATGGTTTATAGATTGGAAAGTCGGTGCCATTGACGGCAATTTGTTGTTGCTTCCATAGCAGCAAATTGTTGCTGCTTCGACCCACCAAATATATGCGGCCATTCTGCTGCAGCTGTTGGCAATGCAACACATCCGCACCGAGCGTAAACTGCAGATCCTCTACTATGCGAGTGTGCACAAGCATTTCACGTGTGCGCCGCTTGGTTAGCTCCAGTTGTTTTAGCTGCGCCAGGTCAATGCCCAGCAGAATGGCATCAATTGGCAGTAGCCTGTATACATACACCAAGCATCTTATCATGTACATTGCCAGCAACTGCTTCATTTTGTATACCGCCTGTTTTCGCTTTGATGGCCGCCTCCAGTTGCCGCACCTCCTCTGTGTTACCCTGCGTTGCGACCGCCTTATTGATCTCCGAGCGTAGAGCCTTTGTTTCACTCAATGCAGACTGGGTGATAAGCACCTTGCTCGGCTTGAGATTGTCTTTCTGCTCTTGTTTTGTCCATACCGGCTGCACTATAACCCCTTCCTGTGGATAGATGATGCCAACGTTCATATTTGCTTTAATTGGCTTTCCAATTTCCATTACCTGAGCTCCATTTTCGGCCTGAAATGCTGCGTGTATTTCGGTGCGCAGTTTTGCGATCTCCGCACGACGTGCTTCCGTTAAGATGGGCGAGGATTGTGAATCACTGTTGCTGCATGTCGTATAGAACAGCAGGAAAAGAAGCAATTTCATGTTATTGCTTTTAATACACAGTGCCACAAAACAATTAGTTACAATTATTTACAATATTAACAATTAACACGTGAATACATTTTTTTTTCTTCGAAATTTACCGTTCCCTGCTTGCGTTGCCAGCTCGCTCTTAATCTCTTAAAAATCTGGCAGCACCAATATTCTAATTATGCTCAATTTGGTGAAATTAATGGTAAATTTGACTTAAACTTATTGAAGAAAATTATTTTTATCGAATTTCATAATGCATAAATACATTTCAAACATTTTCAGAAAATGGAATGGATTAAAAGAAACTCAGAAAAGACTGCAATCATTTTCTTTTTGTATTTTACATGCTTAGCCGAGACAAGAACCTTAAACGAATATTACCTCTTTTGATCCAGTTCAATTTTTGAATTTTTAAACTGAAAAAATGTAATATTTAAGATTACTTGAATGTTGAAAAACAAAAAACACAAGTACTAAAGAACTTTTGATATATAACGATTAGCTGTATATTTTTACATATACACATTATAAATAAAAACAGTTTCTAATATTTACTTTTTACCTAATTAGAGGAGCTTTATAAATCTGCTTCTTCACTTTCATAATTGAAAATATTGAATTTCATGTATTCAATATGTGATTACAGTAAATTTTCTAATTTAACAAATTCCAAAAAATCTTTACAAAATTCGAGTTGTTTTGTTTTAGGCCACTGTTTTGAACAAGATATCAATTAACTTAAAAAAGGACGAAACAGTATTTATATAACAAAACAAAACGTCTGAGTTATTCGTAATTTAAACAAAATAAAATTCAGAAAAGAAAATAAAATTTCGGTCACTGTTTTGAAAGCGAAACTTATGTTTCAATCTAAATTTGAACTTTTCTCTTACTAGCAATGTGTTAAAAAATTAATTTTTTTAAGAACTTTTAGCACGATTCGAGTAAGTGGATTTCCGCAATGCACAGAAAAGATCAACAATGCAAGTTTTTGAGTTCAAATACACAAAATCCTTAAATTGTGGAGCTCTTATGTGTGGCGGACAACCGGATGCACTGCTGAAAATAATATCAAATCCAATCATTTCTCAAGATACTTACCCAGTATAAATGCTTTTTCACTTGTCACAAACTTTGCAAAAACACTGGCCAACAAACACTTCAAAAAAAATTAAGAAAAAAGCTATTTATCACAATAAGTGTGATAAAAATTCTTGTGGCAAGTTTTAGAGAGAGTTGATGAACTGGTTGGCTTGAGGATGTCTTTCCGACTGATGTTACCAAATGCGCCAGCCTCAAAAAGTTAACTCAGACGCAGATGCAGCTTGCAAGGCTGACGCCAACGGCGACGGCGACGCTAGCAGCGACTGTGACTGCGACGTCGGCAGTGATTGCGAATGCGACTCGTTTGTTGCACTGAATATCCTTTGCATCGTTTTGTTTTGTTCGGAGGCTGCGCTGCTGCTGCTGCTGCTGCTGCGGCTCCTGCTGCTGTTGCGGCTACTACTGCTGCTGCTGCCTCTTTTTTCAATGAAATTTAATATGTCCTGTCCTTTTGCCAACTATTACCTACCCACAATTATCCAATGCTCTGCTGTTGCTGCTGTTGTTGCTGCTGCTGTTGTTGCTGCTGCTGCTGTTGTTGCGGCTGTTGCTGCTGCTGTTGTTGCTGCTGTTGCTGCTGTTGCTGCTGTTGCTGGTGGTTTGACCGCACCTTGGCTGCACAACCACGAAAACGTTGAGACGCCTAATATCCTGTGAATGAATGCCAGCTATGACGTCACTAAATCGTAGCACCCAAAATGCTTGCACCCAAGAACGACTTCGTCGACGCCTTTGCCTCTTGCTTTCGCTTTCGCTTTCATTGACGACGACTATGATGACGGCCTCGCCACTGGGTCACTGTGTGAGCAGCATCCGCAGGCGGCTAATCGATACTCTGGTTGTGGGACTAGGTGTGGCTGTGGAGGAGGCTGGTCGTAGGGGTATCAGAGTCGATGACGAAGGCGCCATGCGAATAATTTTAAGGGGTACTTGTGGCAGACGCTGCAGTCTGCGATGACGTCGACACCTGTTTGACATTGCCAGTGTCATACGTCACAAACACACACACACACAATGACCTTAAGCGTGAGAGGGGTATTGACAGAGAAAAAAGATGGATGGAGGGGGGGGGGGGGGGGAGGGTGAAATGTGTTTTTTGCATAACATTGTTGTTGCAGCCTGGCATACCCACCCCGTGGCTGCGACCTTCGCATTTATTTTTAGTGCACTTTTCTAAAAATACACTCAAACGGGGTCAGCCTCAGCCTCACCCTCTTCAGCCTCAGCCTCAACAGCAGCAGCAGGAGCAGCAGCAGCAAATCTGCATCAATTTTACACCTACAATCTCTGCACACCCCTGCAAAACCCCTGAATAAGCGCCTTAAAATCCAGCGGCAACCAGCTGTCAATTACTACTCATTTCCAATTCAATTTGCATATGCGTCACATAGTTGCCACTTGCAACAGCAAGGGATCGCCAGCGAGTGGGTGTCACACAATTCGCAGCTTGCCTTTTTTTTATCCATACATGTTTTTCCCATATGCAAATTTACTATATATAAATGTAAATTAATTAGGCAAGTTTTTTGTTTAATATGATTATTATTATTTACATTTTTATTTGGCATTAATTAAGAAAATATAATTAAATTTGAACAGGATTGCTGAGTATTGCGTATTGAATACTAAATATATATATATAATAATATATGAATTGTGTAGTAATTTAAACAAGATATATATATACAGTTAATCTGATAATATTTATATATATATTTCAAAAATTGTTCTTTGTATGAAAATTTTATTTTAATTGATACAAAGCACATTTCAATATGTATCCTCTTTCAACAACAGCCATGCATAATTGCGCTGATTTTACACCCACAATCACCACAGCACAGTCGACCACGAATCCTGCAGCAAACCAGCTGCCAATTACTAGACAATTTCAATTCCAATTGTGTATGCGTCACACGGCTCGTGTGGAGTGGGACCACTGCCACTGGAACTGGATGTGAAACTAGACCTGGCAGCTTTGGGGCGGTCGTTTAATCGGGTTTGTTTCCAAACCTGCAACTTTGTTGCAGCAACGGGCAGCAACAGGCACATTTGCTACCCAAAAATATTTTTCTCATTTCAAATAAATATATTTCTGTTCTATATGCTAATAATAATAATAATAAATAATAATAAATATATATCTTAAGAGTATTTATAATAATTAAAGAAAAATTATTATTGTGTATCAATAGAAGTTCATGTGTAAATTTCTATTTCAAAATACATTTTTATATCTTCTATTAACATTATAAATACACTGATAATGTTTGTGCTAGGAATAGCTATATATATATATATATATACATAATATGAACACATATTTGCATATGCTCTACTAAATGAATACATACATATTTCTATGTATTTATACCAGATGTGTTTGTGGCTGTAAATAGAAATAATCACGCTGCGGATATTTATTAAATTAAACACGTAATCATTTTATGCTTAGCTGAAACTAATATATAAACTAAATAACAATAAGTAAATAATTATATATATGGGTGTATCTGTAGCCAGATGGTTGATTTTTCAAAAACTTAAAAAAAAAAAACTGTATATGCCTCAAAACTTTTAATAATTCGCAAGCTTGGGGGTAATTTGATTTTTTTTTTTTTTAACGAAAGTGAATTTGCAATCAAATGCTTCTACACTCGAAAAATCATCTTAAATTTAGAAAATTTTCTTTTAGAGCATTTCTAAAATTTGCATATTTTTTGCCATGAGTACAAAGAACTCTATAAAATTGTTGCCTTTAAATATTATTACAAAACATTTGGTTTTAACAAATACAAACATTTTAGATAGTTTTTAAATTCATATAATTTAAATTTTAAAAATGAATTTACGGCGATTGCTAAATTTGAACACAAAAGTCGAGTTTATAGGTTTAATTACTTTTTTTTTGAGCTAAGGATTATTTCTAAAAATATATGTAAAAAATGTTCTTTCTAATAATAAATATATGTGAAAAATGTTCTTTCTAATTTTTAAGAATTAGAAATTATTTCTAATTTTTTGTGTGAGTGTACATTTCTTGTCAACTTGTCCAGCTTACAAAAACGTAGCTCGAATTCCTGGAATATTTCTCCCACCAACCTATAATTGGGGATAAATTGCCACAAGGGCCCTGAGTGGGTGCGGCTTATGAAAGTAATTTAACATAGCAAAGAGCACTTGTATTTTCATAGCTGATATTAAACCAGATTTGCAATTTAATAAAGGTCGCTTGTGCCCTCAAGTTATTGCATAATTGCACTTGGGTAGGATCTCCACAGCCACTCAGCAATGCGCCACTGCCACCACCCACACCGCGCTAACGCCCCCAAAGTGCTCCTTTAAACTCCATTCAAATAAAGACTCAAAGCTGGTTGTGTAAATTAAGCAGCTCATAAGGAGATTTAATTTGCACCATTAAGTTGTTGCCTTACATCATGCACCATTTCAGAGACTATACACAAAATATTTAATCTCTTCTATGATTTTTTTCATATTGCTGTACTATATATATCTTTATTTTTATAAGACAACAAAATTCTTTCTTTTTTTTTTGTGTTTTGTGACTTCTATTTGATTTAGACATTTGGAATAGGTTAAGACTTGGGCTCAGAATAGCTACTAATCAAGCTCTTTCGACTATTTATATTCTTTTTCAGTTTTTCAACGCATTTAAGGACATATCGTCGCTCCATAATGTTTATATATTAACAGAGCCAGTTTCAAGGCCATTTTAGTGCATCTGAATTTGCATGCGTTCAAAAATAAAAAGAAATGTATTTCAAACTAGACTAAACAAACATTTTCTAATTGGTTTAATTGGCTTCACAGAAATGTCCAATTATTATTTTACTGACAAAGCATTCGCAGCACAAAAAACCGATGCATTTGTTCCTAGAATTTCAGTGCAAAACCCTAATTGCATTTAATCAACCTGCTGTCATATGATAGTTCTTTTTGAAGTCCACATTAATGCAACCAATTCAAACCTTGACATTCGTGTATGCAAACCACAAAAAAAAAAAACATTTGTGCATCTGGATGCAACCCACGACTCAAAGCTGCAAAAGTCAACACACAAAAACCCAGGCGACCAGAGCTAAAAATATCCTCAATGCCGGGCTGAGCTAGCGCGTGTCAGTTAATTGGTCTCATAATGAGAATACCCAGTTAACATTCCATGGAAACTCTTTTTTCTCTCTCTTTCTCTCTCTGTGTGTGTGTGAATGGGATGTAGATGTGGGTGTTTTTTCCCCAGTTTAGCATGGAGAAATAAGATATTCATTGCTGATGACGCGTTGCAGTTTGCAAATTTCATTTACAAATATTTCATTTCAAGGCCAAAACGGCAAAACGGCCAACAGTCAAATGACAAAATGCTTTCAACGACAAAAGTAAATACGCTAATCCCATTCCGATTTTAATTATATCAACCTTCTCAATTCTCTCAGTGATCAACAGCGAATGTTGGGTTTTCACAGTAGTTCCCATGGTTCGGTGAATTTTCAATTGCATCTGCCACCTGCTGAGGCATCAATTAGGCGCCACTAACTCCATTCATTGTTGCTGCTCCTGTTGCTGCTGCTGTTGTGGCTGCTGTTGTGGCTGCTGTTGTTGTGGCTGCTGTTGCTGGTGCAGAGGTACTGGCAATGGTTAATGACGTCATCGCCGGTTTTCAGTGACGTGCAACATAAAACTAGTGCAAATTGCAGCCTCTGCTGCTGTTGCTGTTGCCTGCACGTCATGCAAGTATATGTATGCATATACATTTATATAGATGTGTGTGTGTGTGTGTGTGTGTGTGTGTGTATTGCAACTGCATGTGCGTCATGTCAGCTGTATAACCTGATATGGGAAAGCGACAGTGGCATCAAATTGTTGTCAGGTAGCGAGCATTGCCAACAGGCCAATGGGGTTGTAACAACGACTTGTGCAACAAATGCCACAAACCCACAATTTTCATCAATGTGGACCTTTAACTCTTACCTTACCTTCTCGTTACTCTGCCCACCGCCCCGTTTCCTGTTTGCCAAAGTTCTAAAATAGCACACACACACACAAAAAACTTGACCAAACGCAAAACAACAACTCTCACACACTTACACAAACAGTAGAACAAACACACACACATACACCAACACACACACACACACATGGGTAGGAAAATCGGGCATCATAAATTTCGTGGACCATTTACTGAAAATCTGTTTAAAACTGTTTCAAACGGCTTTCAGAATAAAAATAGCTGCAGAAGCAAACAGCAGAATTCTACCTAAATAAGTCGCCAGGCATAGAAGAATTGTGAAAGCGCCTACCTTAAGCATACTTGATTGTTCCAATGAAAGCTATATGATATGCTCATCACAAATATATGTTTGCTTGCATAATAATGAGACGCATATCTGGTGATTTTTGTCGGATTATCATTTTGTTTAACAAACAAACATTTATTGGTACAAGAACTCATCTTATGTATAGAGATATGGAGATCGGATATATGTTTGTAAGTAGGGACATATTTCAAATTACATCAAAATAGCTTTCATTCTGAGGGACTCGGTTTTTCCAGAAAGTTTAAATATTATACAAATATGAAAACAAATAAATATAAATTATTTATAAATGGATTATTAAATATATAAAGAACAATTTATATTAGACAAAATATACTTTTTAAATTCATATTTAATATATAAGCTTGGCAAAAATGATCTTTTTCAAAATAAGTTTCAAGTTTGAGTCAAGAGAAAATTTAATATGAACTCATTCAATCATTTTAATATTATAAATTAAATTTGATAAGCATTCAAAATCTTTGCATAGAGATCCTTCAAATAATGAGTTTAATTCGACTTGAAAGAAACTAAATATTTGACGACCTAATTTTTCTTATATTTTTTTGAGTTTGCGAATCGAATTTGGAAAATCCAGTTAATCGATAGACCATTTTATACAATTCGCTATCCACCAGTCATGCTTAATATATATGAGATAAATATCTATATATATATATATATATATATATATATATATATTATTACTATATATATGAATGAGATTGTTATTAATCTCCACTATTTTTGCATTTGTGTGTGTGGCAAAGTGACTGTGTGTATCTGATGGATGCGTTTGCTAATGCGCTACACGAATGGCTGTCGAAAATGTTCTATTTAAAAAAAAAAAACAGAAAGAAAAAAAACAAGACAAAACAAATCGCGGCCCACAAAAGAAATAGAAATTCAAAATTCACTCAAAAATATAAACTAAAAAATAAACAACAAGAACAACAACAATAATTTCGAAATATTCAGAAGAAGACAATTTCAGCAACGGAATTCTTTGGGTGTTTTCAACACAAAGTTTACACAGATCGAAGTAGACACACATTATAATATAGTGTGTATAGCATATAAATGTTATGCATACATGTATTCTGGCTATATCGCCTACACAAACACCTACGCACACACATCCACATCCACACACACACACACACACACACACATGTGTATATATATATTTATACATATATGTCTGATTGAAACGTTTCGCATGATAAATTTTGCTGCCTTTGGTGTTTGCTTTAAATATGCTGCTAGGCTATATAACAGAAGAGCAACAATAACAACTGCAACAATAACAACAGCAGCAACAACAACAACAACAACAACTGCAATCACAACAACAACCAAAATTATTTCAGTTTGGGATTTCTGTGAAATTTTTGCACATTAGCACTGGCTGCAAGGCAGTTTATATCTGTATCCGTATTTGTATCTGTATTTGTATCTGTATCTGTATCTGTATCTATATGTGCAATGTTTTTTGTGTGTGTATATTGTTCTTTGTCTGTTTGTCTGTTTAGTTTTTCTGATTGTTTGGTCTTTGGCAAATTGCGCATACGACGCGTTGCAGCGTCATCTTCACATAGTCTCTGCCAAATTACACACCCACACACACCCACATGCGTAGTTAGTATTTATAAATGCATACATATATACATATATATATATATATATATATATATATATATAATATGTAAGATATATTTATATATATTTTATACGGCTCTAGTCTAGGGCAAGATTTCCGCACTTAATTGCTTTCTCGTTACAAAGTTAATGGACGAATATTTCATTTACCCAATTACCCAATTGGAAACCTTTGTGATTTGACCTTTTCCATTTTTCAGGCGTACCTTTCAAATTACTATTACAAAATAAATCAATATCCATTTTACCACAAAGTTTGAAAGCTGCTTTCAAAATAAGTTACGCAGCTCATGTTGCAGCATGCAACATGCGGCAAGGGCACAGCTGTTAGTTGCAATTAGGCATTGCAAAGTGAATGTTATCTTCAATTTGCAAAAAAGCATATAAATAATTAATATAATTCATATTTACTTTTATATTTTATAAAAAAAAAAATATATTCTGCCACAGATCCTAATGATAATAATAAAAATCAGGCTTGAATTTGGGTCATAATTATAGTTATATCATTAAAATGGCTTTCAACTTATAAGCCTGACCTTGACTATATAGCGATAAGTCGATTGCTCTATGCCTAATATCGATAACAATAAAGCATTCTAAGTAGGAATATATTTTGATATCTTTTATGAAACTCCTTGAATTTTTTACATAGAGTATATGGCAGACTTGGTACAGCAGAGATAAGTTAATATTAAACTTAGTTAATTAGTAAACTCTTAAACTAATTTTATAAGCGAAACTAAAAACGTATCGAAATGCATAACTAGTAGATTTTGTAGTTGCCAGGCATTTGATAATCAGACAAATATGTTTTCAGATACACAATTTCTTAGTCCATAGCTGACTAACTGGATAAGATTTAGGTGTATTTTTAATTGAATTTCTTTCATTGATTCGTTGTGCAGCTGTTTTGTGGTGCTCAGGGCACATCTGAACCAGGGCTGGCTGTTACTTTGGACTATGCAACAATCTGTGTGGCTAATGTGGCAGTTTCGTGTTATTGGCACTGCTCGCATGCCTGGTTAACTGCATATGGGACAATTGGCTAGAGCAGAGCCAGCGGCAACGGCAATGGCAACGGCAACGGCAACGGCAGAAAGAGAATTTCTTTGGTGGCCCACTCAGTGCTCAACTGGAGCAAATTTATTTTTAACACATGCATTGAATTCCAAGCGGCTCCGCTTACACCGCACACACATCGATAGTCCCATACATATATACACACATTTATATATATATATATATATATATATATTTATATATATATATATAATTGGTGAATAGACTGTTTCTCCAAATGTGTGTTTTTTTTTTTTTTGTTTTTTTGGCCGCCTGCAACAGGCTGCTGGCTGCTGATTGCCGATCGTCGCTGAGCGTTGAGCGCACGAAACGGGCAAAGCAGATTTTTTGGTATCCATTTCGATTTGGGTTGCGGCAGCGCCAACTATTTTTAGACCGTGCGCCCAGATACAGATACAACTACCAATACCAATACAAATACACGCACAAACACAAATACAAAGACAGATGTTCGCTGCTCTCTTTCGCTGTGGAGAAGCCAGAGAGCCAAGCGCCAAACGCAATCATCGAAGGACGGTGGGCAGGTGGGCGGCATATCTATATATGTGTGTGTGTGTGTGTGTGCGTGTGTGTGTTTGTGTGTGTGTGTGACTATGTGTGTGCGTGTGTGTGTCTGTGTGTGAATCTGAATCGAAATCGGTATCTGTATCCATAAGCTGGCCGCCTCTAGAATATAGTCTGCCGTGGATCGTCGGACCGTTCAGTCTTTTTGTTTCGTTCAGTACCATCCGATTCGTGTGATCGACAGCAACGCTCAATTTTTTTCTTTTTTTTCTAATTCCTTGAAGGTGAGTGGGTTGCTGGCGCACCAAAGTGCAGAATGCCACAGCCAGAACCAAGCAATCAAAATGCAACAACAATCAATAAATCGAATACTGAAGCAACCTATCAGCCAAATAACAATACAATAATCATCAACGAAATCAAGAAAAATTACAAAAAAAAAAACATTGTGTGCAAAATGCAAACATAACTGGCAAAATCATCTGTATTCAAAGAAAAAAAACCTTTATAAACAACGAAGACTATAGCCTGCCAGACATCTCGTGCGTGTGATCCTAACTCTGCAAAATAACTATATATCTATTATTTTTTTCTTATTTTTTTTGAAAACAATTTTTTTACAATATTTTTTTCAAGTGCTGAAAGTGTTGCAGAAGGCTGGTAAAAGCCAAAAAAAAAAACAATATTTTGAACAATTCAAATACTTTTCTAGTAATTAATTTAATCTTCTTTTTTTTGTTGCTGAATTTTTGAAAAAAAAAAATTCATAATTCGTTGAGCGAAACGATTATGTAAGGAGTATGTGGTGCACATTATATATATGTATATATATATATATAAATATATATATATATATATGTTCATATATATTGCTGTGTGTATGTTGTGTGTGTGTGTGCGTGCAAAAGCTATAAATGTAGCTGGCAGATACAACATACATTCGTATGAGCAACAGCCACAGCAACAATTCTCTGCGGACAGCAACAAAAGCCTTAGAAGCAACAGCAACAGTGGCAACAACAACTGCCACCCAAAATAGAAATGTAACACTGTTTAAGCACACACACAAATGCACACACACACACACAAATGCACACACATATTTATAAACACACACGCATACATATACATAAAATGTGTGTGTTTTTTCCTTTGAATTTCGACAAGTCTCGAAGCAAAAAGAAAATAAATAAAAAAAAAAGCTGCCAATTGGCTAAACTAGAACAATGGAAAAAGAAAATTGAACAATAATATTTCGAACTTGACAGATATACGTTAAATCACCTGATAGTCTCAGTTAGCCACTTCATCTGTAAGAGCATTTTTTAAGAACTCTGAAGAGACACTTCAAGTACATTTTCAAGCGTAGAATTTTTCTATTACCACTTCTTAAAGTGTACTCAAAATACTTCTTCTGAGCACAGAACTAATTTGATAAGTACTTCAGTCGACTTATAACTGTGAAGCATTTCTAATATCTTCTCAATGTTCTTAAATCAACATCTAAAACTTTTACAAAATATGCTTCAGATACTTCTTGAGCTGAGAATACATTGAAAAAATGTTGCAATGAAAGTCGGCTATAAAAGCTTTACAATTTTATTTATATTCTCATTGTCTGGCGGTATATTTATACCATAGTCCATATAGATATACAATATGGATATATATATATATCCATTTTGTAGCTTTTGTTATTGTTGCTGAAATGCTTAAAGCTAAATTGTACAGCTTTTAAAAGTTGTTCGCGACCTTCGATTTTGACACGCTGAACAACTTGTTGTTCAATAACGGTATAGCTATAGCAAGATATAGCAACAAGTTCAGCAATGCCATGATCACTTTTCGAGCATTATCTATCCCAATTTTGAGGCACATTCATTTGAGAAAAGTTTTACTTTAAGCTTTTTGGCGGTGCGTGTGAGCATCAGCAGTGAGCTTATGCGCCTTTGTCTCTCTCTCTGTCTCCCTCCCACTCTCTTTCACTCCCTCTCTCTCTCGTTCTGACTTTCTGAAATTGGATATCGATAGGCAAAAAGCAGCCGCATCATGAAAACTGTTTGTCCTGCTTGCACGCCCCATCAAATGAATTTGAGAGTGATTTAAAGCGTGCGTGTGAGAGAGAGAGAGGGACAGAGACAGAAGAGAGAGAGAGAGTGTGAGAGAGAGAGAGAGAGAGAGAGTGTGATCAGCAGGCGGTGCTCCCATATACGGTGCGGGAACCGTTAGCGTATACGTAATGTGCTTATCTATATTGATTGCGCATACGCACTCTGACGCCAGACAAGTATGTATGCGTGTGTGTGTGTTTGTGTGTGTTTGTGTGTGTGTGTGTGTTGCATGGCATCAATGTGCGAGGGGAAAGAGTTTCTATAATATGCTTAAACTAATCAGCCAATTATTTTGGACTATGGAACATATACTAGAAGCCAATTAAATGACAGCCTGTCTATCGAATGAATACACACACATACAATCACACACACACGCACACACACACATCGAGAGACACCCATAGAAAACACTCATACAGAGATTTATTTATTGGGCTGAGTGGGTGTGTTGATTATGATGATGATATTAATGGTGCTGATGATGATGTCAGGCAGGCAGTCAGCATTCAATAGTCGGCAATCAGAAGTTGCATTTAAATTCATTTAAATCTCACACACCGATTGGTGCTGAACTCTTTCTACTTGCAGTAACTCAACAAAACACAAATCAAAATGGCTGATGATGAGGTGAGGTGAGTATCGGCAAAATGCACAACCTACAATTCAATGCGAATCAGGATTAAATAAAACTCTTCATTTGCAGTTAAAATAGTGTTTGCTTAAAGCAAGGCAATTTGGAACGTGGAATGTGGAATGTGGAACGTGGACCGTGGCTGGCACTGTGAGCTGGAAAGCATTTGAACTTGAGTTGAGGTGAGTTTATCGTTTACACAGTTTACACAGTTTATTTCTGCTTCTCTCTATAGTCTAACCCAAATGAGTCTAACCTAAAATAAGCCCAATTAAATGCTAAAGCTAACTGCGCTAAACATGCGAATGCATTTGGCTTCTTTTGCTTTCACAGATACAAATAGCTGGTGCTGTGCCGGTTCCGATTTCGATATCGATATCAACAGTGCCGTTGACAGAGACGCAAAAAAAAAAAAAACAAATGGAACAATAACTGCCAAGTGATCAATGTTATTGTTATCGTTTTATTCAATTGTCAATTGTTGTTCTGTCCACGATTGTTGTGCTGTCTGTTTTGCGTCATTTTCTATTAGATATTTTTGGATGTGCTATATTTTTCCATAACTAACCGTTGGTCTATCGATCTGTTTCGTTGCAGAAAAAGCCAGCAGCAGCTGCACCAGCGGCTGCACCAGCGGCAGCTGCACCAGCTGCTAAGGCTGCCGCACCCGCTGCCGCCAATGGTAAAGCCGCCGCGCCCGCTGCCGCCAATGGTAAAGCAGCTGCGCCCGCTGCCGCCAATGGCAAAGCAGCCGCGCCCGCCGGCCCGCCCAAGGATCCCAACGATCCCAAAGTGAAGGCCGAGGAGGTACACTGGTGTACGTGTGGCCGCCACTCACGGCCCCAATCGCCTCACCAAGTCAAATGTCCAATGTTCACGAAGCCAAAAAAAAAAATACAAAACAAAAAAATAAAGATCAATGATTGCCCCGTATCCAAACGACATATGCGTGTGCCCATCTACATGTGTTGTGCTAGCGATAGCGATATCGATAACGATAACTAATCACCCAATATGTTGCACTGCTTACAGGCTAAGAAGGCTAAACAGGCTGAGATCGAGCGCAAGCGTGCTGAGGTGCGTAAGCGCATGGAGGAAGCCTCCAAGGCTAAGAAGGCCAAGAAGGGTTTCATGACCCCAGAGAGGAAGAAGAAACTCCGGGTAAGTGTCCACAAGCAACACAATTAGTTCAAAAAGCAAAAAATGAAAAAAGAAAATAGAAAAATCCAATCATGTCTCGAATTCATTTGTAATTATTTTGCACTAATTAAATCGTTCAACTGCCATAAAGTTTGTTGGCCAACTTTATTGACCTTTAACTGGCAGTTTGCTAGCAAAAGAAACGTCAAAAAGGGCGAACAAAAATGGCACAAATTAAGTTGTCACAATTTTGACGGACAGCGCACTAATTAATTAATAAAAAAAAAACCTTCGACTTACAGTTGTTGCTGCGCAAGAAAGCCGCTGAGGAATTGAAGAAGGAACAGGAACGCAAGGCGGCTGAACGTAGACGCATCATTGAAGAACGTTGCGGCAGCCCCAGGAATCTCAGCGATGCCAGCGAAGGTGAGTGCCAGCAGTCCAAAATAACACCCAAATGCAATCGATATGCGAAGCAGAAATCAATAAATACAATTTCTAAATAGAAATTCTAAATGCGAAAACAATCAAATTAAATAAATAACAAATGCAAAACGCAAAAAAAGCGCAGAAAATCAGCAAACAAAATTTGATACATTTTCTTTGCTGCTTTTTGCCTAAAATAATATAAAAAAGAAATAAATTAATAAGAATTAAATTAAAGCATAAACATTAAAGTCTACAAAAGTGTCATCTATCATCACACACACAAACACACACACCCACATACATACATATAATCACAAATAGACACACAAATACAAAAGAAAAAAGAAAAAAAAAACACATTCACATCAACAACAAGTTGCGCTTTCCACACCCACATTAATATATACACCCATTCACACACACACACACACACATACACACACTCACTCACACAACCAATACCACTTGTTATGTATTTGAATATGTTACTTATTCTCTCTCTTTCCCTCACTGTTTACCCATCTCTCTTTTTTACTGCAATATAAATAAATACACACACATATATACACACATATACACAAAAACACACACACACAAATGTCCCCTGTCCATATCGAATGTTACCCAACTATATGTATATCTATATATATATATAAATATAAATATATATTTATATATATATATATATACATGTATATCTTGTATATTTGTATCTGTGTGTGTTTTGTCACGCTGCCAATTTTGGGTGTCCGCAAACGTCAAACGCACAGACACACTGAAATCCCTGATCAAGCAACACTATGACAGGATTAATAAACTGGAGGACCAGAAATATGATCTTGAGTATGTTGTTAAACGCAAGGATGTTGAGGTACACGCACATATCTACTACATAACTATCTATCTATCTATTATAAAATATCCAAATGCCTATCTATCTACTATATAATACTATCTGCCAAAAAGCGTTCCACATATCAAAATCAAAAAGTCTAAAAAAAAAACTTAATGCTTAACAACAACAACAACAGCAACAGCAACAATTGCAATTTTCACAAAAACCAACACCTTCTGTTAGCAATCTCTTTCTTTAACTATCTATCTCTTTTTATATATCTATCTATCTTTATTTATATATATAAATATATATAAATTTATAATTGCTGTCTAAACCACTTACTATTTTGTATAATACACTTAATTTTCGAACAATTCCGTTTTGTATACAGTATAAACTCAAGCAAACTAAACCTAAACTGATCAATATCGTCCCTGTACATACATATACCTATATATACTTATATACTCGTATACTTAACTTGTCAACCAACCAAAAACGTATTCCAATTAATGAATAATTTTATAGTATATCAAACAGTGTTGTAAACAGAGCAATTATTATTTAATTACCATAACAACTACTTGAGTAATCGATTACCATTTCTATATTTGAATTATTTTCGAAGTAAATATTTCCATATGTGTAATTTTCGTTAATCTTTTGAAATTACAATTTTCTAAATTTCAACTACTGATGTAATTATTATTACCTGCGATAATTACTCAATAATTGTTTTGGTATTACAAATATTTATCTCTCTGTATCTTTTTTTGCCCCTCTCCCATGTCTCTCTCTCTCTCTAGCTCTCTTTGTCCCTCTTCTTCTCTCTCTGTCTTACATACCCTGGGAAGTTTTTCAGTATCTCGTACTCTACACACACACAAACACCACACTGCCCACGTCTATACAATAACTCAGCACACACCCAAAATACACCCGACCTCACCGATATATATACAATTTCAAGAATATACACACACACACACACACTCACAATCGAAAACACACACACCCGCGCACATATTCTGTCTGCAGTTCTTCAGAGCCAAACAGGAGGACTCGAAGAGAAAATTTCGCAGAATACTCACCGGTTTTACCATTCACAGATACACTACAGAAAGTTTGTCAGGATTATAACAATAAGATACTGAAATTGGAGTCTGAGAAATACGATGTGGAGCGCGAGGTAGCCAGAAAGGAATTTGAGGCAAGCGTTGCACACAATTCTCTCCCTTAGCTCACTCAATCTCTCTGTCTCTCATGATTCGAGTTCCACGCGACAAGGAATGAGATAATACAGATCTAGAGAACAGTCGATCGATGGAACTTATTGTCGCTACTTCTCGTAGTCCATTTGAATATCGTTAATAACAATCAATGCTCCACACACAATTCAGATATTATACGTACATTTACATATAACCAGCACTTGAAAGATATATGCAAATATTGCAAAGATGCTGCCCAAAAAAAAAACGCCCCCTGGCGGCCAGTCTGTGTGTGTGTGTCAGTCTGGGGTTACCCGTAGTATAGAGCACAATGTTTAGCTAGCAAAACAAACAAGCAAACAAACAAAACCAAACCAAACCAAACCAAAACAAACCAAGCAAAACAACCACAACACGTAGAAAATGTAGAGCTCTGTTCACCATATTTTTTTTCTTCTGTTTTCTTCCTCTTTTTGAAATTTGGAAGAGAGCTGTGCAAATTTTGAATACATTCATCAAGAGAGAACATTCAAAATTTGTCACATCCCACTTTGAATTTTGGTCGAAATCAAAGAGTATATAAAACGAGTATAACTCCATTTTTAATGCCATTAACCAGCTAACCACTAAGCCAAATGGTAGGCCCCGTTAACTTATCGACGGGTGCAAACCAAAAATAACTTGCAGCCTCTACTAAAACGAAACTTGTTGTTGTTCCAACAACAATCAACAACACCAAATACTCGCTGTTGTTACTTATCCCCCATAATATATATATATATATATATGTTTTCTAAAGTAGAATAGACAAATTTTTTTGGCCAACATTTTGCTTTTTTGTGGCTTATTTTGAATTTTTTGTAATGACAATAATGATAAGAAATTTTTTAAACTAGAATAAGTATTAAAGCAAAGCTTCGTTGTATTTTTGTTGTCGTAGAGCAGCTGTTGCTATTTTTGAATTTTGCAAACAGCTTTTACTAAAACTAATTGCAACGAACAACGCACAACAAACAACGAATAACGAGTAACGAGTAAGGAGAATAAAGAGCATAGGGCCCAAACAACGATACCAATTACGATAACGAGTACGAGTGTTTTGTACTCATATATAATACACACAGACAAATGTCTCGTTGTTTTAGTTTATAAGCAGAGCCACACACATACCCAAGTACAGTCACTAAGCCACCACAACAACAACAACAACCACAACAACCACAACAACTACAACAACAGACACCTAACTCATGCAACCCAACACCAAGCGCACTACACTGAAAAAAAAAACAAACTCTGAAAAAAAAAACAACAAATTTAAACAAAAAACGAGAAACGTATAACAAATATAATAAAAGCAATCAAAGCAAAATTATTATGTATGTATTTATGTATATGCAACTTGTAGGTGATAAAACTAAGGATATAGCTGAATAACTGACTTTATAAATTAATATTTAATATTCCTTCTCTTTCTCTGACACGCGGCGAACAACTCGCGTTACATGTGCGTCTCTGTCTCTCTCACGTCTGTCACTATCTTTCTCTCTCTATATCTTTCTCTCTCTTGTCTGTTTTTAATAATTTTCTATCACTTTACATATCTTTATACTTTATCCTATTCCAACATCAAACTATTTCTTCCTCTCTCTCTCTCCCTCTCTTTAACTTTGTCTCTCTTTCTCTCTCTCTCTCTCTCCGTCTTTACATATATATATCTATATATCTATCTATCTCTTTCTTACATCCGCATCTATCTGCGTCTCTTTTTGCACACGCACACACATACACACACGCAACAAACGACAACGACACTCTCTCTCTCTCTCTCTCACATACTCACACACACACACACACACGCTACACGCACACTTCGAACTCTGTCGATTTACGCTTTTACGCGCGTTACGTCATATAACGTAAACGCTGACGTTCACTTTAAACTTAAAACTTTACCGCTACCGTTACCGTTACCGATACCAAAACCGTTACCGTTACGATACCACAGCCGAACTGCAGACAATATGCAAACAATATTTTCAACGCGTTTACTCTTTGGAGGGCGATAAATTTGATTTAGAGCACGTGCAGAAAGTCAAAGCACAAGAGGTAAATTTCCCATTAATTTTGCCATGAACCCAAAAAGAAAACAAAATACAAAATATACAACAAAAAAACACACACAAAAAGAGCATCCAATATGCGAATGATTATTATTATTACAAATCTATTGATACAAGCAAGCAAAAAAAAGAAACAAAAATATTGCCAACAACAACTACAATAAGATTTTAAAAATAATAATCAATTATTATTATTTATAACTTTTTTTTTTAATTATACCCTTGATTTGATTTTTTCTAAATATATTCTTAATTATATATTTTTTTTAGTTATTTTGCGATTATTCTTCTTAATTTTTTCTTAAACCTAATTTTTGATATTGTTTTTAACTGCGCTAAACTACAAAACAAAAAAAGTACAAAGCAAAAAAAAATTAAATAAGAAATATCTATTTAATAATTGCATATATACATACATATATATAATTATACAAGGCGCACGATACTAAGCAAAATCGGCGCGCGCTTTGAACTCTGCGTGTGGGTGACCCCCTCTAAAAGAAACGTTGTTCAGTTGGGTCTTGTATATCGACAACGTTATCGATATCGATTCTTGAAATATAAGTCAAAGAACAATTGAGTTAAAGTTGCATATATTCTCTCTGTCTAGCTCTTTTCATCTCTTTCTCTCTTTGTCTGTCTCTCTTTACCCCTTTTATTCTGTCTTGTCTGTCTCCTTATGATGGATATATGTATCGATAACCGTGCTCAATTGAGAACGTTTCTTATTCACGTATAACCCACAATACCGATACCAACCGATACCAACCATAACCAACAACAATAACAACAACAACAGCCAAGACATTGCTCAGACCCGTACGTTGCGCCCCATTCCAAGAAAAAATTTATTAAAATCACTTAAAGTCAATTTCAAATCAGTTCTCGAAAAGTTAGTAAATTTACCGAACACATAACATCTAAAAGAAATAGAAAACAATAAACGATATAATTTGATTATGATATTTATATTTATATATAGAATTATAAAACAATATAAAAACATAAATCACGCATACATAAATGTAAAATAAATACCTTAAGATTCGTAAGAAAAATGAAAAAAAAAAAACAAATACGACAAACCGACAAAAAATCCACCCAAAAATGTGTTTTTACAGGCGAATTACAAGAGATTTGCGAAGAGTATTACGAGCGTATGTATATTTGTGAAGGCCAGAAATGGGATCTGGAATACGAAGTCAGGAAAAAAGACTGGGAGGTACTGCAACAATTTTTAATAAATTAAAAAAAAAAAACAAAATAAATATAAAAACCAAACTCTTAATACAAAAGAAAAAAAATACAAAAACCAGACATACAATTTTTTTAGTATCATATGTTTTTTACGTTTCCGTTTTTTTTTTTGCATCAACTATCGAAACTTGTTGATACTTGTGTTACATATTAAAAAAAAAAAGTATTTGACTCTCTTACTTGTAACTGTTTTTCTGAATTGCTCACATACAAAAACTTACAAACAAAAATACGTATCTATACATACTATAAAACATATATAGATGATTCTTTATACTTACCACTCTTTGTTCGATTTTTACAAGTTTTTAATATGCCGTTGTTAATCTCATGTTATTTGTACTCAATACGGAAACACAATCCAATCCAAAAAACAACAATGAAATATCTGTGAGTTAAGAAATTGACACACAAAACTGCAGCAACAGCCCAAAAACTTTTTAAAACAGCCGCCAGTTAAACGAACAGTCAATCAACCCGTCAATCAATCAATCAACACAATGAATCAGTTGTTTTAAATACATAATTTATCATCACTTCTTCTGATGAAATGAATTCACAATGAACAATTGCAATTGTATCTCATTTCCGTTATGCACCTAAGCACAGTATTCATTTAGTGTTGACTAATTGTCTATAAAAAAGTGAGGTTATATCTCTTTCTCGATCTCTCACTATCTCTCTCTCTCTCTCTCTCTCGCTCTCGCTGTGACGACGGCACCGCGGCTGTTTAGTTACTGTTATTTGCTTGCACTTTCATTTGGCAAATGCAGCACTCACATTGCACAACACAACACTGTCAAACTTGTCGAAACTTTCGTCGTTGTTCAGCACTTGAGTTTTATAAGCAACAACTTAAATTCTGACATTGTTTTGTGTTTTCCACCCACCACATATACATTGTTCAAAAATCTTTTGCAACTTTCTTTCTTCCTTTCTGTGATAATTTGTTTGTTACGCTCTCGCGTCATTTGCATCGTTTTTGTTGCCGCTGTCTGTGCGTCCGTTGATCACACACACACACACACACACACACACACACGTACACGTACACAAACCCCCACACACAACAGCACGCACACAACAAACAAATAGAACAGAAAAAACCACACGAATACACAAAGCACGTCAGCACGCTGATCACAATGTAGGCAATGGTTATTTTCATTTAGAACTTCTGCATGTGCACTTGTCAACAAAAACATCAGCAGCAGCAGCAGCAGCAGCAGCAGCAGCAGCAGCAGCAGCAGCAGCAGCAGCAGCAGCAGCGGCAGCGGCAATCAGAAAAGCCACACTCCAAAACGAATAACAAACTACAGACAATAATAACAATACATCATCAACAGAACACCTATTCCATCCAATATATCCAAACTCGAAACAAATACCCCAACCTCAACCCCAACCCCCAACTCCAATCCCAACCGCTCGCACTTCATTGTAAATAATGTAATTTGGTTGTAAAATGTACTTCATTGAATCGTTAATTGGTTCGCTCTCTTTCTATCTGACGCTCGCTTTAACCTACAACCTACAAACAAAAGAAAGAAAAAAAAATTGAAGAACAAAAAGAGAAACACCCATGCAATAATAAAGAAATTTAAAATTATGCGATAAATCGTTAAATCTAAACCATTGAAAAGCATAAGCGCCAAGCGTCGATTTACTCGAATTCTAAAAAAAACAAACAAAAAAAAAAAAAACAATAATAATATCTAAAAAAAGAGAAAAAAATTATTTACAATATTTTACAAATTAAAAGTTATTAAAATGTTTCAATAGTCCAAAAGTCGGTTCGCTTCAACCAGCTAATGCTAGAAAATTGCCACCGCTGCCCACTAAACGTTACTGTTACCGTTACTGTTACTGTTACCGTTACCGTTGCCGTTACTTTTACCGTTATCACAAAAAAAAAAGCAAACACGTTCCGAACTCGAAGTATTTGCAAGGAAGAAAAAAAAAAAAAAGAAAAGCTGAACAAACAAATGAGAAAGAAGGAAAAGAAAAGCGAAAATAAACACAAAACAAATCAGAAAAATACGCAAGAAATATGTTTAAAATAGTCATAAAAACGAATAATCAAACAACCAATCAATCAATGTATGAAATGTATGTAATGTATGTATGTGCCATGCTGTGCAGTACCTCAGGCCCCAGTTCCGTACGCTCAAGTCTTAAATGTATAGCTCATAACTCTAGTCTATATCAAAACAAAATATCGTATATAAAAATAAAATGCAATAAAAAAAAAATACTATAAAAAGAAACAAACAAAAAAAAAAACAATAGAGGAAATCGACATTTGGATGTTATGCTGTTCAATCGACAAAAAAAAAAACAAACTAAAAATAAGGACCCAAAACCTCCACTCAAACAAAAAAAAAAAAAATCAAAACTTATAAATAAAAGAAAGAAACCGACCTTAGCTGCCCCATTAAAAAAAAAACCGTTAGACCACAACCTAACTGCGTATTTGGCTCGTCTTGCTAGCTCGCTCGCACGCACCAGCTACAGTTGTAACCTTAAAGCAAAAAAAGAAAAAAAAAAAATAGACATAACTATTACCATAACATGTATCTGATGATGTATCTATATCTATATCTGTATCTATATATCTTTATCTATATCTGTAACTGTAGTGTTTAAACAATAAAGCGATAAGTGTAACGCGCTGCATGCAACACGTCTGCTTGCAACCATCTCTTGTGCACGACTCTTATGCCCCACCTTTTGCTCGCATTTTGATTTTGATATTGCAATTTCAAGTAGTTTGCCACATTTTGGTACATTTAGTTTATGTCTATTGAAACGAATCTGTAAAACGTTCTTACATTTCTCACGTATGCTAACTGTATTTCTTTTCTCTTTGATCTCTCATCGCACTAAACTATAGATCAACGATCTCAATGCCCAAGTTAACGATCTTCGCGGCAAATTGTGAGTACCAGTTAACATTTGCATACCCTTGCAGACATTCCAAAGTGCTCCAATTCTCAACTAAATAACTAATTTTTTTTTTATTATTTATCCAATATATAGCGTTAAGCCAGCCTTGAAGAAGGTCTCCAAATACGAAAACAAATTTGCCAAGCTGCAGAAGAAGGCCGCTGAATTCAACTTCCGCAACCAGCTGAAGGTGGTTAAGAAGAAGGAGTTCACATTGGAGGAGGAAGAGAAGGAGGTAAGTTCGCATTGGGCCAGTGTGTGGATTGTGGTGGATACCATTCCAGGTGCTACCTTCAGCTAGGCATAGATAGAATAGCAATAGTTTTGTATAACTTGCATATGTATATTAATACTCTATATACTATACCCATATATATAACATATATATATATATATACATCAAAATATATATATATACTTCGATCAACCACAAATGATGTGAACGCAACCATAGATAAAGATTAAAGATGCCGGTTCTCTAAAAACAACCAAAAAGTGTAAGGATGAGTGAAATGATGTGTGTTTACATATGTTTGAGCACCACGTGTCCTCCATTGTCACTTTATGTACTGCTCTATCTGTTTCTCTATCTCTCTATCTCTCTCACACGCTCTCTGTATCTTTTACTCGTATCATCTAACAACATATCTGTCTATCTATCTGTCTCGCTCGTTTAATGGAACACCTAAAAAATAAAAAAAAAAAACACCTGTCAATATTAGTCTAGTCGTCACAATATGTCACAATATGTATCCGTATTTACTATATGTATGTATTATGTACGTAGTTCCGTAGTCTCGTAGTGCACAGATCACAGTTGTTAGTCATCTGTTCCGGAATGTACTGGTTAAATGTTAAGCGACATTTCACTTCCACGATAATACTAATGCTCGATATTTTCTAATCTATTCCACATCGATGCTGTTGTTGGATCTGCAGAAGAAACCCGACTGGTCCAAGGGCAAGCCCGGCGATGCCAAGGTAAAGGAGGAGGTTGAGGCCGAAGCTTAAGTGTCCACGTCCACGTAGTGTCCACTGTACCACCCGTGACTCCCGCCCTAAACAATATATAATTCAATACAACCAATTATTTCACCAAAAAAACAAAAGTAAAACAATTATCTGAAGCTAAATACAAATAGCAAACAATATACGTGTATATATATATATCTCACACTATATATATTCTATATATATATGTATCTATGCATACATATGTGTATGTATGTGTATGCATATGAAATAAAGTACAGCTAAAGCTCAATCAGAAACATTACAAAACACCAGCTATCGAAAATAATTCACACATCAAGAAGAATTCAAACAATATCCCAACATCTGAACGTTCTTATGGATTATTTTTTTTTATTATATTTCATTAATTACAAATTCTATTTTTTAATGTAAATTAAACTAAATTACAAAAAAAAAAAAAAAAAAAAAACTCTTGGCACACTTTTTGTATTTTTGGCACACCTTCCACAATGGCATGTGCACTTGTGTTACCACCGAGTATCCGCCGTTTCCTAAGACTCCTCCAGATTCCTCCATCGATGTCGTTTTGCACTGCACCTCCGATTTGCACCCTATCTGCAAAATGAGCACCACAGCACCAGCATCATCTGTAGCAGTTCCAAATGATTCAGTTGAGTGAATTATGATGTGATGTGCTTGCAGGAACCGGCGCCCGAGACACCAGCGCCGGCATAACAACAACCTCATCGAGTAGCCCTCGCTTAATGGACGCCGACACAAATCAAATTGTTTTTTTCACAAAAAAAATGTTTTTTAAATTATTACAAATATATCTGAATATATATATATCTATATATATATATATATGAAATTAGTTCATAAACAGACAAATTTTGCATTTGGGTTTTTGGGTAGCTAAGCATTGTTCCTTACCAAGTATTACTGTTTGAAGCTACAGTTCCTAATACAGCATGTCCTTCGTAAGGATTTGGCTGAAGTAAAGAAATTCGCATTTAACACGTGCCCCTAAAAGTATGCCGCATTTTGTAGCTTGATGGAAATTTAGCCAATACAGCAACCTCCAGCGAACAACAGTTAATATTTCCCATTCGCCAATCAAACAGAATATGATTAAAAATAAAAATTCAATTTATGCACTTTTCTTTTTATTATGTTTTAACGATAGTTTAGGAGATTTTCGTGTATGCGTGTACCGATATATATATATATATATATATATATATATATATATATACTATATGTGTGCGCGTGTGTGGATGTACATTACAAACTTATAGTCAATTTAAAACTAGTGTTAAAATTAAGCAGCGAGTTAACGTTAATAGTTGAACAACTTATGGCTAAGAGCTTAAATGATGTCTACAACTATTCATCTTTTTCGTACTTTTTATAATTGCATAAGATTGGGAAGTGTAGGACTTAGAGGGGCACTAACAAATTAAAGAATTCGAGTTGTCGTTGCGTTAATTAATTAAATAAATAAATAACCCTAAATACACAAAATAAAAAAAAAAGAAATTAAATACCAAAAAAACACAACACGGCTCAAAGTTGTAGTAAATAATTATATATATATATATATATAGTAATTTTTATAGATTTAGATCGTAATTGCAAAAAATTCTAATGTTTATTATAAATTAGAAATACTTTTAAAAATAAAAGTATTCAATTTTCGGATGTTTTGCAGATATTGAAATCTGCATAAACCGAATATTCGAAACAGAATTGAATTTAACTCGAATTATTCATTCATTCATTCATTCATTTACTGCCAGCGGCTACTGTACATTGTGGAGTTGGAACCTAGTTGTAGGCTATATAGGATTAGGATTAGGTTTAGACCTCAATACTGTTGAGACTGCCCGAGGATATGTTGTCCGTGTGGCTGCCGAGGCGTGTCCGCTTGATGAGGGCCCGTCCGGGCATCGGGGAGCGCTGGACGCGCGGGCTGCCCGGCACATGGGGTATGCCCACCACATGGCTGTGATGCGGATGTGGATGCGAAAGCGGATGTGGGTGCGGATGCGGCAGCGGGTGGTGCACATGATTGTGATGATGCAGCATATGATGCGGCACATTGTTATTATTGTTGTTGTTATTATTGTTGTTGCTGCTGCTGTTGTTGTTGTTGTTGTTGTTGAGATTGGTGTGGCTATTGTGCTGACTGCCAGAGGCGCGTCGCTGTCGACGCAGCGAGGGAATACGAGTGGGCGTTGCTATGCCATCCTCCATTCCAAAGTGTTGCTGCTGTTGCTGCTGTTGTTGTTGTTGTTGTTGCAGGCTGCGCACGCTACGCTCCAGCGTGCGTCGCTGCTGATCCAGCATGGGCGAGGCGCCACCAGATGCCGCCTGTTGCTGCTGCTGCTGTTGTTGTTGTTGTTGTTGTTGCTGGTAGTAGGCAGCATGAGGGGGCACGGGCGGTCCTTGCAGTTGCTGCTGGAAATCGTGTCGCTTGTGGGGAAATGTGGGCGTGCCGGGCGCATGATACGGTTGCGCATGATGCAGTCCCGGCTGATGCAGTGCAGCAGCGGCCGCAATTGCCAATGCATTTGTCTATAATGCGAGACAGAGGCAGCAGATAGAGAGATAGAGAGAGAGAAGATTATAGAATTAGTGAGAGATGTATAACAAATATGGTGCTGAAATGGGAAGTTGCTGTGATTGTGGTTGTTTAAGTGGGGCATGTTCTTGGGTTGTTTGGCTTTGACTTGGCAACAAAATATAAAAATCGATTCTCAAACTGCTTTTTTATAATTTTCTTCTTTTTTTTTACAGTGATCGCTCGATAGTTGAAAACACATTGATAATTAGATTGTCAAGTTGAAGATGTATTAAATGTTTTAAGATCAAATGAAAATACAGTTTTGCATAATTGTTGAACATGTGGTGCAGTTCTCATTACCAAGCGATCACTGTATTTAATTGCTTTACTTCTTGTTGTTGCTGTTGTTGCGCTTTGGCAGCTGCAGTTTTCTTGGGTAAAGGCAGCGGCGGCAATGGTTTGCTGGGCGCCTCCGCTACTGGCAACTTCTGATGCTGTTGTTGTTGCTGTTGTTGTTGTTGTTGTTCTTGTTGCTGTTGCTGTTGTTTTTGTGGTGTGTGACCGTCGCAGGCCTCCAAGGTCTCGCAAGAGGAGGAGGCGCCGCCCGTCTGCGCATTCTCACTGGCAGCAACATTCACATCCACATCAATATCAGCATCGACATCCACCTCGGCATCTGCAATCCCATCTGAATCAGCATTAATCGGCTCGACAGTGGTGCTGCTCTTGTTGTTGTGGTTGCTGGGATTGGCAATGGTTGTGATGCTGCTTCTGCTGCTGCTGCTGGTGTTGGTGGTTGTGGTGGTGGTGGTGGTGCTGGTTATGCTGGCAATGCCGTTTGGCGGCAGGAAGCGTAGCTCCATCACATTGCGATTCTGGAACAGGGGACGCTGCTCAGTTTGGCTTTTGGCGAACGGAGGCGGAGAGAAAACCGACAAGAGCGTTCAGAGACCACAGAGCAGAAGATCAAAGACCACAAGCCAAAGAAGGAGAGAGAGAGAGATAGAGAATAACAACCAAAAGGGAACCGACCAAATTCAGGCGGGAGAAACAGCCGCGAAATATATAGAATGGGAGAAATAAATTGTGAGAAATTTTGAAATATCCTAAAACCAGGCAAGGAGAAGACCGAGGAGGACGAGAGAAAGAGAGAGTTGGAGACAAAGAAGAAAGAAACTCAGAAGGAAAGAGAGACACAGAATAAGAGCAAGTGGGAGAAAAGAGGAGTGGAGTAGACAAAAGGAGTAGAAGAGGGAGAAAGAGCATAGATAAAGATAAATATTTGTAAGAAAGAAATAATAAAAAAAAGGGCGAAACAGACAGAACCATTGGAGAAGAAATTAAGCCAGTGATAGAAGACAGAGATAGAAAAAAAATAGAGATAGAGTAAGAGAGAGAGAGAGAGAGAGAGGGAAATAGCAAAAGATTAGACAAGAACTAAAAACAGTCAAAGACTAAAATAGGTGTGAAAACAGTTGTATAGAGAAAAAGTGCAAGGGGCAGATAACTGTCGAAAAGATCAGATCGAGATGCCAATAACTACTTATGGAGGTAAATACTATATTTAAGAAGTAGCTAGAAAATATATATTTATGTATATAAAGAACATACTCAAGAAGCGATTTGGATCTCTTTTTGTTTTTACCAACTAGTGTTTCTAATCGAAAGTATATTTATATTTCCTTAATATGATATATATATATAATAATTATGCGATTAATGACGAATTCAATGCTCGATGAAAAGGATTCCATCGATTCAGATTCAAAAGATAAACAATTCCTGATAATATTTTTGGATCTGAACGATATTATTCCAATGTAGAATTTGAATAGTTGGGTAGTCCACTCAAAGCGACATGGGAGATAGAGACAGGGACAGCGAGTGGCAAAGACAGACAGAATGATAGAGAGAAAGAGAGAGCAATATGCCAGCAGCAGCAGCAGCAGCAGTTTAAAAGCAAAGCGAGGCGAGAAACGTTTTTTAAATTTTGACCAAGCAACCAGCGAAAAGGTTTTTTTTTTTTTTTTTTTTTTTGTCTATATTGATTTTTGTTTGTTTTGTTTGATATACAAAATAGATGCGAGTGGAAAGATATGGCGAAGTGGGAGCATTTGGAATAGGTTAAATGACGGCAGCTTACCTTATCAGCGGCGGGATCCTGGGCGAGAGGATTGGGTGTGATATTCATGCGTGGAATAACCCCATTCAATCGACGCACATCGCCCGATTTTTGACTGTGATTATGGTTGTGGTTGTGGCCGAGGCTGTGGTTATGATTGTGATGTGGCGCCACGCCCAGCACAGAGGATGTAACGAAATCAGCTTGAATGTGATCCAATTGCGGCTTGTTCTCATCTAGACGGAAAGATAACACAAATGGGATTAGTGGTGATCGAGCTGATTTAGTTTGAATGGAGTTTGGACGTACCCTCGGGCTGTGCATTGTTGCAACGACGCAGGTAAAACAGGCAGGCAACCACAATGGCAATGAGGAGGAGTAAGCCGCCACCGGCGGCGCCTGCGATGAGCGGATAAATGGAGTTATCCTGCTCCCCGGCGTTGCCATTGGCACCATTAGGCACGGCCACAACTGCCGGTGCGGCGGCAATACTCGAGTGACCCGAAGTTTCTGTCAAAAAGTAAGAGGGGAAATAATTGAAGTATACATTTTTTGAACATTCTGCAAGTTAATATTATTATTCGCTCAATCAATCAGTTAATTATAGTAGTAGAGCCGTCGTCAGTCACTCAATCAATCAGTCACCTAATTGCACTTGTTGTACGTAATGAAATCAGTCATGTGCTCAATCAGAGATTGTCTGACATTAAGCAGTCCATCACAAATCTATCAGTTAGCATTGAATTGAATCAATCACACATCCAGTCAATCAATTAGTCAGTCACGCAATTAATTAGCTAGACAATAAATAAATAGATTTTAGATTGAATCTTAAGTCAATCAATCATCTCTTAAGCCAATTAGTTTGTTAAGCAATCAATCAGCTAGACAGTTAATAAATTAACATCGGTCAATGAGTCAAACAGTTCTTCATTCAATCAGTCATCAAGTCAATCAATTAGTTAGTCAAGCAAAACACTAAATCAATCTCAGTTAATAGATTAAAAATTTTTTAAGTCCGCAAATAGTCATTAAATCAATCAGTTGACTGACTGTCAGATAAAAATTTCATCAATATATCAATCAATTATAGTACTTTACTAGAATCCGGCAGTCAATCAATCAATCAATGTAAATGTGCATAAGTCAATTAATGAAGACTTACTCAGAGTGCGTCCCTGTTTGATTTCACTGAACTCGGAGGCGGCGTGAGCATTGAACGATTGCAGCTTGAACTCGTAGGCGGTGCCCGGATCGAGCAGGTCAATCTTAAAGTGACGTGCGTGGCCCCCATCGACGGTGGCCTTCAGGTATTCGGCGGCAGAGGCCGCAGGCCTATAGTAGGCATAATAGCCATCGATGGTGTGCTGCTGTACGGCTGTGAGTGTCCAGTGGAGGATGACGGTCGACTCCGAGTACGGCTCAATTTGATGCAGCTCGGGTACGGGCAGGTTCGATTTTGCGGCGCCACGCTGCAGGAAGAACTTGATGGAGGTGCTGCCCTCCTTGTTGTCATTGTTCGTATAGACGGCAATGATACGGAAGCGATAATTCCGATCCGGATGCAGTCCCGACACGGACGATGTAAAATTCTTGACGCTCCCCAGTGCCGTGTTCATGGCATGCTCATGGTGATGGTCACGTTCACGATCTCGCTCCCGCTGCTTGCCATATGGTATATTCTCGTTGGTCGTCTGCCAGCTTTCGCGCGGTATTTGGCGTGAGCTGTCGCCGAGCATGCGATATTGCACCTTGAAGAACTGTATGGGCAGACCATCGTTTTTCGGCACATTCCAGCGCAGCATGACGGCGCCGTCCGAAAGGCGGGTAACATTGGGCCGCGATGGTGGCACCATATTGGCTGAAACATTTTAACAGAAGCAAAATTAAAATCAAAATAAACTTGTTCAAAGCAATTTTCGATTGCAGGTGCTGTCAAAGGTCTGTAGCGTTATGGAGTTGGCTGTAGTTAACAGTGCCAAACTGAGCGCACGCAAATGTGCGTTAACAGTGCACTGTTAGCGCTCCGTACATTGAGTAGCATCGATATGTATTGAGTAGTATCGCAGCGCAGCGTTGAGTAGTATCGTTAGAGCTGCGTACGCATTTTGAGCGACATTTTCTTGTGCTGCCTGTCGCAAAAATAATACCTGAGCTGAAAACAAGCGCGCGCGTTTACATTAAATTCTAAAACACAATTAATATCAAATAATTGTGTGTGCCAAGCGCTGCAGCAACATTTTTCATACAATTCTGTGGTGCAATATTGGATACGAGAGGCGACAACGACTGGCGACGACGACGGCAAGCGAACGGACAGCAGACAACAGACAAAAAGACTCACACACACACACACGCACTCACACTCAGACACGAGCTGTGAGCGAGCCAGCGAGCGTGTGTGTGTGTGTGCGTATGTGTACAATCTAAACGAGTGCAATTGATTTTTATACATATAATACTAGTCGCTCTCGGCATCGCATTTTTCTTGTTGACTCAGATCTGGAGGGAATCAGAATCGAAATTGGACTCGCAATCGGCATCGGCATCGGACTCGGACTCGAACACAAATTCTGCATTGAGTGATTTGCGTTTCATAAACAAACTCAGTATTGGGAAACAAAACAAAGGCCAAGAAGAGGAAGAAATTCTCAAGCGTACACTGAATTTGAGAGAGATCGACAGATAAATACATATATAGAAAGAGTGAGCATGTCGGCTGCCGGGGATGCGGGCTCCGCTGCAGCAGCGAATGTCAGCGTCGTTCAGGTCCAGACAACGGTAAATGCAGTTGGGAACAGCGACGGCAGCCCCACTAACAATAACAGCAGCAACAACAGCAACACCAACAGCAATAACAACAACAACAATCCAAACAACAACAATGCAAATAACAACAACTCAACGGCGGGCAGCTCAAAGGGGCAGCTGCCGTTAACGCCCCGCTTCACCGCCGAGGAAAAGGATGTGCTGTATTCGCTGTTCCATCTGCACGAGGATGTCATCGACATCAAGCATAGGAAGAAGCAGCGCAACAAGTACTCCGTCCGGGATACATGGGACAAAATCGTACGCGATTTCAATTCGCATCCGCATGTGAGCGCCATGCGCAACATTAAGCAGATTCAAAAGTTTTGGCTCAATTCACGGTAAGTGGATCAGGGAACATGGAAGATAAACCACAACATTATCGTCTCACTCGTTATCTCTATCTTTCTCTGTCTTTGCAGGCTGCGCAAACAGTATCCGTATCGAGAAGTGTGTGTCTCCGGTGCCGGCGCATCATTGGGCAAAGTCAGCGGAGTCTCATCCAATGCTCAACAGCAGCAGCAACATCAACACGACAATGTCAAAGTGGAGCCAGAGTATCAAATCAGTCCAGATGCATCCGAGCATAATCCGCAGGGCGACACGTTCGATGACATTGAAATGGATGGCAACGATGTCAGCGAAATGGAAGATGATCCCCTCGAAGCACAGCAACAACAGCAGCAGCAGCAACAACAGCAGCAACAGCAACAGCAACAACAACAGGCGGCACAGGCACAAGTCGAGGCGCAACAACAACAACAACAGCAACAGCAGCAACAATCGGCTGTTGCCGAAATGCAAAAGTTGCACGTGAGCGCCGCAGTGGCAGCGGCAAGTGCAAGCATGCTCAACACCCACCAGATCAATGTGGACTCAATCAGTGCGGACAAACTGACGCTGAACGATCTGCTACAATTTAAGCCGGCCCGGCCGCGCGAGGAGATCATACTGCAGCTCAAGCATCCCACAGATGCGACAGGTGAGTGAGACCAAAAAAAGCAACTTGAATTGAAATCAATATAACAAATTTGTGATATTTTTTTTTGGCTTGCTTTTGGCTGATTGCATTTTACAGCCACGCAGATTCACACAATACCCGCGCAGCCGCAACAGCATACGATGGCAACAATCACCGCTGGCGGCTACAACCAGCAGATCATCAGTGAGATCAAGCCCCAGCAGATAACGTTGGCCCAATATCAGGCGCAGCAGCATCAGCAGGCCCAAGCCCAGGCCCAGGCCCAAGCTCAGGCGCAAGCGCAGGCTCAAGCTCAGGCACAGGCTCAAGCGCAGGCGCAACAATTGGCGCAACAGCAACTTGCCGCACAGCAGCAACAATTGGCGGCGGCAGCGGCTGCGGCGGCACATCATCAGCAACAACAGCAGCAGGCCGCTGCTGCCGTAGTCGTACAGCAGCAGCAGCAGCAGCAACAACAACAACAGCAGCAGCAACAACAGCAGCAGCAACAGCAGCAGCAACAACAGCAACAACAACAACAGGCAGCGGCAGCGGTGGCAGCAGCAGCTGCTGTTAAAATGCAGCTAACTGGCACGCCCACATTCACATTCAGCGCCCTGCCCACGGTGACGGCAGCGACATCGGTGCCAGTGTCCGTCCCGGTGACAGCGGCGCAGGCAACCGTTCAGGTAGCAAATGTAAGCGGCGTCGGGGTCGGCAGCAGCAGCGCTGGAACGCTGACTGGAACAAATGGGCAAACGGCGAACGATAGCTACGAGGAGCGCATCAACTATTTCAAGGTGAAGGAGGCGGAGCTGCGTTGCAAGGAGCAGCAGCTGGCCACCGAGGCGAAGAAGATCGAGGTGAACAAGGCGCAGGATGAGCTCAAGTATATGCGCGAGGTGCATCGCTTGCGCGTCGAAGAGCTCAAAATGAAGATACGCATACTGCAAAAGGAGGAGGAGAAGCTTCGTAAGTGGTCCAGTACATGAGATTTGGAGGATATCAGTGATGCGGAGCCGGAGCTGGATGCGGATGCGGATGGATGTGCGATCGGGGATGGGGGTGCGGATGCGGATGCGGCAACACAGGGAGAGTACATGGACCTGGACATGCAATTGCTGCTCTAGCATGGACGCGGCTTATTATATATACATATATAAAATATATATAGCATATTTTACATTTATAAATAATTTAAGATTTCTTTTTTTTTTTCAATTTGATTTTTTAGACATTTTGTTTTGTTTTTGTAACAAATTTATACTCGTATTGTTTTCGGGTGGGAGGGGCGATCAGCTGTTTTTGGCTGGTCACGATTAACGATTACTGATTACTGATTACCGTTTACAATTTACCAATTACCGATTATCGACTATTCCTAAGCAATTTCTCTTATTGTAATTGTATATCGTGTTATGAAATACAATGAACACTTCAAACAAATCTAAACGAACAATAACAATAACAAAACATAAAAAGCAGAACACAAAATCAAACTCACCAACTCTCATGTATTTACGCTTCTTGTTACGGGAACCACCCCCATACGAACCGGATGAGGAGGATGAGCCGTATGATGGCCCACCATTGCCTCCACTGTCATAGATTGGATCGTGCGGCGATCGCATGGGCACATCTCCCAGCGGCGGATAGTCCTCGCCACTGATCTGCAACGGATTCACACGCAACATGTTGCCCTCGCTCGTCTGCAAAATTTTAAAAAGGTTTAAAATAGTACTTGGCATCAGAGATGGAAAAACATATATAGATAAATGCATATCTGATCTTCATTGATTGTTTAAATGTGAAATGGAATTTTTTTAGGAATACCCATTTGCTAAATGCTCTATTTAATTAACAAAATTTATGTATAACTCAAACAATTTTCATTTGGGAAATCATTTTATTTATTCCACTTTAAGTTGTAAAAATGTAAATAGCATTTTATTTTTACTTGAATTTTGTACATAAACTCTGATTTATTATTCATTTGCTGTTTGTACAAAATCTTATGCGACAAGTTAAACAAAAAATGTATGCATCCAAACTTTATCAACATTGACTAGCCTCAGGCCTGTTCTCTTTATATAGCTACACAAAGAATGTGTAAATTAATTTGAAATTGTATATTAAACCAATGATTTGAACAGATTCAAGAGTTATATTGATAATGGTTAAATGCCAGTCAGTGTTTGTATTCTCTACTCCGTTGCAGCGAGAGCAATTGAAATATTGCTCTGCTATTCACTTTGCATTCACAAAGCAGTCCAACAAAATGGGTCATCAAATATTACATAACCGAATAAAACTAGCTGATTGGGTATCAAATTAAATGTGCAATTCTTATTGGAGTAGCAGAAGTTGTACACAGCTGCTATGCTCTCGTTTTTTGTTTCTCCTATTGCTGCTACTACAGAGAGCATTTTTTTTCTACTACTTGCTACTGACAAAACTCTTCCAGAGAGAAAGAGCATTAATTTCGGCTTTCAACTATTGGCTATTGCTCTGTTGAAGTTTGCGGCAGTAAAAATAGTAAAACGAAAAACTACAAAAAAAATGCATGCTGATATTATTTACACCAATCTTTTCCCATTAATCATTAATAAACTCATAAAAAACGCCTTGAAATTTATAAAATTACCATAAAATTAACATCGTCATAAAAATATGAAAGAATTTCTCGTTTTTAAAAATAATTTCTAAATATAAGAAAATATTTTTTAATGTTGTTTTGAATTATTATTTTTGTATTATTATGCAACGCATTTCGAATGAGGTAAAATGCAAGCAAACATTTAAAAAAAAATCTTTTTCGAAAAGTAGAAATCAGCTCTTTGAAATGCTATTTTGGAGTTTGGTTGATAAATATTTTTGTAATAATTAAGTGAAAACTGTAAACATTAATGCTTAGTATTTAATATAAGCAACACAAACAAAAATCGATAAAATGATTAGAAAACAACTCCTTGAAATTCAGAAATACATTTAGCACTGGTTTTCAGAAAGCTCCTCAACCTTAAATTTAAGAAATTTACTTTCAGAACATACATAATTTACATCGATTTTTTTCTTAGTGTATTGAGTAACTTTTCAAAACTCAACTTGTTAAGTTTTTTGACAAAAAAAAAAAAACATAATTAAAAATTGTACTCACCTCGCCGAGTTGATTGCGGGCAAAACATTGAACGACGCCCGCGTGACGCTTCTGGACATGATGGATGTGGAGGAGATTGGGCTCGATGAGTGTTTCATTGTCGGCGCTGGCATCCTCGCCGTTGAACAGCCAATAGATGTCCGGCTGCGGATGACCGGTGGCAACGCACTCGAGCGTGAGGGCATCGCCTTCATTGGTGAGGGTCATCTCTGGACCGCGCACGATGCGTGGACGCTGCAGCACGCTCAGCTTGATCATGTGCACGAGGACGGGTGCAATGCCGTTGTCCAGGCGACACACATACGAGCCCTGATCCTCGGGCCGGACATCACTGATCTGCAGTCCGTAGGCGAGCACACGGCTTCGATTGTGATAGATGTTGTGCACTTCGGGACTGCTCCAAACGGCGCTGGGTCGCGGCGAACCGACGCCCGGACACTCGAGCACAACAGTGTCGCCGGGACGTGCCGCTACCTGTGTCGCCGGCTGCTGTAGCAGAAAATATGGCGGAGTGCGTTCCGTATAATCCACACGCAAATCGATCACCTGAGGCAGACGCAACTCGACGCCGGTTATCGCATTCGTTGCGGCACACGAATAGTTGCCCGCATCCTTGGCGGTCACGGAGCCGAGAACGAGGGCGCCGGCGGCGCCGGACAGCAGCAGCTCCGTTTGCGGCAATTTGTCGCCGTTGCGATAGAAACTCCAAATGGCCGGCGGATTGGAGACAACCGATCCGCACCGCAACAGCACACAATTATTGGGCGCAACGCTCCAGCGGACAGCATGACGGCCATATCCGTTGTTGGCGCCATCCAGCGATATGGAGACGAGCGTTAGTCGTGCCGGTGTCGAGGCAATAGCACCGGGCCCATACCATGCCACACACTGATAGTCACCCAGTGTCTGGGCATTCACATAGATGCGCAGCTTCCAGGTGCGACCCTCGTTGCTGCTGGTCACATTGTACCCGGCTGCCGGATGCAGATAGCGATACGGATCGCTGCCACTCACCCGAAATCGCCACTCCAAACGATCCGGCTTTAAATTTAGCTCACACTCAAAAACTACCTCGTCACCCTTGGGTGCCACAGCCGATTCCGGGGCACGTTCAATGTACACGCCCAGCATATTGCTGTTGCTGCTGCTGTTGCAAGTGGAGATCATCAGACATCCATTGAGTATGGCCACAGCCAGTGGCAGCAATAGTCGACCCATGTCTACGCCCGGCTGCAATTCGATGATGTGGCAACAGACACCAGCAGAAGAAAAAAACAAAATATATATAATAATTATTTTAATTATAATATATTAAATATTATATTTATTTATATATATATTAAGCAAATCGCTTAGAAAAGTCAACAAGTTTTTCTGCTGGTTTTTTGTGTGTTTTAATGCAATTTTAATAATATTTCTAATTTGTGTAATATTTTCTTTTGACAGCAGCTATTCGATATGGTGGTCCGATCCGTTTAGATATTAAGTAAAGGCGTATAAATCGGGTGATTGAATATTAATATTATTAATATATGAATATCAATTTTTTATAAAATTGCTAATGATAAAAATTAAAATAAAAACTGCGCAATGCGCTTAAAAAATGTCATATAAAAAATGCCTCTATATTTATGATCTCAATTAACAAGTTATCTTGGTACTCCAAAAATAAAATGGGAAAATTCTATTATTTAAAATGAGTACCGTTAACAACTGGCAAATGCTCGAATATGGACAAACTAATACTCAATTCAATAAAGTCATTTATGAATTTTATTACTATTCTCGCATAAATTGAACATTCTAAAGTTATTGTTGAGTTTAATGTGAGGCTTAACTATGACTAAAAATATTACAACAAATTTGTTGCCAGTGCGACTCGTATTTATGTGTATATATATCATAAATAAGCCAGAGATAAATAAAAACTGCTTTATGTCTTTTGTTTATGCTTAAGAGATGAACAAAACGAGCGCAACTCAATTTGATTTTGTTTTTTTTTTTTTAAATTTATTTTTTTGACAGCAAAAGTGGGCGGTAAAATTGTAAGGAATGTCATGTCTTGGATACAACTGTACCACAAGCGATTGATTGCAATGTGTGTGTAAGCATGAAGGGACGGGTGAAAGGGTAGCAGAGTTGTGGAGCCGAGTTGAGTTGATCCGATCTGCTGTCCTTTGGTACGCGAATGGGGCGTGACAACGGAAGCACAGTCGCTTGCAATGTGCCATTTAAACTGGAGTGAAGCTGAGCTGCCTGCCTGCCTGCTTGCCTGCCACTTGGCATGTTGCATGCAGCATGTTGCCAGCCTGTTGCCTGACTGACTGCCTGCCTGCCTGCTTGCCTGCCTGCCTGCTTGCTTGCCTGCCTGGCAGTCCTTTTGGCAGCCAGGGCATCAGCTTCTTAATGGCGTGTCATTATTATGAGCAGCCAAGGCTGCAGGTGCTGCTGCTGCTGCTGCTGCTTCTGCTGCTTTTGTTGCTGCTGCAAGGGGGATCGGTGGGACGGTAGCTTTGCTGTGCGGAACGGGTTCGTGCAGAATTTGCCCTGCGACAGTTTGCGCCTCTATATTTGAAATTTAAAAGCGGGCAGCAGCAGCAGCAGCAGCAGAAACAGAAATAAAAATAATAACATACGAATCCTCAAGAGTAGAGATTGCCCGACTGCAATATACTCTGTAATCAACAATAAGCCGATAGAAATACCTCAGCACTATTAATAAAGATGTATTTTGCTTACAGCAAATAAATGCTATCGGAAATCGATATATATCGATGTACGCAGAAGTTATCGATATAAAAATTTAACTATTCCGCAATACTGCATATTTATAGACAGCACCAATTGATCAAGTATATATAAATATATATATAAATATGTATACCTTATGTCAGATAACTGATGTTTTTAAGTTTTTGCTGATAGCAAGAAAATCGATATGTATCGATATATATCGACAAATTATCGAGTAAAAAGTTGAAGTAAGCAGGAACTCTCCCAAACATATTCCATATGTTGAAAGGCGATATCTCTTTATCGATTTGCAGCAGGGAGCTATCTGAAATATTTATCTATAACTGATCAAGACTCCATATATATAAATATATATATACCTAAACTCAACTTGTTACAATTGGTATGCAGGGCGTATAGAAAAACTGAAAGAAGAAACGAAACACAAAAGCGCGCGCGGAATTCCAAGAAACGGCCTCGCGATCTGCCCAGTTTCCCCCTTCGCCTGTCTACCTGCCTATCTCCCCACCCTCACCTCCTCCGTCCACCCGCCATCTCTCTCACATTATCTTTGTGTGCGTTGCTTGCTGTCTCTATTTGGGTTGTGGCAGCTCTTTTGACGCACATAAATCGCAGCGCGGCTCCCATTTGAAAGTCATTATGGGGCAAAGCTGCGAGTGAGGCAGGCGCGTGCAGCTGCCCCTGTTGCTGACTCCGCCGTCTTCGTCTTCGTCTCCGTCTTTGTCTCCCTCTTTGTCTTGGTGGCCACTTGTTAACGCAGGGAGCAGCCCCAAAAACCGGACTGCCTACACAGGTCCCAGTCGCAAGTTGCCAGTTGCCAGTTGCCAGTCGCCAATTGCCAGTTGGCAGTTTGCAGTTTGCAGAGCCAAACTCGGAGCGATCCTCGAAAGCGGCAAACGCTGATTTAAAACATCTGACAACAAAAGTAAAGCGCGAAATTGACGCAGGTTTCTTCGGCTGCCTTCGCGACTCTCGTTTAGCTGCTGCTTTTGTTGTTGTTGTTGTTGTTGCTGTTGTTGTTGCTGTTGTTGTTGATGCTGTTGTTGCGTGTGTTGAAAATTAATGCGCATTCCAGTGCCACAACCAGCAGGCAAGAACAGGAACAACAGCAGCAAACAACCTTAAGCAAAAGAACAAACTTAACAGAGGAAGTGAATGGCGCGTTGCAAGTGTGTGTTGTACACACACTCACACACACACACACACATTGAGCAGACATTAGTCTGTGGTTTTGGGGCAGGTGGTAGTAAAGGGCTCCGGCTACTGTGCCTCACATTGCAATCAAAATAAATGTTATAATAATAAAATATTAATGGAAAGCAGCAACGCATTTGGTTTGATTATTTCTCTGGAATGTGCACCATGTTGCATGCTGTTTGATTACTGCCACGCACACTAGCTTTCAATATCAAATTTATTATATGAATATCATAGAATATGATATATATGAAAGGAAGAAACATTTTATACAACGTTTTCTTGTTTTTAGAACTAATTTCTAAATATCGAACTTTATAATATATGGTTTTAGAAACATTTGCTATATTTAAGCAACAACATTTCTAAAAACTGGATATACAAACCATAATTTATAAAAAAAAATCAATTTGGAAATTAAGAAAACCGTATTCAAATTTACGTGAATCTGCTTTTTAATTAGAATTAAGCTGTCGTCGGTCGAAAATCCTATGCATTTTCGGAACTACTTCAAATTTGTTGTGTATATTTAAAGTATGAAAATATTAAAGTATTATAATAATATAAATAACACAAAAGGTCCGACTGGAAAAAAATGCAAACATATGGCAATTTTCTAAAGAAAGCTTTTGTGCATGGCTATACCAATTTTGGCCAGTGGTGCTGATCAAGAATATATACTAAATGGAGTCGGAGACGTCTCGTGCAATGTGTTACTTCACTACAAAGCTTCACTAGTCTCACCCCAGGGAATTCAAACGGCCTTCAATTATGCTAAAGTACAAAACAAGCGCTTAGCAACATGTTGCTAACTGAAATGTTGCTTAATGTCTACAATTGCTGAGCATCATTATTGTTACTGTTGCGCGTCTAGTTCGTGTTGCACGCTAATTTGATTAGTCACACTTCGAATGGGTCACATAGGATACAAAAACTAGAACAATAAAAAAGGGTTTTCTTGTTTACTTACAACACAGAAAAGAGGCAATAATAGTTATTAATCAAATGAAATGCCAAATTAAATAGCATAAATTAACTGTCAAAATACACATGTCGACTGACAACAACAACAACAACAACAACAACAACAACAACAACAGCAACGAACAACACACAACGAAGAACAAATGGCAACGTTGTCAGCGGCTTCTTCAAATGTTTGCTTGTCCACAAATTAGCATAAAACTGTTAGAAATTAGTAAAGGTGTTGTGCACACCAGGAGGAGGAGAAGGAGGAGGAGGAGGAGGAGTAGGTGTAGGAAACTGCCTGAGTCGAGGACAGCTGAACAGTTGAACCTGGGCTTAGACAATTGCGTTTCAAAATAGGCGTGCTCTGCCTAGATGCCAATAGCAAAGACAAGTAGCTCCAAAGCAGTCAGAGAAGACAACCAGCAAATTATGTGATTGGCTGTGTGTGAAATGATCGACGCGCAAATACCCATTATAATAAAATAGTCCCATTTAAGAGAAATACATACGTGGCAAGCTTACAGAATAAGACTGTGATTATTATATTAAGTAATGCGTAAATGATTGTGTCTTCCAACTGGAGAAAACGTGACGAATCCAAAACCCATAGATATATAGAATAGTTTCGATTCTTTCAGCGAATAAGGAATATCGCTTACTATCTTTTATCACACATATAGCATTTTTAGCTACTCTTTCGATATTCCCTTGATTTTCATATTTTTTGTAACTTCCGTGCAGTGGAAACGTGTTACTTTTGACACATTTTCTGATGGAATACTTATCCCATCGGAAAATACATTTAAAACAACTCATCATCTTCACAACTATTTATTACTATTATATTGATTTACTTAGTTTTATTGTACATCGGATTCTCAATGTTTGTGTTCAAATAAAATGTTTGCAATTTGAAAAATATATTTAAAGTATTTTATTTATAACGCATTGTTAGTATTATATTGTTTTAGGTATTAGGTATTACAGGGTATGCAAGTTACAGGTATTTTTGAGCTGTGAATCTTTTTTGAGCGTGTTTTTCATCAACAGTTGCGTGGTGTAACGCAACGACAACCATGATGACAACAACAACAACAGTTGCTGTTAGGTAAAATTGTTATTGTTGTTGTCATAAGAGCTTAACTCAATGTTGTTGTTGTTGTTGTTGTTGTTGGTGTTGGTGTGGGGTTCTGCTTGCCCATTAAGCAGCAGCAGCAGCAGCAGCAGCAGTTAAGAGCTTGTAAAACACTAACACCTGCTACAAGTTTGTTGTTGTTGTCATTATTATTGTTGTTGTTGTAGTTGCTTTTGCTGTTGTTGCTCAGAGTTCAATAAAACTTGAGAGCAACAGCAGCAACTATTGCTGGCAGAAAAGGAGCAATAGCAATAGAAAAGTCACGAAATGGGCAACAGCAAAAAAGAAAAGCAAATCGACAACAGCAGCAACAACAACAACAACAACAACACAAGCAAAAAAGCTGGCCCTATACAAACAAACGAAACCAACTCTATATATAAATTCACTACATACATATATATGTATATATATATACATTTATATATACATACATATATATGTATAAAAAAGTGATGGCAAAAAAAATTCTTGGCGAATGGAACCTGTTTTCAAGCGAGCAGCTGAAGCCGAGAGTCTGAAGAAGATGACCGGAACCAGCAGTCGATGAAGCTGCAGATGCGACACAGGAGCGCAGCGAGGGCACCACCAGGCCACCCGAAAAAATACTAATAATAATAATAAAAAAAAAAAAGGAAAAATAAAAAAAGCACAGCACGAAAACGAAAGGGGAGCAGACGCTGGCAGGCAAGAAACCAGAACAAGAACAAGAACAGGGAACAAGTCTCAAGCGCCACAAGCAAGCCAAGCCAAGCCAAGATAATCAAATGGATGGCGTGAGGGGAGAGGAGGGGGGGGGGGGAGAGACGGGAACGAAGAACGGGGTGGCATTTGAGTTTCACATGTAAACGAGTTCAGAAATCTGCATTCCTGGCAACAGGATTGTGCCTTTAAGTGTGGCATGCAGCAGCAGCAGCAGCAGCAGCAAGTGTGGGCCAAGCGTTGCGTCTTGTCTAATTTGTGCGCCCCACCTGTTGAATGCATGCAGCTGCAGCCAGCCTCCAAACTCCCCCCCTCCCACCATGCCTTCACACAACACCAACTCCACCTCACCCTTGTCCTAAACCATTACATGAAACTCTAGTTCAGTTCTTCATCATCTTCATCTTATTCTTTGGCATGCGTGGGCAAAAAAGAAAAAATTACCAACAACAACAACAACAAAAGCGCAGAGAGATTTGTATTGTTGCGGCGCATTCTCAGCTCTGATTGCTGGGGCCTATGGCCTGGGACGATTATTGGGGCGCGGAGCGTGTTGCACGCCCACACCTGGTCTGAGCGTGGAACAGCGTGGGCGAAACGTTGTGCTTGGGCTTGGTTTGGGGATCTGAGCGCAGGATTAGCTTTATATATTATTCAATTTGTGGCAAGTTCAGAGCCATTTAACTTTTGTGCAAATGCGTTGCCAATATAAACAAAAAAAAAAAAAACAAAAAAAAAGTGCCATCTCTTTCTAGATATTAGCAGCAGCAGCAGCAAGAAAAGAGGCAGCGCTGCCACGCTGAGCATAAGTATTGAAAATAGATGACACTTTTAATGAATTTCAGAATAATTGAGGCCTAAACTGGCACAAAAAAGCTCAGCGACAGCCAAACTAAATGCGAAGCCTATAAATAAAAATAATAAAACTAAACGAAAAGAAAAGAAAAGAATCGAGAAGAAACGGTATGAGATGAGACGACGACAACAACAACAACAACAACAAAAATAAGCTAAGCCAATAGAAAAATGCGCAGCATTAGGGTTACTCACTACAGTCGCCAATCATTAGGATGTACGAAAATTCAAATGAAATTTAAAAACATTTTAAAGACTACGAATTAAAAAAATAAATATAACATAGAACGAAAATGTTGTCTTGACTAATGTATTTTTTTTTTTCATAAATTAGGTGACGAAAAGGCAATTTGATGAGTGCCCCTAATGCGTTAGGGGGTCTCGAGCTGTAAGTCCCTTTTAGTGTTTGCTTGTCCATTTAAAAATACATAAAACTAAAAACAAACACAACTCAAACACAATCTTTTGACGCCTCAATTGCACTCGCCAGCCGAACCACACCACCACCACCACCCACATCTAGTCCCGCCCCCTTTGCGCCCATTTAGTATGGAACATGTCGTAAATAACTCAAATAATTTTTGGTTGACTTGGTAAAAAATGTGCCAAAAAACACATAAATAATAATGAGCAGCGAAAACCAACTTGTGCCAGTGTGTGTGTGTGTGTAAGTATGTGGGGTGGGGGGAGGTGGTAGGTGAACTATCTGTCCGTCAAGTGGGTCTTTCTTTGCTGCGGAATTTCATTTGGTGCATTGAATATGCTTTTAATTAATTTATGTTCATGATTTGGCGCTTGTCGATCGCTTCAAATAACACCCCCACCCCGAACACACACACACACACATACCCCACAAACCCCACACCCAGCCACCCCTCACCAGCGACAATGTGTGCAGTTGCTGGCCCATAATTTCTAAAATATTTTGAAATGTCGCCAAGTCAAAGAGCGCGTGAAAAACTAAAAACAAACACACAATAAAACAAAAAAGAAAAACAACAAAAAAAAAAAACAGCAACATTTGGAAAATGAGAAATAACAACAACTTTGTTGTACAAAACAGCCGAAAACAAAAAAAAAAAAAACAACAAAAAAACGTGGAAAATAAAACAACGAAAATTTGAACCCCAAGCAGACATAGCTGTAAATATGTATATATACATATACACACGTGCATAAGTGTATGTGTGTGTGTGCATTTAACGACAGTTGTCATTTTTCATAAATATCTTTTCAATTATTCTAAGCAAATAAGTGGCAACAACAAAAAATAAAAATAAAATAAAACAAGAAAAGCAAATAGAAGAAAATGTAATTTTGTTAAGAGCTCAAAATATTTAAATACATTTTCATTTTGGTTAAAATTTTAACATTTAAGCGCCATTTGCAATAGGTGCAAATAGCAGCATTTGCTTAGCAACAAAATAATAAGCAATAATAACATGTTGCCAATGCTGAAATGTTGCCAACATTTATTAGCGCTGTTGTTGCTGTCGTGTAATGCTTGTTGCTGACCAAATTTGACGACATGACGATCACGATGCCAATAACGATGACGATGACTATGACTCATCGCAGTCGGCACACTTTTTTATATTTTTTTTTATTATTATTTTTTTTTTGGTTGGTTTGTTGCTTGTGCCATTTATTGGTCAGCAAATTATAAATAGCTGCTGCAGCTGCTGCTGCAACGACACTTTACTTCGTCTTCTTCTTCATCTTTTTAGCTTTTTTGTTTTTTAGCTTGCTCTGTGTGTGTGGGTGTCTGTCTGTGTGTGTGTGTGTGTGTGTGTGTGAAGCATGGGAGGCAAACGCTTGATGTTGTTGTCGCATCGCTTTTATTTCTGCTGGCTTCTCACAGCTGACGTTTGCTGCATGTGCAACTTTTGTCATAATTATTGCTCAAGGCATGCAATTTCTTATTGCTACTGCGGCTGCTGTGGTTGTTTTGATTGCTATTGTTGTTGTTGTTGTTATTATTAGCACTTGCAGGGCAAACAACAAACAAGAGCAGCAGCAGCAGCATCAGCAGCAACTTTGCCCTGCGCCGCAGGCATTTGAGCCTCATATATGTTGTTGTTGTTGTTGCCGTTGCTGCTCGCATTCCACGGGTGAAAGCCAAATGCATTCACATCCATGACATTCACATGGACACGCGCCCCGTCGGCAATTGCAGCTGCTTCTTCTAGCCGCATGCAAAAACTATATAAAACAAGAAGAAGAAAAAAAAACACAAAAAAAAGGCAAAAACAAAAAAATAATAGTACTGGCAACATGCTCCAAAATTTATGCGTTGTCTGCTGTCTGAGCCGCGGTTGCCACTCTGTGTGCTTTCCACAAGGAGAACGCGAGCGGCTGCCACTTCCAGTTTCCAGTGTGAGCCTCATTTAATTTGCTCTCCCACTCTCCCACTCTCTCTCACTCTCTCGCTCTTTCTGCAGCGCTTGCGCGCAGTCGTTGCATTCTTTTGCTGCTTTTGCCGTTGCGTTTTATCCATTTTTGGATCGATTTACAGGCACCTCCTCCTCTTCCCCTCCAACTCTCTGCCCGCACTCAGTCACTGTCTCTGCTTAATCTTTGACTATCTGCTATATTTGCATGCTGCTTATGCATTTTTCAAATGCTTCGTTTTTGGTGTGCCGCTCTCGTTAAACGCTGCTGCTGCGGACAGCGACGCTGGCGTCGGCGTCAGCCCACCATGTTCAGTGATTGCTATCGTTGACATTGTTGTTGTTGTTGTTGCCTTTTCATTGCAATTTATTTGATTTTCATTGCATTAAATTTCTGTTGTCTGCTCGTTTGGCTTTGTGTTGCTCGTTTTGTTATTGCTGCTGTTGTTGTTGCCTTTTGTTTTTAGCTTGCGCCTTTGTTTTTGGTGCGTCGCCATCTTTGATTTCGATCTTGGAATTTCAATTTGCATTCATTTTGCTGTTTGCTGTTATTCTTATGCTTTAGCTTGGCGCTAGCTCTCACTCTCTCTGTCTCTGTCTCTCTCTCTCTCTCCCTGTCCCTAACGAGGCTGTTTTTGGGGCAATTCATCATAAATATTGCCACACACGCACACGCCTCCCCCACCCCTCTGCACAGCTGTGATCATTAAGATATATATTTTTGTTGCCGTTTCCGTTGGTTTCAAATTTGAATATTTTGGCTTTTCATCATTTTTTGTTTCATTTTCTTTTCTTTCTTATTGCGTCTGTCAAGTCACCCTTACGTGCAACGGCAACATTTGCTGCTACCAAATTGCGGCTCATCTATGTGGGCCGCCTTGCGGCTAACTGTTCATGTGGGCGCCCTAATGAGCCACCTAATGAGCTGCAATCGGCTGCTGCCTTTGCCTCTGTCTCTGTCTCTCTCTCTGCCACTGTCTCTGCCTCAGTCGCCGCAGTTGTTGCCTTCACTGCCCACGCGGCTGCCGCTGCTTTGTGCGCTGGACACTTGGCAAATCGTGCAAATTAATTTGAAATTCATCAACATATTTATTTGGCAGCCAAACAGGAAATGCAATAGTCTAACACTACTCCCTCTCTCCCCTCTCCTTTCTCGCACTCTCTCTCTCTCTATCTCTTTTTCTCTGTGTCTCTTTGTTTATATCTGCTTTTCGTGATCGCTGGCGGTGCTTCACCTAGCTCGGCAAACCTCTGTCGCTGCCACATGCCTCATGTGGGCCAAACATATATAAATAATTTTTTTTCGCACGATAAACTGGCAGCAGTGGCAGTAGCAGCCGCTGCAGCAGCGGAAGATTCATCAGCAATTGCCGCACACCTTGCCGATCGACTAAGCTGCCCCCTTGACTCCTGCCCCATGCCTCATTCTGTTAATTTTCATATTTTTTTGTTGCACAGCCAGTTGGCAAGCAGCCACCAGACGACGAAGGCGACACGTCTCTGCCACCGGGTGGCATCAAATTGGCCCACATTCGGTTTTCAGTTCAAATAAATTCATACCCTTTCTTTCTACCAATGCATATGCTCGGCTTGCCTTTAGCTATGTGACACTTGCATTTTTGATAAGCTCTGCTGCACACACACACACAGAGACACAGAGACACACAGCATACACAGAGACACACTTAGAATAGTCTCAAGAAGTCTGCCACATGCAAAGGCTTATCTAATTTACTCGAAATGTTAATGTTGTATTTGTTTATTGTTATTAAAAATTAGTTAGTGTTTTTGAATACACAATAAATATATTGCACATTTTTTGCTAAGACTTCTAATATATTAAATAATAGTCATACACTTAAAGTTAAATTGTATTCATTAAAAAGAATTGCATCACTTTATAAAATGTGCACTTACAATTATAAAAATTAAATTTTCTTGAATTCGATTTCATATATATTTTTATTTCATTTAAAATCACAATTTATATTTCTTAAGTAAACTTTGAGCAATTGTAGCACTTGGTAACCTAGTTAATCAAGTCAACATTTTTTTGTTGCAATTAATTGAATTAATCCACTGCACTTATACATTTTACAGTATTAAATTGGTAGTAATCATTTTCATAGAATATTTGGGCGGGACTTTTATACATGGATTGATTGATAATTAATGGGAATACAGACTTTGCATGTGCTTAAGTTTATTTTTAACAATAAAAAAATATATATTTTATATAGCGTTTTGTTGACTTGCTGTTTAATTTCTTGGAGTGTATTTTGTTACAGCTGTCAACGTCGAAAGTTGGCCAAGTTAAGGGCAACAATTTGAAGCCTTTGCACTGCCTTGCATTGCTATAGATAGATAATAACTGGATGCATATATCCATATATGTTTATCTTTATCTATCATGTTTACATGTTTATGTTTATATATATGTTTATCTTTATAAATCATAAAAAGGGTTGCATTTTAAAACAGCCAGCAACCCCACCTCACCACGCCCAACCCACCGCCCCGTTTTCGTTGGTGGACTCCGTGTGGCTGTCTCAATTTGCGTCAGACAATGTTTTTTTTTATTTTTTCTTGTTTTATATTTGTTTTATATTACTTTTTGTTTGTGTTTTGTGTGTAATTCAAAACGCAAGCCAACTTCTTGGGTTACCTGCGGGCAGCTACAACAACAACAACAAAAACAATAACAAAAATATGCTTGACCAGGGCCATTGTCATATTCGTTGCCTTCCAACTGCCTGCGCCTAATATGTTCATTAATTTTAATTATGCATAAATGGCCAGCGATACACAAAAAACGGCTTGAGTAAAGACAAAAAGCCAAAAGACAAACTCAAGAAACTAATACATGAAATATGACAGAAATATGAGCTTTTGCTAATACTCTTGGTTCCCAATTCAATCAATCAGCTCTTTTATCCATAATGCTTTCGGTATATTGCAATAAATCTGTATGATATGAAAATTTCTATTTACTTTAAATGGAAAAGCTTTTTGCTTGCGCCTATTTGGAGCATGCCTCTTTATTGTACAGCGAAGTGATGGCATTTGTTGAAGCCATGAAATCTGATAAAAATTATTTATTATGTGACTTTTATCCGAACATTTAAAAAAAAAATTAATTAGCAGCAAATGATTCAATTTACTCAAGCTATAAAATTAGACAAAATGTATTTTACATGTGAGTTTTATTAAAAAAAAATATTAATATTCATAAATTCTCCTAATTATGGTAACAGTAGGTGAAATAGATTATCAAAAATGTATCTTTTGTGTTTGGTGACTCAAGCTCAAAAACTGTGAAAGATTTTGGATTTTTTCGGATCGTGGCAATATTTAAAAAAAAAAAAGTGTCTAGCTTCGAAATTGTGACAGATATGTGTGGCCTTATTAAATTAAACTTATCGACGTTATTGATTATAAAAAGAAATTGTGTCAAAATGTAGCTCAGATATTAATTGCCGGAACGTATATACAAATACGTACAAATGCGTTACACATTGGATATAAAAGGCATAATACTCTATTGCATGGATATCAAAAACAAAGCAAAAACAAACCTTTCGAAATTCATCATGAAAATTTGATACTACAAATATATGTTTTGTGTGGCGGGGCGCAGAGGGGGAACGAATGGTGACGGGGCTTATGCTTTCAATGAATGCTGTTTTTTTTTTTTCGTTCTTTTTTCTTTTTGTTTGTTTAGTTTTTGCTTAAAAACTCTCTCGACCCATTCAGCGCACAATTTGGCCCCCAAGTGACTTGACGGGATGCCGTTGAAAACGTGGCCCGATATTGGTTTACAATTTCATTATGTGTGAATGTCGGAATATGAGTGTACAAGTGTATATATGTGTGTGTGTGTGTGCGCATGCACTTGTAGGAAGAGAAGCAAAGAAAGGCTGAGAAATATGGGAAATGTTTTCAAAACACAAAAAGTTTGTTGCCAATTTGGTCAACGCGTAAATTGAGCTGTAAATAGCAGCAGAAAGCACAAAGGGGAGAAGTGAAAAAGGGGGGTGTGGGGGACTAAGAAGTAGACGAAGAAGAAGAAGAAGAAGCCGAAACAGAAACAGCAGCTGAGTAGAAGAAGACTGAAACTGGCGTCTGGCCAAATATAAACAAAACGTGATATAAAAATCACATAAGCAAAGCAAAAAAACAAATGAAAAAAAATCTCAAATTAATTATTCAATTAAGCACGCGTCGTTGTCCGCTGATTGCTTGTTGTTGTTGCTGTCACTGACTATCATAATCATAAACAATTACACGCAACAATGTCTGCAACAACAACAACAACAGCAGCAGCAGCAGCAGCAGCAGCAGCAGGAAGAGGCATGCAGTAATTAAGTGGCATAATATCAATTTGATAGGCCCGCAACAGTTTCAACAGCAACTGTTGAGCAAGCAGCTCTTGCTAAGGGCTATCAAAGATGGATTCTTTAGAAAATAAAAGTTCCCGCACAATTCGCTGTTATTGCAAAAAAACAAAAAAAAAAAATTAATAAAAAACGAAATGCATCGAAATGAAGATTTCCCGGCCGCATGCATTTTTCACATGAAAAATGCAATTGATGCCGAACGTCAGCCACGTTGTGGGCGCAAGTGGGGCGTGGCAAGTGCAACAAGCAAACACATCTGAAGGAAATTGGAAACCCAAGCAAAGGCAAACTCTCAAAGCGAAACTCGATTGCAGATTCAGATCTACACTCAAGTTTTTATTTTGTGCCAGTTGTCGTTCTAAGAATGTTAATTATATATATATATATATATATATATATATATATATCTAAGTTTTTAGAAAAGCTTTTCCTGCTAATAACTAATGAATTCAAACGGATTTAGTGTCACGTCCAGAAACTCAACTGAATGAAACAAAAGAAAAAATGATAAAGAAATTAATATAAATTATCAATTTCAATAATTTATTAAATATTTTATTAAAATGCTATTAGTTTTCAATACTTTTGTTAATCATTTTGTAATTCATTGTAAATAAATTCCTTTGATTAAAAAAATTTATTTGATTTAAAAAATTTTTGTTTGTTCGCTTTGTTTCTTCAGGTATCAGAAACATTATCAGTCACATCGTTCCCTAATTTTTGTTGTTGTTATATATATTCTAAGTAAATCTGCTGGAAAATAGATATGTGTCTCAGTGTATTTTCAAAAAATTTAAAATTGATTCAAATCTATTTTAAATACAAACGAGTAAATTTTTCTTTTTTTACTAACACAAAAATTTTGGCAATAGAAAAACGTGTTTTTGGGAATTGATTGGTTGATTGATAACAGTTTCTCTCGCACTCAAAAAAGACTTTCATGCAAATTATTTTTACCTGTTTTACGACTTCTTTCTCGTGTTTAAGTGAAGATTTTGAATGAAGAAAAGATCAGATTTGATGATCTCATGTTAAGCATAGCTTTTAACTGAGCCCATTAAGCATGACCCATCGCCACTCCTTTCGGGAGCATAAAGTATTACATTATTAAATGCGATTTTGGTCGATTCTTTAACAATTTCTATTCTTAGTTTCGGTTTTTTTTTTCTTCTCTCTTCTATTAGTGTTTTGCATTAAGTTAATTTTTTTGTTTGTTTTTTTTTTTGTGTGTTTGCTTGGCTTTAATTTGTTATCGGGAAAAATGTAAAAGCGAAAAACCAAAACATACACACACACACACACCGAAAACCCGCATAGTCATCATTCCCCCCGCCCTTTGTCAGATGCCTTTTGTATTTTTATATATTTCCGTCGAGGTTTTTATTGTCGTGCGGCTGCTCTTTCAATTTTATTAGATCATATTATCTATTTTGGTACGACAAATTTGTAATTTAGATCGGACTCAACGACGACGACGACGACGACGACGATGCCGACACTTAACCAACCAGTCAGGTAAGGGAAGGGGGTCAACTTTAACCGTTATGGGCTTTTAATTAATTGGCATTCGGTTATTTAATTGAAGCAACCGAAAGCAAAACAACAACAACAATGAGAACATCAACAGCAACAGCAAACAGCAAAAGTTGCTCCCACAGTAAGTGATGCGTAAAGAACCAACTAATACCTCCCATGCAACCCCCCTCCCCCCCTTTGTCATACCCCCTCAAATAACCAACTACTTGTCTACCATAACCTTAATCGATGATCGACCATAAAGCAATCTCTCAATTGAAAGTTCGTCAGTTGATTGTGATACACTGCCCAAAGCGGAGGATCTTTTGATATGCTCGTGAAATATGCTGGTTAATATTGAGATATCTGAATAGTTAATGAAATCACCATAATATGTCATAAAACTAGCTTAGCTTGTCTATAGCGAACTTCGTGCCTAAAGTCAATTTCGATTGAACGAGTTTTCTAGATGCATTTTAAAGCTTGAACAAATCGGATATTAAACAAATTGCTTTTAATTGAAAGTTATAAGCTATATTTATTATGGGGCAATCTTAATCTATATTTTCAACTATACACAATCTAAATTATCAGCTAATCAGGTATTATTCAAATTTAAACAATAAACAAAATCAATTTTAGGTTTTCTTAGCTTATCAACTTGCCTAATCCATAATTCTAATAAATTATACCAACTGTTTAAATAGAGTATTTACCATGTCTGCTAAGCGTTACTCGATTTTTTTTTCTGTGTTGAATTTGATTTTGTTTCAATTTTTGATGAACGATCGTCGATGGCTGTGTTTTCAATGGATTCCTCCATATGGTAGCTTTTTAGTTCTTGGATCTTTATCGGGCTGCTTCGATTACAGAAATATTGAGACGCTGTTGTTGTTGGTTGTTTGTTATTTGTTGTTGTTGTTGTTGCTCTCGTTTACTTTTCACATGAAGTGCAATAAACCCAATTTAATTTTTGTTTTTGTTTGTTTCATTTAATGACTCGCCGGGACGTGTGTGTGTGTGTGTGTGTGCCTAAGATTGCGCCCCAATTTAAAAATATGGACTATCAAGGCAGGGTGTTCCTCTTATCAGCGAATTGAGTCAGAGTACAATAGTGCTTTTATCACGTAATTTCGGACTTAAAAAAGCAACATAAGTTTCTTAAATAATTCGTTAGGCAGGGGCAGATTTGGTGTGAAGTCGGTGGAATTGGCCACTATTTGGGCTTATCATCAAAGCAGAATTGAAAAGTTTCGCTTGAATTCTTCGGATTTCTTGAGTTTTTGAGCGACTCAAGTAATTGCTTAATGAACAACAGGAAATTGACATACATCTTTCTACAGTCATAGTCAAGATGAATAAATTATAAATGTGTTATCCAGATCCAGGTAGTCCTCTAAACAGTCCAAGGTAGTCGAATATGAATACAAACAAGGTCATTCAACTGATTTTATATGTACACTTTATTTTTTAACACTATATCTGTTCCATAAGAAACTTAACTTGAATCTATCTATGAGAACGCTAAAGATCAAGCTCGATCTTTTTGATCGATTAAGGGAAGTCTAGAGAGTCCTCTGTCTCCCTTTCTCTTGAAACAAACCAGATCATCTCGAGCTTTTTACGTGGGGCACATAAATGACAGGTTTAGTAGCTGACCAGCTAATATGTTGAATAGCTTGTCCTTGGGTAAAGTTATGAGCAGGCAGAGTCGGAAGCAATTAGCAGAGACGCTATTGCTGCTGCTGCTGCTGCTGCTGCTGCTGGGGACCCAGGCAAGAAGCGAAGAACGGAAGAAACCAAGAAGAACTTAAATCCCAAAGAGAATAGCAGGGAGGCCTGGCTAGAAGGGTCCGAGGCCAAAGCGAACATCGCAGTCTCAATGCTCAATGATCGCAATGAGCGATGCTTTGGAATGCAGTCAACTGGTTGCTTGTGGCTTGTTGCAAGTTGTTGTTGCCGTTTGTTGTTTGTAGCCAGTTGTTGTTATTGTTGTTGCCCGTTTCCAGTGAAATGAAACGGGCTATGGGCTAAAGAAAAGGTAAAGAAAAACAATCAATGAAAAGGTTGCCCGACTGTCGACTAATCTTACCCCCTTTGCTATCCCCCCGCCCGCCCTTTTCAACATTGTTTAGCATCTCTTGGTATGCGTTGCCAAGGTGAACCAACGAATAAGTTGCAGCGACAATAACGAAAACGTGACTTGAACTCCTCAGATCCGTTTTAGACTTAACTTTGACTTAACTGGCTATAAGTCTGTCTACAAGCTGAACTAAATGCGATGCGAATGCGGATGTTGCAACAACAGCAGCAGCAGTAACTGCCCCCCATTGTGGCTTGTAAGCCAAAAGGCTTTCGTCAAGTGCAGATAAAGTCGTCAAGTTTGGTTTATATAGGTATATTTCCAGTGGTATATATTTTGTATTTATTAGTAATTATTATTTTTCGAAATAAAGTGCACATATAAGAAACAAATATTTCTCAAAATTAGACAATCAGCAATCCTAAAAATATTTTGAGAAATATTATCTACTATTAAGAAATAAATCAGAAATAATAATAAAAATATAAAATGCTAAAAATAGAAATCAGAATTTTTTAAAAATATAATCTTTCTAAAATTTAGCTGTGATTTGTTTTAGAGGCTTTGGGAAACACTCAGATACAATTTTAAATGTTTTAAAATTTAATGTTTTTATAAACTATTTAAGCTATGTCAGCAAATGTGAAATCGTAAAATATTTATGATGATTAATAAAATAAGAAACTTAACTGAAACACCAAAGGAATTAGATAAGACTATTCTGCAAAATTTGGAACATTTTACCCTTAATTAGAGAGAAAAAAATGTCTGGTCTATGGAAATATATTCATACTGAAAATTAAGTTTAGTTAAAAGATTCACAAATTTCTGAAATTAAGGGCGGTTCTCTTCTTGTACGAGTGTACAGGGTACGAGAGCACGAAAGTACAGAGTATCTAAGCGTCGTTCATTCTTTGGCTGGAGTCAAAAGTGCAACTCGACTTTTTATAATGAAGCAGTTAAAATGTAACCGATGTCGTTGAATAGCATCGTTAACCTTCAGCATGCAACCGCCCGCAGCCTCTGTCTCTCTCTCTCTCTCTCTCTCTCTCACACACACACACACACACACACACACTGTGTGTTACTCTTCCGCTGAGTGTGCCTCAGGTAGCGCATTTAATAGATACAGAAACAGTTTCAGTTTCAGATTCAGGTTCAGTTTCGTCTTTTACATCTTTCGGTCTGCTTTTGTGTGGGCGTCATAGAAGAAGAGGAAGAAGAAGAAGAAGAAGAAGAAGAAAACAAACAACAACAGAAAACAACAGCAACAACATCAAACAACAACTGTTGCTGTTGAACTTTGTGCGGCATCGCGTCGCCTATTTATGAATGAAAATGCGCTTCGCCTGCTGTTTAAACCCGCTCAACAAAAACGCACCACAATCGACTGAACTAAACTGAACTCAAAATAACTGGGCTGGTCTGGTCTGGTCTGGTCTGGTCTGGTCTGGGTTGGGCTGAGCTGGTGGTTCATCTTTGTTACGATGTTTCCATGAATCAGCTACCGTTTTCGGGTGATTATACCCTAAAGCCATTAAAAATGCGTAAAGTGGGTATAATCATGTTATGCACGAACATGTTACAGTTAGAAGCAAACTTTCCTGATAAGGTATATGTATATATATATATATATTTATTTATATATATATATATATGTATATATTTAATCAGCTGTATGTTTATCATCCATACAAATTGATAGCCATTCAATTGGTATTTAACAAACTTTGACATTGATAACGATTTGATACATATCCAATTCTAATTTCAGAAATCGAAATATTTCTTATTTTTTTTTTTTAAATTAATTTAATTTATTTTGCGTGTCGACTGATTTTTTTAAGTTAATTTTATTTATTTTTGAATATTTGTAATTTTGTGTGTAGACTGATATTAGTCGACATTAAGTAAAACAATAATTATATCTATACATATTCATTCATATCTCCGATATCAGTTAATGCTATGTTCTGGGTATATCTTAGTCGAACTCTCTCGATTACAGCATTCTGACTTGCTTTATTGTTCTGGTGTTGCAACGCCTGAGCGATATTTTCTATTTACATACCTAAGAGACAGGGAGAGAGAGAGAGGGAGAGAGAGAGAGTAGTTAGTTCCCTTTACTCATGGTTGAATGGGTTTCGATTTGCTCCGAGCATTGGCCTTAAATGGCGGCGATGTCAAATTAACAGCAAATGGGCAACCAATTTGCTTTCGTTTTTGCTAGATACCCCAACTAGATTCCACTCACGTTCCCCCGTTTCCCGGTTCCCCTGTTCAAGCGTTACCTTTTCCGTTCCGCCCGAGCACACAAATTGCAATAATGAGCTGATGATCCTTCCACCAACCAGTCTAGAGTTGAGTCTAAAAGCGTTCCCTTTGTATTATTTATTATAGCTATCTAAAAAATAATCGAACATGTCAAAGACTCACTGAGAAGTGCAAGCAGTTAAGATCCATAAAGAGAGATTTATATTCGTAATACTTCCAAAAACCAAATTTAAGACAATCACATTTATAAGTTACTCGAAACTTAAACCCTAACCGACCCAAGAGCAATTATTAATTGTTTATTTAATTTATATACAATAAGACTTCATTGTTATAATTTTCGTTTAACAAGTGGCAACTTTTTGTTGCACAACTATCTAATAGAGATTTAACTTTAAGCAATATATGAATCTTAGTACAAATACTCTTGTTTGTTTCGTCCGCAAAAGATTCTCAGAGATTCCGTAATACATCTATGTCTAATATTCGTAATGCCCTTAGCTCTATTTAGAGCAGTCAACCGTTACGGGTAATGTTTATCTTCAACTTGTTATTCGTAATCCTAATCTTTATGGAATCAGTTGCCTTAGTATATTTTGTCTGATAAAAATAAACCCTTGTTTTCTTTGCCCATTCAATGTGATAATCTTTGCAAATCCTTTCCGGTAGCGATTTGAAATGAATGAAACTCAAAATAGAAACGAAGGCAATACTTGGAACAGTTTGAATTCACATTGGAATGTAATCCACACTCGCACACACACTCACACAAAGTGGAAGAGCAAAGCTCAAATTGGCAGTACTTGGATATTTTTTTCTTTTTTTCCCCCAGCTAATCATTTACTTTCAAAAAAAAAAAAAAAAAAAAAAAACTAAAATGAGGCTGAAAACGGCAAATGATGCCATGACTCTCATGATACTAGGCTGGCGCCCGAGGGGCGATCTAGTGAACAACATGAAGAAAAAAAAACAAACAAAACAAAACGAATCTAAGGCAGTCCGCAGACCAAATACCCTAAAGGACCGCCTATATCTAATTTTTACTATACATAAAAAAAAAAAAAAAATAGCCATAGACTGCCTCTATAAAAGCTAATTGATATTTAGAACCAAAGTCGATAACATCTATATAGTTTTGATAGTTCCTATGAAAGATATTTGATATATTTGAAAAACTCATATTTCGGACGTTTGTTCACTTATATATGATGCCTATATCATCTGATCTCAATAAATTTAATTCCAAATTCGAGAAACATATTGGTAAGCAAAATAAAACCCAACTTTTGACCAAGTTTACGTTTTAAATAATATAGGAGGGTTACATGCCACACGGCCTAAATATAATACCTTTTGGTAGGGTATGCAAATGCAAACTCGCCGGTTTCAGCTTTCTACGCACACAGTTTGAGTTTTGGCCAGTGGTTTGGACTGCTCCGATTCAAGTGTTCATCTGTTCCGGCTCCAAGTTTGAATCCGATTTCGACTTGGACTCCGATTTCGAGCTCGACTTGGACTTGGACTGCTGGACCTGTTGGACTTTGTGGACCACTCTGCTGCTTATCATGAACGCTGATCTATGACTCGGCGCAACTTGGTGCGACTTGGCGCAGCTCGCTTGAACTCATTTTCTAATTGCCCCACGGTGAGGAATTTCTGTTTGCCAGTCTGTCTGTTTGTCTGTCTGTCTTTCTGTCTGCTTGTCCGCCTGTCTCTCTACTCAGTGTGCGCGCTTGGCTTGTAGGCCATTCTCTGGTATGTGTTTATTACTTCCCAATCCCCCAAACTGCCCAATGCTGCCGCCTTTCCACCAACAGCCACCAACAGCGGCTTTCCGGCTGAGAACTACACTCAAACAAAATTTCAGCTTACCATATTACTCTAAAAATAAATTCCTAAAATTAAGGGTTGTCGCTTTCTTAAAAGTAAGACTTGCAATTATTATTTTTTAGTGTGTTTTATTTGTAAAAATTAGAAAAATGTGTTGATTTTTGGGGTTGCTGTTTTCTCTGTACAGTGAAGAATTCTTCTGTTTAACTTTTAAGCTTTAAACACTGCTTTTTCTTCTGTAATTAGGATTTGAATTCCTACTATTTATATATATTATTAATAATAATAGAAATAAAATAATAATAAATATAAAAAATAAAATATTTCAAATAGTTATAAAAAAAATTTCAATTTTCTTGGGATTATTTTGTTGCCTAATACCTACAAAGTATTTCTAAGAACAAGTTTTTACTAAAATGTAGTGCAATTTTTTTCTGAGTGTACCACACAGGTTTAATTACCCCAGCGAAACTCAATCGGAATCTTTAACTGTGGATCTTGTTGTCGCAGCAGCAGCAGCATTTGCATGTGAGTTTTTTTTTTTTTGCCCACAAGAAGAGTGAAGAGGAATGTGTGAGGAGGGGGGAAGGGATGGGGTTAGGTTTGTTTTTAGCTGTATTGCGTCTGCTATTTTAATTGAGTTCACAAATACGCTCAACTGACCCCAACACACTCACACACACAAACACACAGCTGGCGCTGACGGCTACGTGCTGTGCCCGGATCCCAGCTCCCAGTTCAAAGCAAACGAAAAAGAGACAAAAGATATAGAAGATATAGAATAGAGAGACGCATAGCTACCAAGCTATGAAGATAGTTAGTTTTGATTTGGCTCTAGCTCTGGCTGTGGCTTTGGCTATGTCTTTGGCCAACATGGATTATTCAATCTGTTCACACATTTGGCATTGTGAGAAATTAATACATCATCATCAAATACAATACCTTTCACGTTTTATTTCTCATATCTTCCAATAGTTCCGTCTCTCTCGCACACACACACACATTCTCTTGTTGTGTGTGCTAAGGTTTTACATAAGCTCTAAATAAATTTGCATTTGCATTTCTCTGTATTAAAACTATTGCAATTGATTACATCCTTTTGTCTGTTTATGTTCTTGATAATGTTGTATATATATAATATGAATGGCAAGCTCAAAGTTTACATATAAATTCATTCTAGATTTAGAAAAAAAAAAACATAACACAGAAATATAGAAAATCGATTTATCTATTACTAAGAAAAAATCATAGGTTTCATTTATAATTCAAATATATTTATTTAATTTATTTCCATTATTAAGAAATATATTCGTGACAAGTATTTCTGTATTTCTCATTAAAAATCGAGGTTCTCAATCACCTGCCGCTAATGCTGTTGAAAACCCATTGATTTTTGCCAAAATTATAGCTGTGAAATGATTAAATTGATTCAACAGATAGACAGACTCGACTGATCAAGAACATATATAAGTATGTACAGATATTTATTATTTTTCACCTGGCTAATTCAAGTTTGATATGTTCAGTTTCGTAGAAAAAGAAATAATTTCTTTCTCTTCTGGGGAATACCTTATACGCTATATAATATTATCTAAGACTAGACTGTATGGAATTTCAGTCTTCAGTCTGTGCATAAGTCGACTTCCAGCTAGTCCAGCTAGTCCAGCTATCCTGTCTGCAGCTACCTAAAATAGTGGTATAATGTTGTCGACCTGTGTCTGTGTCTGCTCTTTACCTGTGTCAATGTCAACTTCAGCGCTAAATTGTCGCTTATTAAATGTCCCGCTCACCCTCAACCCCGCCCTTGCCTTCGCCCTCGCCCTCGCCCTCGCCCTCGCCATCGCCTTCTTTGGTTTTTTTTGTTGTTGTCTGAATTGAATGGAACGCGGCTGAGCTACTTTATCAGACTGAATTCCACGTAATGTCTGTTGTCTGTCTGCCGAAAATTATGACTTGTTTGGAAGTGCAAATAGCTCACTTCCTGTCTGTTTCTCATTTGCTGTGCACACACACACAAACACACACACACACACACACACACACACACACACACACACACCCCTCGTCATGTTGTCTTCTTGTCGCTGTCGTCGCGCAGCCGCAAAATACTTTGATTGCTGTTGTTTGCTGCTGCTGCTGCTGTTGTCGCCGTCACGGCCCGACGATGGTCCCTGATAAGAAGTAACCATAGCGTTCCCCATTTTAACCATTCCCATTCCCATTCCCATTCCATACCCACTCCCAATATCCTCGCAGCGATAACATCTCGTTCGCTACGTGCTACTGGGTTAGCTTTTGTTTGCCCTCCTTTCCCATCTTCTTCGTCTTGTCTTCGCTGAGTGCTCCCAGCTCAGTTATGCTTCTGTTTCGATCTAAACCTCGAATTCGAGTTTGGATTCGGATTCGAATTCTCAAAGTTGCCTGCTTTGTCATTCTTAAATCGAAACAACTAAAGATTATAGCAAAAGTGGCCAAAATATCGATAGGAATATAATGAAAAGATTCAAATCATTATGCAAGTAATATTGCATATATCTTTTATTGTTTTCTAACCCTTTCGTGCTATTTAATTCCTTGTTCTATCAGATTATTATAATGGAGTTTCATCTGCATGCGCTGCTAATGTCAAAGGATCATCGTTGCACATATTTTAGATTTGCCAGAGTTGCCACTTTTTTGCTAAAAGTTATCTTGGAAATCATTTAAAAGCAGTGACTAGTGTAATTTTTACTTAAAAAAAAATGCTTCTTTGTTTTTTGTTCATATCACATATTAAATATATATCTTTATCTTTGAAAATTGGCATAATTTCAGATTAAAGACAATTTTAATTAGCTACTTTTTCAACAAGTAGATTTCCATTAAATTTGCTTGTTTCAGTGGTTTTTAAGCTAACTTTTGAATGTTCTTTGAATTAATTCCTTTTCTTTTTGGTATATGTTTATTTTTAATGTATTTAGTATTTACTTTAGAAATCAACTATTTTAACCCTGCCGAAGACGAGTCGTAGCCAGACAACAGTATCACCAACTCGATGGCAGGAACATTGCAACATTTCCAAATAAAAAAAAATTAATATAAAAAACTAATTTTTTTTTAAGTCATTTTTGTTTAACATTGGCAAACGCTGATATAAAAAAGGTATCACTAAGTCGATCACAGCCACACACATTTTGGTGTTTTGTTGTGCGTGTGGGCGTGTCTTCGGCGCAATTCACAACATATGCTATCACATTACGTAGATGGCCTGTAATGCGCTTCCGTTTTCCAGCGGGTAATTGCCACAGCAGCCGTGAGTATTGGCAGTAAACGAGGAAAGGGGGCCAAGGGTGGGGGGGGGGGCGTGTAAGGACAGACCAAGTTTGCGGCACAGTAAAGGCGCCGACGCCGAACTGCGTTTTTTCGGCTCATTTGTATCCGCTACTTAAGGTCGCCTGAGATTTGGTTTTGTTTTGTTTTGGTTTTTTTTTCGATTTTTTTTTTGGTCAGAGACCCGCAATTACACTTCCGCTTAGGGGCGGGAAGGAAAAGAAATAAGAAACAAAAAAAAAAAAAAGAAAAAGAAATACGTTGAATCCGAAAGCGAATACGAAACCGAAACCGAAACCAAAAACCAAATTTGGTTCATTCGGTGATCAAGCACGCATTCATTCATTCATTCATTCATTTATTCATGCATTCATTTATTTATTCATTCATTCATGTAGTGTTGATTACCACCTTTGGGTCTTTGGGGGGCCGCTCCTGTCGCATCTCTCCGTCTCTGTCTCTATCTATGTCTCTTTTGGGGCGGCTGCTTCTTCCTAGAGCAAAAAAAGCACAATAATTCAAAACTCATCTCCGGCACTGCTGGACTGGAAGTATACCCTGTAGGCAGTTATTATATTTGTAAGAATCGCCGCATTCAAATTGCAAAAACTTATTTTATTTTATATGCTGAATTTCAAGGCCGTTCAATTATTTAACCTACTCAAATTGAGATTTGCGATTGACAATCACAAACAGATAATCGGATAGATCTGCCTGTATAGTTGTGGAAAAAATAAAAGTACCACTCTTACAAGAAACGCATTTGTCAGTGGTATATATTTATATATTGAAATTGCTAAGCAATATCTTAAAAATCAACAAAAATAGCAAAACTAATGGTTTGATGTTTTTTCTTTACCTTTTTTTTTTTACATGTTTGTGGATCTTTCTTGAACGAAGTGTAATTTGTACGAGGAACAAAAACAAAGGTAAAAACAAAATATATATACATACAAATTAAAAAAAAATAACTCCAATAGTTGCACGAAATGCGGCAAACAAACAAGAACCAAATCAAAATTCGTTTTTTTACTGGTTATTATTTTTCGTCTTTCTGATTTATCTTTTGTAGCCGACATTAATCATAGTTTTTGGGGCTTCAATCGGCGAGCGTGAAAATAATATTTATGCGCCGCTTTTACGGATCGAACACAGAATTCGAAATGCGAGATCCGAGATCCGAAAAGGTGTCAATCGCTTATTTGACTTGATGAGAAATGCAGAGAATGAGCAGAAGAACAGTAAATGAGTGAATTGAGAATGCAAGAGTGAGAAATAGAACAAGAAGAAGCAGAGATGCCTTGTGTTCTTGCAATTAGCAAATGTGCCAAATACCATCGATCAACAAAATGGTGTAAGGTCATCGGGTCATGGAGTCGGCTCACTATCCGAAGGAGAATACAAAAGCTACAACAACAAATCGCAAGTCACAATAAGTGACTTGAATCAAGCAGCGAAAGTTATTGGTTAGTTGAGATAGTTAACTATCTTGAATTATTTCAGTGCTGTAGGTTGTAATTATTATTTTTTTTATCTTAACACATTATGCAAGTGTAATAAGCACAAGAAGGCATCTTCTCATATGTATAAATATTCTTGATCAGCATCAGAACCCAAGTCGTTCTAGCCATGTCCATCCTTCCGAACCAGTTAGAGATTTGAAGGTTGAAAAATAAATATAATATATATAAATAAAACACAAATGGTTTATTCTCATCTTAATTGACATAGAAACAGACTTCAGACAAGCAAATCGGTCTGCTATCCAGTTTCTGGTATGAAAAATGTTTTTAAGGCCCGATAAATGTATAAAACAACTACTCAATAGGTCATTATAAAATTCCGAAAGGTATTTAACTATTATTATCATGACTTATATCTCAAATTGTTACACAGTAATAATAATAATAATAATAATATTATAAAACAAGATCATCTCAATAATACTGCAATGAAATGCCAAAGATACATTTTCAGTCAGAAGATGACCCATGGAAACAGGATAAAAGGTATCAAACTCAGTAGCTGGGACGTTGGGACAGATGACAGACTGACCCAAACTGCCAGAGTAGACCAGTTAACGCAGACTCGCAACAGACGAAGTCAGACAGACAGACAATGATGACGTTGCAAGTGTATAACTATCTTGAAGACTGAATGACAAAGGGGACTGCAAGCAAACAGAGAGAAAAGAAGAGAGAGAAAGAGAGACAGATAGGAATGCGGGAACCTGTTGCAGTTTCGTTTTAGCCACTTGAAAAGCAATTTTTTAAAAATGTATTTTCATTTATTGCTTAATTTTCGTTTTTATTTTTTTATCATTACTTTTTCCGTGTGGGCCATTCCCATTCTCATTCTTATTCCCAATCCAAATCGCATCATATTCTATTCCCGTTCTCAGCTGCTTATGCGATTAGAGCAAGATGAGCTTAGCCCGAACTGAAGCTGATGATGATGCTGATGATGCCGATGCTGTCTGCCTGCAGTCTGTTTATTTGTTTTGAGAGCCGAGAACAATTCTTCTTCTCAAAACCTTGGCTTGGTCTCAATGGGCCCGAACAACAATCGAAAGTAATATAATGAAATCTCATGGAACAAAAATCAACAAGTAACATTGCTCGACTTGAAAGGGACATAGAGAGAGAGAGAGAGAGAGAGAGAGAGCGAGAGATCTGACCGACTATACGATATCCTATATACCCAGTTCTAGTTAAACATATATTAAATATATTCTTCTTCTCAACATTGAAAATACATATTCCATTCAGCTTACTATCTTTATTGATCTCAAACAATGTGTGCAAACAAAAGAGAGAAAGAGAAAATATACTATTTGCTAGCTCTTCTGTCTGCCTGCCTGTGACGACACTTGCCTTGATTTTTATTATCTTCGGCTTTTCCACTAGCATACACAGGTACACACACACACAAATAGCACACAAACACACACACATGTGCATTTTTGTGCATTGTTGCTGCACTGCCTTTTGATTTATTGTTAGCAGGAATAACACAGAGACAATCAGACAGAGAGGGAGAGAGAGAGAGAGAGAGAGAGGGAGAAAGAAAGGGCTAAAGGCATAATGCATAGACCAATAACACCAACAACAACAACAGCTGCATTGTTGCTGCCAAGCGCAAATCGTTCTCCCATTTGTTATTGTTGTTGTTTTAGTTCTTGCATTCCGCACTTGAACATTTTACCTTTTGCCAAGAATTGTGCGTGACTCTCTCTCTCTTTTTGTTGCTCTCTGTGTGAATCTTTATGAGTGTGTGTGTGTGTGTTGGTTTCTATTCTTGTGCGGGCGCAGCAGCCAACGGCGACGTCGCCGTCGCATTTGTAGACAGTTCATTAATGTTATCAACAGCATGGGGTATGAGGAGAAGGTAGGTGGAAAGGGAGGAGGGGGAGCTGATCGCTCATTTCGTTTGCATCTTGGCCGCATCGTTGTAGGTAACAACAACAACTATAAATCGTGCAGCTCGTATTACTGAGTGCAGTTGCTGCGCTGCTAATGCTGCCTGGGTTTGTGGCTTTGCTCAAATCAATGTTATGCTGCAAAGCACTTGTTGATGTTGTTGCTGCTTTGTTGTCGTTTCTGTTATTTGCAGAAATGGGCCAAATTCGAGTTAATAAAAATATAAAGATACAAATAAAACAACAAAAAACACAAAACTGGTGGCAACTATTAGCCAAAAAAGGACATGACAACATGCGTCGTTTACTTGGCCAGTACAAATTGTCAAGTTGGACGGAACGGGCCAGGTTGCATTTTATGGCAAACTTGTTGACCAGATGAACTACTTTCCAGTCGTGCAATTGCCGTTAGCTGTCGTTGCAAAACAAAAAAAAAAAATTAAATGCTCAACTCACTTGTGTACTAGGGTTCCAGGCTTCCAGGCTTCCAGGATTTCAGAATTCCAAATCGTTGATTGAATTTGATTGTCTTCACTTCTCGCACTTCATTGAACTGTTTGAGTGGATCGAGAGCGAGCGCGACAGAAAAGAGAGCGTTTCAGCTGTAGAAAATTCCCGTTGTTGTAGTTATTGTTTTTTTTTTTAAGCACTTGGTTCATTCACTTGTTAACAGCGACAAAACATGAGAACCTATTTGCAACACATAAAAAATCAAATCGTAAATTAATTTTGTTTAGAACCAACAAGAACACAAAATAGAAGAAATAAAAAAAAATGCTAAGAAATAGGTTTTTGTTATTTTTTGTGTGAGGCATTGGTGTCAATTAATTGATGCCACATCCGTTGGCATTAAATCGGGCAACGGAACATTTCCCAAATTCTACTCTCTAAAAAAACTAGTTGAGGAAGAGGTAGAGGAGCAAACAGCAGCCACCGGCAAAAGGTAAACCGCAAAAATTGTTATTTTTACGGTTATTTTAAATGAATAAACAATATTAGTGGCTAGGCATTCATTGATTTTTCGTTCAAGAATTATGTTGTGAAACATTAGCAATTCATACATCAGAATATCACTTGTGCATAAATATAAATAATCAAAATGTACATAATTTAATTAGACGATTTGTTTGAGTTTTTTTTTTATGTATTTAAATGTATTTATGATGATGACATATGACACATTTGCTTTAGCAAAAATTTGCATTTACATCACAATGATTTAATATTTATTATTTCTTCATTTACATCATAGATCATACATCATTTAACCCGATCGCACATAATTTCGAGAATTTATGTCATTTTAATGTCGTTGTTTCGTTGCCTCTTGCAGCTGTTTGCCGGTCGACGTTTTAAAAATACTAACAAATTAAATACACGGGATACACAGAACTACAGAACAAGTATAAATAAAAATAAAAATAAGACGAAAATGAATCACAAAAAAAAAAAAAACAAGAAGAACAACAACAACACAAACAATGCAAACGCTTTAAGCACTTCGCACGCACTTTCATTATTGTTGTTGTGGTTGTACTTGGATATGTTTGCAAAGGCAAATTGCATTTGTTGTCATTTAATATGAAGTGAAGCACAGCAATTCTCTCGTTAGCGTTACGATTATCATTTATATCATTAATAACAATTGACACAAGAACCAAATAAAAAACATTAAAAAAACACTGACGAGAAAGACGCGTTGGGAAACACCGAATTGAAGCGCACGCTTCTGCTGCCGGAACGCCGTATAAACAACACACAACCTGCCAGCGTCGCGTCACGTAAGTAACTGAACGAAGACGTGACGCGGCAACAAGACCGGCGAGGCCTTCACGTCGCGTTCGGCTCACTTCGTTCGGCTCGCACGAGACGCTTGTCGAGAGCGACGACGGCGACGACGATGTATGCGAATGCAATTTTATAAAGCTTCTTATAGGGATCCCAACAACACAAGCGCAGCGCTGCGCTAAGGAAGCTGCACCTGATAAAGTCAACCACCCAACAATCCCCCATCCCCTTCCATTATTCGAAAAAAACACGTGCATTTTTTTGGTTTTTAATATTTTTTTTTATAGTTTTTTTTTGTATTTTATTTATTGTTATCCACTCAACAGGTTCATTTGTATTTTACATTTATGCTGATAATAATTTTGTTGTTTAATGTTTATTCTTGTTGAATTAACTGCATAGTATAAGTATATTTAGTTTAAATTTATAAATTTGTGCAATGTGCTTGCTTGTATGTGTGTGTGTGTGTGTGTGTGTGTGTGTGCGTGTGTTATATGCAATTGGTAGTTGTTGTTTAAGGACTGTTAATTTTTAGGTGCTCAACATTTTACACTGGGTTCTCAATGAAAAGAAAAAAAAAACAAAATCATCGAAAATTAATAGATAAAAAATAAATGATTATAAAATGCTAATATGTAGTTTGTTCTTGTTTGTTGTTGTTGTTGTTGGCTAGTATGCGTTGTTTTTGTGTTTTTTGGGTTAGTTAAGCCTTAAAGTTCTATGTAGATTTTATTGTTTCGTTTCGAGTTGGGTTTGTGTCTCACTTCTTATGGCCATTCTAAATTTAAAGTTAGTTGTTTGGTTTCATAATCATTATTTTTTTTCTCAGTTTTTCTTTTAATCATTATCAATAATTTTGTTCTCATTTAAGATTAACAATAATAGAAGAAGAAGGAGAAGAAGCAATTGCAACATTTCGTTTGAAGTTCTTGTTTCGATTGTTTCGCTTGTTTGCTCGAGACAAAAGTTTAGCGCAGTGTGAAATTGTCTCCTTTTGTTCTTTATATGTTAAATGTATAGATATTCCACATTCGTATAGTCTAACATATTATATATATAGAAAAAAGTTGATTTAAAAAAAAGCGAACTTTTGCTGTGGGTTTTTGTGTATTGCCTTAAACGACTGGTAGGTCAGTGCCGCCATGAGCCTCATCGACCCTATTAAGTAAAAACAAAAATATGGAAATATAAAATAAAAAATTATTAAATTATATAAAATATAAAAATGTAAAATATGTATATAAATATATAATACAAATAACTGAAATACAATATATATTATCTTAACAGTTAAAATATACAAATTTAAAATATGTATATAAAAAGTGTAATAATAAAGTGAAACTGAAATAAAATATAAAATATATCTTAACAGTTATAAATAGGAAAACATATAACATTTAAAAGCCACGTTAATAAAGTCTGGCTAACAAAGTTGATAAAGGCCTGAAAACGGCTTTCAAATGCTGAACTTATCGTATGAATCCATTAAATGCGCTGACTGCCATTAAGGTGAGCTTTAAGCTGCCAACGAACTTAAAAGCTTTCCCATTAAATGAGCCTTCAATGCACTGTCTCACTGACTCAACTTTGAAAGCTTTTCGTCATTATCGTAATTATGAAAATGCTTTGCCGAATTAATATCATTTAAACTTAAGTTTCTATAGATATTTATAGTCATAACCGTAAATGGTTAAACAACTGCAAAGGGTTAACTGACTGAGTTGGAAGCTTTATCGCTTTTCATTCTTTGTCCTATTTTAAAGTGTTTCAGACTTTGTCTCAACGCCTGCGCCAGCAATCAGAATATATTCAATTATATATTTATATATGTATATGGCATGTATATAGAGACATATTAGTTGCTATATCCAGTAGGTTTATCATAGAATATATATGTATGTTTGTATAAGTATATATATATATGTATATAGCAATTACTTCTTGTTTGTTAATAGTCAGGCATGTGCCAAAAGTGTCGGGATCTGGCCAGAACTGGAGTTTCTCTACAGTACTGGCTCGATTAATCAGTTTCTTAATTGCTAGTAAATATTAAACGTCGTTTATAACAATATTTTTGCGCTAACTACATATATAGGCAAAAAAAAAAACAAAAAAAATTACACATAGACTATAAAAGTCAGTAAACATTAATGTTTTTTTTTTATATATATATATATATGGTTATATCCTTTAGGATCTCTTAGTACACAGTTATATCCAATATTTATCTATGCTTTAGCTACAGTTTCTTTCTTATATACTTTGTATATATATGTATATATATGCATGTATATGTATATTTATCTAACATGATATCTTGCAATGACATGGCACGATCAATATTTTGGTGTATTTTTTGATCGGGCGCTTAGCTGGGCGCAAGCAGCAGCCAGATGAGGCTGGTTGCCAGTAGTGCAAGTGGCGCCACTGACACGCTCACAGGCCGCACACTGGCATCGTAGGCGTTGCCATGACTATGCGGCAACCCTTTAAAGTTGGGTCGCGGATAGATGATGTGCACCGGCGGCGGCTGATCGATGGCATCGAAAAAGTTTGGATCATAACGATTGTCGCTGGAATCGTAGTCGTGGTAGATGAGACTGGATGGATTCCATAAGTCGCTAAAATCCGCCAGAGCCGCATTTAATGAGCAAAATTAAGAAATTAGCAGCAGCAGCAGCAATGACACGATAAATCCAAAATGCCCGACCCATATTTAAGAATGCCAAACCAAATTCTTTGATTTATGATTCCAAAAACTCTTTCAAAATAAATCAATTTCGTTATCTCAATGTCCGATAACCAAAAATATTGGCCAAATAGGGCAATGCTGTTTTTAACTTATATTAATCGTATCTCTCTCGGTTTCCTCATCGAGGAAATCCGCAACTCAAAATAAGAAAGGACATTGAAAGAACGGGAAGAGCATAAGACTCACAAAATAATAACAACCCGGTTGAAAGCCCAAGCCAACCAAAACACCAGTAGCTACTCACACGGGGCAGGTGTCCACGTTGACGCCGTTGATAGCTGCCTTGCCCACATTGATCTGTCGGTTGTCGTTCTCGACGCTGACGATGCAACCGTTGAAGTTGTGCCGATAGCGTTCACCCGTGAAATTCGTAATGTTCGGTATGCCACCTAGAGATCGAAATCGAAATCGAATTTGGATTAAGAAGCGAGCACAGAGATGTGGTTGGTTTTTGAGACCTACCAATGAATACGTTGCCAGGCAGATGCATCTTCGTCTTGCCGGTGGGCCGCGTCTCGAAATGCTCGGAGAGGCGATCGACCTCCAGGATGGCAACGTTGTCCGCACGCTTCACAACCACAATGTGACGTTGTCCATCGTGCACTTGCTTCTTCGGGTAGCGTGTCAAGGCCTCCTGGCCATCGAGACGCAGTGAAAGCTCCACATAGCCCTCGACCACGGCAATGGCTATGAAGTCCTGTCCGGTGAACTTCTCGCCTAGTTTTTGGCCCCACCACATTAACAGGCCATCCGGCTGAGTTGTTGAGAAGACAATCACTGCCATGGTAGATTGTTGATCCACCTCGTGGCTGAACTGCTCGCGATCCAGCTCCAGATAGCCATTGCCGCGGAAAGAGGCTTTGAAGCTCACTTGGATATCTAATAAAACAGGCAGGCAGGCAATTAAAAAGGATCAAGGATCAGTAGGATAACATCGAGACACTTACGATCCTCACAACGCTTGCCACTGAAGCCCAGATTGCAGTCACAGATCGCTTGTTGCTCCACTTCGGTGCAAGTGCCGCCATTCTCGCAAGGCTCACTGGCACAGGGCGACAATTCATAGGGTGGTTGTTTATCCTCGTCAGCGATGGTTGGTGAGATGGGCAGCTCGCCATCGGCATCGGCATCAGCATCTGCATCGCCGATCTCATTGAGTTCGCCACAGTTCTGCACATTGGCCGCATCCTTGATGTCGGCCAGTAGTTGAATGGGACGCGTCGAGTCGAACAGCCGCGAGACGCAGCCGTCGAAGCCATCGGTGATGTTCACATCCCGATTGATCTTGACCGTCGCCCAATCGTAGCCACCCACATAGAGTTTCGTCGTCAGCGATAGCATTCGTGGTGCACCCGCCGCCTTGGCACGTATCTCGTCCTCATCCCCGACTCGGAGTATACTTTTGCCCTGGCGGCGCTGCAGCTCAACCCGTGTCCATCGGTGCAGTTCCAACGGTTTCTTGGAGCGCACCACAACCGGCTTCAGCCGTGCCGCCGTATTAATGACCAGTTCGACGTGACCATCGTGCAACAGAAGGGCAACATAATCACCGCTGGGCAGCTTCGATTCCGCCGTATAAAGCAGCACTGCGTCCCGCAAACTGGACGGACGCAGCGACAGTGTCACATTTAGGCGTTCGGCACGTGGAGTACTGCAAAACATTCAAAGATTAGAGGAGTTAAGTTCACTTCAGTCTCATTATTTGATCTAGCACTGGTTAGGCAGATATAGTAATGATTGGGCCAAAAGACTTGAGAGCTCCATTAAATTCATATCCTAAGCTAAACTTAGCTTTGCTTAGACATAGTCAAGATTTGGCCAGTTGCTATACCATGTGGGATCTGCTTTAATGAAGTGCCCAACATGGTTGGTCCCAAAATCGCTTAATATCATAGATTAGTTGGAACATTAGTAAGGAACATCTTCTCTTATATGGATAGGATAAGGTAAGGTAAGTTTAGATCAAGGGAGGAAATCTAGGGTATCCTACGTGCATTGAAAGAATTTCCCCACTTAGATGAATAGGTATGGACATATCAGGAGTGGAAATCTAGGAAATTCTACATGCTTTTATGAAACATCCTCACTTAGATGGATACGTAAGGTAAGGCAATGTAAGATCAAGCGACGAGATCTAGGATATCCTACGTTAATTCAAGATATATTCTCACTTAGATGGATCAGGAGGGTAAATCTAGGATATCCTACCTGAATTCAACATACATTCTCACTGAGATGGATAGGATAAGGTAAAGTTTTTTATTGTCAGATCAGTAGAGAAAATCTAGGTAAATTTAAGGAGCATCCTCACTTGGATGGATAGGGCAAGGTAAGGCCTGGTCAGGGAGGATTCACCACTTACTTGTAGGCTGCATAGCTGTTGCGCTTGAAGTTGAGACTGTGCTCGTTGAGATGTTCGATGTACTGGCAACGGTCGCCGGTGCGGTTGAGGGGGCAGAGGCATTGCATGTCCCTTTCGGTGTTCTCGCAACGTCCGGCGCCGCAGAGGCCGGGTGTGCATTGGGTGCCTTTGGTGGCACAATTGCGACCCGTCCAGCCCTGCTGGCAGATGCAGGTGTAGGCCTGTTCCGTCTGGCTCTCAAGGCAGATGCCGCCATTGTCGCAGGGCTGTTGGGCGCACGGCTTACAACTGGTGATGCCCGCTTTCATCATGGCCTCCTTCATCAGCTCAATGGTGCGGCCCTGCAGCGTCAGCCGACTGATGCAGCCAACAAATCCCTTATGCTCTGTGACCGCCTCAGCGGGCAGCTGAGACCAGTTGGGCACACCGCCAATATACAAATCAGCAATCAGCTCCAATTGCGGTGATTGACTGAGAGTGGGGAAGGCGACGGGTCGCTCTTCATCCAGCTGTATGTAGCCATCGCGACGGGAGCGCTGCACTCGGATCGTGTGCCACTCGTTCAGCTGGACAGGCTGCTCGGCACGCACCACCAACGGCTTGCCCCCGAAGTCAAAGCGGAACTCCGCGTAGCGATCCTTCAGCGAGAGGGCAATGTAATCGCCACGTGTCTGGCCATTGAAGAGCAGCAGACCGTTTGGTGATTCCGGCCGGAATGTGACCTCAAAATTGAACTTGATCGAAGATTCTGGCAGCTTTGGGAAACTCATGTAACTGGACGCTGAGGGGTTCAACTGATGGAAGTGTGGTATGGCACCAGTAATGACCAATATGCTCGGATAATCAACGGTTTCCCCATCGCTGTAGCTGGCCGTGCACACATAGTTGCCGGCATCATTTGCTTGCACATCCTGCAGCACCAGCTGCTTCTGCTTATGTGGAACCAGCAATTAGAGCGAGATAGAGATCGAAAGAGAGAGAGATAAAGATACTTACATTGTGTACGTCACGAACCGATTGCAGTTGGCCATATTGACGGGTCCAGCGATAGCTGGGCTGACGGCTCTCATCAGCACCGCAGCTGAGCTCAGCTTGGTCGCCCGCCTGGGCGTGAACGATCTTTGGCTGACGCAGATCCGCCGGGTGAGACTCCGGTTCCGGTTGCTCCTCCGAATCTGGCTGCTCCTCAATGCCCAGTTCATAGCTAGTCGTATACAAATCACCTTCATCCGTGCTGCACTTGCACACATAGACGCCAGCATCGGCGGCGGTCACATGACTAAACACCAGGCTGTTGCCCGATTGCTAAATATCAAATAACCAGTGTGTATGAGAGAGAGAGAGAGAGAGAGAGAGAGAGACAAAGAGAGAAAGAGAGAGAGAGAAATTGTGAGAGAGCGAATTATAATTATAATTAAAGATTATAGTAAAAGACCCCTTTTCGATATTTAAATGCAACTCTTAAATCTTAATCGTTATCTAAAAATGTTATCGGTTCAGTTTAATTTGAAAATATTTAATTTTTTGTTTAGCTTTTTCTCTATTCAAATTTCGACTGTAAACCGTGTTTACAGATGTACCTTTCGTGACATAAGAACTTATTTTTCAAACCGTTGTTTTATTGGTATCTATAGATAACATATACATATGTTATATATATACTATAAATATTATTATCATGAAAACTTGGTATAGATTTCTAAAGTGTAGAATAAAGTTATCTCAATATGCAGAGCCATTTTATATTCTAACATTAGCTTTTTTGTTATCTAAAACTCTAATCAAGCATAGGAATGTTAGAATTTCATAAATATTCATAGCTTATAAGATCTTTAAATTTAATTTGTACGATTACTGACTAGTTAGGAATATATATATATATATTTTTTTTAAAACAATCGCTATGCATTTCTGTTTTGTGTTGGAAATATATTCTTGGAGTTGAGAGAGATGGGACCACTAACCTGAACATTGGGTGAGAGAGGGGCACCATCGGAACGCTCCCAGATAACATCCGTATAGCTTTTGTCCGAGGAGTAGCATTCAACTTGGGTGGATTCGCCTGGGCGCAATTGCGACGATTGCTGGTCCAATTTGAGGCTGTAGTCGCGGGGCATCTCTGGCGGCAGATAACCGGCTGCAGCATCCGCACAGTACGGACACAGAGGAGGATCATCGCAAAGACACAAAACACGGGACAGCACAGTAAAGTAACAATAAGAGCGACGACGAAGACGACGACAACGTTGACGACGAGGAGGATTTAAAGATGTTTGTATTTCGGCGATGCAACGTTCACAATTTGGCGACAATTCACAATTTGAGGTATGTGATGGACAAGTGCACGTAGATGTGTGTGTGTGTGTGTGTGTGTGTGTGTAGTTGGGTGTGTGTGTGTGTGTGGCATTGAGATGAGGAGTAAGATAGTAAAAAAAATATACAGAGAGAAAAAAACAGTTAGCAAAATACATGTCAAAAATGTCGATTAATACAGATAGTTTATGCGATGTTTATCGAACGCTTAAGCGATAGATCAATTAACAACAAATCTATCGTTTTGTGTGCGTGTGTTTACACTGAGTGTGTGTGTGTGTGTGCGTTCGATACTCATCCCATGTTTTAGTAATTTTGTTTTTTTCTTTTGGTTTTTATGTTTAGAACTTTGTTTCCTAGTTAGACAAATAAATACATAGAAGTTGACGGGGGTAGGGAGGAGAGTGGAACGGTGATTTCGATACTAAATTAACAAAAATCGACAACAGATAAATAAATAAATGAGAGATAAATAAATGAACAATTTAAATAAGTACAATGGAATACATCAAATACATCAAATAATACAAATTATTTCTACTGTTTCGAATCACACAGAATACGAGTACATATGTGTGTGCGAGTGTGTGTGATGAGAGAGGATTACGAATGCGAGTTTTTCACTTGTGGCAGGTTATTCAGCTAGTTGTTGTTGTTTAATATATGTGGATATATTTTTAGGGTGTGTATTATTGGACGCTGGTATTTTCTGCCTACTATGAGACAGATGACAGACATGGATTACCACTAGACCAGTACGATTTCATTAATATATACTTATACTCAAACGATACAAAGTCTACATTTATCGATAAGTTTTTGATGGCAATTTTATTTTGATCGAAAGATTTGTGTTTTAGTTTACATAACGGTTTTTTTGATCTCAATTTCTTGTTCACTAGTCAAGTGTGCGTTTGTGTGCGTGTGTGTGTGTGTGTGTGTGCGTGTGGAGCATTATTTACAAAATTTTGCTTGGTATTTATCAACATTGATTTTTATACACAATTTTTATGGGGTTAGTACAAGTTGTTGGTATACATACATGCGATAATACAAATACAAATAAAAATCTGGAAACCATTTTTATGTTTTTTTATTTTTTCTTTGTTATGGAATCGCGATGGGCATCAAAGTTGTTGGTGACGATGATGGTATAAACGTGGTTTGCCCAGACACATGCGCGAATGGCCATTGCAGGCACGTTTTGTGTTATCGTTATCGTTATCGTTTTCGTTAACTTTACGACTTACAGACTAAGAACCCGTACACAGTCAGAAAAGCAGCTAACGGTTATACCCAAAACACAGACTACGTCGCTTTTGTTACTGTTGCTGTTGCAGTGGTTGTTGTTGTGGTTGTTGTTGTTGTTGTTGCAATTGCTTCATCTGTACTCGTGTTGTTGTTGTTGTTTGTTTTCTTTTTTTTTTTTTGATTTTTTCGATACTGTTTATATCTAGATTATTTTCTTAGTTTTAACGTGAGTTGAGTGCATGTTGCGATTGTTGCAGGTTTTGTCGTTTTGCATTGAAAAGTTGTGCGCCTACAAACAGTTGTATAGATCGATAGCCAGATATAGATAACGATAAAGAAAAAGCGTAGATATAAAGAGAGAGATACAGACAGATGGATACATAGAGAGAGAGAGAGAGAGAGAGAGAGAGAGAGAGAGGGGGAAGATGGAAATAAAGAATGCTGAAGATTCGTTTTCTCAGGATCTGTGGCATGAACGAATTGTGTTGTGTGGGGGAGTAAGAGGGAAAGTGAGAGAGTGAAAGAGAGAGGGAGAGCGTATAGGCTAAAGGAGAAGAGTAAAAGGGCTAGAAGAAAAGTGAAAAACGGTAGAACCAACCGAAACGTTTTGCCAACTGCACAAATTGACGCTTTGACATTCCGGCACGATGTGGTTGATCCTGTCGCTGTTCCGGTGTCCATTGCTGCTGCTGATGATTTTTCTGCTTGCGTCCGTTACTCTTCTTCCAGCGCTTAAAGTTGCCCAATCCTGTGCCTGCACCCGTTCCCGTTCCCAATCCCGTTCCGGTTGCAGTTGAGCTGCCGCTGGCCGCTTTGCTGGCAATGTCACGCGTACAATTGAACTCGTCCGAATGATCCGTGCAATCGTAAATGCCATCGCACACCATGCTCGACTTGACGCATGTGTGTGGATGCGAAACGCATTTGAAATCGTTCGCCTGGCAAGCGTAGGAGATGATCGGAGGACGAGGTGGCGCTGCCAGTGGCTTGGCTGGTGTTATTTTGCTCACTTTTAAATCTATTTACTCGCAATGCAGCAGCAATCAAATTATCATAAATATATATTTATACATATATATATATATATATATATAGTATTGATATGATCAACGTATTTGGGATCGTCTTATAGAGAGCATAAATTACAAGATTAGCATAGTGACTCCTTCAGCCACAGTTAGTAAATACAATTTTTTAATGGCCTATTTTCAGTTCCCCTACCAGATTACGCATACGCACCGGTATCCAGCTTAAATATTTTGCAAGATAATATGGAATTTGTACACTGATTGTAACAACAGTGTTTAGTATAATTTTGGTGGAGGGGTGCGCTCGGGGGAAAAGTGTGACTGGATGCAGATGAACACTAAATTCTAACTAAATACTTGCTACATTTTTTGTGGCAGGAATGTTTGTGGTTTTTTATTTATTTGTTTGTTTGTTTAGTTGGGCGAACAAAATGTTTCTTGTTTTGTTAGTTGAGTATTTAGTATTATATGCAGAAACAGCTTTATAGTAGTCAGTAATACATAGCAAATTTCATAAGACATATGTAAGAAAATTAAAAAAAAAAAAAAACTATACATAATAACATATTAAATTATATATGCAAGTCAAATAATCAAAAATTAAAAAAAAAACTATTCATACAAATAATAATAAAAAAAAAAATAATAATAACAATTAAGTTGTCCTGGAAAATGAATTTGATATGTGATTATTATGTGAATGCTTTCACACACCTTTACATATATAGAAAACCATGCAGGGGAAATCTTGGCTTCCCTTATACGGCTTCAAATTGTACTTATTGGCTAAGATTATTCGAAGTTGATTTTTTTTTATGTTGTTGGTTGCAGTTGTTGCGGTTGTTGTAGATGCGGTTGTTGTTGTAGCAGTTGAGTTGATGTTGTTGCAGCATTGCATACATATATATATAGTATAAATATATGTATGTTTGACATATATATATGTATACATTTAATTATATGGCATATAGTGGAGTATGTTTGCATATATGGTTTATGTATATATGAGCATAAAAAATTGAGTTTGTGTATTTTGTGTAAAGTTTTTGTTTGTTTTTGATTGTTTTGTTTTGTTTTGTTCGTATCAAATGCAAAGCGCCCAAAACATTTCAAGTTTTATAAGTTATATTATATATATATATGTGTGTGTGTGTTTTTTTTTTGTTTTATTTTTTCAATTTTGTAATGTATTTCATTTTGCATTATTTATTTTGCACAAGCGCACATGTAAGAGAGAGAGAGGGAGAGAGAAGAGAAAAAGCAGTAAAGAAAGAGAGAAATAAAAAATATATGTTTATCAAAAAATTATTCGTTTGAAAAAAAGTTTGCCCTAACATCAGAAAACAATAGCTTCAATTCATATTATTTGTATTTTCTTCTAAGAACTTTAGATGATGGCAGATCAGAGCTAACCGTAATTAACACAAAAACAATTTCAAATATTGAAGATTGAAATTCAAGTAATTTTAATTTTTATTCGTCTTGCCAATTTACTGTAAATATTGATTGTTCAGTTATAAAAAGTTCATTTAGATTGCACGAGGACTCCATTGATTTTAAGTTATTCAACGCAAAAGTACAAAATACGAGTATCTAAGACAATTTACGGTGACATTTTGTAACTAGAGATTATTTACAAATACATTAGGTTTGTATATATTCTTTATTTTTTAAAGATTATTGAGGGTATTTTTTTTTCGAGTGCAGGTGCAATTTGAGTGCTTTGGGTAGGGGTAGGAGAAGGAACAGAGAGCAATGGTAAGAAGTATGTGCAGTGCATATTCTTTTTGATTTATCATTTGTATGCGTATTAAGACAAAACACAGTGGATCTACATATATACAATGCCGATGATCACGAACACATATTGATAGAGCGAAAGTAATCCAATAACCATTTCAAAATGATCACATTAAACCACCTGAACGAGAAACGACAAGAAGTAATTGTAACCGACACCAACCAAATAAAAGATCCAAAAACCAATACAAAAAAAAAAAAAAAAATAAATAAAAATAAGAAACCATAAACAACATAATTATAAGCCTTAAAGGATAACAGATATCTTCGGCATGCCGAAGATTAAATACCCTTGCATGCAATTTATAGCCGTTAGACCCTTCTGGGAATTATCTATAGTAAATTAAAACCAAAAAAAGAAGACAGACATTTCTTTAACACAAAAATCAAAGTTAATGAAAATTTAATTTAATTTAAAATTTATATATATTTGATAAGTCAGATTCGGACTACTAAAATTAACTGCCAGGGTATTGGAACTAAAAAAAAAAATGTCAACATAAAATAATGTTAAAAAAAAAAACGAAATAAAAAGAATTTGTTAGAGTTTTTGTGCTTTACACAAAACTTGCATTGCTTGTGTAAAATGTTTGTTAATATTTTGTTGTTTTATTTGGCAAAAAAAAACCACTGCTGGCACTTAAAACGTATTGAATTAAATATGTTTCCATCATTACTTTTGCTGGTACTCTTGGCTTAAATATTAGAGTTACAATGGTTAATGGCTTATTGTCATATATACAGAGTGTGTAATACCCTAAAACCATCAGATACATTTCCGTTAAGACGATATTGTTTATTATTTTTATTTTTTTGGCAGTTGTTTGTTGCTTGTGTGAATTTTGTGAAGTGTTTTTGTGTGTGTGTGTGTGTGTGTGTGTATGATTACATTTGTAGATATTAAGATACTTGGTTATCAGCTCGCATATTTACAAAGCTCTTTTTTGCTGTTCTTGTTTCTGAATTCATTTTACAAATTTATGTGTATGTATACAAAAAAAAAAAAGGTGTACTTCAACTGTTTGTAAGTAGGTGACGAGTACGTGGCTTGCTGTGTGTGTGTGTGTGTGTTTTCTGTGTGTTGGTGTGTGTTGTTTAGTTAATAGTAATTAATTGAGATTTACATGTACATATGGACATACATATACATATGGATGTTGGATATTGATAGATATTTATGTTTAGAACAAAGTAAAATCAGCGAGCGAGCGTTTCAATCTTTCAATCTGCTCTTCGGTTTTTTGTTTTTTGTTTTAAGTTTTTTATTTGTAGTTTTTCGTTTTTTTTCTTTCGTTATATTGCCAACAAAACCTAATCCTTTTGGGTTTTCATTTCCTTACTTATATTCCGTCATATATCTGTTAATAATTATATATATTTATTTTTTTTTGTGTGTTTTTTTTTCGTTAATTTTTGTTTGTTTTTTTTTTTAATGTTTCATTTTGCATTTGAAATTTTCTAACCTAAGAATCGAAAAAAGTTGTGTTTTTGTGTGAGAGAGATAAAAGAGATATTTCTGTTGCATTTGTCGGACCTGACATCTGACATAACTAAAGGGTTTGTGTGTGTGTGTTGTGTGTGTGTTGTAGAGTGGGGTATTGGTGGTGTTGAGTGGATTTGGGGTAGGGGTCTGTCTACTCACGCTGTACACGCAAATCGATGGAGGTGGTAGGTAAATGCTGTCTCAAGTAGCTGTCATATGAATTGCAAATATAAACACCGGCATCTTCCGTGCGCAAACGTGACAGGATCAGTTCCTGGCTATCGGGATGTGCACCATTTGGCAGCGGGCGATTATCCTCGCGGTGCCAGTGGAACTGCAATGAGGCAAGCATTTATTATAGATACAGAATCAGTAAAAGTAGACTTGGAATTGGAATCGGAATCGAAAACGTTTATCGATTGATATTCGAAAACACAACAATCATCAAAATATGAATTCGTCATTTTGTAATCGATATGATAGAAAGATGATAGATACAGAATCGTAATCGGATATCGGTCTTCACTCACCTGCACATTGCCGCGATGCTCGCCACGGTGCGTGGAGACAGTGCATCGGAGTTGGATGCTGTCGCCCTCGCGATGCTCCTGCAGTTCCTGCGATGGCTGGGTGTAGAACGTTGGCCGCCTGACCACCACCTGAGCGGTCTTGCTATGGTTGCCGTAGTCATTCGACGCCGTACAACTGTAGCCGCCAGCATCCGCCGGTGTAATGGCCACAAAGCTCAGCAAAGTTCCGTTAATGTGCACAGAACTAACCAGAAAATTAAGTAAATAGCCACAAAAAAATTGCATGTTAACAACAAGCTAATAAACATATTTAAGAACTGCATTTTTTTTTTTTGTATTGTTTTGGCCATTTGTGTAACCATAAAAATGTTTGCATACATTTGTATTTTGGCTGCAACAATTTGTGTTGCAAATAAGAAATTTTTTGTTAATAATTACACAATAACTCAGACTCCAAATGCCTTTGAGAGTATTAAAGTTTAAAAAAAAAAAAATATATAATAATATATGCTGACTTAATAATGCAAAAGTGTAAATAAATAAATAAAATGCACTTGAAGTGCCTTACATATTTCATTTTTATATTCTTGGTCAATAGATTTTACTCTGTTTTTTTTTTTAAATAATATATAAAATTAAATAGAACTAAAATTTGCAAACATTAAATCAACTTTAAGCAATGCTGAATGAATTATAAATTCGAAAACTATAAATCAAGAATATATATATATATATATATAAGTAAATATATTTAAGATATTAATATAAAAAATATCGTAAATTAATCGGTTGTATTTGTGATATTTAAGATATTAATATAAAAAATATCGTAAATTAATCGGTTGTATTTGGAACTCACTTGGGCAGTTTTCGGCCATTGTCGGTTGCCCAGTGGACATTGTGGGGCTCGGCATTGATCACTCTGCATTGGATTTCAATATTGGTATCGGGCTCCACCACCAGCGGTATGTTGGGTATGAATGTGATCTGTGGCAGTGGCAGCAGCACCAGTTCGCGCACCACATACGTTCTTAGGGTGCCGCGATTATCAAACGCATTGCACCGATACTGGCCCAGATTCTGCTCCTCCACAAACGTGATGGTCAGCAAATTGCCTTCCGTATGAGCATTTCGTAGAAGCGGTTGTCCATCAACTCGAGCCCAGGTGGTCAGATAGGATGGCAGGTCACAAGTGAGGGTCACATTGTCGCCCAGATTGGTGTTGAACTGTTGATTTTTCTCATTGGGATTGTAATACGGACGGTAAGGATGCACCACATCGTCATAAGCTATGGAAACAAAATCAATGTAAATTGGTTTGAATCACTGGATAGTTAGTGATATATCGACCATTGAGCTATGTGTGATAAATCTTTTGCGACTTAAACAGTGCTTGTTAAAATTTATAAATTTGATCCGGATTGGAAGGTTATATCATAAAAAATTCACGTTTTTTTTTGCGCTGGATAACAACTACAATGGATGCTTGAGCTGGACAGTATTGTGGACTCACCGTCACCCATGTCGCCGCGCTTGGGTTGGACTTCGATGCGAATGCTGACCTGGTCGTAGCCCGCTTCATTTGTGGCCGAGCAGGTGTAAGTTTTGGCATCGTATTGTGTGACACGGTAGATGTTCAGATAGGCGGTGTTTTGGTCCCGACCAGCTGAACTGAAATGTTGATTGGTGTTCCACTCGACGACAGGATTGGGAACGCCGCTGGCGTAGCAGGTGATGCTCACCTCATCGCCCTCGGTGTAGCTCTTCACTTGCGTGTTCGGGTCAAGGGTAACAACTGGCGGCTCAATGACACGGATCGTCGCGACGCCGGTGGAGCGTCCAACGGAATTCTCTGCCACACACTCATAGTCACCAGCATCATCAAGTTCAATGTCGTGAATGCTATAGAAAGAAGTTACAGATAAGGATTAGCGGTTGCACTTGGATGGATAAATGGATGCATTCACTCACGTTAAATAGGTCTTTCCGTCTCTGTACTGATGTCGGGGTGACAGTGGTTGACCATCGAGGCGGTTCCACTGCACGGTCGGCGCGGGTATGCCTTCGGCATTACAGTGAAGGAATCCTTGTTCCCTGACCTTATAGGTCTTTGGAGCCGCTGGTGTTATAATAACGCTCGGAGCCTCCCGAGCTGCAAGCAAGTAAATTATGGTTGTTGTACAGATTAGTATTAGGATCAGACAGTGCGGACCTGTCTTATTACCGACTCCGTTCTTGTGCACTTTGTGCATTGCATAATAACGCATTGAAATATCAAATGCAATTATTTTTAAATATTTATCAAAAATGATTTATTATATAGTTATAGAAATGAAGAATTTCGCAAAATTCATCAATTTACCAAGTTACCAATATATTTGTTGTTTTTTTTTTTTTTTTTTTTTTTTGATTGTTTTTAGCATTGTGTGTGGAAAGCAACAGGAAGAAAGAGAGCAAAGAGAAATGTTATGCACCCAAAACTCTTTTCATATTTCATATTCTTTCATCATCTCGTCTTCTCTATGGATTCTACAGCATTAATTATCGGCCTATGAATATATGCTTAGAAACGAGGCCAATTGGCACAAAATATATGTTTAGATAAGTCTGAAGATCTTAAAAGATCTCCCAAAGAAGAGGGTCAACTTTAATTAAAGACATTTACTGATTAAGCTGACTAATAATATATATATATATATATATATATATATATATATAGACATATATACGTATAAAAAAAGGAGCTGAGCATAGCTCTGCTGAGATCAGTGAAAAAACGAGATGATGCTGGATACGAATGTTGAATATATCTGGATCTTACATGAATATATCAAATAGTAATTTGTACAATATATAACTATATATATAGAGATATATGGCTAGACTTACGTTCAACGCCGATAAGAACGCTGGAGTGATCTGATCCGAAAATGTTTTCGGCTGTGCATATATAGTAGCCACGATTGTCGGGTCGGGCATTGATGATGCGCATCACGTTGCCATTGATTTGGACATTGGATGGCATCGATTCGCGCTCCTTCATCCAATAGATGCTGGGATAAGGTGAACCGCTGGACTCGCAGGTAATGCTATAGTCGGTGCCCTGATCGATGGAGACCGTTTCGGTGAGTCGCAATATGGTTGGCTTATAGCTGGAAAGTGATTGGGATAGTTATAGAACATGCGTTGGCTTTGCCAATGGTAATGATTCGCCTACCCGGAGCCAGGTGGCGGCAACTGGGTTTCCTCAATGTAGACGCGTGCGTTCTCCGTGTAATTGCGACGTGTGCGCATATCAAAGCCGATGCACGTGTAGACACCCGATTCACTGGCACTGGCGTCCTGAATCTTGAGCATGTTACCAGTGATGACAACGTTTTCCTGCGAACTCAACGGATAGCCATTGTGCAGCCACTCGAAGCGCAGGTTCGCATTGCTGGTGGAGTGACAATTGAAGGTCACCGTATCCCCAGCCAGGCCCCTAAAATTCTCCGGCTCTATGAATACCCTCTCTCGCACTGGCACATTCTGCGGTGCACTGCCACGCACATAAACCTCCACGTATTTCTCGTCCGATCCGTACTCGTTCTGCACATGGCAGCGGTAGCTTCCCTCATCCGATTTACTTGGCATATCGAATATCAACCGATTACCATCCGTTCTGGTCCGTCCATCTCCCTGGGCATTGACATGTGTCCATTTAATTGTTGGCGTTGGATTGCCCTCCACATCGCAGATAATCTCGTCCGGCTGATTCTCATCAAAGGTCACCGTGCTGGGCAGATTGATGATCTGAGCTTGCGAGAGTTGCGATTGATCTATCCACAGGAACGGTCAAAGAGAGTGACGAAGGCATTAAAAAATATATATAAATAGGAATTCCATTAGTACAAATAATCATTATTAAATAAAAAAAAAAACAATTTTCATTAATTTTTTTCATTTTTGAATAAATAGATACACAACAAAAATTATGACAGTAATTTTGCTTTGCAAATAAATGCTAAGCTATATTAATACTATTACATATGTCATATAGGAACTGTTCTAGTTCCAAAATGTCGCACGAGTTACTCTTAAAGATCTGTCGAAAAATCTCTAAAATTAACGTACAATATCATAAAGGATATATAGGAACAATCTGTCGAATTTTAATTCTTACATGAAAAACTTTGTTTAGGTCAATGGAAATTCTACGAACTTTTATTATATTAGTTATGTTTATATTATTTTATATATTATGTTTAGGTAATTGAAATTTGAATATGAAAATAAACACACAAAAAAAAAAAAAAAACAAATATTAAGTTGAATAGGAGAAAGTAGGGATTGAATAGCTACCATATCGATCCAACATTTCTTTGGCATATCCTTGAGGCGAATGCCGCATAATCATTTGATAGCAAGGATTAGTTTTATATTATGTTTTTGGATACCTGCAATACTTGCACTTACTTGAGATGACGATGGTGACCTCATCCTTGAAGACGCGCGAAGTCTGGTTGTTCGTCGCTTGACAGATGTAAATGCCAGAGTCGTAGATTTGCAGATTGTATAGTTTGAGGACACCGCCCTCGATTTCGGCATTGTTGGGCAATCGGCTGTTCATCTTGGACCAGCTGACATAGACTGGATCCTGTGGAGAAAAATTAAATATATGCTGATCAAAATTATTCAATCTGGAATGCGCAAGGAACCTACATTGCTCCACGTCATGCGACCGCTGCAGCTCAACGACATCGTTCCGCCCACTGGCAAGATGTTGATTTGTGGCTTCGATATCGATACGATGATCTGGGTGCGTAGATTATCGGGCTGTTCGATCGGTGGCTCCATGCCAAACCCTAATTGATGTACAATTATATATATATATATATATATATAAATGTGGATTATATATATATATGTGGATTAGACTCCAGACCAATATAAACTTAAAGGTTAGCGAGTTCAACTCAATTACAATTGGATTAGTGACTTGGTTGCGGCTTATTAACTTGATCGGATGATAATGGGTGTGGTGGGGGGACTTTGTTGAACTAGAGTTCACAGTATTGGTTGGTGGGTATGGGGTTTTTTCCAAGTACGAATGATTTTAGCCACCAACTACTACACACAGATAACAGCAGAGAGTTTCCAGCTACGGCTGTGATTGTCTTTGCCAGCTCAAATGACTACAGTAGATTTGACATACAGATGTAGATACTATACTATATAGTATGAGATTTTATTGAGTTGTCCACCAAGTGGGAGTGGGTTCTCAACTCAACGACTGCATAGTACTTAAGGGGGGCAGGGACGAGGCAAGTGTGGATTTTAACGGATTAGTAGCACAAATATTTTGATGTAAAACCGACTACGTAACAGCGACAGCAAGTTCTAAAGAGTGTTTTTTTTTTCTTCCTACTGTACAAGTATATATATATTTTTAAAGACATAGTTATCCATCTATGAATACGTTGCATAGCGATGAGACACATATAGTATTTCTTTTCTTTGTACACAAACAAATTACTTTTTGAGGAGGTGCTCTATATAAAAAAGTACAAAACTTATATATATATATATATATATATATATATATATATATATATATATATATATTATAGGCATCAGATATTATTTTAAGCTTAGCTTTTGTCTCGCTCTGCAGTGAAAGTGTGAAACACAATTGGAGAGAAAGTGAAAGCCTACAACGAACGGTGCATACACAGAGAGAAACACAAAAATAGGAAACACGAAGGAAAATAGGGAAAAGTTGGCAGCTACGTATTTATCAACAATTATTATTATCAATTTTCAGTTTTAAATTATTTTAAATTAAAAAAATATATATTTTAGTTAGACATTTTTTTTTATGTGAAAAAGAGTTTTTTTTTTAAATCTATATTTAAATAATTAAAGCAATTTGTCTAGTTTGTAAAACAAATAATGCAAAAATTTACAAATTACAAACATAGATATAAAAGAGTAATCGGGAGGGGAGAAAGGAAGAATGTGTTTACACTGGTAGAAAAACGTTAGAAAACGAATGTCGGAGAAATGAAACAGATTGAACAAACTAAATACAGACACATAAATACATACGCATATATGTATATATATATATACATATATATATGTGCGAACTAATTGATTGACTTCACTAGTTGGTGAATGGGTTTCTAAGTTTGCAGTGTACGAGTAGTTCACAATATCAATAAGTAATAAGTGAAAGATATATATATATATATATATATATATATATATAATATATTTATATCGATAAAAATACGGAGAGAGAGCGATAGTTGTATGCTGTGTTTTTTTTGGTTTTGTTTGATTGATTGATTGATGATTGGCGAACCTCGCAGGTGGCAGCCGTAGCGCAGTTTGGTAATATTTCCAATAATTCTGTTGCCATTATAAATCAGCAGGGTGTCATTGTACGATATTGTCTCGTTGGGCTCAATATCGAACCGAAAGCCGTTACAACAGAATCCCATGCTTATATCGCATATCTTGGGCGGCTCTTCAACAATGCGAGATGTGTCTAGAATGTGGATGGATTGTATGTTTTGTTGTGATGATTGCGTATTTATTTTTTGATTTTTTGGTACATGATTATTGATGGTTTTTTTATTTCATATTTTTATTTTTATTTTTTTTTTTTGTGGATGGTGTTGTGGTGAAAAAAATAAAGTTAAGAGATTCGTTGAAAATTGTATAAAATATGATTGAGAGGCAGATTGAAAGATCAAAAGAGAGAGCAGCTATCTTAAAGTAAGGCGGAGATCGATATAAATAGCTGGAGTGGATAGAAAGGGAGAGAACTGAGGTAAGCGGAGATTATCAGAATTGGTTCATGAGTCAGTGGAGGATTTAGGTTTTGGCAAGGGCTTTGCATTTGGCTCTAGCATGGTGCCCGCTTCGAACCCAAACTAAGGACTTAAATCGACTCCGGAATGATTGGCAGATAATATTGTTGACATGTTACACTGTGACAGGAGGCAGCTGACAGTACTCACCGAAATCCTGGCATTGATCGCCAGTGAAACGTGGCTTGCACTGACATTCCACGTAGCCGCTGTTGTTTAAACCACAGCTCTGGGTATTCTCCTCCTGGCAGGGACAGGCATGGCATTGACCATTCTCTGTCCGATAGTGCATTGGTGCGCAGTTCTCGCACGAGTTGCCCGTGTAGGCAGATGGGCACTGGCACTGCTCAATGTTCAAGACATGTTTGGCACCGGGCGCAGGATGGTCCATTGCCTGTTCCCATGTCACATCGAGTATGGAGGTGCGAGTTGTCAGTACATAGGGTGTGGCACGAATCAGCAGATGCTCAACGTTGCTCAGCAGGGTGAGGATATCGTTACGGCTAGCGGCAACGGCACTGCCACGTTCCAAACGCTGCCATGCATCTTCCTCGCTGATTCTGACACTATACTCATCCAAATTGGACAGCTCCTCGGGACGGGACCACATCAGATGCATATTATTGCCAATGAGGATGACATCGTGTCCGGGCTTATATTGGCCAATCGAGTCGGTGGTCAGAGTGTACTTCAAGACGCCGCCATAGGCATTCAGGTGGTTGCCTTGAACATTGCCGCGGATACTCCAGTATTTGGTGGTGTATGAGTCGTAGGTGTACGTGAACTGGTTGGTGCTCATGTCCACCTTCAGGTTGCTATTGTCCATCTCCAGCTGTGCGCCGTTCTCGTCGGTGATCAGCGCATGGTTACTGAAGAAATCAATGGGAATCAGGTGGCGATAGAGCGATGCGGAGCGGCACTGGTTCGCCTGGCCGGAGCAGAAGCACTCAGTGCACCCAGTCTCCTGGTCGCGGGACAGACCGAAAGTTCCCTCGCGGCACTGATCGCACCGACTACCAACCACATTCACCTTGCAAATGCATCTGTTGTCCACGCAATTCTCCGTTCCGTTGGTGTTACACCAGTAGCAGGTCCGATCGTCCAAATCCAAGGCCGGTGGGTTATTAATCACCGGCTGGCAACCTGTGGGCGATGCCTCATAGCCGGGGGCACAAAGTTCGCAGTTTTCTCCTATGGTGTTGTCGCCGCAATTCTGTTCAAATTTGTTCAGTTAGTCAAAGCATTCAAATAATGTGATCCTTAATCATATTGTGGAAATATGGAGATGTGTTACATACCAGACACTCGCCCGTCTCCGAATCACATTGGGTGGCGTGGCCGTTGCAGGTGCACGGCATGCAGAGGCCCAGATAGAGGCCCCCATCTATGCGGTGGTAACTGGGGGCGCATTCTTCGCAGGAGAGTCCAATGTAGCCCTCTGGGCAGCGGCACTCTTCCACCTCGTATGCACGAGAGTTGCCCTGATTGTTGGGACTGGCAATGTCCAAGGAGACATGCTTGAGCGAGCCCTCTGTGGTGCCGGTCGTATACGTTGCCTTAATATAGATGGCATCGATATTGCTGAGTGCCATCAACATATGGGGGCGATTGGCCGCTTGGCCATCGGTGCGCTGCCAGGCGCTCTCAACAATGGACACGGCATACGAACTGGACGTGCTGGGACTAACGGGTGCCTTGCGAGAATGGATGAATGTCACACCCTCGCCGCTCTTGATGACCACATCGGGCGCATTGTTGCGTGACATTTGGCCACCGGGCAAGGGACTATAGCTGAGCGTGTAGTTGAGATTGCCGCCGTAGGCAGTCAGCTTGTTGCCCAGAAACTGGTCGGGCAGTGCCCAGTACAGGGTGTCCGCACTGTATTCGGAGTCGTATGAGAAGCTAATCGCGTTGGACAACGTATTGAGTGGCACCAACTCTGGCGTGGGCCCTGTGTAATCGCGGATTAGCGTGAAGCCGTGCGGGGCACTGGATCGGCCGAAGCTGCTGCTGATTTGGTTGCGGTACAACGATGTGCTCGTACAATCCGTTTTGAAGCCGCTGCAGAAGCACTCAATGCAGCCGGTGTACGTGAACGAGTTGAGATGGAAGCTCTTTGGTGCACAGGTGTCGCAGCGATCGCCCTTGACAAGATCCTTGCACTGGCACGTGCCGTTGCTGTAGTGGTTGTAGGTGCCTTCAACGTTGCACGTCGGCTCGGGCGTCTGGTGGCAAGAGCCGCCAGGCGCCAAAGGATTGCCCTGATAGCCGGCGGCACATCTATCGCAACGTCGTCCCACATAGCCCTCATAGCAATTGCAGATAACGTCGCCGTCGGGCCTGAGTTGGCAGCCGCTGGCAAAGTTGTTGCTGCCGCTGTGTGGGCACGGGCAGTCGCGGCATTGGACACCGCGACGCGGATCACCGTAGGTGCCCACGGGGCAGCGCTCCACAACGAAGGGCGCACAGCGACCCAGCCAGGCTCCGCCGGGCTGGCGCACATAGCCAGGGGCACAGGTCTCACAGGAGTCGCCAACATAGCCGGGCGGGCAGTTGCACTTCTCGACGAGGGAGGCGCTGCCCAGGCCATGATCGGATGTGCCTGCCGAGTCCATTTCAATTTTGACCACCTCCACTTCGCGAGCTATCGAAATGTAGCCGAGACGGATCAGAATGTTGTCCACATTGGCCAGTATCATCATGATCTCCTCGCGTGTCGCCTTGCGTCCGTCGGGCTTCAGCCAGTTGCCCGGCACGAAGCTGATGTCCACCTTGTTGAACTGATTGGGCTGGGTGCGCACGGCGTAGGTGAGTATGTAACCGTTGCCATTGATGATGACATCCGGTCCAGAGACTGGGCGACCATTGCCCACATAGTTGATCTCGTACTTGAGGTGGCCGCCGTAGGACTTTAGCTGATTGCCCATGTAATCGCTTGGCAAGGCCAAATAAGGGGCCTCCCGACTACTGTACTGCACATCGGAGGCACGGAACTGGAAGCCATGGTTGTGGTTGATCAATTTTTGAGAGGGCACATCATTGATCACGATCTGTTTATAGGGACTGAAAGCAACGCTGACCACACGATGCGATACGATTGGCGGCTGTATGGCGTATGTGAAGAAGTTGGCGCTGTCGCAGGAGATGCCGACACCGAAGCAGAAGCATTTGATGCAATCGTCGCGGGAACGGGCCAGCATATTGAAGAAGCCAGCGGGGCAGAATTGATTGCGTTCGGGATTCACTGTCACGATCGTATCGGGAGTCACGAAGTGGGTGCCCATCGTATTGAGTATCTCGCAGGAGTAGGCGCCACTGTCTTCATACTGCATGTCCGGGCAATAGAGATCGCCACGTCCCCCCGAGCTCGTCGACACACACTTGTCGGCCACATGACCCCAATTGAGGCGCCACACAATCGTCGGCACCGGCACTCCAGTTGCTATGCATGTCAAATTCAAGGACTGACCCTCCATCAGCGTTTCCGTGCGCGTTGGTGGACGGATTACACTGGGTGCCACTGTAAATTGAATACCAAAATGTTGTAGTGTCATCTTATGTGAAATCACTGTTAAATAAATAAAAATACTTACTGCAGCCGAACTCATCGCTGCCATCCTTGCAATCTTGCACCATGTCGCATTGGAAACCCTTGGGTATGCAAGGTCCATTGGAGCATTGGAACTCGCTGTAGCGACAGGTGGCATTACTTTGTTCCGAGTCGCAGGACAGCTCATCGGAGTTGTCACCGCAATCGTCTTCGCCGTCGCAGCGCCAGGTGCGTTCCACGCACTTTGAGTTGCTGCAGAGGAACTGATTCGGCTGGCATCGGCGTCCCTGGCTGCAACTGTGCTCGTCCGAATGGTCCGCGCAGTTGGGTATCCCATTGCAAATGTCCGACTTGTCGATGCAATCACCATTCATGCAGGTGGCCTGATACTCGCTACAGGCTGTTGGATGCCGATCGATTGCAGGGTTATCTGTGGAATTCAATTCAAACATACAAATCCGATTGTTAAGTAGAGCTCTGGATAAGGCTCATCTGGAACATCTGCGGAAACGCGCTTACCAATTCGAAAGCCATGGCGGCATTATGGATTTAAAAAAAGATTTTAAGATATTAGAAAGTAATCATTAGCAAAACCCAATCGAGCTGAAGTTGGCCAAATATCAATAGAAGACTTTATATGCTCTATTAAATTAAATGTTTTCCATTTGAAAAATTTCGAAATATTTTGAAAAATGAACATTTTTGTAAAGCTTAGGAGGGCTCTGATTGAATGTTTTTGAATTGGATTCGTATTCTAGGCACTCACTGCCCAATTCAAACTTTTACAGAGTATATCCCTGTATTTCGAAGAGGAACTAGGTATCCGCCGGACGGTACCGAATGCATGGCAGAGAGACAACAGCAGCTCGCATAAATAGACCTAAGTCAGCTCTAAATGGGAGGATTACTATATGATGTGTGTGAATGTTTACCAAGGCCAAAGAACTCGAGATCAATATGCGGCACGGTGCCATATTTGATTCGATTGGATTTGGGCTCCTCGTATTTGTGATCTCCCCAGGCTGCGTCCAAGCGATTGAGTAGCAGGTAGGAGACAGATTATTAATCAATTCCTCCAATAATACTCACAGAAGGAACTACAACATATAATACACAACACTAATTCACTTACAGCGTTCCACCTCCAGGTAGACGACGACATGTTGGCCCTCAATGTAGGCTGAATAGCCAACGGCTTCGCAAACATAAGGGCCAGAGTCCTCCACCTAGAAGAAGAAGTGTGGTTCAAATTGGATATATATTTTTATAATATGAGAAGTGTAATGCTTCAACTTACGCGTATATTGGGTATTTCCAGGCGTCCACCCCTATCGGTGAAGCCGACGGGCAAGGGAAGACCGCCGGGACGTGACCACCTGACTTTGGCGCGGTGTGGACCCTCGTCACGACAACGGAAGATGACCTCGCGACCTGCGCATGCCACAAGACACATTATTTAAGCATATAAATGAAATAGATATAAATTGTGGGGAGCATTTCAAGCAAATTACTGGATCTAGTTGGGACTATCATACAATCGTTCTGTGGGTAGTATTTTTATGTGAACTGTTTGGTTTGGGATTTTTTGAAGGGGTATCTAGCTGGTGGGTGCTGAGCAGCAGGTATAATTTCGAGAAGAATGTACAACTCCGGAACCGGATGCCAATTTGCTGTGGTGCAGTGGTGCAGCGAAAGGACGAGACGAATGTCAACTAGTTTAATATTGTGTGTAGTTAGGTCAACTTACCCTCCCTAATATATCCTGCAGTTATTTAATTTATGGGTTATGTCATTTTTGGTTGGGTTAAGCATTAAAAGTAGTCATTAAAAGGTAGAACATTATGTAAATTCGAGTAAACATATTAAGCAAATACAAAGAACAAAAGGAAACAAAACAAAATCGAAACGATCTTTGAATTCGATCAAAGCTGCAGTTGGGCCTTGCAAGAGAAGTACCTTGTGATCAGTCGATAGCAGAATTTGGACTTATCGATAACAGCTATTTGTCGTCGCTGTTGTATCTATTGCAAGGCGTACTTTCAGCTGAACATCTCGCTTCTTGGAACAAACCAAACACAAAAGGGACTCGAAGTACTTGCGGAATACTCACTTTCTTTAATGGTCTGCCTACTGGGATAGGTCTTCAGATTTAGCTGGCTGCGTTCAGGCTGCGATGAATCGGAATCTGTGAATAAAAGGAAAATATATTTAAGCATTTGAAAATTTTACTCTCTTGTGGAATATTATATACAGCATATATGAGAAATAACCCAGATCTATCCGATTTCCGTTTAGTATCTACTTAGGTTGCTTAAGTGGTAAAATGTTAGGATGGTTGTTGTTGCTAGTGGAGTTTATGCTGACACCGTTTTTCTGGTGGGTTTGGGCGGTGGGTTTTTGGTTTTTGGTTCGATAACCACTTACTATCGATCTCATTTGTGATGGGCGCGCAATCGTGCTCATCGCTGGCATCGTACGGACAATCGATAACGCCATTGCAGCGCGATCCGAGCGATATGCAAGGACCATTCTCACATCGGAACGTTGTCGATGGACAAATTATACGCAGCGGCACCAACGGCATTGTGCCTGTTGTTGATGGTGCACCTGATGTGGTTGTTGGTGCCGTTGTCGGGGGTCTACTGCTGCTGCTAGCTGTTTGTTGATGACCATATGCCGATCAGCGATCGATGTTCATGCGATGTGTGGATGCGGATGTAGATGGGGTGAGTAGATGTGTGCAGCTAAGGCTGACTATAACCGACTGACTCTGCCAACACTGGTTACTTACCACAGTCTTTCTCATCGGAGCTGTCCTGGCAATCGCTGCGGCCATCGCAACGCACCGCCGCATTAACGCATTGTCCATTGCGGCATTGGAATTGGTACGCCTGGCATTGTATCGGGTTGCATCGGGCTGGATCCTCATCGGATCCATCCGAACAGTGCTGGTAATTATCGCAAACGGCGGTGTTGGGCACACAGTCACCATTGCCGCACCAGAACTGATCACTGGCACAGCCTGCGAGGGATTCAAAAAGCAGCAATTAGTGAACTGAGTTAAACCAAATAATACGCATTTATTGAGTATGCTAAGGCTGTAAGAAGTTGAAGGCTAGGTAAAAATAAATATTATATATATATATAATTATTATTATTATACTTTTTTTTTTTTTTTTGTTGATATGAATAATCATAAGATCAAATTGATTTGAAAAGTGCATAGAAATGTGTAACATTTAGGAGTCTTGATAACTGACTTAAATTTGTAGATTTTTAGTAGATTTAATTTTGTTTGTTTTCTCCAGATATCATGCAACTGGCTTAAATAAAAACTTAGGATGCAATGCTAAACATAAATGTAAAACTACATTCCATACATATATATATATATATATATATATATATATTTATACGTATGTGTTAATGTATATTTATATATGTATATATAAATAGAAATAACAACAAATCTTGTGAAAATGCTAAACAATTTCAAAGTAAATGTGACAACAATTTGCTGAAAAACTTATTAACCAATACAGTTCTGTTCATCGGAAAAGTCTTTGCAGTCGTAGAAGCCATCGCAGTGCTGAGTTGCATTTATGCAAAACTGTCGATCGAAACAGAAAAACTCGCTATCCTTGCATTGAGTACCTGTTTTTAGTATTATTATTATTATTTATTTTTTTTTTTTGGTTTTTTTTTTTTTTTGTTTGTTGTTGTGTGCAATTTAGCATAGAATTTGATAAAAGCGTAAAAAAAGAAATACGTGAGAGATATTTAAAATAGAGAACAATAATATAAATAGGCGATTTGCATTTATTCAGAAAAGTTTTGCAATAAGGGGACAATGTGATCAAGTGAGAAAGTGAGAGACACTGCGAGAAAGAATACAAGTGTAAAGCAACGAAAAAAAAATAAAAAATTATATCACTAATCCAGGTGCATACATACATACATACATACATACATACATACATACATATAGTATGAGTACGAGAGTACATCAACGACTAACTTTAAGTGCCTGTGCCATACTAGTTGGAACGAGTCTACTCCAAGAATCAAAGCCAAACAAAAGATAAAACTAAAGTTTCGTTATGAGAAATGAGAAAAGTATCTGTTTTGTACTAAAAATTCTGTGCTCCCTTTGGAATCAAAATATATATCTTCGGACTGCCGAAGAGTGCAGACCCTCGCAGAGTGTTTATGTACGGCAATCTTGATCGAATTAAAATATTAGACAAATCCTAAGTTATATCTCGTTTTTAAAAAAAAACTACAGTTGTTTTATTTTTACAGTTATTTAGGGATCTGCCACAATTATTTTGTTAGATGTGGTTGGCAGCATTGTGAAAAATATATATTTAAGCAATAGCAATAACAATCCCAAGTATTCCTCTGTAAAGTTTGGATAGACAGTTGAATATGGCTATATCGACTATACATATACTCTGCAAGTGTGAATTAGTAATATATAAGACACATTTAAGGCTCTACTTATAAGTGTTTTTCATAGTTTTCTTTTTATCGAGTGAGATACTCAAATCCCCACAACTGATTTATTTTTTAGTAAAAATATTTAGTTTTTATTTGGTGTGTCTCACTTGTGTGTGTGTGTGTGTGAGTGTGATATGAGTGTGTGCGTGTTTGTGTGTGTGTGTGTGCTGGTGTGTTGGTGTGTTTTGGGTAAGTGGGTAATACGAGTGGGGAGGGTTAAAGCATAACTTACAATTCGCCTCATCGGAGTTGTCTTCGCAATGACGATGGCCATCGCAGCGTTCGCTTTCCGTGTAACACCTGCCACTGGGGCATGCATGCTGTGGACAGGGCAGTGGCGGATAGTGTGGATGACGTGTGTGATGCGTGTTGTGGCAGTCATGCTCGTCGCTGCGGTCGGTGCAATCATAATGACCATTGCACCGTATCGAACGATCGAAGCACGAATCATCGCAAAAGAATTGATCCTGGCTGCAATCTTTGGCCGTTAAGCGGGTGGTGGCTATGATTGCGATTGCGATTGCGATTGCGATTGCGATTGCATGCGATATTTATGTTGATATCGTTATCGATAACCGATTTTTGATAACGGTAATGCGCGTGTGTTGGTGTGATGATGGTTTTGGTTTGTTTGGTTTTTTGTATGTTTGTTTTTTTTTTTGTTTAGCGTAACAAGAAAGAAAGACAAGAGAACGAAATGAGCAACGCTTGTTGTGGCAGTTGTCGAGCGAGTCAGAATACAAACACAACCCCGCTTAATAAGTACATATTATACATAGTATATAGTAAATACAAACCTGTCCAAATTGATTAACACTGTAATCGGTATGCTTAGAGACTAACTTAAAACTAGACACTTAAATCGATTGGGTGGGTAAGTTTGGCATTGGTAGTTTTCGGAGTGGATTCTTTTCTTTTTATCGATGGGTGTGTGTCTGTGTTGGGGGTGGGGGGGGGGGGGGGTGGTTTTGGGTTTGGTAGATTTGAGTGTGGTGGGCGGTTTGAATGGAATCGTGTATATATCGTTACCCCGTCCCAAGCAAAGTTTGGGCAATTCATCCGATTTGTCCAGGCAATCGGCATGTTTGTTACACACCAAATCGGCCTCAATGCAATCAGAGTTCGCGCATTGCCATTGGCTTAATTGACACCTTTTAATTGTTGTTGTATTTCTAAAAATGTTCCTGCCAGCTGTGAAGTTTTTTGTTGATCCTATGTTGTGTATGTGTGTGTGTTTGTGTGTGTTTGTGTGTGTTTGTTTGTTTGCGTATATATTGTTGTATTACGCCAAAAGAGAACAAAACGACAAAATAACAAACATAAAAAAAAGCATTAAAAAATTATGCAATATGTTTTTGACTGAGTGAAGCAAAAGACAAAAATAAAGTCAAAGAGAGAGAAAGAAAGAGAAAGAGAGAGAGAGAGAGAGAGAGGGAGCGCGCGAATGCAAGTGAAATGAGAGCAATAGCAGAAATGAAAGTTATCGAAGGCAACGTTGAATAGCTGAGCAGAGCGCAGGCAATATCAAATAGGAGGAGCTACGGGAAATAATATCGATAACACTTTCCAATGATTATCGATTCTTGAAAAGTACGTGCAAGCGTTACAAAAGAGTAGTGAGCGAAATCAGTGCAATCTGAGAGCTTAAGCTGCACAAATAGTTATCGATAGTCATCGATATGTGTGTGCTGTGTGCTTGTAGATAGTATTAATAATATATGTATATGTAAATGTATAATGAATGCAATTGTTACCCTCGCAATCGAGCTCATCGATGCCATCGGCGCAATCGAATTTATTATCGCATCGCAGCGAAGAATCGAGACAGAGGCCGCTGCAGGCAATCTGATCGGGCGCACAGACGCCGCCTTCAAAATGTGACAGATCAATGAAAAGATGTACAAAATGTCAAAAATAAACACTGTAAAACGCAATTTGCATAACTAATAACTCGAACTACAAATACAAAATACAAAATACAAAATACAAATGCAAAACTACAATGAAAACTACAAATTCAAAATTGCAGAGCAAATCGATAATAATCACCCAAAAAAAAAAATACGATAAAATTACATTTGCAGTGCTTGATTATCGATGGGTAGGACGGGAAGAGTTGTGTTAAAAGTGAAGGGTGGGGGAGGGGTATTTTGATATACTTATCTGCTTACCACAGTTGAGCTCATCGCTGGCATCGCTGCAGTCAACGATGCCATTGCAATGCAGTTTGGATGCAATGCAATCGCCAGTGTTGCAGCTGGCCAAATGAGCGATATTCAAATGATGATCGTATTTATGTTGTTGATGACGATGACGATGTGTGTGTGTGTGTGTATTTGAGTTGGGGTGTCGGTATGTGTCGGTGTAGTGCGTTGTGTGTGGGGTACAAAAAAGATAAGATAATGGATCAGGTTAAAACGATCAGATGCGATCGACCGTGTGTGTGTGTGTGTGTGTGTGTATGTTGTATCATGTCTTACAGATAGGCGTCTTCGCGACAATAAGTACAGTTACGCTCGTCGTTGCCATCGTTACAGTTGACGATACCGTTGCACAGCTGATCGTGCGGTATACAATAATCGTCGCACTCGAACTCGTTTTCTAGGCAATGCTCTGCAAAATTGTGATGATTGGTGAATGTGAATGCGAGTGTGTATGCGAGTGTGTGTGCGTATGTGAGTGTGAGAGTGAATAACATGGATTCAGTTGGCGCCTAAATCTATTAGGGATTAGCGTTAAGTTTTATTACTGAATAGAGTAGTCAAGCAAGAGTGTGTGTGTGTGCGTGTGTGTGTGTGTGTGTGCGTGTGTGAGTGTGTGTGAGTGTGTGTGTGAGCGAGGGTATGTTAGCGAATAAATGAGTGTTTGTGTTTACCTGTGAGGCCCGGACAATCGAGCTCATCGGTTTGATCCTCACAGTCCGCATAGCCGTCGCACTTCTTCTCGAAGGGTATACATTGGCCAAAGTCACACTCAAAATTATACAAATCGCACTCATTCAGCGGATCGTTGTCGGGGTCTGTGTCTGTGTCAGTGTCTGGATGTTGTATATGGGTTTATGCATACAAGATGATAGAAATACGGAAAATAAATGAGATACTCCCAGAAGAAGAAAAAAAACTAGTTGAATGCAATACCCGCCCTCCCCTCCTAGCTATATGTTAATTATACGATAAATGCATATGTAAAGTTTGAGGTTAATTTCATTAAATCTAGCGCAGATTGTGGGAATCTTGAGCATCTACCATAGTTCGTATCGTCGTAATTGATCAGACAGTTGTACTCATCGGCGCCGTCGGCGCAGTCGGTGATGCCGTTGCAGCGTTTGTAACCGGAAATGCAACTCCCATCTCCACATTGGTATTGGAAGCTCAAACAGTCGACGACCGGTCGGCTCTTATTGAACTTGGCATGGAAGTCTGATGTGGATGCATGATGATTGATTGATGATATTGTATGATGGATGTTTGATGTTCATATTGTTGTAGTTGTTGTCGTTGTTGTAGTTGTTTTTATTGTTGTTGTCGTTGTTGTTGTCGTTGTTGTTGTTGTTGTTGTACACAAGCATTGAGCATTGGGTCACAGAGAGCAAAACAGAGACAGAGACAGGACAGGAAGACAGCGAAAGAGAGACGACGATATTACACAGTTGAGATCGCGGATAATATCAATTGGGAGTGTAAAAAATAAGAAGATAAAAACAGATCAGTTAGCAGCATAAAAACTAAATGTTTCAAATATCCTTTAGCAGTTTGCAAGTGTACGAAAGACTGGGATAGATGGGATTAGGCGATGTGCATTTATAGCAAAAAAGCAATAAGCAATAAAATAATACCAAAATAAATTATTGATGTGTTTATAGTCTAGTGATTAACAGCTCCGCTCCATTAAAATAGTAAGCAATCTATCCGTAGTAGATTAAATCAATATTATAATATATATAGTCAAATTTGTTTAATTACTTCAACATTTGAGCTCTCAACTTGGACACGTGTCAGTTAATAAAAAAAAAGTGAATCAATTAATTTAATAATATTATCTAAGTGTGCATCTAGGAAATACATTAGCAGTGGTTAGTGTATAAGTAATTCAAATCGAACTGTAGCCAAGAATTCTGAATGTCAGATTGAGTGAACGCACTGTCAATGGAGGAGTGCTTGCTTGGGGATTAGGGATTATGACATGAATTGATAAGTTAGACTTTCGTCGATTGCTGTATATTTGTGTGTTGTTATCGTTATCGTTATCGTTGTGATTATCGTTTGGAATTATTGTTTTTCTACTTACGACATGCGCTCTCATCGCTGCCATCCCGGCACTGAGACTCGCCATCGCAGACCTGAGTTTTGGGTATGCAACCGCCTCCGCGCACACATTTGTACTGAGAATAACACATGTTTGTATATATATATATATGTGTGTGTGTTTGAGTGTGTGTGTGTGTGTGTGTGTATGGGTATGGGTAATGGGCATGTGGGTGGTGGGTGGTGGGTGGGTGTTGGGAGGGTAGGCAGAACTTACCTTGTCATTGCTGCAATTGCACAGTGAATAGTCCTCATCCTCGTGCTCTTCGCAGTCGGGATCGCCATCGCAGACGCTCTCAATCGGTATGCAATCGCGATTGTGGCACGCGAATTCAATGTTTTCGAGGCAATTGCTTGGCAATGATGATGATGACCATGGCGATGGCGATGACGATGATGATGATGATGATGAGCTGGCTAAATGGTGTTTGGATTTGTTTTTGTTTTTGTTTTTTTTTATTGTGTGGATGATGTTGGGGAATGATGTCGGTGTTTGGCAGACAACAAGGCAAATATGTATTTATAATAATACAAGCGAGCACGTTCATAAATAACAGAAAAGAGAGAGAGAGAGAGAGAGACGGGGTATTAACAATAAGAGTAAGTAAGGGACAGATGCAGATACAGAGCTGTAGAGAAAATGTATGCATATCAATTATAATAGAACAATAACAAAATACAAAGTGAATGAGGAAAATATTTTCAAAATAACGTAACATTAAAAGCTAAATTAAACGGTTTACTTTATAACTTTTTGGCTGTGTGTGTGCGTATGTTTGTGTGTGTATGTGTGTGTGTGTTGTTGTTGTTCGAGAGAGCTTAGCTTAAGTAAGTTTCAATGTTTAATGGACGAGTCCCAGACACGGCATGCAATTTGCTGTGGCCCACACAACTCATCAAATTACACAAAACTATCACCCAAGGATTGAGCAATGCAAGTTGACACGTTGCTTGCCCCTCGCAATATGGGGCAACGGTGCTCGTTGCTTGCTACTCGTTATTTCAAACCCAAGTCTTGAGCGATACGCAACAAGACGCTACTCGTTGCTCGTTATTTGCTACTCGTTACTTAATTGCCCCACAATTAAGTGATGGATCGCAATGCGTAACTCGCTACTCGTTACTCGTTACTCGTTACTCGCTAGTTTGTTACTTTATACTTAGGGAACCTACGCGCTGCATCTCCTCTCGTTGTTATTTGGATTGGGTTAGTGGTTGTACGCGTTGCTGCCGTCACCAGGGTTGGTGGGGCGCTTGTTGTGTGGCGCTCCAGCAAGGCAGGCGGCACCCTTTGCCACGGATATACAGTGGTGGTTGTTGGCTTACGCGTCACGGGTCGCCGTGTGGTTAACTGGGGAACATAGTGTTCACAATCATTCTCGTCGCTCTTGTCGTTGCAGTGGTGGAAACCATCGCAGCGCAGATGGATCGGTATGCAAACGCCGTTGTTGCACCTGAACTGACTGCTGCTGCACGGTTTTTGTAGACTCGACTTATCGTATCTCTCGTGCGGCAGATAGAATTCGTACTCCTTGGCATCATCTTTGTGGATGGGTATATTATTATCGTTGTCGTTATCGTTATCGTTGTCACGGCCCATTTTAGGCGGTGGTCGATGGTGGTCCGCATATATTCGTATCATGCCATCCGCATCAAAGTAATCGTTATCTTTTTCGATATTTTTGTTGATATCGTTCGAATCTGTTAGCCGAGTTTAGTTTGTTGGTTTTTTTGTTTTTTTTTTTTGGGTGGAGGAGGGAGTGGGGTGTCGGTAATAGGGTTCGTATCCGCATGCAAAACCGTTGATATTTATGAACAGGTAACAGGGATTATTGAGGAATGGATTGGAGATTGAGTTTGATTTTTAATTTTTATTTGTTGATAAGTTTTATTTTTATTTTTTTTTTTGCATGCAAATTTTGCAGTTGAGCCAATTGTTGTTGTGGTTGTTCCGATTCGATTAGTTTTTGGACATTCGATAGCCAAAACCACAAACGTTGAAGTTTGTTTTTGTGTTATAATTTGTTTTGGACCAATTGGAAAGAAGAGAAATAAAATGTAAACTTGTTAAATAAAAGATCAAAATTTGGGCAGTTGGCACGCATAAAAACTACAACAAAGCCGCAAAAGCACCTTAAAAATATTATCTCGAAATGAAAAGGGGAAACACAGAGATGGGTAGCAACAGAGAGAGAGGGAGAGAGAGAGAGAGTGAGAAGAGGTGAGGCAGGTAGATACTGAGATTGAGCAAGAAATACAGAGAGAGAATCGTTTGCGCTGACACCAAAAGTTACCGGACTAGTTACCAATATCAAGAAAGACACAGAGAGTCGCGAAAAGCAGTACACATAAGTTCTTATTCCATAACGCTGAACACAGTTATCGATAGCAAGGCGAGACACAGCACTTACCGCAGTCTTCCTCGTCTGTGTTATCGCTACAATCGTAGATGTTATCGCACACCTGACGCATCGGAATGCACTCACCGTTCCTGCAGCGGAACTGAGAATGGCGACACTCCCCGGCATCGTAGCCACCTGAGTGTTAAGTGTCTGTGTGTTATTTTGTGTAATATGTAATGCTATGTTATCGGTTATCGGTGATATGTATGTCAATGTCTATGAGTGTGTTAGTTGTGCGCTGTGAGAATGGCGATTGTGGTGTAGAATTATATATATTTTATATTGATTTATCGAGAACTGCAGCACACTCTCTGAGCTGAGCCCGACCAAGATTGACAGCTGTCACAGCTCGAATTGATAAGTGAGAAACAGTGTTGTGTATCGATAGACAGAGGGAAGGTGGAAGTGTGGAAGTGGAGGCAGGAGTGGGAGTGTGGATTGTGTGACCACCACTTACCTGTATTTCTGAGCACTCTGAGCATTCAACTACCATACCCTCGCACTAAGACTCACACTCAGACTCGCAACAGAATGGAGAAGTCACAGATGCACATCGATACACACAACACTCACCATCGCAATAGCGCTCATCGGATATATCCTCGGGGCAATCGATGTTGCCATCGCAGAGCAGCTCCTTGGCAATGCAAGTGCCATCATCGCATTGCCATTTGTCGTACAGACAGGCTGCATGAATCAAAGGTGGTCGGAGGGGGAGCATAAACAAATTATATAAATTACAAGAGTGTACACGACAGTGCACAACGAGAGAAAGAAAGAGAGAGAGAGGAAGAGGGGGAGAGAGTGCAGTTAAGACATACGGCAGCCTTCCTCGTCGGATCGATCGTGCGGACAATTGGTGCGTCCATCGCAACGATGCACAATCGAAATGCAGCTGAGATCGCGACAGGTGAATTTGCCCTTGGGGCACGTGAAGCGCAGCTTTGGCACAACTGAGCAGCACAACAAATTGAGGGAGAGAGAGAACGAGTGTGTGGGTGTGAGAGAGAAAGAGAGTTTAATTAATGATTGATTGATGTGTGCTGATCTAGCCACGGAATGTCAACCTTATCATAACGCATAATGGTTTTAAAATAATAATGCCTATAACTAAAAGTGAATTCTACAAATTGTCAAATATTTCACAATTTAAAATTAATTATTTATAACACAAACTATAAGTATTTTAAACTCTTTAAACTATAATAAACAAATATCACTCATTGTAATTAATAAATCAAGAGTTATTCAAATAAACGTACCAATTAATATTAAAGAACTTTTCTCTAAAAGAAAACTTTTTCATTGCTCACTAAATCAATAAAAATGTTATACATACGCAGATGTTAAATAGGTAATATACAAAATATAGCTATTGATATTCATGATAAAGAAACAATTGTAATTAATAAAAACAAAATCCCCTAATTTCTAATTATTTTGCTGGGCATATAAATGATAAATTTGCCATATCAATAAGTATTTTTTTTTGTAACTTCATTTAAATTAATTTCACTGACTATTTAAGGTTTTTTTTTGGAAAACGAAAGTTACAATTTTGAATTCTACTAAATAATATTGAAATTTCAAAGAAGAATTAAACATTTGAACTCCGTGCAGATCAGCAAATGTTAATTGTGTGGTGATTGATTGATAATCTGCGTGATTGATTGACTGCGGTGATTGATACTCACTTCCATCGCAGTGTTCCTCATCGTCGCCATTATTGCAATCGCTGAAGCCATCGCATTGCTGGCTGGCGCTAATGCAACGGCTGCCGTCGCGACACTGATATTCCGTGTCGCTGCAGCTTGCGGCTGTTGCACGTTAGTTACGGTAAAGGGGATTGTTTTTTTTTAATATTGGTTTTTAGTTTTAGTTGGCCCATATTTGTGTGTAAGTATAAGTGAGAGAGAGAGGGAGAGAGAGAGAGATAAAGCAGATATTATGGTTAGTGGTTAGTGGTTAGTTGTTGTTAATAACTCAAGTTACTCCATTTGGGCTTATGGGGACAGGTTACCGAAAGCAAACTTATTATTATACCTACGGCCGATTGTGGATACTGCATCAGTTATCGGTATCGGTATCGGTATAGGTAGCTGTTATCAATTATCTAAATAACTTACTCACGAATAACTTAGTCAAACTTAGTTAACGCATAGATGTCCCCAATTAACTGGGATTACGTCTACCAATAAAATACGTATTTTTATATATGCATTTGTATGTGTATAAACAGTGTGCAAATGTTTGTGTGTGTGTGTGTGTTTAAGTGTGTGTTTGTGTGAGTGTGTGTGTGTGTGTGTATATGTATCTATAGTACTGATAGATCTGGTCGCAACTATGTACTTACGGCAATCTTCGTTCTCATCATCGCCATCGGGACAATCTGGGACATTGTCGCAACGTTTACTGCCATCAATGCAATCACCAGTGCGGCATCTATATTCATTTGAGCGGCATTCTGAAAGAAAAAAAAAATATAGGTTGATTATATAATAACAATTCATAATTGCGCTCTTAAGTTGAGTAGAAAAACGGCATCACAGTTCCAATGTGAGTTTTCTAAAACTACAAATTCAATTAACACACTTTTGATTCTACTTTCTTATTTATACTTCAAATAATAATTTAAAAGCCACCCAGTTCATTATTTTCCAAAAAAAAATATATATATATATATATATCTATATATATGTATTTCTTTTTGGCAGTTACACATATATTTTTTGGACTGGCAATGGTGCAATTAGCCTCCAACCGGATGCATTTTAACAAGCATTTCCCAAACTTGAAAGCAAAAGTTTGTTAGGTGTCTGTCTCTGTCTCTGTATTTCTGTTGTGTGTGTATGTGTGTGTGTGTGTGTGTGTGTTGTGTGTTGATAAGTTGATAAGCCTGACAACCTACTCGCCTTTGGTACACCACCAGCTCTGCTTTTGCTACGGCATCGTTAGCCACAGTTTCCTGTGCATGTTTTGCCTTTTTGAACCCTTTTTTTCTCTGTGTGCCCCACCACCCACCACCCTTCCTCTCCCCCCGCTGCTGCCGGTGTTGGACAGGATGCCTAAAATTCGAGTCAACTTAAGCATTTTCACAAATATTTTTCACACTTTTTATTCATCTTTGGATTATTGCCGTTGCTCTTGGCTCGGCGCGCTCGAAAGTATGCAACACAAAGTGGCAAGCATCGCGGATTTGATTACAAGGGCGTTAGACAAAGGCGGGTAGAGCGACAAAGGGTTGCGGAGGTGGCCTAAGCTGAGGGTGTGAGTGGTATCTGCAGAGAGCAGAGGCTAATTAAAAGTAAAGACAACAACTTGGCGCTGTGTCACTTAGCCCAAGTGTAATCAGAGACAGCTTTAAGTTTCCTCCACCTGCTTCCTCGGACTAACAAATAAAAAAATAATATATATATATATATATATATATATATATATATATATTTAGATTGAGAATTAACAGACACTTTAGTTTCCATAGATTATTGCCGTAGGTTTCTTGCCTTTGATTTATTTATTTAATTTTACACTGTAATTTAATATGACACATTTAACATGAGCAACTGAAAGTGTTTTCTCCATCTAATCCTTCCAAAATATATCACATTTGATCGGATAAAATAAGTCCCATTCAAACAATTCTATCAACTTAAATCGGCTAATGTATTTTGTACCTTTTTGCACACATATTTTGTTATTTTCTGTGATTCTCTTAAATTATATAATTTTGCCTGCAAATTGCTATTCGTTTTGACTTTGCCTCATATCTTGCATTGTTGGCAAATTTTCTTTTTGAATATTATTTTATTTTTTTTTAATGTTGTTTTTCTTTAATTGTTGTTGGGTTATTCTTGGCGCATTCAATTAATGCAAATGTATATATTTTTTTTTTTTGTGGTTTGGGATTTGTGACTTGGGCTTGAAGGTTTGAGGTTGATTTGTATTTTTGTAGTTGATTGGGGCCATTGGCCGCCAGAAATCAACAATTGTCGTCGTCGTGGTTAACTGCAGCGCCAACTTTAACTACTTTTTGGGCGCTCACAAATCGTCAAAGTTTTTTACTCAGCTCGCAATTTGCAACACGAAGCTGCCAAAAGCGTTTTCTTATTATTATTTTTTCTCTCCGTCGGCATGCACCTAAGAAGTTTGTCTGTGCCACAATTGGCACGCCCCCTCAAACCAACCACACCACCCCTCCTCAAGCCACCGTACCAGCGTACCCACTATCCGCACATGTCTTCACAGCAGCGAATGCAGTTTGACAATTCCGATTGCGATTGGCGGCACAATGCGGCGCCTCCAAGTATGCAACATAATTTGGTAGGCGAGAAAGGAGAATGAGAGAAGCAGCCAGTAAAAAGGTGCAGCAAACAAAGCAAGTAAGAGGCAAACAAAGGTTTTGCTTATTGACATTAAAGATTCAATAATGGCCAACATATGGCAGCTGCCGGATTTAACTGCCAATCCCATCAAAACCCACCCCCCCCCCCCCCCAAAAAAAAAGAAAGAAATATAACCAAATTCAAAAACTAGTAAGAAAAGGAAGAGTTTGCTCAGCGATGAGATGCCCAACTTATTGCAATATCAACTAAGTAAGTAATAATCGATGTTTGCATAAATAATGGAAGTCAAATATTTAACAGATATTTAAATATATAAAAAGATTTCTAAACGTGTCTATAGATAAAAAAAAATTGATGTAAATAAGTAATTAAATTTCAAATAAATGCATGGGCAATTTAATGAGTGTTTTCTCTAAAAGCGAATCTTTATATAATATATATATTTACATAAATATATATATTTATATGCATATATATGTATTTTGAAATCGACTTTATAGTTTCTTTTTTGCCGCCTTTTTTTTGATCTGTTGCGTATCCAATCAGAAATTGATGCTACTCTCTGTGAACAGCTCATGCGAAGAGGGTATGTAGAGGAAAGGCTTCCAATCATGTGGGAGGAAGTCTTAGAGAGCGGGGGAGTTATGAGTGGGGAGGAGGGAGTTGAAGATGGAGATGGACAGGCGGGTGGTAAGCCATTTGCCGGCTCGTTTGATGCTCAGGACATAGGTAAACAAATTACGTGCAGCATTTATAATCCGCAGAAGAAAAAATCCAACCAAATAAGGAAAACCAACCAACATTAAGCGTAATATGTGTGAGTGTGCGAGTGTGTGTGTGTGTGTGTTTGCTTTTTTACTCTGTTTTCGTTTCCATCAGCGACAGAGGTCAAAAAGTTCACACAAATTGGTTAACATTTGGCAAAACAGGCAAACAGAACTTGGTTAAAATCAGTTTTGGTAAAATCACAGTTGCAGCAGCATTTCTTTGACTTCAGATGCTGCTGCTGCTGCTGCACGCCTGTTGACTGTGCTGTGGTGTGGCAGTTGCCACATACACACACACACACATACACATACACATACACATGAAAACATAGAGCAGCAGCAGCCACTGTTTCTCGAAGTATCAAATGTCCGTGTGGAATTTCTCTTTGCTGCTTCGGTCTGCCTCTCAATCAACGCCTGGCGCTCTTTTTCTCTCTCTCTCTCTCACTCTCTCTCTCTATCTTACTCTCTCACTCTCTTTGGGATGTAATGAGAGGCTTGTCAGCAGGCGCACAGCAGCTCAAGTGAATGAATGACGAGCACATGTGAATATGCGCTTTGAGTGTTTGAATGTGTGTGAATGAATTTCTGGCTGCATCTTCTCTGCGCTGGAACTTTAAGCGCGCCGCCTGCAAGTATGCAGCACATAAAAAGAAATAGACGAAAACTTAAAACAAAGAGATAGACACATAGAGAGGGAGAGCGAGAGGGAGTGGGAGAGGGAGTGAGAAAGAGAGACAAATTGACTTGGGGCCAGGTACTAAATTCGAGACGATAATTGATACGCGGCGCAGGGAAAACGCAAAAGCGCACAAGTCAAAACCGCAAACAAACAAAGTTGAGTGGTGTACGAGTTTCAGGTGGTGCGGGTGGTTCGGGTGGTTCGGGTGGTGCGGATGGTGTTCAATGGTTGACTAGATGGGTTTTGTTTGTTGCTGGTTAGCTGCAACAGCCATATAAAATATATCAAATAAACGCGTTAAAACGACTACCAGCTACCCTGTAAAGCGGATGAGTGCAACAAATTCCTCATAAATTGTGATATTTTAATCGATTAATCAATTATATAAATTAATTGTAAGGCATATATCGCATAGACAAATATAACAGATACTTGTATAAAAACATATCCAAATGTATCTATTAGATAAACAGATAGATGCAAATAAGTGATTACCCTAGAAAGAGGGAGTAGGTCTAAGAAGAGACAATTGTCTTTTAAAATTCTAATAATAATAAAAAAAAATAACTATAGGTCCAGAAGGGAATACAATGGAACCAACCAATTTCGCAGGTCCAATAATAATGTTAAAATTGAATATTTAATATAAATATTATACAAATATAATAAAAAAAAAATATAATTTTTGCTTCAAGCTTAAAACTTCAATTGACAATTGCTTTCAAGTTTGTTTGACCTTTAATTCACAATTAACAATTCACAATTGAAATTTTGTGAATCCATATTTTATAATTTTAAAATCTTTATTTATATTTATATCGATATTTATTCGTGTATCTATCTTAAGTTGGGATTGTCTAACTGTCTGCTTTATTTTTCATAAATATATTGCCAAGAATTTTTATTTTCTCTGCTTTGCTTTTCATATGTTCAATTTTCTTAATAGAATTATTTACAGGGTATGTAAAAGAAAACGCTAAGCAGCCAACAGACACATCTGTCTGTCTTTGTGTGTGTGTGTGTGTGTGTGTGTTTGTCTGCGTGTGTGTGTGTGTGTGTGAGTGCTGCTGCTGTCGTTTAAAATCGCTTGTTTTTTAGCAGCTTAACAAATTTTGTTGTGGTTGCTTTTGTGGTTGTTGTCGCTGTCATTTGGTAGTAATAAAAAGTATTTTGATTTGATTATTGCTCGTTAGCGACGCTGTGAATTTACCCCTCCCCACTCTTCTCCGCCCCACACACCTCCCCCCTTCATCCATTCACTCAACCACTCAGCGACATTTTCGGTGTGCGCTGATCGACTCATTAACTCACTTATTTGCCGCAAAGTGCACACAACAGACACCAGCGCCACCATCTCCGGCTCCACCGCCGCCGCCGTCTTCACCACCGGCTCGACGTCTCGACGACCCCAGCCCAACCCGAAATGCTCTAAGAAAATTGGTTCTTTTTACCGCTTTAAAGCGATTTCGGCTCGAAGCCTTGCTTAAAGTCTGCCACGCAATAAACTGACAAGTTTCGTTTATTCATGCAAATGAGTTATTAGGCAGCACATCACATAACCACCCCCCCTTCCGCCCGCCGCACAGTTTTCCGCTTGTATATTCCCCCCTTTGACTAGCCGTTGCTTTAATTAAGCCAAAAACTATAAGCGATAAGCATTTTGCCGTAATTTCATGGCATAATCGATTTCCGTGCGTTGCTCGTCGCGTATACGCAATATTTTTCCAGACAAGCGGAATCCACTCGCAATTGGAACTGTAAATGTGACACTAGCTGCTACTGCATGCAACTGTAAAAGAATCTGGAAACACTCACACACACACACACACACACACACACTCACACACACACACACACTAGCACACACATGTGCAAGTAATTACAGCATATTTAATTGGTTTGCTGCCCCAGCTAAAAATGTGAGATGGGCTGGCGCCAATCGGAAATCGAACAGACATTCAGCATTGGCCTTCTACTAGTAGTAGTACTAGCAGTAGTAGACTACCTCCACTCCCCTCACCCCCGCCCTCTATCTGTATTTCTCTCTCAGTCTTGCAGCCCCCAAAAAAATTAACCTTGTGATTCAGCGAATTGAAGTGAGGCAAAATGTCGAAAAGTTTCTTAAACAAGTGTTAAAAAACAGTCAAAAATTGTTTTTTTGTGGCGAAATTTTTGAATTGTATTAAATGATTTTTCATTTGTAAATTAAATAAAGTGGAAACATATGATACCAAGAGTCATAAAAGATCAAAAAGTACTTAACACTACTCTTGGACCAGGTAGGATAGTATTTTTCAATATTAAAGACAAAAAAAAAAAAAAATTAAAACTAAATTGTTTATCCTTCTGTCTATAAAATGTTCAAATTGGTGACTAAAATGAATCCTTGAATATAAGCAAATTAAACTAATATTTTTCATATTGTGAATTTTAATACAAATATGGAAGAAGAATATAGATTCTTGTCTTTTGTCTGCCTATCGATACAAATCGATTTCTGATTGCACTAAAAGCAACAAGCTAAAGGCAAAATTTTCCAATTGATATATAAAATAGATTCGATTCGAAAGGGTGTCTGCCAGTCGAGTTCTCCCTCTCGACTCTCGAGTATTTTAACTTGTATTCGTTTTACATTTAATATATGATTTATTTGTTTATATTTGTTGCGCATATCTATTGAATATAAATGCGAATTGCGGATTGCATGCGTCGATTGTGCATTAAATTGAACCGCACATTAAGTAAACGAGTTAATTTCTTAGTCTTGCAACAACGGCTGCCTGCAAGCCAACCACTTGCCACACAATCCATGTCAAGTATCTGTCGTGTCGGTTCACAGTGACTCTGTCTGTCTGTCTGTCTGTCTGTCTGTTTGTCCGTCTGTCGCTTGCTCGTCTGTCCCTTGTCTCTTGTCTCTTGTCGTTTGTCGCTTGTCGTGTGTTGCGTTTCAAACTGCGTTCGACTCTGACGCTCGCTTGATTGATTGTCGTATTCATATTCATAATCATACCCATATACACACTCATTGTCATTCAAGTGCACTGTCTCTCCCTCTCTCTTACTCCTCTCTCCTCTCTCCTCTCTCCACACTCCGCTCTCCACTCACCACTCTTCTCCTACTTATTGTTTTTGTGTGTAAACAGTGGCAGGACGAGGACGACGTCAAAATGGCAGCTTAACACGAAGCTGCTCCTCCCGTCGCTTAGCTCATGAATATGCACACACGGCCAAGCAGCAGGGGGGCTGCGGGGCGTTGTATCGTTTCTGTGGTAGGTAACGGGTTGTAAGAAGACCCTGCCACCTTATGGGCATGGTTGCAACATCACCAGCACTGCCATTGCGGCCGCAAGCGCGTTATTTAATGAGTCATTAGCCGTCGGGCATTTCGGGCCCAAAGTTTGGCCTGGTTGCAACCGACTACTGCTGGATGCGCCCTGACATACACACACACACACATAGAGAGAGAGAGGGATAGGTGGGCGGGGTAACCGTGTCAAAAAGCATGCAGAAGAAGCAGCGACAGTTGTCAGTTCAGTTCAGCTGTGTTGCAGCTGCAGTGGCGACAATTATGTGGCGTCTGCAGTTTTAAGTGCGCCTTTGCATGTGCCTCTGTTTGCACAACAGGGGGGGGCGTGCCGCGTGCTGCACTGGTAAGGGCGAGTAGATAGAATGACTATCACGGGGCATAGGCATTAACACACAATGTAAACATTGCATAAATACTTGTAAGCCTGCGCTTCATAGTCGATATCAGTGGCAACAACAACCAACAACCAACTGCCAACAGCCAACAGCCAACAGCCAACTGCCAACTTGTTGGCCAAATTCCACAACTCCAAAAGTCAGTTTATGCCCTGTACTCGACAAACGCTCGCTGAAGCGTATTAAACCCGCTGAATTTTTGTAATTCGCCCAAATTAATTTACCTTTTTTTTTGGAAAAATATGTTTTAAGAAAATGGAATTTTGTTTTAAGGATTTAGAAAAAATATGTGCAATTTGTTCGAAGAATTCTAAAATTAGGTTTCCTTATTTATATTACTAGTTGTGGTATCAGACTACTTTGAGTAAATTTAAAATTATTGCAAAAACTTAAAAATAAAAACAATTATTTTTGGATTGTTTATTTAGCGAAAGCCTTTCAATATTTAAAAAATTATTACATTTTTAGAAATTATTTCTAATACGAAAAAAAACGTTCTCGTTTTATTGACAGTTTTATTAAGAGTTTTCAGCGATTTTTTGTCAGATTATATAGTTGGTAAAATGCAAGTGATTTTCATATTATTAAATTAGAGTTGTTCTACTCAACAACACAATTGATTAAATTAATATACAGGATATCTAGAAGTCGAACATGCTACATTGTTTTGGGCATTAAAATCCTATTTGGTTTTTTGTGTCTTATGCCACCACAAAATCGATGAAATTGTTTGACGCTCGCATATGTGTGTGTGTGTTTGTGTGTGTGTGAAGACATATTGTCTGCCTGGCATTGAGCATGCCTTCTGCATTCCCCCAATCCACCCCTCTCTCAGCAGCACCCAATGAAAGTTGCCAAGTTGCCACTGATTTGTCGCATTCCCTGCGCAATGTGACAAACGTTAATTTTTGTGCCTTGTTTTGCATATAACACACACAAAAAAAAAAAACACACACACACACACTCACAACTTTTGCCCAGCTGAAAGGTAACGCAAGGAGTGGGAATTGGTATTGCCCGGTGTGGATGGGAGGGGAGGGGGGGCTTGGTTTGAGGAGTTGCACGTTGTGGTTTGGGCTGTTGCTGCCACGACATTGCGTGCGTCGTCTTAGTTACTTGAGCAATTTATGGCAAATTAAATAAATTTATCATTGTGCCCAGGTTGCGGTTATCCCCAACTCGCACAACTTCATCCCCCTCCCCTCCACCTCCTCCCATACCCCATACAGGTAGCCCTGTGGCACAACAGTGTCTGCCACTACTGCCTGCAGTCCATTGACAACAGAGTCCAGTTGCAACACAATAATTGCCATTTGCTGCTCGATTGCTGCCCACAAACAATAAAAAAAAATAAAATAAAAATGCGAATACAAAATCAAAAACTAAAATCATAAAAATAAAATCGGTTGTCGCCTGCAAATGCAATCGCATTTTGTTGTTCTCGTGGTTGTTGCGGTTGTTGGGCTTGTCGTCGCTTATTTACCCTCACTCCGCACCCCTTCACCGCACCACTCACCGCACACCGCTAACCGCTACCCGCTCACCACCCTTTCCTCATCCTTGACTAAGTAAAAGTGTCAGCGTGTGCCTGGCACCAAAACCAGGCAGCCCAACTTGTTCGCCAACTTTCTTAAATACTTTTTTTGCGGTTTTCCCCCCCGTCTCCTCCGCAACCACTGCAACAACAACAGGGAACAACAAACAGCCAACAGCCAACAACCACAACTAAGACTACAACAACAGCAACAACAATTAATGTTGCCCTGAAATTGGCCAAATGTCAGCACAGCAATTCCAGTCATCCACAATCTGTGTGACTCTTAGAATGTCTGTCATTTCCACCACCCCCCTGTCTGCCCCTCTTTGTTGTTGGATACCGCGGCGTATGCGTATTTTTTCATATATGCATTTTCTTGTTTAATGTTTCGATTTTTTTGGCCAGCCTGTTTAAAGTCAACAATGAAAATGTTGGAGCAATTTAGAACTCCACCAATGAATTGCGAAAGTGTTCTCAAATTTTGTTTACATTTCCTTGCTGACTGCCACAATTAGTGGCACGTTTTCTACGAGTCTTCTGAAGAGTTTTGTAATCATAACATAATTGGCTAATTAGGAATTAAAGTAAACAAAATGTTTTTCTCAGAAATGGTTCAATTAAAACACTTTTCGAGAAGCCCTCCAAAGAATAATAGTTTCAAAATATTACTAAATAATACATGGCTAACTACTTTTTGTGCCCCATTGTGACCAATAAAATACAAATTTTGGTATTCTTAAAAAAAAAACGGGTTTAGCTATTGAAATTCCAGAAAATCTTCCTTGGGCTAACAAGGATAATTCGCAGTAGGCTTATGAGTAAAATTTAGCTGTGGCAAATAATGTAAACTTAAAGAAGATCTACGAAGATCACCTGCAAATCTTACTTATCACATTTTCTTTATCAATCTGAAGGTGTACGAAGATCACCTGGAAATATTACAAAACACATTTTGTTTGTGAAACATCCCGATTATTTTGGAATCAACGGATTTCATTTTGCAACTTGCCGACGTTATTTTATAGCAATGCATATATATATATATATATTAAATATGGTATATATGTGCTGTATAATTATAGTAAATGTTTGCTCTTCTTTATGTATTTTATTTAATTTCATCAGCCACCAACCAGCGACCCCTCGCCGACCCCCACCAAGCCGAGCTCATCATGTGTTGCGCTATCTTCTGATATATCGCTGGGCAATTAAATGTTATCGGTCAGAGAGACGTCCAAAGAGATAGCAACAACACACACACACACACACACAACACGCAAAGCCAGTAAGAGAGAAAGAGACAGATAGGTAGAGAGAGAGAGGTAGGGAGAGTGGAGCAATAGGACAGACAGAGAGAGGTGAAGTGATGGACAATCAGAATCACACGAACATGGACACGGCTATGTCCAAAAAATTGTCATTAATCATCGCGAATGACGCGCGCAGCACGCAATGCCAAAAGCAACAACATCAAAAAGGATAACAACAACAACAACAACAACAACAATAGCGGCAGCAGCAGCAGCAATAACAACAACAATTATAATAACAATTTGTGGTCAAATATTTAAGAGTCTCCATTGAACGCAAATTTCCTATTGCCAACTGTCTATCCTATGAATTGACTCACATATCATTTGTAAGCACCACCTTACCCCCAGCCCCTCCCCTCCCCACCTCATTCGGCAACCCTGCTGCACAGCTAATATTCAAATGCAGCCACAGCAGGCAGCCCAAGTGATTCATTCATATTCATATTCATATGTCAGCCATGATGCAATATTCATGAATTCATTCTGATGCGCCACTCCCCCCTTTTCTCGCATTTTAGCCAATATCACAGATCTCAGGAAATGTGGCCTTTAATATCGTCATAATAATGACACAACTCTGGCCACTTTGACTGGCATCAATTTGAGTCTGACTGTATTTACATCTATATTCACAAGTATTTTGCCAGCTACAAATGCATTTCCCTCTGATCTTATCAACAAGCAAACTGAAACAATGAATACACCCACTTCACACCCCTCCCCCCCCCCCCTTAACCCCTTTCCATTACAATGCATCATTGATACTGCATTAGTCATTGTCTTGAAATGCATTATCTCAGCTGATTCGTTTCGCCTTAGGCAATGTGCTATAATTTGCGATGAGCTATGAATATGAATATGAATATTTCTATGAATAGCTTTATCAGTTTTAAGGTGGCCCACAAAAGGGGGTGCAGGCGAGGTATACAATTGGGTCAATGTATGTCATATCAACAGAGTAATGCTTGCCAAAGACTTTAAGCCTATATATATATATATATATATATATATATATATATATATAAACCATACATATTTATATGCCTAATCAAGATCCCATGTCAAGTCGAATGTAAGTAAAATGCAAGCTTTAAAATAAATAAATAAAAAAAAAAACCTAAGAACTGAAAAACAGTTCTTCCACCAGTTTAAAAATTTAATAAAATATATTTAATCCCGATCAAGACTTTATATTTTATATAGAAAACTAACAACTAGATTTAAAATTAACCAAATATTCTTGCACAGTTCTCAATAGTTGAATGTTTAATTTCATTTAAATGTAGCCTGTGATAACAAAATGTATAAAAATTAGTAGTTCACTTCTCATTTTAAAAAAAAAACATTATTTGCACAAGCAAATTAGTTTCTAAATAAATTCTAATTATTCATTTTCCTGATCTGCTCAATCATTGCTTTTGTTTGTTTTCACATTTATTATCGAAATTATCAATATGCCTCACGCTATTCTGGCGAAACGTGACGTTTGATTTGGATATTCATGTCATCCATGGTCACATTGCTCAGACCCTGCACGAATGTGTGAATCAGCCACATTCATTTAATAAATATTCGCTATATATTTTTGTTTATATTAATAATTAATTTATTGGATTCTTGCATAGCATTTTAATGCAAATACATTTGAGGTGTTAATTTGAGTTACAAGCAATTACAAATGCAAATGAATTGAAAATTGAATTTGAGATGCCGTTGACAGATGTTGGCATATGCTAAATAGAATCCCATAACACTGATAATAACCCTATTAGAAACTGGAGAATTATTAGTCACAGTGCAATTAGAGCGATCCAAATGCGATTGGCCAATCGCATTGTTGCCGGATGCAATAATTATCCAAAACCAGAAAAATAACCAAGCTGATAAATGAATTAGAATTTCAAACGAAAAAAAAAAACCTGCTTTTGTTGCTGATCCACAATATATATATATATATATATATATATATATATGCACACTGTGGAGACTGGGAGGCTTCCCACTGTCAACTGCCATTTGGAAGCCATATTCAATGGTTTCAAATAAAACAAGTGAAGTTAATTTTGCAACTGCAATGCATATGCCACTGTCCACTGTTCGAATGCATTCATAGCTGCATACTAATGTGCCACAAGCTACCACCCCACCACAGCCCCCTCCCCTCTGCGTGTAAACATTTTTGTATGAAACTCATTCAGATTTCAGATTTTATAGCTAAGCGGCGCGGCACTTTTGTGGTTTTGATGGAAGATGGCATTTGGATTTAGTTGGGGTTTGCGATTGAGAGTCGAGTGAGTGTGTATGCGTGTGTGTGTGTGTGTGTGTGTGTGTGTAATGGGAATGGCATTTGCATTGGCACGCGCAACTTATGAAGCTAATGCTGCCGCTGCTGTGGCTGCTGCTACATCAGGCATCGGTAATTTGCATCAAGCAGCTGCCGCACTGCATCAGGCGATGATGTCAAGCGCCCAGCAATTGAAATTGCAATTACAAATTGCAATTTGCGAGGCGGCGCAAACTGTGTACGTATGTCATATGAGACGTTTGCTCGTGCCAGTCCCGTTTTACCACCCCCAACCCCACCCCACCCCAACCCACATCCCAACCCACATCCTCTCCAGCCCCGATGCCTATCATCTGTGCCTCTTAAACGATCTTTGCGCAGCTGCGTCGACGTCGCTGTCATTTATCGTTGACGCTCGATTAAAATTCTTGGCGTAATTTAGCAATTGCCAGAGAAAAAGAGAGACACAGTGGGGAGAAGTGATTGCAGCGGGGTGGTGAAGGCGTTGGCAATAGCGCCGATATCAAGTCAACCCGTGCATGGGTCGCATTGAAGCAGTAACCCAGTAAACTCGTTACCAAAAAGGCGCAGCGTGCATTGCTAGTGAAATGTTTGGTTTTTTCTACTCTGTAAATACCCTGTAATTTAGCAAATTACCGCTTAATGGCCAGCAGCAGAGTGTGCCAGCTAATAATAACTATCAACAACTGTCAATAATTTTGGCCAATCAACTAATTTATGCAGTGATTCTTTTACTCAGACTACTAAACAGATTTGTGATAGACCCGACAGTCATCCTGTACACACCAAAATAAAAAAAATAAAAATCTAAATTTTAGCTAAAAGTGTGTAAAGAGTTTTCAAATTAAATGGATTTTTGCTTGTGCTTATAAAAAGTTTAAAGATTATTTATAATCACTTGCGAATTTTGTATATCAATAGTTAAAACATATATGCGATCGGCCACGCCCACTTGGCGAGTGCAACCCATCATCATCAGTGTCATCATCAGCATTGAGTGGTTTTCGAGTGGTCCGCGAATCGTTTGGACTGTTTATGCGAATATTTTCGATTGCTTTGTGTCGCAGAGTGCAACAAAACTGCAAACGCGCCGCAGCCGCCGCCGCCGCCGCAGCCGCCGCCGCCGCCGCAGCCGCAGCGCTAACAATTTATTGTAACATGCAACAAGCTTAGCTCCACTGGCATCGAATCTGTGTATCTGTGTATCTGTAAGATACTTTATGCGATATCTGCACTGCGCTCGTAAATTCATTCTTCTCTCAGAGCTTGTCATTTGTCATGCAAGTCACTCACTCAGTCATTCAGTCAGTCAGTCAGTCAGTCGGTCAGTAATTCAGTCAGTCAGTCCGTCAGTCAGTCCGTCAGTCAGTCTAGTCAATATTGACGCAATTTGTTGTTTGCTGTCGCTGCAGTGCCTCGATTTGCATAAGACAAGAAATGCTGGAATTGCAATTGGCTTGCAGAAATGCTCGACTTTCAAATGCCCTTCAATTCCATTCCAAGATGCACTGACTGCAGTTTCTCTATTTGTTTTTAGACTTGTTTTGAGACTTTACTTTTTTCCCCAAGTTCAGTTTTTTTTAAAATTTGCTGTAAACTTCATATCTCTATTTTTACTTAACGTTTTACTTTCTTTAAATGATTGCACTTTTTACCTTTAACTTTTATTAAACATGGATTTTTATTATATTTTTTAAGTTTTCTTTTTTTTGCTTCAAATTTAATATATCCTTTATTTTATTTAGTTATTGTGTTCATTTCATTCACATTTACTTATTTTATTTTATTGTTTTTATTATTAGTTTTTCTATTAAATTTTCGCTCTTAGTTTTATTCAATTTAAGTTTTAACTTTACTTTTAATATTATGTTTTGATTTCTTAAATCTTTTTTAAATAAATTGTGGATATCTTTTAGTTAAAATTAAATATATATAAAATTTACAATCACCATTTAACGAATCTAAGTTTTTAAAAGTGTTCTTCACAAATATATTTTCAGAGTAAGTTATGCCCGCAGTTTTGGCCATTTACAGGGTATGCGGCGCAATGCTCAATTGCAATTGCGAATTTAAGCTCTGCAGATACACGTGCATATTTGTTACTAAGCAATTAATTGCTTAAATTGCTTAAAAAAAAACTTTATTTAGAAGTGTTTTGCCTGTCAAAATACAACTGAATATTCTCCAAAATGTGCTGAAGTTGGACTTTGATGTTCGGGTAATGTTAGAGGAGGCTTTGGGACTATTGACAGCACTGTCATGGCCATGTTTGGACTCAAGGTTAAATCGTGCTACGTTAATCGTTAATCGATTGCTGAGCGATTTATCGGCACCAGTTGGACAGCGCCCAGCTAAGCAATTCGCGTGTCAAACGCCAAAGACAGCTGCATAAATTTGCATGCGAAATATGACAGGTAAAGTAAAGTAAAATATCTTGTTGTATGTTGCTTGCAGCTTGTTGCTTATTACTTATTGTTGCCAGCATCTGGTTGCATATTGCTGTAACTGTAAGTGTGTGTTGCTCATAAATTTGCAGCCCGCTTCGAGTTATTTATATATATATATATATATATGTATTATGGACTGCAGCTTTAAGTCGCCGTCGGGTGAACTGCAACAAAATGAACTTGTCAACAATAGAATGAAGTCACGTATTTAATCAGCTAAACATTATGCCGCATTGTATGAGCCTGTCTCGTTCGGGAAATGCTCAAAATGGAAAAATACAAAAAAAAAAAAAAAACACGGATAGCCCGGCTAACACGGGACTGTTTGCAAAAAAGTTGCGCAGACTTTGATGATGCCAGCTACATTTCTAGATTTCTAACACATTTCGCACAAAATCACACACAAAAATCAAATCTCATTGCGAATAAAAAGAAGCAAAAAAAAAAATATATATATATATATAGATATATATATATATATGTGTGTGTATAGAAAACTTTCTTATCAGCAGCAGTTTTCTTGCCCCAGCGTTCTTTGCTGTTTCAGTTTGCTGTTATTTTATTAGAGTTTTTTTTCAACGTTTTTTTTTTTTTTTTTAACAATTCGCACGCGCCTCGGCAAGCAAATTACGTGCCACGACATAGTGCCCCCTTTTGAGGCGCTGGAGAAGGGGGTGCAGCGGCTGTGGGCGTGGTTGCATGCCCAATGGCATTTTGACATTTTTGTTAATGGCATAAGCATCAAATTACACACGAGGCCCGTCAAGACACACATACAGATACAGATACAGCTACAAATACAGCTACAGCTACAGCTTAATTTACAGTTGTAGACAATTTTATAATTTTTTTCTTCTATTTTATTATTTTTTTTTTGTTTTTTGAGTGCGTATTTTGTTACAGCGTTAGTAACTGTGCTGCGCCGCTGGGCAGTTAAAGTCAAAGAGTTTTTGCAGCATTGCAATTTAATTTGTTGCCACAATTTGAAGAATACACAAACAAACAAATAAGAAGCTGCAGCAGCAGCAGCAACAGAAGCAGCAAAAGCAGCACCAGCAGCAGAAATCGCCGTCATTTTCTGGCCATGAAATGTGGAGTTTGTTGTCAACACAACAAACAAACACAGCACTTCCACACACACACACACACACACACACAAGTACACACACTCCCAAAGCAGCAGCAACAATGCTTACAAGAAGCTGTTGTTAACTGTGTTTGTGGCAGTCACCGTTGTCACACACACGCACACACACGCACACACACACACACACTCGCACACAAATAGAAATGCACTTAACAGTATTGTGCACTTTTAATTGTGTTCTCGCACACACACACACACACACACACACACGCATACACACTTGAACCACGCTTACATCAGCGCATGAGCATTCAGCTAAACAAACACACAAGCACACACACACACTCGCACACACACACACGCACACACATACAGTTGCAGTCACATCATTTATTTATATATCAGATCTCATTTCGGTGCTCATTTCATTGAATGCTGCATTTTCTACTTTTTCAGCTTTTGTTCGCTGCTTCTTCAATCGCTGCTTTTTGTGGGTTTCTTCAGGAAGCGCTTGACGCAGGCAACCAGAAAAAAAGAAGAAGAAGAACAACAACAACAACAACAACAAATAATCGCAAGTTGTAGCTTTTGTGCAGCAGCTTTTGAATTACATACGTGCCTGTGCATTTGTGTGTGTGTGTGTGTGTGTGTGTGGGCGTTGTGCTTTGCATTGTACTAAAAATAAACATGTTGCAGGCAACCAAACCAACAACAACAACAACAACAACGAAAGCGAATTTCTAACGGCCATTTTACAAAATAGGAAAAATAAATTACAAAGTGATTTGAGATGCGACGACTAGAAACTAAAGCGAAAATGCCCAAGAAAAAGACCACACATGCTAAAAAAAAAACCTCGTAAATTAACGACTTGAAGAGTTTTAAATAATAAATAAATATTGTATTCAAATAATAAACATTAACCAGCTGACACTCAAATTGCTAGACGACCAAATTTTCTGTCCCAAGTTAAGCAAAACTTAACTTAAGTTATTGAGGAACTAAATATTAAATGTTTAGCTTTCAGTTGATCTAAATAAAAACACTTTCCGCTTCTGATTAAGTATTTCAAATTCATTCTGAAAAATTAAAAACACTTTGATTTTCATAGTCGTTGACCATTTATGAAGCAAATTTAAATGGAATTCTTTTTTATTCCATAAAAAGATTTAATTCAAGGTATTTGGGTAAGTACTCGTCAAATTGCACAATTGCACAGTTCAGTCATGTGACCGAGATGAATGTGTTTTAAGAATAAAAAAAAGATAATATTTATTTCATCATTTAAATAACAACCTGTGCAAAAACAGACAAAAAAAAAAACAAAAAAAAAACAAAAAAAAAAAAGAGGAAAAAGTAAAGCAAAATTAATATTGTTATCTGAAGCATTGGTTGGGTCTTATATTTATTTAATTTGCGTCTGTTGCTGCTGCTGATGCATTCGTCATAGATAAAGTTACGTAGCTGCAGCAACAGCAACAACAATAGCAACAACAACAACAGCAGCAGCAGCAGTGGCAGCAGCAGTGGCACATACAGATTCAGATAGTTACATTTGTATCTAGATATACATTTGCACATAGCTACAGATACAAACACACACACACACACACACGCCGTTTAATGAAGTCAAGGATAACATTGTTTGCAAATACATTTAACTACACACATATGCACACACGCACACACACTAACACACACTGCCGTTTACAGTTTCTAATTTCTATGTAGCTTTGTCTACTTACATTGTCTTTCCTGTGTATCAAATTACCAAATCTTTTTAGCTAGCATAAGCTTTTCCCTCACTCTCTCCATCTCTCTTCTACTCTCTCTCTCTCTCTCTTTCTCCCTGTGTGTGTGTGTCTGCCATTCATTAAGAGACTGGCACTGACCGTGACCAAAGGCCTAGAAAGTGAGAAGTGCATAGGACGACAATAAGCAACAGTTAAACCAACCTGACCAATGAGATACCCTTGAGTTCTTTGTTAAAACAAAAGATTTATAATCAGGAAATATTAACATATCATCATAAAGCCAACTCAGCTAATTACACAACTGCATATATATCTATATGTCTGACAACTTCAAATAATACACTAGAATTCTATGAAAACTGTTTGCATTTTATTTGCCTTATTAATTCTTTGCCATTTTTATAGCCGTATTACGCATGCTAAATTTCAGCAAATTACCCAAAACTAGAAAGAAAGAAAAAAACACATTCAAAGTTGACTCAGTTGAGTGATGAAATTACCACATCGATGCGATAATCCATAAATCATTGCAAGCAAAAGATGAAAAAAAAAAAAATGAAGTAAATTACTTAAATATTTATACTTAAACAATGCCAAGTGTTTGTGCCTCATGGGGAAAGTTGCACACCCTTTTGCATACTCGAAATGTGCAAGAAAAAAAATGATTGCTTCTAATGGAATTTATTCAGTTATTATTAAACTAGAAACGAAATATAAATCGAAATATGTAAACAGGAATTTCTTTGATGATTTCACACATGCATTCGTTTGTGAGTTGTGTAATTCAAATGCATTCGCACTTCAATATATATATGCATATATATGCATATATATATATATATATATATATATATATATATATATATATTCATAAAGTCAAGTGCAAAAGCAGATGAACGTAATGCAAATAAAAAGAATGCAGCTCAAATTCAAATACGAAACCAAAGCCCAGTTTTCAAGTGTGGCCCTCGCAATGTCTGAGTGCTCTTTAGTATCTCTCTGTGTGTGTGTGTGTGTGTGTTGGTGTGTGTTTTGGTGTGTTGGTGTGTGTGTTGGTGGGTTGGTGTGTGCTTGCTTCTCATATTTATAAATTAAGATGTTTGTGCAAATTAATTGGTCTCTAGCATCATTATTACAAAAGCGACAAACAATTAGCCTAGATTTGAGCACAACAGCGATTGAGACAAAAGATAGTGTGAGCAAATATGCCATCAACTATTTCATTGTCGAGTGTGTGTGTGTGTGGTGTGTGTGTGTGTTAACGACTCCTGTTGCGGGAGCCAATCTGTGCAGCTGCTCTGGGCATATGTTCTTTTATTGTTGTTGTTGTTGCTGTTGCATCTTCGGTCGCATCGCATCTTGTGCAATTGAGCAACAATTAAATGCGGATGCCATTCACTGATTGAAATTAATTAACCACAATCGAAGTGTGTGCCTCAAAAATTTATGTATGCATCTGTGTGTGTGTGTGTGTGTGTGTGCAGCCACAGGAACCGCAACATTATTGCTATTGTTTTCAGTGTGAATAAAATTATTGTTTTCAGCGCACCGATCGCAAATGCAAAACGCGATCAGCTTACCAAGCTTAAAAAAAAAAAACTTACCAATGGGATTCCAGCTGCTCCAACCATGCCCATCGGCGACACCAAGCCGTTCAACGAGTGCTGCGCCGAGCAGCGCCCAAAGCAGCCACGTGGCTGCCAGGGGCTGCATTAGCCTAGCCATGGCCCTTAACTGCGTTTGCGTTTCTTTTTTTCTTCTGTTGTTCTTGGCTTATGGATTGCTTTGCTTCTCACAGATTGCTCTCTCGCTTCCCCTGATCTGAAGCCACAACTGCAAAAGAGTGCAGCCTATTTAGCAGCAGCAGCGACAGCAGCAGCAGCAGCGACAGCAGCAGCAGCGACAGCTCTTGGAGTGGCAAATACAAATATTAAACAAATGCTGGCAATACAACCCAGACAAAATCCGTCTAACAAAACTACTGTGCCCCAAACCGTTGGCAGCGCATAAAGCTCACAGCGGGTGACGGGGCGACACCGGACAGTGGAGATGTTTCCGGGGCAAAGTCAACGCATTAACACCAAGTATCCAACGCCCAGCAACCAGCAGTTGTGGCATCCAAAGCAGGACACACACACACACACACACACACACACACACACATACATAAAGGGATACTTTCACAAGCATTTCCGTTACAAATGAAAGCAATGAAGAGACTGCCCCGCCCCACCCCGCACTGGAGACACTTCCGCCTTTGTCTATGCGGGTGTAAAAGTGAAAAACTGTACACAAAAAAAAATGGAAAAGCCAAACAGAAAAGAGCTGAAAACAAGCGGCAAAGGACACATACTGAGTCAAAGTGAGGAGGTTGTGAGTGGAGCAGGGGGAGGAGGGCATCAACTGGAGCACATTAAATGTTGCTTAATTTTAAATAACGCAAATATTTTCATATGCCCAACAATAACAACAATAACAACAACAAACGCCCAAAAGGGCAAGCAAAGAAAACGCTGAGAAAAATTTTGCGGAAAATTGTTGAAAAATTCACGGGTCGCTTTTAGCAGGCTGCGCGCGCCTCATCAACATTCAATTGTTCAATTGTTGTCGACACTCGGCATCAAAATTTCAAATTCCATTCTATATTCTGCTCCTTTTTTTTTTTGGTTATTATTATTATTCGTTTCTAGTGTGTGTCGTGGTGGCAACAGTGTGACGGGTGGGGGGTTTGGTAGGGGTCGCTCTGGTAAGAAAAGCGTCTAACCTCAAACAGCAATCTTGGTTGCTCAAAAATTGGTAGCGCGTCGATTGAATGAGTTTTCTCAATCAATTTCGATTAGCGCAACGCTCAAAATCAAATGCCAAGCGAAAATTGAAATAGCAATGCTATAAATATAAATCATATTTGTTGTTCAAATTAAGTGCAAATTCCTTTTTTTAATTTTCTTTTTTTTTTAAGCGGAAAGTGTTTTTAAACTCGAATAGACCATATGCCATTACAATTGAATTAACCATTTACTAGCTGTAAAACCAGATGTTTTTAAAAAAAAATTTTCCTTACTTTTCTTTTTTTTTGGTTGTTCAAAAGTATTAATATCCATTAAAATTTTTAGAGAACATTGTATAATTCACATTTCAGTTACTGTTTTTTTTTTTTTTACTATTTTCTGTCAACTTTTTGCTAAACAAATAAAGAAAGAAAACAATAATTGAGAAAATGTCAAAAGTTGGAAAATGTTTGCCCAGTTCACAAAACGCTTCTAACTCGTTAACTGCCTTTCTCTGTCTCTCTGTCTCTCTCTCTCTCTCTCTCTCTCTCTCTCTCTCTCTCTCATCTTTTCTGTGTCTCTGTCATTTCTACGCCACGGCAAATTGTGCAAATATTGCATAAAATTTCGCGCATAAATTACAACAAATTGCGCGAATATTATACAACAACATTTAAAAAAAAAATAATATATATATAATAAAGAAAATGCGAGAAAAAAAAATTGCGATTTCATGTGGTGCTGTAATGAACTTGAACTTGAACACCCTCCCGTCCCCTGCTCACACTACCTTTGGCCATGTGTGCTAGCTGCTTGGCCCGGGGCGGTGAGGGGGGCGATTTGACCATCTGCGCTTTTATGAGTGTGAAATAATGTCGAATGTTGAATGTTCGAATGCGCAAATGTTTCAATGCTTGAATATTGAATATTGAATGCTTTGACTGCTCTGATGTGAAAGGTTTTGTTGCTGATGTTGTTGTTGTTGTTGCTGTTGCTGTTGTTGTTGCTAGTCTGACTGCGGTATTCGTATCTATGAGATACGCGTAAAAGCTTTGTAGTTTATGCGCCGTTTGGCTAAATTCCTGAATATAAACATACCTTTAAATATAAATGTCTAAGAATATATATATATATATATATATATATATATATATATATATATTTGAAATTATTATATGAGATACAACAAAAAGTTGTTGCTGCTGCTGCTGCTGCTGCTGTTGGATTAGTTGTTGTTGCTGCCCCTGCTTCAATTAAGTTAACATTAAAAGGAATGCTTTTAGCTTGGCTCCGCTCGGCATTAAGTGGGCAACAACAGCGGCATAATCGAGGCAGCCAAGTTTTGGTTTACCCAACATGCTACGCATAATAATTGCTGAATTGCAACACAATGGAAGCTGCAACAGCAGCAGCAACAGCAACTGCAACAGCAGCAGCAGCAGTAAAAAGCAACAGGAGCTGAACATATATTTTCAATGTAGGCATCACTAACGAGTAGTTTTAATTGAAACGAGTAGCAATTGAGCAATTGCAGCAGCATAAATATATTTTACACATACTTATTTTGAGATATTAATACTTCATTTGAAAATTGAAATTGAATTCATTATGCAAGATGATATCATACAAATATTTCAAATCTGAACCCTTAATTCAATTCTCATCCATTAAAAAAAAAATGTAAAAGATATGCAATAAATAGTAAAACTGTGCTTAATTGTTTATTTGATTTGATTTGAATAATTTTGTATCTTTCAAAGTTGCAAGTTGCATTAACTGTGTGCGCTTTTCAGGCTGTTTTTCTTTACACAAAATAAAAAAAAAAAAAACAAAAGTGGCGCGATTCAAAGTTTTGTGGCAAGTTGTTAATGATGCTGCTGCCTCTATGTGTGTGTGTGTGTGTGTGTGTGTGTGTGTGTTGTGTGTCTGTATGTATGGCTGATATCTAAGTAGATTGAATTTGCATATTAAAATGCCATCATTAAAACTCAGCAAAGCATTTTAGTTAAGTTCACATTTGGCGAGTGAAAAGTCATTAAAATTAATGATGCATAATATTGCAGGCGCTCGACTTCTGGCAGCAACTTCTCAAAGCGCCTTTGAGCAGCTTTTATGCCACTTTGCCACTGTGCGACTATGCAACACCGCTCCACTAAACCCAGCCACCCTGCTGCCCAGCCGCCCCTCCATCTTCCTCGATGCGTTTACTCTAATGCCCAATAAACGTTGTTGCAGCCATTCTTCTGGTGTTGCCAACTGGCATTCCATTGAGTGTTGTACATTGTCTGAGAAAAACCAAGAATCAAAACTGCAACGTTGTCTTTTGCAAAACGATCCTCAACGACAAACAACCAACCAACCAAACAGACAAAAAAAAAAACACGATTTGGAAAAAAAATGAAAATTAATTCACATATTCAAAATGTTCTTCACTCCAATTGCACAAAACGCAAATCTTGCATAAAACAAAAAGAGCAGCAATAAGAAAAATGTTAGAGTAAATCTACAGCGGTTGATCGGGGAATTTTCTATAATTTTTTTTTTTTTTGGTTTAGTGAATTAAAATACTTGGGTTTGTATCAGCTACGAAAATAGTTTGTGTTTGTCGCTTCTGCCATATTTGGGCCTGTTATTTATAAGATTTTGTCACCCCCCAAATAAAGCGGAGCGCTAAGGAAAGAGAAGCAGGGAAGGGAAACAGATATTATTGCTAGGTGTTTTCTTTTTTGTCTTTGTTTGGCTTTGTTGTGTCGACGATTTGTCAGGCTACACAACTTTCGACACTAATTGTTGTTGTTGTTGTTTTTGTATTCGTATTAGTTGCTATTTCTATCGCGCCGCGCAACGTTGTATCTGTTGGATATAGAAACCAACACACGAGCTGAGATCAGTGCCACAAACGTTTAATGTTTACAGGCAGATTTGTTCGATTTATTTGCTGGCTCAGCGATTGTTTGGCTCTCTCCTTGTATACGATTTTCTGCCGACAACACAAGCAGCAACAACAGCAGCAACAACAGCAACAGCAGCAACAACAGCAGCAACAACAGCAGCAGCAGCAGCAGTAGGAAAACAAAATAACAACCAGAACAACAACACAAATGCAATGCAAACAATGGCCATAATTTATAACTGTTTCACAGATAGCTACATTTTTATTTTAACATAATCCTGTTGGACAGCGAACGAACATAAAAGTGATCTGTTGACGTGGTGCACACGATATTGCAGATACGAGTCTATAAAAAGCATTAACCTTCCTGATAACTCGAAATTTGTGCAAACAATGCTATCTTCTTTTTTCTAGAAATGTTGCAAATATTTTCTTGCTCTTTCTTTCAAAGTATTTTTTGGGCCCCTTTACCAACCAGAGACAATTTTTAACGTACAATTTGGATGTGTATCTTTAAAACTGTATAAATTGTGATGGCTATGTGCAAACAGTTAATTCGTAGGGATTCGTTGCAGAAATCCCTTTCAGCAAGAAATTGATATTGAAAAACCCATTCCGCTGTTCAACTTGTACATTTTTGGGTTTTACTGCAAAAATTGATTACTAATTCTCAATAATCTTTGTTTTTGAGACGTAATTCAGCAGATTCAAAAAGTGCTCCAAATGGAATTTGGTATATTTATGAAGGACAGATCGGACTGAGCCGAAAAGCATCTGCCAAAAAACGGTAGTTCTGATTTTCAATGTTCTCACTCATCTTATCTTATCAGATCTTTCGAAAATATCGAAAATGAAGTCAACCAAATTAAAATCAAACCCAAAAAATATACTAATCTATTAACGGATTTTTAGAAATATCATTAAAGGTTCTACGTAAAAAAAAGAAGCTCACAAAAAAAGAACATTAAATTTCAACATATTTTGGGAACATTTCTATGCGATTTTGCAGCAATTTAAAAATAATGCTATAAGGGATATTGTAAATTATTCTGAGAGTGACAAAATATCGGACTGAGATTTTAATATAATGAGCTGAATGTCCAAAAACGATCAGACAACTTCAATTGTTTCACAACACACAAAAAAAAAAACCAAAGCATTTGAACAATATAATTATTTGATTCACTGCCAATTCGGAAGAAATTTATTTGTTCATTTAAACAATGCTTGAAAAAAATCTGTTTTCCACTTGAAATTTTGGCTGAGGCCTGAGGAATATGCGACAAAGGAGCAATAAAAATTGAAACTTTAAACAAGAAAACCGAACCAATAAACTTGATCGTTACAAACTTTCAAAATTATGAAAAGAAATACGACAACTTTCCAAAAGAACTGTTTATTTATAGACACTAAACACGACACTTGAAGCCTTTTCTATTTTTAGATCACAAAACCAGAGGACAAACCACGAGGATCGAGGATACGACGAAACACACCAAGAGCTGTGCTGCAAATCTGTGTATTAAATATTTTTCAAATTGTACACAATAAAAAACATAAAATTTAACACAATTTAAAATTTGTTGTTTTAGTTTTTGTTTGTTTTTAATATTGTTTAAGTTGTTTTTGGCACACAATTCAATTGACTTACTCAAAAAACAAGAAAAAAAAAACTGTTTTTCTATTGGAAATTTTGGCTAAAGGAAAACTAGCAAAAAAAAAAAGAGGAATTGGATAAAGTTGGTCCGCTGAGTGGTTTTGCACACGCGCCACTGTCCCAGTCGGAGTCGATGTCGATGTCTTTGTCGGAGTCAAGTCGACCAAGTCAAGTCAGCAAGTCACCAAGTCACCAAGTCGCTGCACAACGAAACGCACACGCAAACGCTTCAATTTGAACTGACGCAACAGCGATGCAAGCAGCGCCGGCATCGACTCGCCTAACGCCCCAAGCAGCCAAACCAAGCGCCAAGCAGCTAAACAGCCCAGCAGCAGTCGGAGGAGGCGTAAGCACGAGCAACAACGACAGCGACAGCGACGACGAGCACTCAAATCAACCGAAGCAGCCAAAGCAGCCGAAGCGATAGCGCTAACGAATAAAGGCGCACGACGCATTCGGCTGTGTGTGTTCGGCTCGCATACGAAGGCTTGATGGGTTCTCGGGCTGGAAGCGATGCTTCAATGGGCACAGCCAACCAGGTTGCATGGCTTGGCAACATGTACAGGGTCTGCCTAACAGCAGCATGTTGCTAACACATTCAACAGCTGCTGGTGTTTTTGTTGCTTTTGATGTTGCTCAGCAACATGTTGCTTGCTTGTGTGTTGCGCTTGCGCCAGTCGCAGTTTAAGCATTGAGGCAACAGGCTTAAGACACAAGCATTTCATTTCACACAAACACACACACACGCTCATACACACACAAACACACACACATACATACACCCAACACAACTAATAGAAACAACAGGCGGCGACAGCAGCAGCAACAGCGAACAAAGAACATCAAACATACAACACAAGCAGAAGTTGCGCGCTTTTTTTTGTAGCATTTCCGATTTCTTTGCATACCCTAGCAGATTGGGTATTGTTATTTAGTCATAAATGTCAAATCTACTCTATGAATACTGGTTCAGTCTTTCGATAACATTTGCAGTCATTTGATAACAATATGAAACAGAAAAAAAATATATTTTTCTTAATTAAATATTTCATTGATTTTTTACGATAATAGCCAATAGTTACTATTTGAGGTATATAAAAGCAGTCAACAATAATAATACAAAATTACGATTTTTTATGTACATATCTTTTAGTGATAGAAAATCTCTTTGAAGTGTATTATTATTTAATTATTCTATGGTTTACGGTAAGAGTATTTGATATTTAGCAGAATTTGTAGATGAAACCACTTCTTACATGTTTCAATGTTAATTTTTTTTATTATGATTCGCAAAACTTATCAGACATGCATAACTCCCCTGCGTCTGTGTTGTGGGTGGGGCGAAGGGCGTTCGTGTTACTGTTGTGGGCAAGGGGGTACCTTTTTTTTAGTGGGTTACATTGTTTGCTGTTATGATTTTTATGATTTTTAACAACAGTTGTTGCTGCTGCTGCTGATTGTTGTTGTTGTTGTCTCGTTGCACTCGTTGCCTTAATTTTAACATGCTCTTTTTGTTCATTCTTTTATTTTTTTTTGGCTCGAAGTGTGAAAAGAAAAGCGCTGGCCAGCAAATTCAATTTGCATATATGGTCCCCGTAGTGCAAGTGTTTTATTTCTGTGTGTGTGTGTGTGTGTGTGAGTGTGTGTATTTTTGTGTGTGTCTCCGTGTAGCTGGCAAATCGGCAGCCATTTAACGCCGAGCAGCAAGCGAAGCTGCTAATTGACTCTCGCTGCTTGCTGAAGATTTTCAGTATAGTTCAAGTGTAAGCGGGGCAGGGGTAGAGGTGGAGGTGGAGGTGAGGATGAGGATGAGGGTGGTAGTGCGGCTAAAAGTGCAAGTGTCGAGCGGCCAGAGAAGAATCGATGCCAAGCAATTATAAGCAAAATATTTAATCAACCAATTGAGTCAAACCAAAAAGGCAACCGCATCAACCAAAATCCCAAACAAACAGAAAGCAACAAACAAATCAAATAAAACTAAACAAAAATAGCTGTTAATTGAGCAGAAGCCTGCTCATCTCCCTCCCTGACCCCCAACCCCCAAAACCATACCCATACTTCTAATGCTGCACGCTCACAAAATAAAATGCAACTTTTTGAATATAACATAATACAACTGAGTGTGCTTGTGGTGGGGGTAGTTTGTGTTTGTGTGTTCCTGTGTGTATGTGTGTGTGTGTGTGTGCGTATGTGTGTTTACATAATAATTAAAATTTTAGCGGCGTTCAAGTACAGCAGCAGCAACAATTTCAACAACAGCAAAGCGGCCACAGTTTCCCCAAATGTTGCACTTTCAAAACAGCAACCGAAATATAGAAATACGACAACTAAAGCTGCCACAAAAGCTTCAAATTTCACAAGACTGTGCCACAGTAATAACAAAAAAAAAAAAAAAAAAAACAAACAAACAGAAAATGTATAATTCGATTGCAATTTCAAAACTCTTTTGGAATAGACGAATTAACAGCTTCAACAGTCACAAAAGCGCTGAATATTTTTCTCAGCAATGCGGGCACTTAGCAGTGTATAAATATATATATATGTGTATATATATTATTCTAAATATTTGAAAATTGAATTTTTGATAATTTAATTTTGAGTTGTAAGTGATTTAGCGTATTCAAATTTATATATACTAATAAATTTATATTTCATTTATTTTGCATTTGATTACTCTATTCATGCTGACATTTCGAAATTTATAGAAAGTAATTGATATTCATTGCAATGAAAATGATGCAACCAAACAATTTTTGTGTATTGTAAATCATTTGGCTGCCATCTCGATTCACTGCCAGCGGGTATCCAAGCAATATGGCAATGGAAACATCAGATTATCTGCATCAAATACTTGTCCAGGGAACTCGCATTGAGTGCAATTTCAAGTAGTTTCGACAATGTGCAACTGCTCCAATTTTCGCTCGAATTAAGATTTTATTATTACCACGAAAAGTTATTTAAATTTGGAGCACAGAGAGACGTTCCTAGATAAAGATGAGTATTGAATAGAATTGGAGTATAAAAGAACAATTTTTAAAATTGCCCATATGAATATTATGGAGTAAGATGTATCCATTAATGAATTACAAACTTAACGAAAAATTATATTTTTCATTTAAAGGAATATTTTATTAAAAATCTTCGGTTTTTATTTGTGTTCGCTATATTATTGATTGTAGTATTATTTGTTGTATGAATTATTATTATTATTATAGTATTATTATTATTAATATTATTCATACACTGAAACTTTGTTTCGTTTAATGTGACCATATTCTAAGCTAATATCGACACTGAATCCAGGAGGATTTCATGGATTATTATCAGTTTAGGGTTTAGAGTATTTATTTATTATTCTTCCATTAATAATATTTAGAAATTGGTATATCTTTTATTTATAAAATTGATAACACGACTCTAAATTAATTTTTTGCTTAAGCTCAGCATATCAGCATAAAATCAGTGCGTAAATCGCTTAAGGCTATATATTTCTGCTTAAATTAAGTTGCAGTCCGAGTTTTAGTTACACTTTTTACTTAATTTCACTCGCCAAAGCCAAAGAGGAAGTATATACAAATAAAAAAATGAACACAACAACAACGACAAAAACAACAACAACGACAACAACAAGAATATCAAGTCAAGTGGCGGAAATTCATTAAATTTACAAGGACACAACTTTGGGATGCGTTCGACTTCCTGTGTATGTGTGTGAGTGTGTGTGTGTGTGTATGTGCGTGTGTGTGTGTGTGTTTGCGTGTGTGTGTGTGTGTGTGTGTGCGAGTCTTTTTTGTGACCTCTGACATTGCATTTAATCTCGTTGACAGCACTTAACACGCCCCCGCATACCAAAAACGGCGACGCCCGTCTTAATAAAAGCTCACTTCGACAAACGGGCTGTGGGAGGCAGGGAGGTAGGGAGATGCGATGGGGTGGATGGTACGCAGAGTGGTTGGTGTTGTGTGTTGAGTGTGCAGCGGATTATTTAAGTTTATAATACGCTTAGGGGTAATTTTAATCTGTTGCAAATTGTTTTTGTTGCTAGCCCCGCTGCAGATGCCACAATCGACGCTGCTAGCTGGCCAAACCACTGAGCCACTGTGCCACCCAACCACCCAAAAAATCACCATACATAAAACATCTTTTTGCATTGCCTGCGATGCTGCTGGTTTTTTTTATCTCATCTGTTGTTATTTTATTTATTATTTTTTTTTTTGTGGCAAATGCGTGTTTGTATTTGTGGCATATTTCATAGATATTGTAATCCACATGTGTGCGGAGTGAGGGGTGTTGCAGGCGGGAGGGGGGCTAGCTGGCACCACTGTGGTTATGATTTGGATTTTGATTTTGGTGCTGCATGCTGCATGGGTCGTTTCATTAGGCAAGTGGGGGCGACGGCAGAGTGGGCGTGGTCGTTGCTGTTGCCCCATCGCCCCGTTTGGGGAGCAATAGTAATTTCACTTTTTTGAAATAGGTTTCAACATGTTTTGTTGTGTGGTTGCTTTTGCAATTTAAGCGTCGTTTCCTTAGAGGAGGGTCAGGGTCATAGCTGGGCCATTTCATTTATTAAGCGCTGGCACAATGGAAATGGAACGGGAACAGCCCGTGGAACAGTGGAACAAAGCTTAAAACAGTATTCAGCTGGTTTTTGTGTTTCATTCCAGCATTCAATTGAGCCATGTTTCATATAAACTTGATAACCCCAAGACTTAAACATATTAGACTTTTCTCCAGCCGAACAGTGGAAGTGAAACACCGAAAAAACACCATTAAAAACTAACCTAAGTCTGCATATGGCAAATCGAAATTATAGAAATATTTGGCATTGAAGTGGCACGCACCAGAAATAAATATATGAATTTTGCTTAATGTTGTAGTTTATTTAGTTTCTTGATGCAACAAATATTTTCCGATTGCACAATCAACTTTTCAATATTCGCTGATCAAATGGGGCATATTTTGGAAAAACATGGCACGTGGCCTCCTTTTCGTTAATGAGATCAGCGATCGTCGCTGACATCACACACGCAAATCAAAAATCAATAACATAAAAAATATATAAAATATATAAATGGAAAAAAACGAATAATATTGGGAATTGAACGAAAATATAAGTTGAGTCAATTTAAAAATGCTACTTCAGAGCACTAAATAATCGCATTTTATGGGCCAATTATGAGGAATCAATTTAAATAAGAAATAAACGAAAATCAAAATATAAAATCTTAACTCACCCTGTGAATATTCGGGTTCTGGCTCATGCTCGGACTCCGGGTCGGACTCGGACTCCGGCTCGGGTTCCGGCTCGGACTCAGACTCCGGCTCAGGCTCCGGCTCGGGCTCGGGCTCCGGCTCGGGCTCGGGCTCCGGCTCGGGCTCCGGCTCGGACTCCGGCTCGTGCTCCGGCTCGGGCTCGGGCTCCGGCTCGTGCTCCGGCTCGAACTCCGGCTCTGGCTCCGGCTCGGACTCCGGCTCTGGCTCCGGCTCGGACTCCGGCTCTGGCTCCGGCTCGGACTCGTCGTCGCCAAAGCTGCAACCAGCCTCGTCTGTATCGTCGTTGCAATGCCTAACATTATCGCAGCGCAATCTGAGCGGAAGGCAGCGATTGTCGCACTTGAATTCATTTTCATCGCAAACTAAATTTTGGGGCAAAAGCGCAACGTAAAAGAAATGCAAAGAAAAATAAATCAATTTCAAATAGCTGACGCAAAACAAACGTTTACAAAAAAACAGATGAGTGATGATAATAATTGATCTAAAAAAAAAAACTTGTAATTTAATGAGAGAAATTTAGTCGATATTTTGACTACACTGCTGATTCTCAGCTAGAATTTCGTATTTAATGGCAATAATAATGTGATATGCTGCAACTTGACGATTGGCGATTGAGGATATTCATTTTTTTTTTTTTTTGGTTTGTTGGTTTTTGGAAATGATCATTACCGATGTTGCAATCCACCTCATCTTCGCCCCTGGGACAATCTGGTCGGCCATCGCATCGCTTCTCGGAGCAGATTTGTTCGTTATTGCTGTAACAGTTGAATCTCTCATCATCGCGACACCCCTCGTATCCAGAGCCATTGTCATCTGGCAACTCCTCGCCGTAGTCTAAGTGTGCGTGTGTATATGGGAGTGTGGGTGTGCGGGTGTGTGGAGGGCATGTTAAATAAATTATAGTATTTTAAATAAAAAATATATATAACACAAACAAGCACAATTGGACAATTTCGATTGAATGAAGGCAGCAAAAGAGCGAAGATATAAACATATACAATTTATTGTGAAATGCAACAGTGAGAAGGATATATAGAGAGAGGGAGAGACAAAGACATTTATATAGAGAAAGAGAGAGAGTGAGAGAGATGGGTAGATGGGTAGATGGAGAGCCATAAATTTAATGCTAAATTGTCTGGTGATTCTGCATAGTTAGTAGAGATCTAGTGAAGGCTAGTGAAAGATGAGAGTGACGCGGAGACTGAGCGAAAGAGAGGGCAAATGAGAGACTACGAGATCATGAGAGAAAGAGAGAGAGCAGTATCAAAAGAGCTTCGATAGTTATTCTCTTTATGTATTTAGATGGGTTTCTCGATTTTCAGTGAATAATCCAAATATATAAACACTAATTTTAAATATTAGAATGGATTCAAAATCAATTTCTTAGTTCGTATATTTTATGTTCTATCGAAGGTTTAATTTTTTCCTCAAATCAGAAAATAGAATATCGAACATTGTAATCGAAACACAACATTTTGTTTGCACTTGAATGAATCGTTGAATTTAAATGCTGCCAAAACAAAAACCATTTTTTTTATAAAGAAGGTGAATATTTAAAAAAGTTGAATTTTCCTGTCCCTTCTGATCAGACAGTACTTGTATTTATTGTCTAAGACTTAATAAAACAATAAGATGAGAGTAAACAACTTTCCAATGAAAATTGCAATGTTGATTTTGAGTTTTGGCGCATTGAACTACATTCGAAAGATAGATATAATTACAGGAACAGGCGTAATTCAATTTACGAATAACATTTCCATTGCCGGTAGTGTTCAATCGGTTTTGGCCAATTGGAGCATCTTCGAAATTAAAAAAACGGAAAGCTTTTCGTCATTCGCAAATTGGAATACGCCTTGCATATGAAAATTGATGAAAAGTGATCTTGCCAGAATATTGATGGGTGGATTAGTCGCAGTTACAATTACTGGTTAGCAATTTGAGTTTAACATTGCTTCTTTGTGTGCGTTGTGTGTGCGTTGTGTGTGTGTGTGTGTGTATGTGTGTGTGGGTGTGTATGTACGTGGGTTAGTGTTTGTATGTGTTTATTTAGTATATATCGCTTATATATATATATATATTAGAGTCGCTTCCCCAAGCACATCATTGTGTGCCTCTAATGACAGACAGACACAGACACAGACACACAAAAAGTGATATTGAGAGTCGGATAGGAATAGAGAGAGAGAGAAAGAGAGCGAGAGAGAGAATGGGATGACAAACCGTTCCTTCTTTCCTCTGAATTGGATGCCCCCGGCTCAGTTACACTCCGTGGATTGACGGTGGACACATAATGTGTGTCGCACATGCTGGGAAATTCATCGGAGCCATCGTCGCAATCATCTCGATTATTGCAGACGAACGCGCATTCGATGTATTGTTTTTGCCCAGATTCGCATTGGAAAGAATCCATGGGGGAGCTGCAGTGGCTGGCAGGTGGGAAGATATACGCCGTTTTCGGGTCCGTCTCCTCATCCGAATCAAAATCCTCTTCGTTCGGTTCATCTTAGTGGTTAAAAGTGTGTGTGTGTGTGTGTGTAGGTGTGTGTGTGTGTAGGTGTGTGTGTGTAGGTGTGTGTGTGTAGGTGTGTGTTTAAGGGTTGTAAGTACAGATTTGCGCGTTTTTAACTAAAGCTAAGAGTAGTTTTTATTTACAGCGGCAGATGGACGCTACTTGGACTGATGCCTTTGTACAGTTTGTGGCAAAAACCATCAAGTAATAATATATTATGTATGTCAAATCCAAATTGGTATGATACAGGAGGGGGGGAATAGGTATAGTTCAAATGTTAAAATTGTATCTGACTTCTGTGAAACTTACCCGTAAGGAGGCTGAAATCGAAGTTATCGCCGAGGGAGGCAGTCAGATTGCCAATACTATGCAATTCCTGCAGCTGATCGCGCAGCTTCCTCTCGAAATCCATGACATTTTTCGGTAGCTCCACTTTGAGAATCACATTAACCATGAATTTATCGGTTGCTGGACTGAATCACCGAAGAGAAAACATAAAATTGGATAAATAATGCAAGTGATTTAACATCAGTTTAGGATTGGTTGGATTTGGTTGGGTTTTCCCTTTTGAGATGGACACGTTTCGTATTTTCTGTTTCTTTGACAAACTACAAAAAGATCTTTAAAAATGTTGAGGTAGAAATTTTGTTTCTATGTTTCAAAACATTTGAATTGAAAATCATTGCTTATATATATTTTCAAAGGAACGTTACGAAAATAAAAAAAGTGACGTTTCATAAATAAAATAACTAAATAAATCATTTATTTTGAAAAAATAATTTAGCAATAAGTATTTAGTCTTTTTTGGGGGAGTGCCAGCTTAGATCTTCGACTCGATATATAAGTAATAAGCAAAATTTGCAATTTTTTCATTTGTTTATCATATGGCAATCTGAGCAACAATATTCATTTAACTTGATTTGAAGTTTGAGACACGAACGTGGCACGAAACGTATGCAGCTCATCTGCCAACTTGCAACAAATAGTTGCAGACTTGTCAGTCTGCTGATAATTGACCTACATGACATGCGACAGAGTGGTGCGTATATCAACATCAGCATCGTCGGTTGGGTAGTTTTCGATAAAAAAATCCCGGAGACCGTTTTGGAGATTCTCGCTTAGATTTTTAAACTTGTCGCTCCTCTTATCCTTGAACTGATCATGATACGGCTCATTGACGGTGAACTGTGCTCGGTCTGTGAATTAAAAAAAAAAATTGAAGTGATTACGATTACATTTTCGTTACGCTTTTTCGATTCCAGTTGAACAACTTACACATTAAAAAATCAAAGTCATCATTGCCGGAACCGATATCGTCCTCGACATCGAAATTGTCAGTCATCCGCGAATGGGGCAACGCATCATTCTGGCGCTTCCTCACCTGTCGCTTCTGGTTCGGTTTCTTGGCGCGCTTATACCTGGGGGCATCGTTTGCCTTGCCCTTGCCTTTGCCATTGCCAAAGAATCGTGTTAGTTCGCGACGCACTCTTCGAACGCCCTGTTTAAACCAGTTGCCCTCGGCAACGGAATCATCAATCAGAGGTGCAAACGCTTCGAGGTTGTCGGAGTCCGCAAAGGACGTCTGGTCCTCCAGATCGAAGAACATGTTGCCTTTGTCATCGAAATTTGAGCTTTTCTGCAAGTGCAAGTCAATAATAACAATGAACGATTTGTTTCATTCGTTAAAAACGTATTATTTAATAAAAATTTCAACAAAAAAAATGTTAACCTAACAAAATGCTAAACTCAAAAAACTTTAAAGCTCTTCGTGGGTTGTGTTCCATGCTAAGTGACATAATGTATAGTTGGGAAAGCACTGGGCAGCTTACACAGCTTTTTACCACAGCGTCTCGAGCTGTTAAGCTTAACAGCGAAAGCTCGTTGCTCTTTGCTGTTAAATTGAGTTTCACAACTGAAATGTAACAGTTATGAAATTTGCTGTTCTTTTCTGTGTTTTGCTGTTTTTCCTTTTTTTTTTTAATAATTTAACTGTGCGTGTGGTCAAATGTCGGTTTTGAGAAACTAAATTCTATAAAAATCTTCTACTCCATTTGTGATTCATAGAATTAATTCTTACTTTTCATTTTTGTTTATCTACTTTTCAAGCCCTTAATCAGTCAGGCACCAAATAAACAAAATATGAATTATCTCTTTTTCTGTCTCAACTTCTTTATGTTGCTGTTGACTGTCAAACTGTAAGGCAGGCAATTTCAAACTTTCGTATTCGATTTGTATTTCAATTTGAATGCAATTTTCTTCAATTTATTTGTGTTTTGTAGCATTCTCAATAGCTCGAATATTTTCCAAGTGACCCATATTCTTGAAATATGTTTGTGTTTTATTCAGAATTACTTCTGTTTCTGTTCAATTTATTGGCGGCTTTTTGGGGCACAACAAGTTTTCGGTTTTTTGGAGCGGAAACGGGGAAGGGAACGTTTAGTGTTGCTGGCTATTTTTACACGGCCAATTGAATTCAAGTGTCAATTTTTTTATGACTTTTTACTTAACGTATTTTAGATTTTAGATTTCTCTGCTTATGAAAATCCTCCGCCCCTTCTGCTAGTCAACACTGCCATTGTTGCTGCGTCATATTTCAATTGTGATTAGTACAATGCCCAACAAACCACTTCAAATTATATATTATGCATCATTGCCCCCTCTTCCAGAACGTATCCGTCTGCTAGAAATTAAGTTTTTAATATCGAGTTCTTCTTTCATTAGACATAATAATAAGCAATATAGGCACACATTGTTATATTAATTATAGCATTCTAATTTAAGTAAACTCTGATCCCGAATTACTTCAATAATTTGTTATTATTCGATGTTTGTCGATGTTAGTCAGATGCAGCTAAGTTGACCGCATAACGGTGCTTAAAGCTCGCATTCCTTGCCTGCTTTTGTATTGTACAAATATGAATGTATATATACAATTGTCACCTATATCTTTTATCTTTTGTGGAGCCTCAGACAAAGGTGTATGGAATGTGGGTCAAATGTGCATTGGACAGACGATATTTAGTACCCACCCCCACCCCCGTCTGCTTCCTGCCCCTTCGCACAAAATACTACACAACTCATTGCTAAGGCTGATAAGAAATGCTCACGAAAATGGTTGGAATTGCGGGGAGTGTTGCAGGGGAATTGCAGCGGAATTGCCTGTTGCACTTGCATCAGTTTTTGTTGAAATTTATACAGATCGTATGTATCGTACATATGTATGTATAAGTTGGAGTTCTGCGGAAATTGAATCAATCAAAAATCAAACTAAAAATATATAAACAACAAACAAACAAACAAACAAACCACTCAAAACAAGTGCAACTCCAACAACAAAGTTGAACAAACTTTTCAAAGTGTGTGCCGTAATTTTTCTCAGGTCTTTCGCCTTTTGTTGTTACTTGTTTGCTGTTGCTGTTGTAGTTGTTGTTGTTGTTGTTTTTGTTGTTATTATTTTGTTGTCATTTTGTTTGGCTGCTTTTATGGTTGATGCCTTTGAGTGTTGTCTGCGCTGCGTCTGCGACATTGTCTGCTCCCCAAAAACACTGAACAGACTAAGTAGTATGTACGTGTTGTGCTTATGCCATGTCTCTGCCATATATCGATAACAGTGACTCTATTGGCATGGGGCAGCTGGTTGCGAGCAGAGAGCAGGGGAGAGCGGTGGATAGGAATAGGCTTACTTATAAAACTGCATAGTCACGTGCAGCATGCTGAAACTTTTAGTTTTTTGGACTATCTGCGCCCTTGTTGAAGGCACCTTTATTTTAATATGCAATCTGTAACTCATAAGCTATATATATATATATATATATATATATATATATATATATATATTCTAAATCAGCATCATTAGAAGAGTCTATATCCATTTCAGTCCTTCCGCTCTGCACAAATTTGTTGCCTTATATTCGCAGATCTCCGTTAAATCGGAACCGCATCTTTATCGATTAAATTTTGGAATCAAAATTGAAAACTGAACCATAAATTCAACATTTTTAGTATCATAATATCAAAGCCAATATATTTGTCCCAAAGAGACAGAAACGTTACATCCAGTTACTTATGTATGTAAGTGAGAATCTGTGCCAGCTGGCATTTAAAGGAACAGACGGGCGGACACGACAAGATTGACTCGGATGATGATTCTGATCAACACTTTAGCTTTAAAATCAGTAAAAAAAAAACCCTTAAACAATGTTTTGAATTCAAAATCCTTTACATTTGAATTACCAATAATGTGGAACGTTCTGTATAAAGTCAATCGTAAAATAATTGCAATTCTTAAAGCAAAGCATATTTTGAACACCGCACTAAAATATAGATATTAGCAAAAGAGTATGCAATATTCGTTGTGCCAAAAGTTAAACGTTTCTTCATGTTTTGACAATTTTTCGGTGTTAGTTCTTGTTGTTATTTTGCGTGTGTGTGTGTGTGTGTTTGAAAGTAAACCTGTAGATATGTACACTGCTCAATGGCAAATGGTGACTTTAAGATTGGGCAAAAGATTGTAAAAGAAAGCGTAAGAAGTTAACAAAATCTTTTAAAGCCATTTCATTTATTTTGAATAGCAGCACATTAAGATTATCGATGAATTAAAATGTAATCGGCACATTAATACAATTAAACAGATGTGCAAATAAATCAGTTAAACACTTAGCCAAACAGTAGACAATTGTAGCTAATGCATAAGTCGAAAGTGTGAATATTAAATTGGCATAATTGGCACAGAATGTGCTTGTTTTTTTTTTTTTTTGTTGTTGTTTATTATTATTATTTAGCCAACGAACAGCAGGTTGATCACGCAGTGCCCATCAAACTATGCGAGCAGCATGCACCGCCCACGCAGTGTGTGTTGCATTTAATATATATTGTTACGCATACGCCACGTTGAACAGACAAGTAAACAGATCGAGCGAAATGCGTGTGTGCACTGGTAAAATATTTGTGCAATTAGACGGACAACACGCAGATGTCTGCCAGAGAGATGAATGTGTGCAAATGTCCTTGAACCAATTGTCAGCATTATGAATTCTTAAGTGCCAGCACAAGGGGAAAAGGTGGCGTGGTGCTTGGTGGGGGACCGTCACTTGTTGCTGACACAAATAACTAAGTGGCACACACACACACACACACACACACACACACACACGCACACACACACACAAGTCATCAAGGTCAATGCAGGTGTTAGTCATGCAAGTATTCTACCCGCCATGCCCCCCCCCCCCCATCAGTCGTCACCCTTCGGCAGGAGTTGGCTAAAATGACGCGTGCATTGAACCCGAACACAAACCCAATTGCGAGCCCAAAAATAGACAGCGCACAGATACCAAAGCAAAGCAAAGCAAAGCAAACAAAATCAAAGCCCAAAATGAAAAGCCAAAAGACCACAAAAATATTAATGCAATGAGACTTGGCTGGCAAATTGGGCCCGACCGACCCACAGAAACATAGACAATGATTTTCGCTCATTTCCTGCGAATAAAAACTGCACAAATTCCCACCCAAAACAACAAAAAAAATCACCAAGAAAAAAACTAAAAATTCTAAGAATCAAAACTCTGCTCAACTGGCCGTCACCCTGTGTTTGCATACCTAAAGTAAGTCAAAGGACCTTAGGAAAATTATTATAAAAATTATATTCAGTTATACGAAAAACATTAGAATGACAATTTATCCATATAAAGTTCATTTTGAAATTCCGTAAATATTTACGCAATTTTCTCTTCCAACTGATATATGTGTATTCAGAAGCTATCTAAATTTTTTGGATATAAGAAATGTTAAAATTTAATTTTCCATTTTCTATGTTAAAATACAAAATACACCCCTAAAATTGGACATATTTTTTTCTGTTTAGAAAAACGCACCCTTTAATTAACAAAAGAAAAGCAAAGGTTTTTTTTTTGGAAAAATACATTTGGAAACATGGTTTACGAAATTTTAGTGCGATTTTTGCAGAACTTACGAGACTAGTCCTGGGCTACAGGGTATATACAAATTGCAGAGGCCACAAATTCTTGCACCTCCAACACGCCCTAACACCCAACACCCCCCCCCCCGTCTACATCCTCCTTTGGCGGCTCATAAATTGTGCGGCACATGTGTGTGCTGGCAATTTATTTTCATCTAGTCTCGCATGTAGTCAAAATGTGAAAATCGCTTTTCGCCAGACAATTGCCGACAACGCAATCGATTGTACAAAACACACACACACACATATATATATATATATATATATATATATATTAATATATAGAGGAAGAAGTAATTCGCTGACTAACTGACTCACTTAGACACATACAGTTCCGCGCCCCCCGCCAAAATCATTGCAGGCTTAAAGCAATTTTTGATTTTTATTCTTTGCTGTAGGCTACAATTATAAGTAACGGGTTAAAAACATGTGAGAATTTGATTAAAAACTAACGTCAAGATAATTGCCAAATGGCAAATGGCTAACAGGCAGTTGCAGTTCCAGTTCCTGTTCCAGCCACTGCTCCTGTTCCATTGTATGTGCCACATTGCGCATACGACGTGTAAGCGACAGAGCAAAGGAGTGGACAAGACAGAAAGGAAGTGTAAGAGGCAATCAGGTGTGTTTGTGTGTGTGTGTTTGTGTGTGTGTGTGTGTGTGTGTGTGTGTGTGTGTGTGTGTGTGTGAGGTGAGCTAGGCGGATCAGATCAAGTGCACTTATTGCAAGTATTTGGGTATTTGGAGCAAGTGCAAAGCAATTGACGCCTCGCAAAAAGATTACGCGATTTAAGTGCATCGCGTCAATCTTCATCAGCAGCGGCGCAAATAAAGATAAAAAGATAGCCTCAATGGCTAAAATAAAAGCGAAATAAATACACAAAATCAAAAGTTGCTGAAATTTGAACCTACAACTTGGAGATGCAGAGCAGATTGGGGTGTTGGTGTGAGACCTGGACACATACACACTCACACACACTCACACACACTCAAACACACACTTACACACTTCGAGCAAATTGCATTTGAACATTGAGCCGGAATGCGATGCAATCCAAAGCAATGCGATGCGATGCAATGCGAATAGCTGTTGCCAGGTCTCGTCGCAGCAGGAAGTATTTAGACTAAAAGATGCTTCAACTCAATTTGTTTTGATCTACACATGCACACACACACACACACACACACACATACACACACTCACACATGCACACACATATAGAGATTATTGCAAATTTGCTTTGGTTTTAATTAAACGTTGGATTTATGCAATTGCTTTGATTTAATTAGTTTTTATTTGCCCCTCTTTTTTGCCACATAGCATTCAATGTGCAACGCTTGTGGCATATTTTTCATTTTTTGTAACAGACTTAAAGCTGGGATTGTGTCCTATCGGAGCTAGATATAAATCGCATTCAATTCTGTGCCAGCCATTCAGCCATTTCAATTAATTAATCCGATTGCACTCAATCTAAGCTGCCAAATAATTGATGTATCTATGCAGTGACACAATCATTTTGAACAGTGTAAAGCACCACCTGACATACAATAAAAAAAAAACAGTTTATGGTTTTTAGCAGGGCAGTTTTTACTGAGTATTTCCCAATTTGTATTCTAGGTAAGACATTTAAGTACTACTTCTGAAAGTGCTGATGAACGACATAAATTCAAGGAATTTTTTTTCTATATGAAGTGGCACTTAATGTCAAGGAATTAGTACTTGTCTTGACTTTACATATATATATAACTAATGCGCGTGACTATATATATAATTTTATAGCTATATAAATATTTAAGCAGTTAAGAAACTTTTTACTTGAAATGAGTAGTATTTTAAGTAAAATATTATATTCTTCAACACTTGAAATATATGCCAAGCAATATAATTGAGCACTTTTCTTGAGATATGAAAGCTGTAAAATAATAACACTCCAGCAACTCTCAAAAGACTTTTAAAAAGAATATTTTTAAAGATCTGTTAGTTCCAGCAATGCTGGGCAAGCTGTTTAAAAGAAATACCCAAATTTTAAATAAATTCATTTAGAAGCCATCTACTTTTTTTTAACTTCAATTGAAACGTTCTTCAACCTGGCAACAATTTGTTAATTAGTCATTTTTGTATTTCTCACGCAATCAATATTCTATTTCAGGTAATTTTTGATCTATGCACCAGAACCTGTGACCTACTGTCCCCCCCCACCGCCTGTCCTCAACCCAACCTAACCCGATCCCCAAACGCGATGGCAGGAAATTAAATTCAATGTTACAATAAGCAAATAGCAAACAATGCGCTGAATGTTCAAATGTTGTCTACTAGAGAGAGAGAGAGAGAAAGAGATAGAGAGAGAGAGAGAGAGAGAGAGTGAGAAAGGGGGACAACAAGTTACACCTGCCTGTAAATTAGCCAGAGATTGTGGATAGCTATCATGTGGTCTCCAAATGTGGTGGCATGAGAAAAATGACAATGCCAAAGTTCAAACTGAAACTGAACTGAACTGAAATTGTCGCCGCAATCGCAGCCGCATTCGCTGACGTTGTCATTGTTAGGGTATATCATTGTTTTGAGCACTTGATAAATCTGTGCTGTTAGTTAGTTATAAACCCTCACAAAAACACACACACACACACACACACACATTGTACACACATATTATGTACAATATGCAACTCATTTAAATGTTGTGCCCTCGAAGCACGTCTCCTTTTCGCTGTAAAACAGATTTGTTTTATTCTTTTATTTTTTTTTTGCCTTGTCGTTCAGCGAAACTGAGAAAAAAACACAACTTAAAAATATCCTGTCAACTAGCCCAATTAGTCCTGTTGCACATATTCAATTCCTTAGCATATTAACTGATCATTATGCAATTTAAGGATATTAACTAAGAGTTTGTCAAAGCTTTATTTTCAATTAAAAACACACGAATTCTAAAACAATCCGATTTCAAATTTGTTTATCATCGAATTATCATCAATCTAATTTTCAAACCATTTCCACTTGATTGAAATATGTTGTGTGTAAAACACCAAAAAATTTATACAGACAGAAAAGATGTAAAAATGGCTTTAAAAAATAAGATATGTAAAATTAATTTAAATTTTAACATATGTACTAAATAAAAAAAAATAAAAAATAAATCGGATGGCATAAAAATGTAAAATGGATATTACAAGAAGAAGAAAAATACCAAATCATATTTATATATAGATTTAGAAAAAATTTTGGAATAATTTTAATTTGCAGACATTTTCCATTTCGAAGAAAAACTAAGATAATAAAAAGCGTGAAAAGGATAAACCTCTTTGAGTGTCCTTTTGAGTTCATTTAATAGCTACAGGGTATGCACAACTATGAGTAGCAGAATAGAAAAAAAAAACAAAAAAAAAAACAAAAGAGGAGAAATGATGGCCAGAAATGCCATCACGCCCGTTGACTGTTGATCCTGGCGCTTTGATGTTTTACAAAGTCGTCGTCGCAGTTAGCAGAAGAGGCAGCAGAGGCAGCAGATTTTGTTTTCTGCTGCTTGCCACCGAAACTGAGAGACGTTGACGAGGTTGGCGGCCTGTGGCAAGTATGGCATGCCACATCACATCACTTGGGCATGCGGTGCACGTTTTGGCAATTTCTCATAAAACAAACGACCATTAACGCCTTTAAGTTGTCGGCAGACTTTTGACGTGGCTCTACGTTTTGGTGGTTGGGTGGCTATGGGTTCAGATACAAGTGGGTGGTTAGTTGGCTGCTTGGCTGGTTGGGTGGTCTGGCTGGGCATGGGTTGTTATTTCGACAGTGGCGCGTGTGCGGCTCCAGCAGCGTGGGTGTCACTTTGTTCGTGCCACATATTAAGTTGTCAGCCAGCGGCAAACCACAAAACACATTGTCAAGCGTTGATAGAGAAAGAGGGACAAAGGGAGAGAGAGAGGGGGGCAGAGTGTGAGTGAGTGTGCTGAAGTGAAGAGACTTTTGATCAACTAAGCCATGTTTAATGGGCATATTTAGGATGGAGCCTGGCTGCTGACCAGTTACGTTGCAACTGGCATGTGGCAACTATTGACTTATATGCATATGGTGGCAAGCTCAGACTCGCTCAGTACCTCAGTCACAGCCAGGTGGTAAGTTGGCAGCAGCAGCAGCAGCAGCAGCAGCAGGAGCTGACTTAACAAAGCCAATTTGCGTGCGTAATTTGTGGCACTTAGACGCTACGTGCCGCTATGGCTATGCCAGGCTGCCAGGTGGCAACATCTTACGCCTTGTCATTTGTCTGCATTAAATGGTTTTCCACCACCATACCCCACTCCCACTACCATTCCAGCCAACTTGTAATTGAGCATTAGCTACTTGACCAGGCCAAGAACGGGCCAATACCCGCGAACTGCAGCTGGGCAATTGTACGTAATTAATGTGGTCAATTAGCTTCCAATTTGCCATCAAATTTTTTCGGAAAAAGCAAATGTTTTGCATTCGCATAATATAAATATGCAACACTGTGGCGTGGTTGACTGCCGCATACCCTGCATTAAATGGGTATCTTGACATACTGCAAATTTGGCAATGGCATAAAATCAAGTTGAGCCAGTTAAGATGTGATTTTTATGGTAATATTTATATATATATATATATATTATTAAATTCCACATTTGCATATAGGGTATGTGCAAGTCCAGCTGACTCAGCTGTGTCCACTTGGCTTGTTTAACAACACATTTAAGTTAGTTGTTATGTCATCAGTTGACTTTATGAACTCAAAGTACTTAAATGAATTTCCAGCTAATTTTAGGTATATTAAAAAATAATATCACATCGTTAGTTAAAAGCAATTTTCACTTTAGACCATTTACGCTGACTCTATATATATATATATATACATGTGTGTTCGTGTGTGTGTATGTGTGTAAATGTGGCGAACTCTTCACACGTTTTTGGCTTTATGATTATTTTGATCTTTATGCTTTATATAGCCTCTCGTTGCTTCTTCTTGTTCATCATTTTGTTTTTCTCGATTTGTGTGTGGTTTTTTTTTTTTTTTTTGTGTACTTTATTGTTACAAAGTTTTATGTTCAGTTTTAATGTAGCGTATTTTTCATTCCTGTTTTGTGTGTTTTGTATTTTGTAATAATCTTATTGTCGGTGCGCAGTCGTTTCGTTTTTGGATTTTTATGTCTTTCCGTTTCAGTCATCTTTTTTTATGGCAGCTGCTCAGCAAATTCGCCACGTGTATATTCTGTGTGTGTGTGTGCGTGAGTGTGTGCGGCATTGCCATAAATGTTGCATTTCTATATTTTTGAGTTGTTGCATACATATATTTATAGAAATGACTTCAGGCCGGCAGCATCTATGCAAAAACTAATTTGCTGCAACACAAACCAAAAAAAAATGCCGTAATAAGAACAACAACAACAACAACAACAACCAGTTGAAAAAGTATGCAACATGCAACAGTTGTAATTGCAATGCATTCAAGTCGCAACAGAAACTGAAGACGCTTTTTATAAATATATATATACATGTGGGGCATGCTGCTCTTGGCCAAAATTTTGTTGTTAATGTTTTGCGAGGCATGCCTTAAGCTGCTTGCTCTGACCCTTGCTGGAAAAGGCTTGCTACTGCGATTATGGCTGCCCAGAAATCTGAGCTCAATTAGTCGTAAGTTACTCAAAAAAAATATTGCAAAACAAAAATAATAATAACCATAAAAGATCAGAGGCGAAGAGGCCAAAGCGGGCGGGGGCAGAGCCACAATATGAGTTGTGGTGGCAGCAACCACGTTTTTGGCTTCCGTTTTGGCGCTAACTTAATTACTAGAAAAGCAGAGCTGGTATCAGTTTTAATTTGTCAAACTTTGGCAACTTTGGCCAATAACAACAACGGCAACAACAAGACCACGTTGAGTGTGGCTATCAGAGTTAAAGTTGACTGCTGCTGCTGCTGCTGCTGCTGCTGATGTGGCTGATGTGGCTGAGTCTGCGGTGCAATTAGCAATCTGACCTTTTAACCCTTTTGCGGCCACCTGTAATGGCAGCCAGACGACCTTGTAACCACAGCGACTACAAGTCAAAGAAGGGGAAGGGAAGGGAAGGGCAGGGCAGGGAAGGAACGGAACGGAACGGAAAGGCAGTGAATGGCAGGAATGGCAGGAATGATAGCAGTAAATGCAGATGAGGCACGCCAGTACAGCTGCAACGTTCCACAGTTGTCATGTGGTAACATCATCATCAACAACAGCAACAACAACAACAACAACAACAATAACGTACTGACAATCATAATGGCGAATGTGGCATTTGAATGTCAGTGAATGATGTTAACTGATTATGTATCATAACAAAAAATTGGCATCAGCACGTTTTTTCGTTGCTCGTTGAGTTTTATTAAATTACCATCAAAACAAAAAATATTTGTATTTTATATAAAATATTTTATTCCATCTTCAGTTGTAAACTTTTCATTTGTTAATTTTAAAAAATGTAAGTCGTAACTTTTTTTTTGTACATAAAAAATATGTATACGAAAAATACATTCAGTAATAATGAAACGTTTTTTTTTTGCTTGTTTTCCATAACTAATTTAAGTGTTGTAAAATACTGGCAATATTGGCCTAGCCAAAGTTGGACACATTGATTTACAAACAGAGAGTCAACAGTCAAGAAGACCGCAGTGAGAATCTTGAGTTAAAGCCAGAAATCAAACAGTTAGTTGATAATTATTACATACACGTGTGCATTTCTATATATGTATGTGTGTATGTATGTATGTATGTAAATAGCTAAAGCCAGCTGTAGTTTGCTTTCTGTCTGTGTATTATAAAGATAACAGATACTTGATGGAAAAGTTAATATAAATGCAAATATTGATTATGTGCATTGCATTCATTAATATTGTTGCAAGTTGAACTAAATTGGATCAGCTAAAAAAAATAAATAGAATTAGCCTTCTTGCCAGACTCTTAATTTACAATGCAATGTTAAACATTGTGCGTTGTTCATACTTTGCTCTTATGAATCATCATCAAGTACAAAAAAATTTAAAAATAATAAATATGAATTGAGAAAATGTAATTTCAAAAAAAGAATTGCGTCACAGTTGCCGACGTGGACAGCAAACATCGATGATGTCATGGATAAATGCCGATATGCATATGATATCATAGCTCTTGTTGTTGTTGTTGTTGTATTAGAATTGCTGTCGCTGTTGCAATTGCAAGGCATAAATCATGATGCCCGCCCCTGGCGCTAAGCTGCATGCAACTTGTGTTTATGTGCAATTAGCTGTGGCTTTTGAATACCATTTTTTTGACTTGTCGACTTCAAGTTGGCCGACAGCCACGCCGATTACCCATCAGCAATCACCGATCACCGATCACCAATCGGTCATCATCATCATCATCATCATCAGCACTCATATTATGATGATGATCGTGATGAATATTAGCTGCAAGCTAATCGTTGTTATTTTTTGGGCATCCATTAATCAAACACAGCCGCAAATCGCATATCGCAAATCGGCCATCAAGATGCTAACAGCTAAATTATATGTATGGCCAAGCAGACAATGCTGCACTCGGGCTCAAACGCCGGTTACAGTTAATCAGTTGGCCAGTTAGTCAGCGAGCAGCGAGCAGCTAGCCAGCTGTTTGCCACTTTTGCCGGTGGCCCGATGCCGATGCATATCGTAAATGGCAGCAGCCGCTCACCGAATGCCGAATGTCGATTACCGAATGTCGATTACCGAATGACGGTTCAGGCAATGACGACGACGACGACGCTGGCGCTGGCGCTGACGGTGCCGACGTCTTTGAGAATGACGACGTCGCCGCGTGGAGCGTGTTTAATTGCGTGCAATTTGTTTTAGGCCCGTCCAAAGCTACCAATTTACAAACACACACATACACACACACACACACAAACACACACACATAAGGGCAGACAGACAGTCATGGAATTAGATACACACACACACACACACACACACACACATAAATGTACAGGATGAATTCACTACAAGCTAATTTCGAAGCGTTTCTTAAACATTTATTTATATTATATTTTAATTTTTTTAAATAAGCAAAATCACTTAAAGATATACAATTTATATGTAATATTTATATTTTATAATTATATCGGTTAAATTAGTTGTTAAAGTTCATAAAAATATAAGTTTGTTAGAATTCGAAGCGAATGTTTAAAATACAAATAGTAGTTTTTACAGTTTGCAGAACAATTCTGCCATATAGCTGCCATATAGAACAATCGGTCGAAAGATAAGTTCCAAATGAGATATTTGTCTGGCTTAAGACGATTACAATCAGAGTTAAACTGCTCGCAACTAAATGTAGACATCAAAATACATATGACACACTCTGGCAAAATATAATAAAAATTATTCAGTTCTTTTGTGTAAAGCGAAATTTAAAAAATAATGTAAAAAATTTACTTACTCAAAATTATAATAATATTTTCAATTTCATTGGGTTAAATTCGGTCGACAAGGGTTTATAAACTTAACTTAAATTTCCTTTTTTATTTTTTTGTATGTTTTGCTTTGCAGCTTGCAAGATTACAGCTTAGGCAGTGAACACTGTATCTGTGGCTTTTGGTGGGGGCACAATATTAATGTGTATGCTAATACATATGCACATATACCACATAACATATAATAAATAATTTTTTTTTATTCGGTTTAGCATTACAGCAACTCATTAGGCACGCACAGACGCCAGACGACTGATGACAGACGAGGGACGAGGGACGAGAGATGACTGCGACTGCGACTGCGACTGCAATTGTGAGTGCAACGTCGACTGCGATGGCAACGGCGACGGCGACGGCGTCGAGTCAGTGGCTTCGTTGTAGGTCAGTCTGGCGTCTGTTGGCTGTTGACTGTTGCCGCTGTAACTGCCAACTTCCAACTGCCAACTGCTAACTGCTAACTGCCAACTGCTAACTGCTAACTGCTAACTGCTAACTGCTAACTGCTAACTGCTAGCTGCTAACTGGTGCCTTGTGACTGTGATTTGTGTGACTTTGTGGTATTTTGGGTGACGAGAAAGCTGTCAACGCTGAAGGCGTCATCGACATCGACATCGACGATGCTTCACAGTCCACTTGCCTTATGCCTAAACTAAATTTTAAACTAAATTACCTAGCTAACAGAGTCTCTATGCACACACGAATCTCTAATGTACACAGGCACACACACACGCACACACACACACACACTTAAGTGGATATATGGATAATATGATTAGTATGTTGGCATAGTTAAGTGATTGCTTAAAAGCCACTGCAATGTTTCAATTTTATTCTCATTTGTAATTTTATTTTCGTTTTATTTTTTATGTTGTGTGGTTTTTTGGTAACTTCCTCATGGGCATTTGGCCAGACGAATTGTTAATTGTGAGAGGTGCTTTGGACATTTGAGTATGGCTTTGAATATGAATTCTACACCCTCAATTCTATGTGTGTGTGTGTGGTGTGTTGGTGTAGTTTGAAATAAGATCTATGTGCAAAGTAAAGCCAAAAATAAAGTTTAATAAACTTGACGTTCAAGTGTCAATGTACTCTGACTAGTAAATGAACTTACTGCAGATATATATATAAAAATATATATAAATATATATTTTTGTTAAGCTGTTTAAACAATTTCTAATTTGGAAATTTAATATGCAATAAATATGAAAGACATTTTGACCATCTTCAATTACACGCGCTCAATCAACGAGCACATTAATTGGCAAGAGACATTTATTATCAGATTTTATTCGATTATACAAATATGCTAATTTCAATATTTGTATGGAGAGGGCATATAGCAAATCGAATGTTTTTCAATTGAAGCATTTTAGCATTATCACATGGCTGGCATATGTAATTAAATCGTGCGGCATTCAATCGATCAAGATGCCGCATTATGCTAATGCCACCAACATTAGAGTGCGGCACATAATCGAATCTTCACAACAATAATAATCAGTTTATCAGTTGGCATTTAGCTATAATGAATATACTAATTAATACACTGCTTCCAACTTGGCCAACATTTTGAACAGCCTTAATTATTTTTATAAAAATATTAACTTTTTTTGACTTTAATCAGTGTGGCAACTGAGCCAAACATCCATATGAAATTTGATATTGATTCGAAATCCGAAAATTCGCAACGAATGTTGAATGCAGAGAATTTTGTAATTTTATACCCAATAGCAAACTGCAAATATTCGAGAATGTAAGTAATGTTTGTAATAGACAGTAGCTGAATTTTGAGTGGCATTTAGAAAGCCTCGCAATATTTCATAATATTTAAATAAACAAGTGGAAATATGGCAATATAACAATTGAAATTCCGCGAAGGTCAAATTTTGGCTTGAACGAGGGATATGATTGTGTAGTTTATGGCAGTTTCAGGAGTTGGCAGCAGAATTGGCATCTCTCAAATGGTAATAAGCGTGCTACTTAAAAACTGACTCGCCTATGATTTACACACATGAACAGTCGAAAAGCTAGTAAAAACAACAGCTCAGCCATCGATCATACTTATTGTTGCCGGATGCTGACAGTTTTTCCTTGTTATGCCGCACCGACTGAGAGGGACGCACATTTGGCCGATAGTCTGTCTGACAGGGCTTTTTTTTTGTTGTTGTTGTCTCCTCCAACGTTTTTCTTAATTTTGCCCATAGTGTTGATTTTCTCTTGATTTTTGGTTTTTGTTTTGTCTTTGTTTTTTTTTTTTTTGAGGCCATTGCGTTTGTTTATTTGCGGGGACAGTGTTGGCGAGGACAGTGCGCTTCGCTCTGGTCATATCAATAAATTAAATATTGACATAGCAAACGCAGCTGAGGCGATTAAGTTATCTAGAAGCACTGAGCCACGCCATGGCCACAATTCGCGCCCCGCAACACAGATGGAAGCGGAACCCCCGCACCCCGCAAAGACCACAGACTCATGTGTTCGTTTGGGACATGCTCCGATATTACCTCATCACACGATGCACGAAGCATACGAGTAATATAAGCATAACAACAAAAAACAACAAAAACAAAACTGATATGAAAATTCTCAGTGGAATCAATCAAAAAAAAAAAAAAGACAAGAAGAAGAAGAAAAACACTTGCGGCCTACGAAACTATTTTGAGCAATCTGCGTATGCAAAAGGCATCAATAATTGCTAATATGGTCGATAGAAGTTATATAATTTAATGGCCAGACTCAAGACTGAAGTCGCGCTTAGTAATTTCTTATCCACCACTTATCCCCTATCCCTTCCCCTTCCCCTCCACTACTTCTTCTTCTTCTTCTCCTTCTTCTTCTTCTATATTTTTAGCTACGTGTTTGGCGCTTTAAGTGGGCCCAGGTTTTGATTTCAGTTTCGCTGGAAGTCCAAACGTGCGAGGCACGTTCCCAGTGCCCAGGCAAACAAGTCAACAAGCGTGCAACAGGCCAGAATAAATGGCTGACTAGCACATACCCTGCTGTCCCAAATTTTAATATTTAAAGAGTGAATCAGTCAACATATATATTTTTAATTTCTTTTTTTTTTTTATTTGCACTATTCACTATTTATCTCTGATTAATTATTTTTACTTTCACTCTTAATGTGTGTTACACTTGTAACAAATTCCAAAAGGTATACAACCCATAGGATTAGAGCTTGGTTCTAGCCATTTACATGCGTATAACATAATCGTTGTTATAGCCATTTTATGCGACGAGAGCCTTAAAAGTCGACAGCATAGCTAAAAATGAACGCATGCTAGAAGTAAGCTAAAAACGTGGTTTCAAAAAATACTAAATGTATTGTAAAAAAAAAAACTACAGAAAATGTTGCAAATCTTTCGGACTAAGAAAACATTTAGTGGAACTAGTTGAATACAAAACCAGTCAAAAGTGGAAAATTTATTGTTTTTTTTTTTTATCATTGTTGTCGTTTGCTCGAAAATAGAACCAACCTGAAAATGTGCTTGCTACGAATGGGGCTCATTATGTTGCCAGTCAGTAGGGATCGGGGTGTGGACTCTGCAGATATCAGTTATAGCCGGGGGCAACTGCCGACTGCCGCCTGCCGCCTCGAGAGCAGCAGTCAGCGCTGAACAAAGGTATTCCCCTTCGGCTCTGCTCTCCTCTCCTCTCCACTGATCTGCTCTGCTGTGTTAAACTGCAGTTGTCGTCGTTGCCAAGTGCAACGTCATCCTGCTTATTAAAGGTATTACACCTACACAACACACAACAGACAACACACAGCAACAACAACAGCAACAACAACAATAACAACAACAACAATAACAACAACAGACAACAAGTAAACGTAATTACTAAAGGAGACCCAGACTCAGACTCAGCCTCAGACACCCAATTGGAGATGTGCCCGTGATTAGAACAATGAAAATTTTTAATATATTTTATAATATATTATTTCATTTCATTCTTCTACTATCCGTATACATATCCTACAACTCTAATCTACATTGCAAAATATATATTTCCAATTAGTTTTTAGATTGCTTGAAAGCAAATAAGTTAAAATCTAGTTAAATTTATATTTCTAAAAAATTCTGTGTAAGTGGGATAAATAATGCAACAATTTTGTTTGCTTATTGATAAATGCTTTGTTTCATTTAATCCAAAACATTTCGCATTCCGTATTCACAGCGTTCATTCAGTTAAAAGAATTTCCTATAAATTTAAGTACATATTAAAAAAAAATTAACAAAAATTAAAAATAAAGAACTTATTTAAATTAAAAAATTGTTGGCAAAATGTTTATAAATTTGGCAGCGAAGGAGTAAAAAAACGTTGATTTGCATAAGTCAGTTTGGAATTTAAACAATAAAAAATACAGCTCGTTGAAATTCAAAACATTTATTTGAATTTCGTGTCATCTAAGAAATACCAAAAAAAAAAACCTAAATGCAACACGTGCGCATCTCTAGTTGCAACCTCAATAGCAGCCTTTGCCTCTGCCACTGCCTCTGCCTCTGCATCAGCATCTGCATCTGCTTTAGCCGCAGTTGTCGTCTCGAATCTTTGTGGGCCTCCTTGTCATTGTCACAGCATCTCAGTAACACGAGTGCTGCTCGTGGGGTAAAGGGGCATGTGTGTGTGTGTGTGTGTGTGCCTCTTGAGCGGCTTGTTGATTTCTTTAGCGCATTGCTGCACATTTACCCAGAAACTCTAAAGAGCTGCACGACTGGGTGCGGCAAAGGGGCCAAAAGGGGGACGCAATGAGAAGCCGCAAAATGAGTTATTTCTTCTATGTTTCTAACACTTGAACTGCATTAACGTAAGCTGCGACTGCGACTGCGACTGCAACTATGACTGCCACTGCCACTGCGACTGCGACTGCGACATATGAGTGACACTCAGCACACTCGCCCCATTCGCCCTCTACCTGCCCCTATCCCCATCTCCCTCTCTCACTGTCTATGGTGTGTTGGCAAGTTTGAACTGCTGACAACGGTTCTGAGTCCAAAGTTGCAAAACAATTTCAACATTTGTTTGATGGCATCATAAAAAAATAAAAAAAAATTACAAAAAAAATGAACATTTGTTCATTAGCAGCCTTTTGGCATATGTGTTATTCTAATATGTTTTCACAACTAAACAAACTAAACATGCACACATACATTAACATATTTCACTATTGCTTTAATGATGTGCGCTAATTGAAAATATTAAAATTGTAAAACTGAAATGAGCATGTTTTTCATTTGATTCATACCAATACTGACTACAAAAATCAAAAAAAAAAAAAAGGATTTTTTCATTCTTTTTTTATTTAAATAAAACAGTTTTTTAAACACCAACTTTAAGCAATATTAAAAATTGTATTTCAGTTTAGAAAAATATCTGTTGGAACCAGTTCAACTAGTTCTTTTTTAAAGTCGAGTGCATATGCCAATTCATATGGAAAGAGTATTTTAAAAGAGTTCGTTTGCTGATTGAATTGAAAATATTTATTTTGTGGTGTATTTTAAACTCGTTCATTGCTGCTACTGCTGAATGACCGAAAAAGTGTTTGTCTAATCGAGTGGACACAAAAATGCGTCAAGGTCAAATTGTTTGTTGTTGTTGCTTTTTTTTAAATTTTCAGTTTGTTTGGCGGCACGTTTTATTGTGGCCAACAAAAGATCAACAACAAACAGCTGAAACTGCGCTACGCACACACGCACACACACACATGCACACTCACACACACACACACAAACAAACACACACAGGAAATAAATCAAGTTCGGCTTTTGGCCAAGCGACGAGTGTTGCTTGTTGTTGTTTGTTGGTTGTGGTTGTTGGCAAGTCTAGTGACAACAACAAATATTTGCCTTTTGACAGCTAATGGGCACATTTAGTGGCCGACCCTATGTCCAAACCAGTAAGTCGCCCATATTTATCAAGAGGGGCGTGGCGTGAACGGGCGGGGGAGTCTGTCCAAATGGCGCGTATTCGAAAGACAAGTCCAAAGACGAACTTAAGCGTCAAGCTGTCTGTTTAAATTGGCTAAAAGAGCCCACACAAAAACACACACACACACAAGTAGAGAGACTTACCGATCTAAAGCAAAGTGTGTGTTAGCGCATATTAAATCGAGACATACCTGAAAATAGATAGAAACCAAAAAAAAATATATGAAAAAGAATTGCAAACGATTCAAAAGTTGTTGCTAATTAAATTACTAATGCATAAATCAATTCAAAATGAGATTCTTAATAATTATGGCTTCACAATGATTATAAACTAGTTTTTTCCTTTTATAATTTATTTTTTTATTTCGCGCTCAATAACTCTTGAGATCGAAAACGTTTTTGGTTTTTTTTTTTCAGCTATTCAGTTCATAGATATATATATATATATATATATATATATATTTTATATGTATGTATTTGCTTATCTAGTTGTATATTGTCCACGCATAGGAAGTACAATTAAAAAGCCATCAATCAATCAAATTGTCACATTGAAAAGACTTTTTAACAGTTGAACAATATCTTTGCAGCTTCTGCTGTCTTTTTTCAACTTGCTAAGTCTCATCTTCAAAGACACAACTCGAGTTATGGTGACACTTTTGGCTACTATAAGCTTTAGTTTCAGTTCACCTATTGTTCCCATACAAAACACTTTTGTTTAAGACCTCTTAGCCCATTAACAGACTGCATAAATTGATGAATTAATTTTTGTCGACTTTTGTTTTCAAGCTTAGTTTTGTTTTATTAATATTTAGTCAAAGTTAGGATAGAATGTCTTAATAGCCATGCATTTGACTTATGATCACTCAAAAATTACAAAAGAAAAAAAAACTAATATAAATAAGTTTTTTTTTTTACGATATGTTACGTATTTTAAAAATATTATGATTAAAATTTATAAAAGTAATACACTATAATGAAAAGAAGAAAGAACATTGTAGTCGAGATAGCTCAACTTGGCAATACTCTACAGCCTAGTCTTTGCCTATATACCCAAAATGATAGCATATATTATCATATTCATAGCTGACCAATAGTAGATCAAGATATCTGTATTCTCGATCAGAAATATATAATGCTTTAAAATTTTTATATCCATGCTCATCTCTCTTAGTCTCTGGGATATATACGGAGCCAATAGTGGATACTTGTCCATAATATATATATATATATATATATATATATTGGGGTATTATGCTAACTTCTGACTGCTAAAGACTTCAATAAAGCACATTTTGCACATATTTATAAGATTGGACGTATAAACAAAGATATGATAATGTTATAGATAAGAATATTCTGGAGCTAAGTTCATTCTAGGGAACTATGACTGAATGATTAGAAAACTGATGTCAGCTTTTGTCATTTGTTGAGTCATTTCAAGTCTGCATAGTCAGATGCTAATGAACTTGTCATTGTTGGCTATTATTATTGCTGACTGCAGATCGAATTGCACGAGTGACACCACTTGGTCGATGAGTGTCGAACTGGGTATCGGATCGGACTACGAGGAACGCATATTTGTGCGCTGAGTCAGCGTTCTCGAGTTGGGACAAACGTGGTCGGTTTGTTGTTGGGTTGCGTTGGGCTGTTTGGGTTCAAGCAACTGAATATTTATCGGCACCTGTGGCCAAAATGAAAACGAAAACAACACCAAAATGTGGCTTATAAATGCCAAAGTAGTGATAAGGCAACTAGTTCCGAAAAGCAGAAAGTAATCATAAAATGTGGCAAGCGTAGCGGCGGCGGCGTCGTTAAGCGCCCAATAAGCCAAACCGGTTGTCAGAACCAAAAAAAAAAAAAAAATCAACACAAATATAACAACAAAAAAAAAAAACTACTTATACAAATAAAAGCCAAAGAAAATAAAATAAAGCAATTAACGTTTCTGGCCGAAAAGACTTGAGACAAGCGGAGGTGGCTAAGGAAGGGACAGAAGGGAAGCGATCTTAATGCATGCAAATGTCTGAATTATGCATTCAATTAAAATTCATTAGATCGCTAACCATCCCCCCCTCACCCCACGCATTGCCCCCTCTACACACAAAAATTTCGAATCGAAATTTCAAAAATGTAAATAGCAAAAGAATTGCTTAAAAATAATGTTCACGCAACAAGTAAATGAATCTGCTGTATGCAGATGGACTATTTGTTTGAGTGTATGCATTGACAGTTTGAGCAGCACAGCACAGCACAGAGCACATTGACGGCTATCGACGGCTATCAATGCCGCTGCAACACGTCATGTTGCCGCGCTTATCAATGGCTCGGCAACAAAAAAAAATTTAACATGAGACATGAGCAACAACAAACATAAGAAAAAAGCAGCACCAAATTATGCCAGCCATATAAAATGCGTGTGTGCGCACGTGTGTGCGTGTGTGTGCGTGTATGTACTGTGTTAGTTAGTTATATCTTATCTGCAATTGACTGGGTTTTCTTAGCTACAATGTATGTTGAGTGCTTTACATTTTTCACTTAATTGAAACGAAAACACACCAACAACATGAAGAAGAAGAAGAAGAAGAACAATACTAACTTCAATAACAACAACAACCACAACTGGCCGACTAAGCCAAAACATGGCTAAAACATAGCTAAATATTTCGGCATCAAATTGAAAATGCCATTCAAATTATTCAAGATATCAAAACTCAAATATGTGCTGGTTTTTACCCTTCCCAAGCTGAAAGCATCTTTCCTATTGTCAGCCATATTGTCAGATAAGATATATATAATATATATCCTACTGATAGTAAGTTGAAGTTTATATAGGCCACTTATTATATTATAAGATAACTGATAAAATATATTATCTGAACTGTGACTTCAAATGAGTGTCGAGTCAAATCAACCATTTGACTTATTTAAACTATTAAATATTACATTTTATAAATATTTCATTAAACAATGTTTTGAAACCATTTTAATAATAAGAATCCTGCACTTTTTAAGATATGTTATATTAAATATATATCATCAGCTGAGACTCAGTTAAAATCAGACAGTTTTAAAGGTGTTATATGAAGTGGAATGACAACTATTTTAAAATTCTGGGAGGTTATGAAATATATTTCTTATAGCCATCCCCAACTGAATCTTACTAACAGATTGAGGATGGTAATAAATCACCCATATATAAAAACGAATACACTGTGGAATAAAGATCTCAGATTAAAACTTATAAAAGATACGATTTTTTCTTAAATAATTTGGCAATCCTTTTCTTGTCTGACCCAAAATATAAGGGATATAATAAATCAAGAAAAAATCATCGCTTGTAGCAGATTTAAGAATAAGTTTTTGACTGGGAGGGCATTTGGAACTCGAACAGGTGAGATTTTTAGCTCTAGTTTCTGGTTTTACATTTTGTTTTGAGTTATTTATTTTGGTCGAATAAATTAACGCAATAGCAAATTAATAAATTAGCATAATTATGCATTTATTGCTGGCTCGTTTGTGTTTTGTCCGCTTCTGGCTTTTATGTTTTGTTTATCAATTAACTCACTCTCAAAGACCAATAAAAGTAAATTAAGTTTTTTCTTATGCTTTTTTTATTTTAATTTTTTTTATTAATTTCGATTTGCTTTAAATTTTTTTTTATATTTTTTTTTGTTGCATTTCTTGTTATTATTGGCAATTAACGCGCGCGAGCCTAAATTAATTCAAATTGAGCAGCAATTTCCCCATGAAAACCCATTTAAATATTTTCGAATGCTTTTAGATAGAACCCGTAAAACCCGGTGACACAACGTCATGCTTCAGTGTCAGTTCCAGCTTCAGCTTCAGTTCGAACTACAAGATGATGCAACTCCGGACAGACACAGACACAGACACAGACACAGACAGGGATGGGGAAGACTGACAAGATCCCCCCGATAGCATTTTCAACTGAAGGCTGGCATTCGAATTTGTTTCAATTTCCACGAACCGAAAACCGAAATGAAAGATTTATACAGCGATTATAAATTGGCGCATATTGACGAGTTGCAGCTGTTGATGTCACCCCAACCGCATCTGGTGGCAAGGCCACACCCAAAAATATAAAAAATTACTCTTTCCCAAGTCCCAACCCATGACAAATTTTAGATCATATCAGAATATCATAACCAATAAAAAGAAAGACAAACAGCTGCACCAATTGTGATTTATGTATAAGCATTTTGTAGCCCAATTTTCATATCTTATTAATTTGATTTTAATTAATTGTGAAAAATTGGTTTTCGCAACTGAGGAAAAACATACAGCAACAACTTTGTGTTACCATAAAAAGCATCGCTTAGAAATAGTACTGAACATATTTTTTGAGACTTTGAACAGTCATCTAGAATAAAATAACTTCAAAATACTTAGTTAATTTAAAACCATTTGTAAATAAATACATCAAGTTAGAAAGCTGTAATCGAGTACGCTCGACTTCAATATACTGTGAACCCAGCTGCTTGATATGTTCTTCCCTTTGCACCTTAAGGGGATATTATCTATATTCGCGAAACCGAAACATATATCTATAAAATGGAGGGTGTACCAGAACTTATATTTAAAATGTAAGGTCCTTGAGAGCAGACAAAGTCTTTAGATCTATTAGGACGCAGTATCTACAAAAATCCTCCATTAAAAATAATTTAATAATATATATAATGCAATGCAAAGATAATGGCGATTATCTTAGTATTCTCATGTTGTCTTAAAACTTCATCATAATTGCCATTTTTCTAGGCTGGAACTAATGTGAAAATTATCTATATTCAAACATTTGGATGCAGGTTGGCAACTCATTTTATGACTAATGCAATTTCAAATGTGCAAAATAGTTTGTCGAAATTGGGTTTGCTTTGTGAATGCCCTGTAACTGATTAAACGAGAAGTAAAGTATAAAATATTGGTTAAAGCGAGAATCGACCAATACACAAAAATATGTCTTTTAATATTAATCAGGTACTTAATTGAAGTATTGTGTATATTAATAGGCATGTGGAGATGAGAGTTCTCTGCCACAGGGTAGCTTTAGGTCGAGCAGAGTCTATGCGAGTCGAGATGAGGTTGGTCAGCTAGTAGTTAATTACAAAGACTGCTGCCACTGGGATGACACAATAGATACAGCGACTCACAGATAAATATATAGATAAATATCTAGATAGAAAGATAGATAGATAGACACCCACTCGACGCATTTGAGCATCGGCCATTTCTGCATTTTGTAATAACTAAAAGGCAATTTGTGACAGTTTCACTGTCGATGGGGTGAAGATGGGTTAGCGAGGAGAGGAGAGAAGAGGAGAGGGAGTCTCGCCTTATTGTATTTTTCTATTTTCAAGATTTGCGCAATGCAAATGCCAAACAATTATTATTCATAAGTTGAAACGAATGTCTGAGCGAGCGAATGCGTGTGTGTGTGTGTGTGTGAGTGTGTTTAAGTGTTTTGAGTGCCAGTGTGGCACATTCATTGTGGCAGACGTGCCAGATAAATATTGAATTACAAAAATAACCAGCAGCAGCAAGTATGATAAACAATAGCATCAACTGAAATTGGTTTACACCATTCGGAACCACTGTACAATCAACGCCGGCGCTCGATACGCTCGGTATTTTTATTTAGTCTATGGCGGGCATTACGTGGAACTCCGAATCGGATAACACTTATCCGGTTTTCGTGGCACTCCAGTGGCCAGTGTGCTCAAATACTTTTGTATCTTTTGCATATGTTTAGCCAATGTCTATGTTAAAATAATGAAGAATGCCACTCGACTCGACTCCGCTCAAGTGCCACTGCAGACAGCTTGCGTCTTTCTGCCACGACAATTGATTCGTGCCACAAAATCAACCATTTTGCCTCGTCTCCGCCGATGCATTCCAAACACATTTCGAGTTAAACCGATAAGCTTAATCAAAATGAGCTAATAAATCAACAATTACGTAACTGATAAAAAACCCAGCGTTACGTCACGCAATGACGTAAGAATGATATAGGATTAATGAGCATTCAATAGAATCAAAATTAGTTTGATTCTGGGCACATTTAATTAAGAATTAAGCATAGCTTCAGTTTTCACTGTCAGTTAAATTGAGACTAGAAAATGGACATGTGAAAAACAGGAAATAAATTTTAAAATGTTTCATTTTTTTTTCCTTTTTTTCACTTGACTTGCTATCAATTTGGCCTTCAGTCGATTATGGGCAACTCGAACTTGAAGTGGACACTTCGTAGAGTATTTAGCAGTCAGTGTTCTAATGCTAAATTGCTGCTCTTCTAATCCCCTTACGATTTTAGTTTTCATGTGATTTTTTTGTATCTGTTTCTGTTTGTTGTATTGTTTTTGTATCTTGTAGCTTGTTGGCGTTGCGCCGTTGTTGGCCAACTATTTATAGATGTTTGCTTCAGACTTGGCTATTACAAAATGCATATATCTCTTCTTCTTCCTCCTCTTGTTGTCAGTTGTTGGACGTTGGCCAGCTGTTGGCTGCTGCTCCTCTGCTTGTTGTTGTTGTATATTTGGCCCGATTTGGTATTAAATGGCACCCAAAAACAAAAAAAAAAGGGCAACTCTATGACTAATTGCTGATCCTAAAACAGCAGAACTCCCCTTGACCAACATGGCGGAAGCGTCGCATGTTGCCAATTGACAAAGCCAAACACTTTACACTTGCAACTTGGTATTTTGAGGCAGTTGGCGGGGATGGCTAAGAAACTGGGAAGGTTTCGTTGGGAGCTGAACTTAAGCTCGAGTGCCAAACGACAGACAACGGCAACTATTGCTGTTGTGCGTCGATCGCTGCAATTGTTGTTGCTATTTGTTCTGCATAATTTCAGTTAAAATTGCATCAGCTCGCAAATTCCAAGGCACTATATATATATAACAATATATATATACATATATAGTGTGGTGTGTTGCTGGAAGCATCAACAGCATCATCAGTAGCAACAGCAACACATGTGTGGCAACATCTTGTGTCCATATGTTGTACAAACAAACAATTGAGCAGAAAGCAACAGAAATGAACGCACTAAAGAAAGCAAGCAAAATGTAATTCATCTCAAGAATTGATTTGCTGAGAAAAAGCAAAAAAAAAAATTTTTTAAAAATCAACGCAAAAGAACAAGAAAATAATGAAAAGGAAGAGAAGACAAAGACAATGCTGTGGCACTTATTGTTATTGTTGTTGTTTTGTGGCAACTGTTTGCTGTCTTTGCAAATATTTTGACAGAAAGACAGACGTGTGGAGGAAGTGGGGAATGTGGGGTAAAAGACACAAAACCTGATGACATGCAGGCCACATATGTCAGTCCTATATAGATATAGATATAGCTATAGATATAGCTATAGATACAGAAACACTCGCACTTATATAGATACATATGCAGGCGCAGTTGTGCAGATACATTTGTATCTGCTAGCTGTGATTAGCGTATAATAGCTAAATACAGCGACAACACCTAAAACTTTTACTATTTGCAGTCAGCAAGACAGCAGTTAATAAGGCTAAACATCCCACACAACACACACACACACAAATATATATGCGTGTGATCAGATATACTTTCACATGTAAATAATAAAATGTTACCGCAGTTTATAACAGGTGATCAGCTTATTTGCCGTTATCCCACTCACACTCTTGCTTGACTCTGTTAAGCTAATCATGTAAATGATCTTATCAGTTATTGTCTGTTAATTGAAATGCTATCCTTATGCGCTGTTAAGCTTTCGTTTAGTTTTTACGCTAAACATAGCAGCGTATTCTCTGCATTCTCTGCATTCCTTTTGCTGTTAGTTAATCTGTTAACCTGTGCATTTGCGTATTCTGTAAACATAATGCGCATATTGCGCATACGCCGGATGTTACCAAATGTACGCCTATCGCTAGCATGGGGAACTCTGTGTTGCTGACTGACCCCATTCGATGGCCTGCTCTTAATTCAGTTTTATTCTTATTTTCGTTCTGTTTTCTTGCAAAATACATTGTAATTGCTTGAGCAGGTCAGATAAGGCGCTGGTTACATCGACTACTAGTAAATGTAAATAACGTTTTTTATTGAGTTTTTTTTTTTTTGGTTGTTATTTTATATTTATTGAAATGTTAATTTAAGAAATTATTTCATGGCAAGACGACAGCGACGTTGACTTCTTCGACTACATGTCATTAACACGCTGATAAGAGGCTATCAGCCATTAGCTATCAGCTCATTATGATGGACACAAACGCACACACACACAGATATATATATATATATATATATATATATATATATATATATACACGTGTCATGGAAAACAATCAGACCTTTTCATAATTGGCAAAAAAAATCTATGTATAAAATTTAAAACGGGAAAAAAATTAATTTAATTATGTATTCCCAAATAATAAATAAATCAACCTATAAAAATATATATTCCGTCCTTGTTTTTTTAATTTGGACTATGATAACCCCCTTGACCCATAATGTAGCTCAATGGCGTTTGGCCTGGCAGACAAAATAATTGTTTTTCTTAATTTAATTGAAGCCAAGAATGAAAAAGAAAGAAAATGAAACAGTAACGAAAAATTATCGCAATCAAATCTGGTGTCATTCCAATGTATGTATGTGAGTGTGTGTGTGTGTGTGTGTGTAGGTATGGATGTGTGTGTATATTTTATAATTTGGGACCATTATGAAATTTTGACTTTGACTAACACTGACTCAGTTGCCCTCTAATGTTGTCTCTGTCGCACAACATAAGTTGTGCGTACACACAAGTGTTCTATTCTTAAACCATCCCCTCGCCACCAATAACCCGCCCTATCCCTGCAAACCTTGTTCAGTTTTCAATAGTTTTTTTTATTAATTTGTTACAAACTAGCAAAGGTCAACATCAAAAGGTGGAAAACTCTTCCAGCAACAACGAACGCTTTGAATATATTTATGTGTATATAGAAAAATATAGTTTACATTCCAAACAGAGTGTTGTTTGTCTTGTTTTTGCTGTTTTTTGTTTTTGTTTAATATTTATGTATCTGTCATGTAAAATAGATCAAGTTCGTTGTTGCTGTTGCTGTTCGTCTCGTGTGTTGTGTCATCTACATAAGACAAAAACTAGATCATCATGTGTGTGTGTGTGTGTGTGTGTGTGTGTGTGTGTGTGGATGCTCTAGGTACGATTCTTGATGCTTTGCCAGATGTTGTTAAAAATAGCTAAAAGAATTCCAGATATATCCCTTTAAATAATAATGTTTTTTTTTATATTCTCAACTCATAAAGTTGAATATTTAATTGCCTTTACAACATCAAATTTTTATTAGCATTTATATCATTATCTGATATAATATTGTTCTCAGGTGCCTACGCTTGAGAAGGATATTTTTGGCAAATGGGTTTGTTACTCTTAGTAAACTTTACTAGTTTGGCCAAAGAGCGATCTGAAATTTCGATAGCAAAATTAAAATTAGAAATGCCGTAGCTTAATAAAATAAATGAAGATTATTTGTATTGACAAATTACCAACCGGAGAATTACTAAGCAATTAACATGTGATTATCTGTTTCTCCGTAAGTCTTATTAATATATTTATCTGATAATTTATTTTTTGCACATTAAAATATTTTCAAATATTTAAAATACTCTGCAGGTTTATTTATATGTCTACCTACGAACATTTTTTATCTGTACTGCACAATGTTTTTTTATTTAGTTAATAAATAATATTGCACATTATTCAGCACATTATTCAGTATATTATTCATAGGTAATGCAACGATCGGTCGATTAAACATGTTAACTTGATTTTAGCTTGCGTTCGCTTTTCAGTTTGTTTAATTCAGTTAATATTTTAGCGGTCAGCTGTTACTCACCTTGGCATTGAGCAGCTGCGCATGGCAGGCGTTCAGTACGAGGACAACGGCGAAGAGACGCCAGAGCAACGACATCGTCTGTCGCTGACGGATCGTCGCAGCCGTCGCTTGGGATCCCGTTGATCCCATGGCTTGTGTGTGTTTTAAGCGCGGGTTTTGTGGATTTGGCAGCGATTTGGCTTTTTTAATTTATTGATTTTAACTGTATGGGGCAGTGTTTTGGGGTAATTCGTATTCGAGGTGTTGTCCTCTGATGCGATCGATGTGTTTTGGCGTAAGAAAAAAAAAATAAAAAAGGTTACGATGTTTATGGCACTGCAAGAAATGAGGAATACGAAATTTCAGCTATTGTCAACGGGCCACCAGAGCCAATTTAGGAACTGACGAAATAATAAACGCATGAGCTGCATCAGCAGAAAACCAAATAAAAAAAAAAAATAATAAAAATAATATAAAACATATTTCATGTATGAAACCAAAAGCTGCCGGCGCAGGAAAAAAAAAACAAAAGTAAGACAAGTCAAAACGCGAATTCGTCAGAAAACGCTGGCTGAGAAAACAGATAAAGAAGACGCAAACAGAGCAGAATACAGGAATGGGATAAACTGTGGACAAGCTCAGGCTTACGCAGAAGCTGCCCGAAATTCCTATAACAATTCATACTTTTATTTCATTTTTGTTTATATTATTATTATTATGTTCGTTTTTTATATTTTTTCCTAGTATTTTGTGCTTTTCTTTGGTAGATCTGCGCGAATTTGGTGTTTGTTTCTTTGCATTTGGATTGCGTTTTACATTTCGCGCACGATATTCAAAATATTAGAAAATTTTTGTCGGTCACTTGTTTGGATATGGTTCGGCTTTCGCTTCCTACTCATTTATATTTTTATATATTTATTTTGTTTTCTTCATTTTATGCAATTTATTTGACTTGTTCATAGATCCGGACTTTTGACTGTGCACTTTGTTGGTTATTTCGTGGTTTTTAGTTTTTCTTTTTCAATTCTTAAGCGAAATAAAAATAATAAAACGACATCAATAAAAGCCAAAAAATTAGCAAAAGCCAAGAATTATTTTCTTGCGATCCTACGAACGAACGCGCGCGTTTCCTTGTCTGTTTTTTTTATATCCTTTCTGGCACCAGAACAGTAAAAAAATATATTATTTATATTATTTAGCACTTTAAGCGAACACTTTAAAAAAATATACTGTCCAAATTGCACATAAAGAACAAGAACAAGAAGAATATGAAGAAGAACAACAACGAGAACAGAAATCAAGAGAGACAGCCTGGCGGCCCAGGCGAATCACAGTCGAATGTGCTTTCGCAGGAAACAGTGTAACTAACGTACCGAAAATTGTGCGACCGTCTCGTACAACGGCGCGCAACCGAATGTAGAAGTGGAAGAACTTCAACACGAAAGCCGCTGCACCGTGGAAGAAATAGCGTCACGAGCAGCTTGCGAACACGACAGCAAACAGCCGAAGAAGCCCGAAGCGTTAACATGTGCGCGCACACACTCACGCACACACCCAGAAAGACTACGCACACAGAAATGCTCACTGGCTTAAGTGCTGCAGCCAACAGGCAAAACTTGAACGTGAGAGTCTACCGTGGTGCAATGGTGCCAAATATTTGTATGCCATCTGCAGATTTGTAGCAAACTTTCAACGTCTCTGCCCAATAAGGATTATAATTATTGTTAATGCATACTTAGGCAAAATGTATATGTAAACTTCATTTGAATAGCTAACTTAAAATGAATAAATGCGAAATCAAAATATGCAAATATTTATGCACAAATATAAATTGTTGTTACCTAAACTGAGTCACTGTTCGTGCCGTGGGTGGCTTTCATTGCTGCGTCGCTTCGCTTCGCGTCGCGTTGTTTATCGCAGCGCGCTTGTGCAACTGGCTCTTCTCACATTTGTCGGTAAACAGGATGCAAAGTTGATGCTCTGCACTTTATTCGCCTCATGGCGAAATGAGAGAAATGGTTGTCTGTGTGTTTGTGTGTGTGTGTAAGTATGCTTCAGGGCCTGGGCCTGAACCAGACAAAGCCCCACTTCGTATTCTTTATCGCTGCCAGCTGTAGGGAGCGGTCGCACATTTAACTGGAACGACGACGACAGCAACAAATGCAACGCTGCCGCTGCCGACGTTCACGTTATGTTGCTGCTGCAGCTCTGTAGGTCAACTGATATATTGGCGTGAAGAGGCCAACACCAACCAAAAAGGCAACCCAAATGCAGCACCCACTGATAGCGCACAAACAAACACACAAATGTGTGTGTGTGTGCCTGAGTCTAGATTTGTTATTTGTGTTACGGTCGCCAGATGGCGCTGTGTTAATGCTTGCATTTCTTGTTAGTGTGACGCTTTCTCATACCCTGGAATATTAAAGTTACACATAGAAAGAATCATCTTTAACCCATTAAGTATATTCATTCCCTTTCAGCATTAACATAAGAGTCAATCTAGCCATATCCGTCTGTCCGACCATCCCTCCTTCTGTCTAAACGCAGAGCCTTGATAAGCTATATCATTTGTAATATTAAGTATTAAGTTTGGGAATATCGATACATATCAGTTATCGATGGCAATAAAAGACATAATTTTAAGGGCACAGCGTTTGAATTGATATATAACATACCTTTACATATTATTAATGAATTTTAAAAAATTTACTAAGATTAAACATTCAATACCCAAGTTCTGGTCCAAGACGTATTCCTTAATGGATCTCAGTACGATCAGTGAACGAAGCATGCCTTTATATCGTATATATATTTATATATATATTTATGTGTGTATTCTGCATCGGTCCGCTATCTGTGAATGCGTTTATATACACATATACACTTTCACGCACACAGTAATATTTCCATTCATAAGACCAAACTGTATTTCCGTATATATATATATATATATATATATATATATATATATATATATATATATATATTAGTTTTAAACGTCACAATTAAACTGGATAAATACATTTAACAACTGGGCTGAGGGCAACTGATAGTCGAGCACACTATATTGGGGCATTCGTACTTGTTTTATTTTCGTCTCTCATCGAACACCTTATTGGGAACAGCTTTGGAGTTGTTTGCATTTCACACGAAGAAAACAAATACGACGAACATAATCGAACATCGATCATGGAATACCCTACTAAGGTATATTATTTACCCTCCTTTTATGATAAATGCTAATTCTTCTTTATAACTAATATACCCGTGCCAATCCACATGACGAGGTGGCAGTAGAGACTTATAAGAAAAGTGCAAAATGTGAGAGTTTCTTCTATTGGTTCTTTTATATCTTCTAACAAACAATATTCACTTTCTCTGATCTGATCTGATCTGAGAAAGAATTATATGCAAAGTATAATTTTACTTTACTTATACTTTACATTACAATAAAAATTAATTTGTTAAGAAGCTAACATTTATTGCATTTCAGTTATACCAAATTCTATCTATTAAATTAAACAACAAATTTTGTATCTTATCTAATGGCTAAAAATAAATATGGTAGCTATAGTTTATGCAGTTATCTTTGGACCTCAGCTTAACATAATTGTTGCAAAAACAAAACTATTATCAATAAAAATACCTTTGTTGGAGAGTTTTAAAAATTCATTAGTAAAACGCATCTGTTTTTCGGCTAAATCTAAATTCTACAAAATTAAAATAGGTATTGCTATTAGAATATCTTTCGTTTATTAACAATAATAATGCTGCTTAAAAATCTAAGATTTAAGCTGAATAAAAATCCCTCTTTTTCTTTTTTCGATTTCTAATCGAGTAAAATTTTATAATTAACATAAAAGTTGCCAGATGAATAAAATTGTATTTGCCAGATGACTTTTAATTTGAAGCTGAATGTACAAAATGACTTAATTGGCTGGTTGCATTTTGTGTTTTGGCCACGATCATAAATATAAGCGCTGACACATTTAAGCAGCACTGCCCTGGCGAATTAGGAGCAGCGCCTGTCCGCCCAGCTGCCACACACAGCAGGCGGGCTTCCCATTGGCGCCTCGATGCCAAGGCGTCCGCTGAGCGCATGTGCCAACCCCAGAAAGGGGCATGGGCCAGTGCCACCCCTCTCCCCCCGTTGGCTAGCTAACTGGCTGTGCTGGTGACTTCGTATCGCGGCAGGCAACGACCAATCGAAGCGTTGCCTTTTTTGCGCCCAGCAGCTCGAGCCAGAGCCCGAAAGATTTGGTTTGTGTGTAGCTTCCGTTCCTGATAGCAACGCGAGTATAAAAATAATTTCCGATGAGCACTTAATTACTATATGAAAGATTATGCAAATTGTTATTTCTATTTGCTTTTGCTATTGCTGCTTTTGCTGTTACTATTGTTGCTGCTGTTAGTGCGACCTGTCCTATCAGCGAGGCGCCAATCCATTTGGGTCAGTCTGACCAAGAACAGCGGCTATATACCAGCATCTATATATGTATGGATTTGTATATACATTATTAATGTCTACTCCTAAACAGCTTTGTCTTCCGACTACGTTCAAAGGTGGCCGCAGCTTATCTCTACCACAAAAATTTGTATTTATAGATTCATATTCATATTCATATTCAGATATGAATGAAATTGCAAAAGCCACAAACATTATGAAAGAAATATTAAAGAAATGTTATCAGCTCATCAGAACTGAGGAAAAATCGCTGCAATTCACACCCCAAATGTAAAGGCCAACGAAATTCACCACACTTGCTGTGGCCCCTGTTAACCATGTTGAGCACCCGCCGCAACAGTTTGACAGCAACTGTAAAGCCGCAAAGCTCTTCAGCCAAGTCAATTGACGTGTGCTTTTGCTATTTCAGCTTTTTACCGAAGTTTTTAAGTTTACTCGTATTACCATTTTTAGCGCTATCATTGAATAAACTTCAGCGATTTCTTTATTCTTCCTCGCATTCCCCTCGCTTTAACGAATGTGATGGCAAAGCTATAATCAAAGTGGTATTGATTTTAAAAATCGGTTCACTTTTGACCAAGTAATAAGTAATTAATAATGAAACAACGAAATAGTCTTCGAGTTGATTTTTGGGCACATAATTCTTAATTCGCCATAAATTGTACTTTTTAATTTAAAATCAGTATTTTACATACGTTTAAGCAATAATTCCTTAGGCAGCTATAACAACTATCCCATATAAAAAAAACGAGTTCTAAAACGGACGAAAACGAAAGAAAAATAAAAACAATAAAAGAACTAAAACAACACTAAGTTTGGTTCAAATATTTTGTTACACTAAAAAGTTGTTGATATGGTACCTAAATGATATAATTTTCCGATCCAACCAGCTTCATTTAATGTACCGACTGCAGCAAAAAAAAAGGGCCAAGTGTTAAGTTTCAAAACTTAGGGATTAGACTATATGGCTTCATAGAATCGGCTAGTGATTTTATCAAAATATGATTTAATTAAATATGTATAATAAATATATATAGCTTTACAAACTACAGACAAAACTGTAATACACACATAGCAAAAACTGATGTACATAATTAAAGATTGAATGCAATGGTTAAAACTTTCAAAAGATTTATTTAATTGAATGAGTTGATTTTTGCAGTATCCTTTTTTTTAAATACTAATTAATTGTATTCATCTATCTTAATCGAATCGAAATGATTTAATTTATTTTCAGAGCACCTTTTTTTTAGCATGGTACCACCCACATTATTCATGACCAATTATTCACTTCACTTCAAATTCACCCATTTGGAAAATCCTTACACACATTTGATTCAGGAGTGCAGTTAAATAATTGAATTTATTGAGTTTTCCATTAAAATAACATCTGTATGATGAGTAAAGCACGTTTTTCGTAATCCAAATGTATTCACTTATTCCACGTAAATTTAAATCAATTCAATCGTAATTAACAACGATTCTTAAACACTCAACTACGAATGAGTGCACTCATATTTAGTATTCGCCATTGCTTGCTGTCTCTTTTCCGCTTTCGTCAGCTAATGCAAAACAAATTCATTCATAATTCAATGAAGAACGCAACTAGGAATTGAGTGGATTGGGAGTAAAGCGGTTGATTGGGTGGGGGGGGGGGGGGGGTAACGCATTCATTTTATAGCAAGTCACGTGTTTGGTTTGCGGCAACATGTTGTGACACATAAAGTGTTTATTTTGCTTGTTTTCTTCTGAGTTGATGTGAATTTGTGTGTGCTTGTGTGTGCTGTGTGTGCTGTGTGTGCTTGTGTGTGCTGTGTGTGCTTGTGTGTAATTCCTTGCCGCGTAATCCTCAACTAATTGTCGCTGTTAATAACTTGGAAGCCAAATAAAGCTGCAGCATCTATTTTTAACATCAACACAATATGCCACTTCCCATTCCTGCGAGATGTCCATTTGCAAATATATATAAGCTGTTGCATGCCACCTGTCTTTAACTCGTTCCCCTCCTCAATTCGGTTGGGTCACACAACTTTTTGTATATGCAACCACAGATGTAACCTATCCCGTCCACAGACCACTGCACACTGGTTTCATGCCTAGCAAAACGGAGTTAAAATATAGGAAATTTATATATATTAATTAACTTTCCATTCCTTAATGATGTCAAGACATGACTTTCTGACGCCTTAAGGTATGCAATATTTAAATATTTAACGAGAATGGTTTAAAAGCACCAAATATTCTAGGTATGTTGATATGTGATAGATAAATGGAGAAATTTCCACAATGAATGATATTTGGGAGCAATGATAATGAAGTACATGTGTACTATTGGTCGTAGGAGGAAGAATATAGAAGTTAAAATAGTGAACTTACCACACTCAAAACAATACAAGCTAGAATAAATTAATTTCAAAATTTATAAAAAAAAAAAGTTTTTATATTTTTCAGAAAAAATTATTTAATTTTTACAATAAATAACCAATCTGAAATTAAAAAAATAGTAAGTTTATATATGTAATATCTGAAAATACTTTTGTTGTATATATATCAAAGATATTTTAAATTAAAGAAAATCACTGTTTAAAAAAAAAACCACAAGTTTACCTTTTAGGGCAATTTTCTAAACTATTCTTAAATATAAATATTTATCGAATAATACAGGTGTTCTTATATAGACATATAATAAAAACTTTTTAATATTAATAAATTTTTATAAGCTAAACTTGATGAAAATATAAATTACATTTTTAAATGTGCATATATTAAAATTAATAAATTTTTTTTTTATTATAGTTTTTGTAGGACGAATAAACTTGTAAAGAATAATCGCACAATAATTGTATTAAATCCTCAGTTAGTCAACTACAATTAAGATATTTTGTTTATTATTACAAATGTACCCACATAGTCAAAGTAAATGCACAAATTGATAGAGCTGTAATTTGTAATTTTTAGAGCAAGGATAAATTGAAAAGGATTTTTTAATTAACTTATATTAAGCCATCTGCACATTCCCATGAAATGTCCCCAATGATATCGAAAATTACGAGGTGACAAGCGACAAGGATTACAAGCTAAACCCAGCTCTTCATGATTCATCAAATATTCATGTGGCTTGTGTCAATGTGCCCTTTTCGGTGACTCCCAATGACACCAAATTGGGTTATCCGTTGTGGTTGAGTCTGGTGAATTCTTTTGACACACTTTCTGTGTTTTTGTTTGGCTTGGCAATTGCATAATGCTGGGGGCTTTTGACAAGTTTACTGTGTATACCACTGGCCTGGTTGTTGTTGAATGGTCTAAAAATGGTAAATTGTCCTGTCGGCTAAGCGATTTGTTACCTATTTTCATTTGTAATTTTGTTAACAACTTGGTAACTGACTTCCAATTGTTGTGCAATTGCAAATTGTGTTGAATGGGAAATGTGAAGCAATTTCAATTTAAAACGCGGCTCACTTTGAACTTTCGTTTTGCCCACGTCCGTTGGCCGTGGTAACGTGCCCACACACACACACACACACACACACACACACACATACCCACACGCGCCTCTCCCTTACTAACTGTATATGTGAAGGCTCAACTGCTTTTAGCTTAATTAAGCGAGACAGGAACGTAGCAGCTTTATCCACAACCATGGCATTTATAACACCATTGACTTTTGGCTATCAATTTAATTGACGAGTCTTCCATTTGGACAGACATGTGCGGCAATCGTAGCCATCGAAGCCGGCTTGGCAGCTCAGTTGGTCCAAAAGGTAACCGGCAACAATCACAATTGTTACACACAATGCAGGCTGGCCAACAAATGGGATTTACTTGAATGTCCTCTTGCAAATGTGATTATCTGCTAAGTTTCGATTTATTTTTGTACTTTTAGAAATATATATATAAGTGTTCTTTACATCTATATTTATATTTATATATAAATGGAGACAGCTTTGCCTAACTTAAAGTATAAAAAATAATTTCTATCTTAGGAAATCCCTTTCGGTCTTATGTCCCATTTTGGCTGGGCAAAGTCTAAAACATAATCCATCCGCTAAGCGATCTTATATTTCTCCATTCTCTTCCAAGTATTATAAATAATATGCTGCAGCGGAATGCAACCATTGCTGAAAAATGCAGTTATAAGTTTAGTTTTTGGAAAATTTTATGGAACTTAGTAACGTTCGAAAACCAGGAATACTGCTCGAAATCCTGGTCTCCTCAACCAACATATGACATCAGATCCAATCAAATCAATCAGTCTACTTATGCTCTACTCGGCTCAAATGAGGTTAAAGATATGGGCCAAATGCTACGTAATTTGGCATTTAGCTGTTAATTTTAATGCTCAAAAATTCATCAATGCGTCGAGATCAAAACACATAGGTCTATCTATATATATATATATATATATATATAGATATTTATAAAAAATATACAACATCTTTTGTGAAAAGAACAACAACAAGGAAACATCCAACTAAAATAATTTGGAAATCTTACTCAACTCTTTTGCTATTAAAATAAATGTTGTTTATGTTTATTTGCTGCAAGGTAATTAATTGGCTACAGACAGGCAAATACATTAGGGGTATTAACGGGGAGTAGGGGTACTCAAGCAGGTGTCTCGCTGTTCCTCTCACTTTCTGCCTTGGTAGTTTTCTGTATGTTTGTTTTATCTGCAAAGTAATTAAAAGGTTATTGCCACGTTTGAGAATTAGGGGCATTCAGCTGATGGGCGCTGTTTGTCACCTGTTGGCCTTTTGTATTACTTTTGTTGGTATTTGGAGCATTTTGGTAAATGCAGGTGTAAACAAAGTTAAATCAAAAGTAATAACATTTCTGACCCTCTGCACCCCCGCTGTCTGCTGTTCACCTTCATCATTTTCAGCTTCCACTCATTCATTTATTTTGTTTGTAGTTGTTTCTTCTTATTCTCTTTTAAATCTAAACAAAACCCGATGTTGCCAAACGGAGAGTCGTAAAAACTGAGCGCAACTGGCACAGCAAATTATTATTATAGAAAAGCTACAAAATTGAAGAAACTTTTTAGCTAATTAAATCGACAGCTACTTTTTGGCCGCATTGTTGCCAAAGAAGTGAAGTGCATTGAGCAGAAAACTTTTTGGCTTACAAGTTGAAAATAATTTCATTATTGATGTGACTAGTGATTGTTTAAAAGTTACATTTTTAGTCTAACTTAATCATTTATTAGCGACTGCAAGTCAAACTAATTTCAGATTTGAGTTACAATAATAATTAGAAATTAAATCTTATCCTTATTAATAAATAAATAAAAAAAAATTATTTTTTTAAATTTGCCCGAAGTATGAAAAAATTTCATTTTCTTTTCCATAATTTTAAGTAAGGTGGCAATTAGAGATATATTCACCTATCTGAAATAATGGCTTAAAGGTCCACGTAAAAAGCACTCAACTTGACAATAAATAATAATACAAATTAAATATATATTGGACTTTGGATGACTTCGGCTTTGGATGATATCATTTTCATTTTTGCACTCCGTAGTTGCATCGCATTCTCAAAAATTTCACGAGCCAACTTATTTTCAGTTTTTCCGATTGACAGTCAACCTGTTGCATGCCACGCGCTGCTAAAACTCCAACAATTTCTACATTGGGGGAGGTGTAATATCATCGACCAAAGTCAAAATCAACTCAAATTGCTTACTTATAATGCTGCAACAAAATAAAATCAAACATTCAAGATTAACGTTTCTCTGAATATACTTGAACATTTCAAAGAATTCATTACAAAATGCACAAATGCCAAATTCCTTGGAAATCGAAGGAAAAATTAACTCAGTTTTGATAATTTTGTTAATGAGAACCAGTAATGCCTGTACAAAATATAAATGAGTGGCACATGCAAATGTTGCATGCCACGCGCTGCTGAAACTCCAACAATTTCCACATTGAGGGAGGTACATAATGCTGCCACAAAATAAAACCAAACACTTAAGATTTACGATTTTCTGAGAATACTTGCATTTCTCATAGAATTTATAACAAAATGCTGAAATGCAAAATTCCTCAGAAATCGAAGGTAAAATCAACTAAGTTTTGAAAGTGTTGTTAATCAGTTAATGCTTATTATACAAAATATAAAATGAGTGAAGCATGGCCGGGGAATGTCAAGGGGGAGAAGGGTATCGGGAATAGACGTCAAAGTAAAACCTGTGAAGGTAAGCCTGGCTTTCCCTAATGCCAAGTCGATAGCAACCGCTGCAGCTGGATTTCAAAAGCAACCAGGCAACCATTGTAGGCGGCAAGTGGCAAGTGGCAAGTGGCAATTGGTAAGTGGCAAACAGAAAGTGGCGATGAGCGCGTGATATAATAAACAATTTTAATTTTCCCATGGACCACTCATTTATTCAAGAATTTTAATTTCTATGACTGCTGACGATTTGGCGTTTATATTTCAGAGCCAAGTTTATGTGTACTTCTAGTCAGTGGTCTTAGCTTTGTACGCAAAACAAGAGAAAATCTTACAAAGTCAATCTTAGCTAATATTTTTTATATATCACACAGATATGTTATATATATATATAACCGATAGCTAGCAGATGTTTGCAATTAGCTGCTGACGCCTTTTCTATCTCTCTCTCTCTCTTTCTGTCTATTTTTATATATATTATATATAGAATATTTGGCCACATCTCTGTTGGCCTTTTGTAGCCATGACTCAGACGGCCTTGACACGTGCTCATCACTGACAGCCGCTGCAATCAAAGCAGCAACATCACAGCGAACATCAAAAGATTTGATCAGATTTCAAGTCGAGCGCGCAACGGTAAAGCCACAGTCGACGCTGCTGTTGACGTTGACGTTGATGTTGACGTCGATGTCAACTGTGCTGCTGGTTGTTGCAGCCATTCTGTGCTCATCTGCTCACCTGCTGTCTTAGCACCCCGCTGTTGCTCTTCTTCTCAAAGTATTTATTTAATTTTCCCCTATTCGCAGAGACAAATCCATTTTTGTTGTTGTTTGTTTTATTGTCGTTCGGCTTTATGCGAAAGTTTTTGTTGCCAACATTTAAAACATTGGCACTTTCCTTGCCCTTGTCATTATCACTTTTTGGTTCAAGTATGAACATGTGACACTGCAAAGCTCAGCTAATTGTTAATGGCCAAATATCATATAGAGACGACTTCCAAATGACTGCAGTCAAAGCTCAGCTAAGTTAAGAATAAACCTCACATGGATCCGCTCTACAAACGCTGCAAAGCTCAGCTATTCTAGAAGAATAAACATCACATTCTTAGAAGAATAAACGTCACATGAAGTCGCCCTACAAACGCTGCAAAGCTCAGCTGTTTTAATATAAATAAACATCACATGGAGTCGCCCTACAAGCGACTCCGTTAAGATAAATAAACATAACATGAGGTTGCCTTACAAGCGGCTTCATATGTATTTAGGTTTAAGATTTTTGTATAAAATAAAGAAATGCTCATGTTATTATTATTATTATTTTTGTTTCGTTTCATTTCTTTTCTTTTTTTGGAGCTAAGTTTCTGCTGCCCATTTCCGGTTTCATGTCCATTTTAAAATTTTAATTTCATTGTGAGTCACTCGTTGCCGCCGCCGCCGACGCCGCCGACCTTTGACCGTTGACGTAAACGCCGCTTAAGCTTAAGATAATCACGTTTATTATCATTATCATCGCAGGTATCGGTAAAGTGTAAAGAAAACAACAAAATTCGTGTTTCGCATATTAGCCGATCATTATAAATTCAACATTCCACAAAATAAAAATAAATAAAAGAAAAATGTCGCACCTTAATATGTTAATATAAAAATAATTAATTAAAATTATATACAAATTATATTTTATTTAGTAATAAGTATAAATATTGTGTCGAAAATCATCCAACAATTTTAATCACTAATTATACTTTTCAAAAATATATTTTAAAAAGTTTAACTTCATTAACTGTCTAGTTAAGTGTTACTTATACACACAATTACACGCTGAAAATTAAACATAATTTTTTTCTAAATTTACCCATGACGACAAAAACACAAAATTAAGTGCAATTTTCTTCTGAATTTATGCACAAATATGTATATAAAAGGTCAGCTCAATGCAAAAAATTATGGGTAGCCACCCAAATGCATAGCTCATACATATGTATATATATGGGTATGTATGTATGTATGCGACCCCTCCAGATGTTGTGGGTTTAAATTCATTTGTTCTCCCCTCGCCATTCTGTGCAATGTCAACGTGAGCGAAGCCGTGAAATGTGAGTGGTAAAACGTGAGGAGCAACTGCTGTTCATATTATGACAAGGTGGTCTAGATACGGGAGGGTGGAGGGGGGAAGAGTTTAAATAAAGCAAATACCATAGTTGACTGAAAAGGTCAAACCACCTGGTCAATGTCTATAATTAAGAACAGTAACAGCGCCGACGCCGATAAAGTACCATCGATGTCCCATTTTAATTGAATACGTAGAATAAATAACAATGCAGAGAGCAAAACTGTGTGTCAAAACTGTGCATCTAGAAACTTAATCATGCTTCAGAACACACTCCTCTTATTAATTAAGAAAATTCTTTTTAAAGTTACATACGAAAACATGGAAATTGGCATACAATTTTGTGCTTAGAATGCATAAAATGCATAAAAACAACAATTATTATATATATATATTATATACACACTTCCACTATATATATATATTATATACTATATAGTTCTCAGTTTTAGAAAATTCGTTCCAAGTGCTTATTATTCAGAATGCATATATATAGAAATATATATAGAAGATTGTGTCATACCAATAGAGCTTTACTTTCCCCAATTCCGGACTACAATTAACTTTTACTTAGATAACAAAATTTTATAATTTGAAAGTTTGTTTTTAATGTGTGTAGTTGTTAACTTATTTGTTGCTAATATTCATAAAATTTCATTAACATATAGATATTATTTGAATAAAATAAAAGTGTCCTAAATTTACAAATTGTTTCTCAAAATAGGAAAAAAATAAAACTTCTTGTTTTCAGCACGGTTTTCTACATTTTTTATTTAATCTTTGATTGTAGCCTGATTGATGGTTGTTGAGTATATTAAAGTCAGTTTGCTCTGCATCAATGGTAGCTTTAACGGTAAATGCAATGGTATTGGGTACTTCAGATGCAACACCCAAATCGTGACTAGAGCATCATCGTCATCTTCATCATTAGCCTGCTCAAAATCATCATTATCACTATTATCATCGTCGTCACAAAACTATTCATGTTGTGCGCGACATACAAATGGCACACACCCACAAAACCACACATCCACACTCGTACACCCACACAACACACTCACAAATTTGCACACATGCATTTTTTTTTATTTCTTTCATTGAGTTATCTCGAAACCGATATCCAAAGCGCTTAGAGAAATTTCCACATTAAAATTCAACTGACAAACCTCAAGCGAATTTTTTATATATGTGTATATATATATATGTATATGTTATATATTTAAACTGTAATTTTCTTAGTGAATATATACTTCTAAGTGGGGATAGCAATTATTTACTTGTAAACTCCGAATACATATGCTGGTCTGTGCCCGCGTCAGACAAATTTGTCAAAATTGGGGTGCTACATCTACTAGGAAGCTGGAATATCGATCATGAAAATCGTTTGCTGATAACTCCCTGTTGAGATCGATCATAATATTCCGACTCCTAAAATCTATACACTTGATGGTGTTAATCGATTAAATATTAATACCCTAATTGGACCGCTCACACTCCCTACCCCAAAAACCATAAAAGATTATTGAAAATATATAGTTACCAAACTGAAAAAGTAGGTTACCAAGAGCCCAATTCCTCAAAAAAAAAAATTCCTCATTTATAGATTATTACGATCTTCCATCAAAAATTGTTATTTGTCAGAAGAACAGTTTTTGATACACTCATGTAAAATGGATAAATCTGGTAGTTGTTCAAAGTTCTGAAACTTATACAATTTGTAATTTAAGTCTCAACATCGATTTCCGATAGCAAAAAAATTTGTATCAATTTTTTTGTTTTTTTTTTATACTCAGATAGATTCCGAATTCCGTTGAGAATAGTCTTCCGGCAAAGATTCGTTTCGCTGCCTTTGACAATGCAATCAGTCACGTTCGACAACAGCAACACACAAAAAGCGAATTTACACACACACACTGAGAATATTTACACATTTGCTGGATGCAATAATTCTCTGCCTTAGCTACTCTTCCCATCACCCACTTTCTCTTTCCCTCTCTTTCTGTATGTGTGTGTGTGTGTGTGTGTGTGTGTGTGGATTAGTGCTTGCCCCAACGCCGACAAGTATGCAGTAATAAAATTTGTGTGTTACATCATCGCATTGTCCATTTGGGGTGCGGTCTGCTGGACAGTGTAGAAAGCTAAAGTAAAATCGCATTAGATATTGTACAACAGATGCGCCGTGCACCATGTGGCAGGCATGTCAGAGTTGCAGCAGCGTCCAAAAGAGAGCAAAAGGACTATTTGTGTTTTGTGCTCGTTTTATTTCAGCCAACAGCATCAGCAATATTAGCCTGAAGACCTATGCAAAGCAGTACAAACGAGATGGACAGAGAGAGAGAGGGAGAAAGAGAGACAGAGAAAGAGTTGGAAAAAGAAGGGGGGGGAGATATATGATGGAAACTAGACAAACTGAATTTTACTTGAAAGGCGTTAGCCACAAATTTATTTTGACCACCTATAGAAATAGCATCGAAGTTGAATTTGTTAAGCTCGATGAACAAATTTTTGAGTAAATGGAAGAAAACTTGATAAAAGCTGAAAAACCGATTAACTTGATTAATCACCGATGCTAAGCAAAAATTTAAATTGATTAACTTTGAAAGAAAACCAGCTTTAAATTATATATTATATTATATTATATAATATACCATTAAATTATAGATGCTTTCCAGAAGTTTTACCATCCTCAGCTTTTCTTAACCCGTAATATAATTATTTACACGGAAATCATTTATGGCAGACATTTGATCACTTTGAGAAATTATTTTACGAATTGTTGTCTTAGCTGAAGTTATTTGAAATTTATTATAAGCTATTTTCATGGTCCATTTGCTTGTTGCACAGCTAGTAAATATTTATGGCTTTTTCCTTCGTTTTTCTTTCCGATATGTATACAAAAAGTCAATAAATAAAATATAGCCTCAAAAACACACATGTCGATCATTTCACATTGACAGTGAAATTCTGCATTTTCATACACTGTTCTCGTTAAAAATTTATAAAAACCGGTTTAAGGAAGCGCATACAGAATTTATTACCCAAAACATATTTCAAATTGAACAGAGAATGCTTGCTTCTCAATACATTGTTAATTATGTTCAGCATTTATAAATACACCCAGAAAAAAGAATCGCAAAAAATTTAAAAAGCTTTTAAACTTATTTTTTTATATTTTTCAGCTTGAGTTTTTTTTAGTAAAATTGTGTTTGATTTTGGAAATATACATTTCATTTGCAGTGTCTTTTTTATATGTGCCCATATTTTATATTACCTATATACTTTTATTAATAATTGATATCATTTTGTCATCTCATGCCATTTAATTACGTGTATATTTTAAATATATAATTTTAATTTCATAGTTATATATATAATGCTGAATTCACTGGGTAATCAAGCAGTCGATTGGTGTATTGATGACATACGAATGCATTAGTCAAATAATAATCGGACTTGGTACATTTATATGTATGGCATATGATTTTTATTGGTCTATGCAAACCGCAAATTTAATTAGCTGCCTTTCTTTCTTTTTTGTTTAAATTTTAATTAACATTATATTCATTTATTTTATTTAATTGAATAATTCAAATTTCTTTGTCAATTTATGATTTGACACACTTAAAGGGTTTCCGTTTGACGTAAGTTTCGTTTTGAGGTAAATTTGAGTTTTGCTTTTCAAATGCAATTTGATTGTTTTGTACCCTTTCTGTGATGTAAGTATCTAAGTATGTATGTGTGTGCGTGTGTGTGTGTGTGTGTTTGTGTGTGTGTGTGTGTGTGTGTGTGTGTTTGTGTGAGGGTTACCGGTAACGGAAATTTGTTTGCAGTCTTATTTTGAAGCTCACAAGCAGAAGCACAACAATATCAACAAAAACAACAGCAATAAATAAACAATAAGCAAGCAGTAAAAATTATATTACGCTGGCGATTTGTTTTCGCACCACACACACAGAAACACAGGTAAACACACACGCAGGCACAGAACGCCAGCGCGTTGGCTGTTAGTTAAATGCCTGCAATTGCACTCAGTAGACCCAAGCAGGCACCCATCCAGCACCCCACCACCCAGCACGCACACAAAAGCGCTGATGTTGAGCCGAGCGAAACGAACGCCTTTCGTAACTCGTGGTTCGTGTCTCGGCATCGCCGTCGCCGTCGCCGTCGCCGTCACCGTCGCAGCTGGCGCCGCTAGTAGCGACCGCTTAAAAGGATAAGTTTGCCGGATGCTTGCAAGATTCTGTCATAACGGCTTTGGCGTTCGTAGCGCGCGTCTCGCACTCGGCAGCAGCACCAGCAAAAGTAGAACACATAACAAAAACATAAAAAAAACAATTTTAAAAAACTGATAAACACAAATATTTTTAAGTGATTTTCGCGTTGGGTATTAAACAAAATTTTAGTTTATTTTTTGCTGTGCCAGCAGATTTGTTTTGTGTGTGTGTTTTTTTTTTTTTTTGTTGTTGCCCGTTGCCAGTTGTTGGAAAGCGTTTTCGAAAGCAACGCTTTTGGATGTGATTTCGCCAGCCAAGTGAGATGCTCTCAATTCTGAAACAATGTTATGGTTACTGTACGTCAAATACAAAACAATAGAAAGACATAACTCAGCAGTGAAATACGTCAAAGTAATTGCGGGACATTCGAAAACAGTTGCAGCCGCTAAAAAACAACTAAAAATATTAAAAATAGAAACAATTGAAAAATAAAAAAAACCCAAACTACAGGTGAGTGATCAAGTTAAGTTAATTTACATTGCCTAGACAAAAGTTAATTATTTTATTAAGTTTTTTATACGAATGTAAACAATTTATATAAAATCTTTCTTTTGGCTGTTGGCCAGTTTAATATGCAATGCATTTAAAATGTAATTGAATTAGGCGTTTAATAATTAAAATATTTATTACTTAATGTGATATGCATTTATTAGATTTAATTTCAACATAAACACTAATCAAATTTAACGTTTAAATATGCTTATACGTAAATTAGGGTTTAGTGGTTTGTTATTTGGCCATATTTGTTAGAGGTTTGCGAATTATTCACAGCAAATAATTAAATCGCAGTTTTCAAATACAAGTTTTGATTTAACGTAAACACTTTGAGCGTTTTACCCAATTAGGTATTTCTGAGCAGCCATTTATACACACTTTCAGCAATTAATAATTCAAAGAGTTCATAACTTGGCTATTTGACTTATTATTATAAACATGCTGCGCAAACGTCTTTCAATTTATTTACATTTGTTTTGGAAACACTGTATTCAATTGGGCGTGAAACTAAATAAATGTATTCGAGACTGCCAGTGTTTCACTTACATTGTTTATTAATTACATTTTTGAATTTTCCATTAGCCTTTGTTTCGACCGCATTTCTGTGCGTTGTCCGGCGGGGCGTATGCGCAACATTACAAATATTTCCATGTCGGAAGTTGGCCACTAATTTCATATTTTCAATATGTGTCTACTGTTTGTCAGTGTGTGTGTGTGTGTGTCTGTTTGTAAACATTGAAATTTTTGCGGCTGCTCTTGTTGAATTTTATTCTCCCACTAAAAATACGTACAATGTGCAGCAAGTAAAAAAAAGTTGATACACTTTTAGACTGCCACTAGAAGTAGGCGTTGGCAAGACTAGAATGGGGCTAGGGAAGGGGCAGGGGCAGGAGCAGAGACAAGTGTATGGGTTGCTATGGATTATGGCCCGTTCACAAGGACCCTGGCGTACAATGGACTGGCCGAAATACAAACTTCGTGTTGACAAAAGTTGTAAAATGTGCTAAACTGCAGGCAAAAGATGGCATTTTCTTTATAGTGTGTCTGTGTGTGTGTGTCTGTGTGTGTGTGTGTGTGTGTGTGTCTGTGTGTGTGTCTGTGTGTGTGTCTGTGTGTTGCTCGTTAGCGTTGCGGCAAAAGTGTTGCAAGTGGTGACCGTGAAGTGTTTTTGTGCTACCAGCAAGCGAGCAGCTTAGGTTGAGCTTGTGTCAAAGTGTTAGCTTAAAGATCAACTCCAGAGAAACCTTTTACATTCTAATGAACTGTGCCACACACACACACACACACACACACACACACACTAATGGCAGATAGCGAGAAACAAACACCTTTTGCTTTCTCAATTTGTGCGTTTACTTAACACATCCAATGAGCATGAAATGGGCTCCAAAATTCATACGGGGGTAACAATTAAGTCCTTTGCGTTGATAAAAATCGTTTAGCACGATTTCTTACGAATTTTCACACACACACACTCGACATTTTGAAGTGTTCGCCATCCAAGTGGATGCCACAGCTGTGGTTATCATTTGGTATTTGTTGCTGTTTGAATCCGTTTCGACAGCTAAGCATTTGTGTGTGTCTCAGTGTGTGTGTGTGTGTTTGTGTGGGTGGCTTAAGCTTGCTGCAAACACAACAGATGAAATAACACTGAAAGCTTAAAAAAAATATACCAATCCTTTGTGGTTTAAATAATTTTATTGCCCTAAACAGAGGCGCATTAAGACCACAAATTATTTTTAAACTTTTAGGCCAATTAATAGAATGCTACTAAAATTAGTTAAAGGCCAAGCAATTTCTTAGCTGTCTTTGTTTGATTTAGCGTTGTTTTTTTCCTTAATAAATACAAGAAAAATATTTCAAATTAAATGCAAAGAGGTAATATATGCAGCTAATTTACATTTATCTTTATCATTGTATTGTAAAGTTCAAAATTTGCATATAATCTTCAGTTGCCTTTTGCCATTTTGGGCATCCGTGTCGTATGTGTAACCTGCAAAAATGAAACATAAGTAAAATATATGAATAGGCTAATTTCGACCCAGTTAGAGAAACTGTCAGTCAATAAATCGAACTCAATTCAATTGTATTAAAAAAGGGATCAATTGCGAGACTCGAAATATATTATAAATTATATATAAAATTTAAATATAGTAGGTATTCTGTACACACATGTCATATTTTAAAGAGAAGTTGTGTCAGTATCCATGTCAAAATTATAGCAAACTTCACACTAAATTAGTGTAAAAATATAAATGTAAATTTCGTATTAGCTTTTTTGACCAAAGTCGCTGAATGCATTTCACAAATTTATTCAAGAGCTGTTAGAAAACATGAAGTTATAAAATCACATTTTTATTGTTTTGGATAATAAATCTCAAATATTATGATACATGTTATTTTGTAAGCTCTGTTAAGCTCCAAAAGGTTGTCAGATAAAAATTGTGGCATTACATTTACTAGGCCGATAAATCGATAATTGCATATCGATGTTGTATAGACATAAAAATGAATATGGTCATCAATGTGTTTGTGGGGATAATGAATTTAACGAATGAACGAATGACAAACAAATAACCACAATTTAAAATAATTATAAAGCTGGAAGAATAACCAATTATAAATCTAAATATGTCCAATGTGAAGGCTGATTTGTCAATAAATGCAGGTATAACTGAATACATATATATAAAAAAAAATATGCATAGCAAATATATATAGACATATATATGTATACTAACTGGCCATGTATCACATTCCATTCATTACTAACACAATCAATTATTTTGCCATGGTTAATCAGCTTTCGTTGCTGTTTCAAATTACGATTTCGATTTCCACGTATTGTGATTTCTTTGAATTTTTCCGGTCAGCGGAAAAATTGTCACATAATTGAAGAAAACTGCACATCTACAATTTAAATTACATTTAATTGATTTACTTTCCGCTGACCCGTATTTAATATCATTGTGATTTGTTTACGCTTCGAAGTTATCACGTTCATCGAAATTAAATCATTTATCATTCATTTTATTGGCTTCAAATAAATATTCATCTTTAATTTTCGCTTATTCCGCCTTATGTGGCAATCGCAATTCAATCTCACACTCAATTTAATTTCAATTTAATAATACACTTGGAATTTCTATTAAAAATATCTCAGTAACTGATTACATATATATATATGTATGTAAATATATATATTTTAAATGTCAGCGTTGTCAAAGAAACTAAATTAGATTCGAAATGTGTCTCTGGGCTTGCTGCATTCCGATACATTTAATTTAATATGGTACATTGATAAGCCGAGCATTAATAAAATACAATCATTTGCCATTTTATTTTATACCAATGACAAAAAGTAAATTTTTCTATAAAAATCTAAGAAAATGCGTATGTGTATCTCCCTCACTTTTGGTTGCAAATATTATTTCAATTTGAACAATGCGTTGTAAAAAAATAGAAGAATATATATATATATATATATATATCCAAATAAATAATAAATATATACATGGTTAGAATTACGAAAATCCCCAAGTAGTTTAACTAAACGAGCCGCCAGTTAATAATTGTATTCGCACGACTAACAGATACCCAGTAAAAAAAATAGTATTTTCCTGCAATATATAATAAGTGTCTTCAACTGTATCGTCGAGACACGGTAAAAAAAATTGTTTCAAAATTATTATTATTATTTATTATTATTTAGTTTTGTTATGGTTTCCTTATGTTGTTTATTTTTCGGCTTGATACCCTGATTAAAATACATTTGTAGCAAAAGTGAGGGGAAACTGTTTACCAAATGTGATTTTATTCACTCCCAAAAAATCCTATATTTAATTAACAACTGATAAAACTGTGTTTTTAATCACTTATCAGGGCCAACTTCCCAATATGTACGTGACCATAATTCACATATTTTACTTCTTTGTCTGATTTTCTGAAAATTGTTTATTGACAATTGTTGGTGAATGAAAATAAATAAATCGGATAAAAACTTGCTTACGTCAGACAATATGTTTGAAGGCTGTTTTTCGTACTGGCAAATGATGACCATCGTAATATGATGTTGATTATGATGTTGATAATGATGTTGATAATGATGTTAATTATGATGTTAATTATTATATTGATAATCATTATTCGCCATTTGAACAGTTTACTTAGCAAACATCTGCAAGGGAACATGGAAAGTGCAATAAACAAATATTAGAAAAATTGCATCCTATTTTTAGTAGTTTTGCCTACGCTTTGTATTTATTTTAATATAATTTGATTCTCTCCCCGTTTATTTCACAAATTTTATTTATTTATCGAAATAACTTTGATTTCTTCTCTATTGCTTTAAGTTTTGACTACTTTCAAATGCAGTGTAATTTTTTTTTTTTGCAAATAGACAACATTTATAAATCCAAGTTTTTATTGGTTAACAAGTTTTATTATCCATAGAAATAACTTTGAACTCTTCTCTTTTGTTTTGTGTTTTGACTACTTTCAAATTCAGTTTTATTATTTTGTCAATTAGTTTAATAAAGCACATTTCCAAAGGACTTAAACTGTTTTCACTTGTTGTTGTTTTGTATTGGGAAACTTGTAGACCGAAACGGCTTCGTGCCATTAGACACACACAGGCACACACTCACACAGGCACACACACACACACACACATGTGAAATGCAAATGAAGCGGCCTCAAGGACGACTAGTCCCATCATAAGTAGGCGTGGCTGTGGACGCTGTTTATATTATTTGTGCATTTGAGTGATGCATAATGAAAATTTGTCGCCAGCCGTTTTTACTCAAAGACACCTTTCAATGGGTGCAGTTTTCTGAGTGTATGTTATAAATATTAATATACACTGAGCAATTAAGATTTGCATTACATACCTATTATATGACATATATGTATATATATATATATATATATATATATATACTTTCGATCCATGTTTTAAGCAAAAGAATTTGAACTGCTATCAACTAAATCGTTTTAGCGCATAAATTTCAGCTGCTATCAAATTTTCAAATAATTTTCTCCAAAAAACGAAGAAAAAATACAATTAAATATGCACGAAAAACTGTAGATTATTTACCTCAATTCAAAAATATTTTTTCCCAGACTCCAGGTAAGGTGTTTGTTTATTTTTGCATTCTACATCATCATGAACAAAGAATATTCATTCTTGAAAAAACAATCCGCGTAAATTAAACAGCTGCTGGGAATTTCAAGAGGATTTCCCATCATCGACAACTTAACACAACTACTTAAAATTTAAGTGATGGTACAAAGCAATATTGAAACAAGTGTAATCATAGAATCATAGTTAATACTCTAAGTAAAAAAAATATAAACGATTTGAAATGAATTCATATTTTGATTAGCATGTGAATAAAAAAGTTGCAGGCGTTGTTTGTAACACACTTTTTTTTTCTTGCAGTGGTTTTTGCATAACAAATGAAAAACATTCCAACATTGTTGTATATTTATATTCAAATTTGTGCACAAAATGAACAAAAAAAAAAACATTAAAAATAAATACCTATTGACAGATTTTGTATTGAAAATGAATTGCACTAATGCGAATGGAATTTTTCAGTGAACTCGTTGATAATGGTATGCATGCATTATGCATGGGTTGCTTGGTGTTTTTCTTTTTTTTTTATTGATTTTTTCCTACACGGACACAAACACACACACACACACGCACACACACACATACACACAGTGTGCTTATAACATTAACATAGCATACTTTTTTGGGCAGATGTGGCTCGAGGCCAAAGAATGAGCACAGAATGCGACTTTGTTATTGTGTTTGCAATGTAAAATTGCATTTCACTGTGTATGCACCTATCCACCACACATAAACACCATACACACACACACACACATTCATATTTTGTTGCACTTTAACTCTCAACCTGTAAAGTTCAAATGTCGATGTAACCAAAAGCAATTTGATTAAATTGTTGGCAAACTCAATTGAAAACAAATTTTAAGTTGATTTTAAGAAATATTGTAGCCAATATTTTTACACACATTTTGAATGTCAGAAATTTAACACCAATAAATTTTAAATACACTTTCATTAAAATTTAATTTCTTCTCCTTTGTGTTGTGTTTTGACTACTTTTAAATTTAATTTTATTATTTCATCAATAAGTTTAATTAACCACATTTCCAAAGCACTCAAATTGTTTTCACTTGTTGTTGTTTTGTATTTGGAAACTCTTAGACAAACGGGTTAGTGCCAGCAGACACACACACACAGACACACAGGCACACACACACTTGCTGGTCCACGTGTGAAATGCAATTGATAATAAATTTAAAGTTTTTAAGAAATATCAATTGCAATTTTAATATTACAAATTTAAGAACAATCTCTTAACAAGAATTTATGCTTGGCGGCAATTAATTAACGGAAGTTGCACCTGACACGTTCGTTAAAGCGCAACAAAGCAATCAAGACTGAATGTCTACCCACCTCCACTTCATCCCCTTCACCCTTTGACCACTTGACTTGTGTCAGCTTCGGCCACATTCAGTTGCATTTAAGTGGCTAATTAAAAGCTCTGTTGGCCAACAGATAAGACGTTGCTCTATCTGTGTGTGTGTGTGTGTGTGTGTGTGTCGATCTCAATGAATTGCTGTCGTTATTCGCAGACTTAATAATTAAGAGAAAGCCAATTGGCTGCAATTTCATTTGGTGTCCATGACTATCATCCTCATCATCCACTTATAATTGAATCGACACCAATGCAGTTGCCTTCCACAATCCTCTCCTTGTGGCAGCCACTTAACTTTTGTCCACAACACATGCAGCACCAGCATCTGAACATGACTCAACGCATAATAGTATATAATAAAACTAATGTGCAACAGATTAATTGACAATTATGGCAATTCTGATGCAATGATGACAACCACGATAATCCAACGAGCACCCTTTGACCTTGAGTGAAGTGCAGTTGACCTTGCCAATAACAATGACAGTAAAGTGACAATTATTGCGCTTCTGCAGAAGCATGAAAAAAAAATAATAGTGTTGCCCTAATTAGAAGGAGAATCTGTTCTTTGAAGCACCCTCATCACATCGATATCAAATTTATGAATTTAAAATTTAAACATCTTTAAGCAATTTCAAGCTGAGAAATTACAAGCATCACATTACTTTTGCACATAATTGTATCAAATTATATATATTTCTCTTCTTAATTTTGTCTTCTTCTAATCGAAACCACAAAAACAAATAGCAGAATATCAATGTCATTTAATTGAAGTATTTTCCTTAGTACTTTATAAAAAAGTATAACTGGAAACTTTAACTTTCATTTGTGCTAAAATGTGGAGACCCATGAGAATTGTACTTCTCGTTAGAGCCAATAAAAGACCTGCAAAAACCTAAAATATTCAGCTGTAAATTACCACGTATAAGCCAAAATTTTTAAATGAAATTAACCAACTTAAAAGCTTTAAAAATCATATGTTTTTCCAGATTAAATTACAAACTATCACAAAATGGCAACAAATTTAGGCATATTTTTTCTAAATTTAGAAAAATATAAAAAATATAGAAAAAGCAAAATTTTCGGTTTTTCAAATATTTCTGCTGAATAATTAGGTGATCCAAAATGCAGATCGATTTTTGTTTTAACTGAACAACTTTAATTACAAATTATGACTACAAAGATAAGTCAAATGCAGCTGACAACATGCAACAAAAAACATGCACCTCTCGTTTTGTACAAACACAAAGCTCAGTGACTCCTCTGCCTGTATTTGGCTTTTCATGTTGCACATACTTCATGCAACCCCGCGTCGTATGCTTGATATTTCCGATTGCCGCCGTCTGCTTGCTGCACCAAAACTTTGCACAAAATACAGGAAAGAAAGGTTATGGTAGTATGTATGTGTATGTGTGTGTGTGTGTGTGTGTGTGTGTGTGTGTGTCTGTGTGTGTGTGTGTGTTTGTGTGTGTGTGTTAATGCTTACACTTCTGTCTGTGAAATTATATCATATTTGATGTGAAATTTGCGGCAGCTCTGGTTGAGGGCAATTCCATCCAATTCACTTAGCTTGGAAATAATTTGCATATGCCACTTGCAAGTTGCAAGTTGCAACTTGGATACCTGTCACTCGTCACATTTGATACCCGTTCTAGAAGTTACCTGTTCTTGATTTTTGGGCTATGTCTGCCCAAAGTTTGCCTCAGTCAGAGCAGACATCAACAAATCCCTTTGGCAAACTAACTAACCACAAAAAAACAGTATTTGGCCAATATCACAAAAAACAGTGCTCACTATGAATTACCCACAAAAATGTATATTTAATGCATTTCCCGTGTACTTTTGCACTTATAAAAAGTTAGTTAATTGTGTAAATTGTTAGTTTGGTTAAGTAATCGACCAAAAGATAAACCTGCTTCAAGTATTATAATAGGTTTAATTAATTTTAGAAAATAATATAATATAATAATATCAAATTAAATGATCGGAATTGTCCATAAATAACAGTTAGATAAAGTTAAAAAGTAAAGAAAAATATAAAAAGCTAAATAAATCACTCTTAGCTAACAATAGATTTGAGAATAGTTTAGGTAAAATAAATCAATTTTTAATTAACTTTAAAATGTTGCAAGGGCATTCAATCATCGGCTTGCATATGGAAGCCGTATTTTTGGTGGTTTCGGAAAGAGAGTAGAAAGTAGTAGTAGAAAGTAGTAATAAAGAGCAGCCAGGAACGGCTGGCATCTGATACTGGCGAATGCGTCGTCGCTTCCAGTTGTGGAGATTTTCAATTTTTAATAAAGGCAGCGAGCAAGGTCAGCCGCCAATTTTAGTGGCTGGTCTGCGGGGGTGGGTGGACGAGCTGAATGAACGAGTGGTTGGATAATTGGATGGTTGGGCGGTTGAATGGATAGCTTCGGGCCCAATGGGGCTAGCGGGATTAGGACTTAGTAGCCTGAATAAAGATAAAAAGGAAAATGCGCACGAAAACTGGCCAACATTACGAATAGATGGATGCCAAACTGAGTGGTCCATTTCTATGGGCCTATGGACCACTGAGCCAAGGGCCAAACACACACACACATCACACACACAGCACACACAGCACACACACAGAGTTCCCATTCTCCTCGTGAAAAAAAGAATAATTAAAAAGTTTACAATCGAACGCGCTGCGCAAATAGAGGATAAGATAAAAATAAAATGTTCACTTCAGCATTTTTGCCCAGGTATTTGCCGAGTTGCAGTTAGCCACTTTTAAAAAGTTGCCAACTATTCTAAGTAGCTCATTCAAAGATCTCGATTCCAATCAAAGTGCCCGGCAAATGTTGCGGAAGCATTTAATGTCGAATAATCGCATTAAATTGTCTCTTACTTATTTTGTATTCATTTTTAACTCTTATCTTCATTCCCCCCTCCCCCACTCCCTCTTCACTCTCTCTCTCTCTCTCTCTCTCTCTCTCTCTATGTTATTTTGTTTTTTGCCTTTTTCTTTTTACCCATATTATTAACATAATTTATACAGTGACGGCTAAAAAAATATCACTCTTTTCAGTTCAGACCCTTTCAAATTTTCTTTCGTGTGAGTATAGAAAACATAAGCTTTTCCTTATGTAATATTTTCAATTGTGTGGGAATTAAAAAAAAAAAAAAAATTTCTAACAATTTTGTTTATTTGTTTTTTGTTTCTTTGTAAATGTATGAAATTGGAGAATGTCATCAAAACAAAATGCTGGCAAAACCAAGGCTTTTATTTGGTGTTATTTTTATTTCCGCAGCCATATTTTCAGAGCCAGTCAAATGTTAACTTTTGAATAATTAATCCAATGTGAACACTTGCCAAAAAAAAAAAAGCCGGCTGACATTATAACGGCAAATAGCATTTAAGAGTTAAGTTAACACATAATTAAGATAATTTAGCCAGAGCCAGAGAGTGAGAGAGAGCGAGAGATCAAAGAACTGGGCCAACCTTAAAGGTAACATGATAAAGTAAACAAGTGAAGGCAATTCATAAACACAAACACAGACTACACCATTATATATATTATACATATATTTATATATATGTAAATATATATGTATGTAAATATATAAGTGCTTTGGGTAAGAGCATTGTCTTGACTTGTATGTGTGCACGCTTCAAGTTGAAGTTGGCTTCATGCGGCCAAAAAACAAATGCCGATTGTTTGCCCACTTCTAGGCAGGGGAATGGGTGGGGGGGGGAGGAAGAGTCGGGACTCGCCTCGCAATTTGCGCTTGATAATTTAAGGCTGACAACTTTCTGCTGCGCCTGCACTTTGCATAAAAGACAAAGGCGCTGTGAAAGCAGTGCACATATCAGACAATGTTAAGAGGCAGCGACACCGACAGCGACGGCGACTGCAACTGCGACGGCAACTGCGACGTCAACGTCGACTGCATAATTATGAGCAAGATTGGCTGGGTTTTTAGACGGTTCCGTTTCTCATATAACTTTATTGTTGTTATTATGGCTAGCCTCTCTCAAAGGCCAAAAACTGTTGCATTGTATTATCTCGCACACACACACTAACACACCCCCAAACACACACTAACATACACACACACACACACACACAAAACAAAAGACAAAAGAATGCCAGCAGCCACAGCGCACAAAGGCGCAGAGAGAAGCTCTTTTTTTCTGCTTATTGTTGAAAACACGCAATGTTTGTGGACAGCTAAAATGGACCAGATCAGCTTTGTTAGGATGACTTTGGGCTGTGCTAACTGCCTGGGCAGGTCCTTGGCAACAAAGCTGCAATAAAATGTTACTTCCGCTGGCCAAGGCAATGCTGAACACTGTGCCAAAAATATAGTCAAATAATATATTTCATAAAAAAAATCATTCAAAACATAAATCATTCAAAAACATAAGAAATGTATAAAACTGTAAAAAATGTTAAATAGACTGAAAAAAATGGGTAACAGACTAGAATTAATGAATAATACTTAAACAATTAAATAGTCGACAAGTGCAGAGATAATCAGATATAATATTATAGTAATTACTTTATATTAAATACAGCAAATAAAATTATATAAAAAAAACTGACACCAATCGAGAAATTTGCTACTTGTTAGTAAGCAAAAGCAATGGACAAAATGGTCTAGTTAAGAAAAAACGACTAGCAAATACTCTATTTAATATTTGATTTTGACTCAGCTGTAAAAATTTGCCATATTTCAACACTTTTGCATATTTCATATGCAAGCCAAATACAAGATATTTTCATACGGAACTGGAAGGCTACCTTATAAAAATATGGCAATTATTTCTATGAAAAAACGATTTTTATCGATATACGTGAAACGGAAAAGAACGCAATAAAATTAAATAATCTTGTTTTGCATGTGGAGTGCTGAAGTACATAATCCAAATTTAAAGATTGTTGATCAAGATTTATATATATATACTTTATATATATATATATACTTTATGGGGTTGAAGATGTTTCTTTCATTCCCCTTTCTTTTGCCCAATTTAATTTTACCTCTTGGATTTTGCATTTAGCCCACATTAAATGTGATTTAAATAAAGTTTAGATTTCTGCTAGTCTCATTTCCACTTGGCTTGTACATACATACATAAATATGTATGTAAGTAATCAGTTAGTAGCACTCTGGTTATTACAAGCTATTACAGGTCACACTGTGCTCAACGTACTTCGTGGGTCTTGGTTAACGCCTGGGGTTTTGAGCCTGGGCTTTGGTAATAATCAGCCAAGCAGAGCAATGGGGGCATATGCAATGACGAAGATGCTGCTAGCAGTGTGTGTGTATGGGTGTGTGTGTGTGTGTGTCTGTGTGTGTGTGTGTGAGTCCTACATACAAGTGTACTTATAATGTTCTACATATATATTATAGCAGAGACAGAGACACAGCTGGAGACAATAATTTGCATAAGAAGCAGCTCGTCCGGCGTGAGCAGAGTCACCTTTGCATGCATCACTGGTTCTACTTATAGATGACTAGGTATAGGTGTACATGTGTACATGTGTATTCGTGTGTGTGTGTGTGTGTTTACGTGGGTGGGATGGTCTGACCTTGATCTTGATAGATGTTTGTCTGTGTTTACGGTATGCGCTATTAAGCAGACAATAAAAGCGAATGTTGCTTAATAGGCTAGAAAATGATCAGACAGAAATAATTCCAATGATAAGATAAAAATCAGATCGAGATAAACCGGGCAATTGCATTGCAATTTATTTAAATATCTGGCAAATGAAAATCAATAATAAATAGAGCTTTTCACAGAATTTGCGCAGTAAATTTATTAAGATTCTTCAGATTTTTAATTAAACAAAATCCGCTTTAAAATTTAAATTCTCAACGTGAGAAACAAAGGCATTTTTCTGTAACATTTCCATTTCCTATCCAGAAATCAACAATCTGGTTTCTTGAACTTGAAATGCAAATAAACAGATATATATATATATAACCTGATTAGAGGTATATAAAATAATATATACAAATGAAATCGAATGAAGGTGATAAACTTTGATAAAATATTTAAACTGTCTGTGAAGTGCTGCTCATTTCCTAATCATTTATTATTCATCTATTTATTTTATTTTATTTTTATTATTTTCATTTCAATATCAACTAGGATGTTGAGCTAATGGAGCAGATTGCCTCTAAAAATCATTTGTGCTCTTTTATACAAATTTATGGACAGCATATATAATATTAATGAAAAACACTTTAACCGAATCACTTTGTCATTTTGGTCTATTTAATTGGTTTGGTTACCTGCTCACTGAGCACTCTTTATTGGCAACAAGTGGTGCTTCATCCTGGTAGTGGGTTTAGACCAAATGGGTGGTTTTCTGGAATGCGAGACGAATTGATGATGGTTGTTGGAGTTGCGCTGGCAACCTCAAACCGCAGAACATTAATAATGTAATTGAACAACATACATTTTCACTCGTAACTTGATTAGACATCAATAAATAGAATTGCGAATAAGGACACTCAAAAACAGCAGCAAAATTTGCCACAATAAACACACATAGAAAAAAAAATAAGAATTTTCTATTTTGATCATTTGACCCATGTTGAAAGAGTTGCCAGTTGTGGGGCAAGCAATAAGCAGCAAATAAGCAGCTTTATTTCGTTGTCATTCTTATAGTTTCATACAGCACTTTAGCACTTTTAGCTGTAAAAGTTCATCAGCAGATAACAGTTTTTTCCTGGAAACACATTTACCACATCTGAATACCTCAAAGTGTTCCTAAGTCCTCTCCAGCTGTAAGGGGGTCATCCTTGTATGTCTCTGTTGCTATCCTTTAATTGTGCAGCTGCATAACTTTAACCTTGAAACGCATACAGTAAATAAATTAACGTGCAACGTGTTTCTCATTTGATTCATGTGGCATATGCAAGGGAAACCCTGTATACCTGGAACCAGAGCTGCGCGTGCCACACTGATCGGCTTTCCTTGGCCAACTTTTCATGAACATGAAGTTAAGTTGAAATGCTCTTGATTTATCTCTCGACTCTTTGAATTTATTTATTAGGAAAATAAATACACCCGGAATTATAGAGCATCTCCAAGGTTAACTCTCAGAAAATACATATTTCTACAAGGTAAGCTTTTTTCTTTGTAAAAAGCAGTGTTATTATTTTCTCCGGCAATTGTTCGGTATGTAAACAGAAACGAAAAATTTGCATTTCATACTCTGATACCGAAAGTTCCATAGTATATTAGAATTATTAAAATTTCACACACATTCAAGATTTTGTAAAATTTTGCGGCGACTTTAAATAAATAAATTTAGCAGAGCAAATTTCATTACTAATTTCTGGGTTTCAGAAATTGTCGCCTACTCAGTATTAAAGCAAGTTAGGTTTTAGCTAAAATGAATATTAAGTGCCTGCAAGTCGATGACTCCGATGACTCAAGCACTGCAGAAAGTTTACCAACTGAACTGAAATATAATTGCCATTAATGTACGCTCCAGGCTCCTCTGGCAGAGGCCAGCCAAAGATATGTTTGTTGGGACAAAAGCGCAACAGCTTCAGCCGCATCAAAGTGAACTCCAGTCTCCAGGAAGAAGAGCTCAGACGCGAAAACAAGTGGACCGCCTTCAGCCTGGTTCTATGGACGAACAACATTTAAATGAGTTGCATGTAAATTGAAATGAACGTTGGCCAAATGAACAGTGGACAATGGGCATGCTCAGCATTGGCAATTAAAGTAAGCCTGGAACAAAAAAAAACAAAATAACAAAAAGTAACAGCCGACAGGGCAAACGGAAGAGCAAGAAACACACAAGCAAACAAACACAGAAAAAAAAATCAAAGCAAAAGTGAAAACAGATAGAAATATGAAACTCAAATGACTCCGCACAGAGAATGCAACGCTAGCTAAAGTGGCAACTAGAGCAAACGACCAAAACAAGAGCTAAACACAAAAAAAAAAAAGGGAGGGAGGGTGAGGAGTGGGTGCTGCGGTGCAGCGGTGCAGCAGGCAAAGGGGAAAGCTCAAGCGAGAGTGGCTTATGTAGATTTGGTTAACGCAGAGCAGCACAGCGCAGAAAAGTATGCTACAATTTTTTTGCTCTTTATTATCATTTTCTTTGCTTTTGTTTTACTCTTGTGTTCTTCTTTTGTTGTAATGTGCTACAACAACATAATCATCATCATCAACATCATCATCATCATTAACGCTGACATTGCTGGTAAGCTGCTTAGCTGGCCAGTTGCACAGCTTAAAGTGGCTAAAAATGCTTTTTCATTCCGATTCCGATTCGGAATCGGATTTACTTTTTTTACAAGTGATCTTTCCAGCAATTAGCAAACACAAGTTAAGAATCCTCATATTACTCTTTTTTTGCCATCATTATAAAAATATAAAAAGTACATTGAATCTGCTTACATTTTTAATAGTTGAGCGACTCGAAAGGTTTTTTCTAAATTTAGCTTAAGATCGAAGATACGGAAATACTCATCAATAGGAATGCAGATGAAGATATAATTGCAGTTAAGCCCTCGTATTTTTGTAAAACCAATCAATCATAAAATTTAATTTACCGTTGACTATGTTTATTGATGTAAGAAAACTTGCAAGCCATAATTTATTAAATGTTAACTTAAATCTTAAAAAAAAAGGATAGACTAAAATTGAATTAAAATTAATTTAAACGCTTGCATTGTAATTATTATTTGAATTATTTGTTATTTGTAGCTATCACTTTTAACCTTAGTTAAGTATTTGCTTTTCTTTCAATTGTTTACTGAGTGGCAAACTTAAACGTTTCACTGGCAGCAGTAAGCTCTATTCAAATTTTTTCACAAAAAGCAAAAGTTGTGCGGAGAATGCCAGTGTGTGTATGTGTGTACTTGTAGCTATAACAAATAAGTAAAGCTAAAAAAGATTATGAAATGCATTATTACGAATCAAATGGAAAAACATTCCCTAAATTTACCGATAAAATATTAAAAATTCGGATTTGGAAAAAATACATTTTTTACAATTAATTGTAGTGTTTTAATACAGGTTTTCATTACGAGTATATTAATTAATTCGATTCGATTAGGTTAATTGTATTTGCAAAATCCTAAAATATCGATTACAATCGATTTAAGACCAAAATTCTGTAATCCTTTTCATAAATATTGTTGCAATATATTTAAATTCATTTTCATGAGTTTTGAGCCTGAGCATGTCAGTTTTGTAATCGGATCAGGGTGATAAATCGCTTTTCGGGAGCTTATTGAATTCAGCGCAGTCAAAAGCTGTCATGTCAACTGGTAAATATTTTCCAAAATCCATTCAAATACCCCTCAAGCCCCCCACACACACACACACACAGTCACACAGTCACACATAGTTAGTCATTTGATGTAGTTCAATCAGTGGCGATTGGCTTATAGTGACAAGTGTTTACACAGCAGCTTAAATAGCTGACAAAAGTCACACACCGAATGCAACATGAAATATGCAACATGTCACATTTGCCACTTGCCGCACATACACAGACACCCATTTGTGTTAAGCCCTTTGATCTATAATCCGGATTTCATTACACTTTTACCAACGCAATCCTTTTGCATTGCACTTTATGACACGCGCCACAGTGTCAGTGGGCAGCGGCATGCGACATGCGGCATGCAGCATGTGGCAACTACGAGAGGCGAGGGAGCTTATATGGAAATTACACTTGCGACAGCTTAACCCCAAATAAATAAACCCCTTTTAAACCCCTTATAAATTATTTGATTACAGACATTATGAAAACTTATTGTCCAAACTCAAACAATTTTGCTATTCATATTTAGGTATATATATATATATATATTATAAATATAATATAATTCTATGTAAAATACATTTATTAAAGATATTATTTCTTATATTCATTCTTATCTATCTTTAATCCAAAGCTTTGCTTTTACTGATAATTCTATTTTACGATTTATATATATTTCGATGATATTCTAAATTCAAATTGATCACAAGACTTTTGAAAAGAATCCAAGCATTAATTTAAAAACTATAAGAATTAGAAACTATAAATATAAAATATCATAATATATAATTTAATCGAAAAATGCTCCCGTTTTGCGAACATCGATAAAAATCGATGCTCTTCATTATCGTTCAACTGTACACAAAACGCAAAATGCACTTTTATATACAAATATTTGATCTTTAGATATGATTAAGGAAATTAATATAACTCAGAGTAGACTCTCGACTAGTGCATTTAATTTTGCTTATTTGGTGTTCTTAATCACACACACAAAACACACACACACAAACACACATTTACAGCCTGATTTCTCAACTGTTGATTGAATTGAATGCATTGCCAATGCAAAATTGAGATTTGGCACAACGCAAAATTTGTTTGCCAGTTTCTGTGTGTTTAATATGTGTGTAACTGTTAGCTTGGTGTGGGCACACTAGCACACACACACACACACACAATCCCATAAACTTAAGATATGTATATTAAACCAGACACACTCAAACGTCTGCCCCATCGGGCATGCTGAGACGCAGCTGTGGCAAGACTCTCATTTATATATATATATGTATTTTACTGTATTTTTTTTTTAATCAAATAGAAATTGCGAAAATCTATTGTTGATTGGCAGTTGTTATGGCCTGTTTGACATACTCTGTTAACGTTTCTTTAAAATACTGTATTTATGGCTTAAATGCAAATTGTCAAACCGGTAATTGGTATCAAATTGAAATTTCTAACTGAAAACGCATTCACAATATAAATCTAAAAATTTGTTGAATTTGAATGTGGTTGTGTCTCTATTCTAACTGGTATATTTACACACAGGTAGATGAATATGGCTGGATCGACTTGACTTTTGATTCTGATTAAAAATGTCTCACAAATGTACCGTTAGAATCAACGTACCTTTAGATAACCGAATACCGTAAAATTAGTTTGAAAAAATATACGCGAATCCTTAACGAAATTTGTATACTTTTTAGAATCGGACCACAAATTGGTTAAAATTCAACTCTTTAGATATAAATTTCAATGTCGGAAGAAAACACTTTTGTTTAATGTTTGTAGATACTTTGGGCAAACACTTGTGAGTAGTTCTGCTAGGGTATCATATATTTGTTATACCCTATATTAAGTACTATTCTCATAGCTGTTGTTGTTGTTGTTGTTGTTGCCAGCTGTTATTTGTTAGCTGCTCAATGCTCAATGCTCGTTGTTAGTTTCTAGTTTCTAGTTTCTAGTTGTTTGTTGGTATTTCATTCCTTTCCATCTTGAGCAGTTGGCCGATTTGTGTAAGTTTCGTCGCTTGGCCTGCTCAAGGATAGTCCCGAGAACTGTGTGTGTTCATAAGTGTGTGTGTGTGTGTGTGTATTTGTGTATGTTTTGTAAGCGGAACAAGCATTGCTGCAGTTTTGCTACTTGGAATTGAATTGAATTCAATTGATTTGTTGCCGCTTTGATGGGCTCCTTACACAATTGAACATTACCGCACCCGCCGCCGGCTCGTCGCTGTGTGTGTGTGTGTGTGTGTGTGTGTGTGGGTTATACAACTCGACTCATTCTCTTGCTGAACAATCCTCGAAACTGATAACGAGCCAGCCCAACCCCAAGCAGCTGCTTGCGACGTGTGAATGGACATTATGCAATCAGCCAAGGACTACAAAGTGGTACAGGTGCATTGTGGTTACGTGTGTGTGTGTGTGTGTGTTTGTGTGTGTGTGTGTGTTTGTGTGTGTTTGTGTGTGTGGTATTGGCGTGTTCAATTATAGACAAACATAATACGATACATAACTATATGTAATTATATTGTCCGACCAAGTCTAAGGCACACGCAATTTTGCTAGCTTCTTTGAGTTTTTTTTTTTTTTTTTTGTCATTTGAAACGGCAGGCGAAAGTCAGCGAAATTTGTATAATCAATCGTAGGCCAAATGAGGCATAAAACGAATTGTGGCAGCAAACAAGCGTTACGAAATTATTTTGGCAGCTTGCCGGCTTTTAAAGTCTGCCGCTGATGCCACATTCGAGGCCGGCGGCATGCAACGTGTAGCAAACGTATCAAGTGCTGCTGTCACTGCGACTGGCAGCCAGTTAGACGGAAATAAATTTGGCCTCCTGCAAGGTTCTCTATTTATGCGTATTATTGCAGCTGCTCCAACAATTGTTACCCTTTTATTTTGTATTTTGTTTTTTTTTCTATGTCATTTTATGCCAATGAGTTGACTGGATATTAATATATGTGGACTGTTAGTGATATGATAAAAAAAGATGAGAATTAACATTGTCATTAAGGGAAAATGATTCACAATACAAATTTGAATACCTTCAAAAAATGTATTATTTGAAAAATACATGAATTGAAAAGAAATGTGCAGAGTATTTCCCATTCACTGTTTACCTGTGCTCGTTATTGATTTATAGTGTGTCAATCAGATATATTAGACAATGTTCATGCAACAGTTGCAGACACAAAAGCGAGACAATAAATTGTGATGAGCTGTCAGAAACGGGTATTTCACCCTGAACAGTAAAATGACATGCATGAGTGGGAGGGGCGCATGGCGCCATCTATTGTTCAATGTCCGTGACATTGTCTCAATTTGCCTTGTTATTATTGATATTAGTATTATTGTTATTATGATAAATGCCGATAGGGGGCGCCGCCTGTCAAACCGCTTATTCATTTATGTCTTATTTATTATATTCGTAGTTCTCTTGTTACGGTTTTTTTTGTGCTGTTTTCGTTTGTTGTCGCTTGTCGTTTTCATTTGAGGCGATGCAATAGACCGCAACATGAACCAAACTGTGAATTGCGCAAAGTGTGGCAAATTCAATGCCAACGACAACTGCAACGACGACGACGACGGCAAGGACAGCTCAGCCAAGCGGCAAGTGTCCTGCGGTGCTAGAACACAACACCCACCCACTGCCACCCAGTTGCGTTAAGAATTCGGTTTGTAATTGTGATAGTATTAGTAATAGTAAAAGTAATACTAAGAGAACAAGTTGATGTAAGAGTTGTGCTCAAATTTGGTCAGCTCTTGAATGTCCTTTGGTTATCTGCACTTCCCGCTCACTCTCTTCCTCAGTGTTGCTTTCAAACCGCTTATATGCTGTGGCAGGCGAAGCATGTTGCGGTTGGCGTTCAACCTTAAATTTGATACAAATTCAAAATTCACCGGCAATCATGTTGCTTACCACACAAGTCGTCTATTTGTATACATATATATAAAAACAAATAATTTATCGACTGCAAAATACTCTGATATCATAATTTGATAACAGATAGCAAAATACAGAACGGGTGTACCAAAGGGACAGTTGGGGACAGTAATTTAACTTCAAAGCTTTTGTGAATTTTGGGAGTGGCGGGAGTGGCTGAATAAATTATAGACATGGTTCCCAGTAATGTTCCCAACTGTTGCTCTTAAATTGTGGAAAATATATGCTCGAAAATATGATGATGAAAATTCTTTTAAATTCTTTTGGTATCAAAGTATAAAAGCAATTGGCATATAAAGGCGAGACTCCTGGCCTCAATATACCCACAAAGACCTATTCATCAATCAGCGTTTGTTGGCGTTAAAGCCTCAAAAGTCAAAGCAGGTGTTAACTGGAATTTCAACGTTGCCACATGCATAATGTAGAAGGTGGCATGCAATTCAAACAGAGCTTTGTGAAGTTAATTAACTTTTAAGTTGCGTGTAATTAGGAATTTCGAAAATATACTCAGAAAAACACATTAAGAAAATTGGCAAATAAGCCAATAAGTATACATTTTTGAAATAATTTCTTTAAATTAGAAATGCACGAATCGACCATACCAAAAATGTGTAATTTATATAATTGTATTCTATGAATTTTGTATTTTAATTACGAAATGAATAAAAGAAAGACGCCAGTTTTAATTCATAAATGTCAAAGCTGTTACTCATATCAAAATTCTAAAGTAATTAATTTCTCAGTGTAGGTGTCAAGACCTTTAAATGTGGTTACAAAAGTACATGAAATCACAATGAAAGCAAAATATCAGTTTTACTACACAAAAATTTGTTTCAAAACAAAAATAATTATGTGGAATTCTGGCTTTAAATCGGTTCGGTTAATTACCAGTTTTCTTGCTACATTTTTTTACTTTCGATCAAAGTCGATAATCGAAATTCGATAAGCTCACATATCTCCCACAATTTTACGGCTACAGAAAAAATAATCGCTGCAAACAATATTTTTGTTAATAATCCCATAATTTTAAAGAATGCTGGCACCCGGATCCGGTCTGATTTTGGCACTCTGTTTTTATTCAATTTAAATAATGTTTTATATTAGTTTCAAAGCGAAAACCACTTGGACCAAACTTGCGCAACTTAAGTTAATATCCATAAAAGTTTGCTTCATGTAGGAAACGAGCTGGCTGCTCAACTATTTATTTCCAAGCCAACTAACTTGAGAGAAACATCAACTTGGCCTACTCTACATTTCTGGCCCTTAGGCGTACTTTTCACAGTGCAATTTAGAGCAGTAACAAATCTCATCACAGCCACGTTGAGACGTCCCCATTGTCAAATCGTGCGAAAGTTTTTAAGGTCGCTCAGGCCCCAAAGCTACACAGCCACAGTGTCCCCCACTTTAAACGTATTCTACATAACAAAAAAAAAAAAAAAAACACAAATTAACAAAACAAAAAAGGAAGCACAATGAAACCAAGCCGAAAACTAAAATCCAAACGAAATCCATTTGCCCCCGATATGCCATCGCTAATGAGCAACCAACGAGCAACCAACGACCAAGTCAGCCAACCTGGCTAACAATGCACTTTTAGCCCAAAGAGCGAGCAAAAATGGCGAAAAATTATGGCTCATTATTCCCACTTTTAATGAGCCAGCGATGCCTCGTCTTTCTTTCTATCTGTTAATGAACATCGCATCAAATTTCATATTTCCCCATTTTGCACAATTTGCCAGCTTGAAAAACTTTAAAAACTTTCACTCAAAAACTTTATTTTAATTAATTCAAAATAGTAATGAACTCAATAATAAAGCAATATATGAAGGGATCTAATTTTGATATAGCTGATCAGCTGACGAGATGCAATATTTGCATACAAATTTATCTGAATATAAAACAAAATTGGAATTGAATTTGGAATTCAAACGCTTTTCAAATTAGAGCAAGTCTTTTAATAATAATAATATTAATATTAATAATAATATTTTAAAGATGATGTTAAAAATAAAAATTAAAATTACAAATACAATCAGAGTATCAATTTGTGTGTTATTTCTTAAAAATTATTTAAACATTGCATATTTGTAAAAATATGCAATTTTTGTGCATTATTTTGAATTGCATTAAATTAAATATGAACTTTTAATTTCAGCCATTTCGTATACGTAATGTTTTAGCGCCCAAAACCGAGCATCAGCAAATGAACAATAATAATAAATGCATAATTAATAAATAATAATTAATAGTTTATATATATATATATAAATATTTCACTATGCATATATTTTATATATATATATTGTAGTATATACATATATAAAAACGGGATAATATTTATAATTTTTCTTTGTTGCACTTGCTGTAGCACTTGCTACTCACGGAAACTTAAAGACAGTTTAAGTTTGGTTGTTATAATTTCACAGGAATTTCAATTTTCTATTCAAAATTCGCTCAACCACAAACTCGCCCCATAAGCCAAAGCCGAAAACTTGACGCAGTTGCATTAGTTGGATATGCCACCAGCCAGTGCTACGATGTGGCACGAAAAACAGCTGCAGACACGTTTCTCTCCCTTTGCTGCGAACTGACCTTACTCATTACTTACTTATTCAAAGTAAGCATGCTGCAATCTGCTTATTAATTAGTGGCCCGGGAACGACTTTTGACATGCAATTAAGTCAATTATGATTAAGAGTCACTGATTCTCTGTGTGTGTGCGGCTGTGTGTGTGTGTGCGAGTGTGTGTGTGTGTGCGAGTGTGTGTGTGTGTGTGTTGGGTGTGTGTGTGTGTGCGTGTGTGTGTGTGCTACCAAATCAACAGAGATTTATTTGAGGTGTTCAGTCAAGGTGAAAGCGTAAAAGGATTGACTAAAACTACTACAAATGCGACAGCCCGGAAATTTGAATAAAATGTCACGTTGAACAAATGAGTACCTAAATATATATAAATATATATAATTGCTCTATATATACAGAAACCATTTGTTGACTTTCAGCAAGCCTTAAAATTGATTAATTATGTCACTATTAAATTTTGCGATTTGGCTTGCTCTGATTTTCCATATTAAACTTTAAACTTGCAGGGACTTCGAGACTTGATGAAAGGAGGTGAAATTAGGTTGCCACTTTTACTAGGACTTATCGATAAAATCGATACCTAATTAGTGACTGGTTAGAGTCCCTAAAATCGTTGGGCATATTGCTAGTGACATCCTTTATAAGATCGGGCAGTTCTTCTATAGTATTTCAGTTACTATTAAAAGGTAATCTATTGATAAAATCTTGCATATTTGCCACAGAGTAATCAATTTAAAAATAAATCGATATTGTTATTATTATCCTGTGAGAATAAATTGAGTTGAGCAGGACGGTGAATGCAATTTATTTATAATCTTTTCACTTGATTGTTTTAAGCGCATTCCTGATAAACTTGGCGTTCTGCCAGGAGCCATCGATAGTTGTGAGTGGGTTAATCTGAGTCGGGGCCAGGAAAAGCAACAGCAACATATGCTGATGATGATGCTATAGATGATAATGATATAGATGATGTTGATGTAGATGACTTCTTTGTTTAAGTTTATGTTGTGACGCAAATGTAGTGATGCAAATATAAAAATACTGAATAGCTCCAACGATTGCTTTCCAATGTTAAAAATAAACAATAATAAACTGCTTCGATAACAAAAAAAAAGCGAATATATACAAATAGTATATATATATATATATATATATATATATATATATATTGCGTTGCTTTACCAAGATTTTTAATTAAAAATCAAACCTTTCCCCCTCCCGAACGACTATTAATTGATTCCCCTCAACACAAAACAAAACTAAGCAACAAAGAACCGTTTGAGATATCGAACTAAATCCATTTATAATATCAATCGGATAAGATACTTCAATACTTTGGAATATATATTCTTTATCAGCATCACTAGCCGTGTCGGGATAGTCTGGTTCATTTGGTACTCTATTCAAACTAGTTCCTTACTTTTGAAACTATCTTAAACAGAGATTTTGAATTATATGTTCTCGTTTACCATAATCAAAATTATATTAATTTTATCGATAACTCTTTCTTGAAATGCACATATAGACAATTGGAATAGATATAGAAATCTTTAAGAACAATATAAATCAGTTTATGAACAAAATTATATAATAAATGAAATGCGAAATTTTTCAATTTTTTGGTTTTTTTTTCCAGTTATGCAATTTGATGAAAAGTGATGCAGCTACCTGGTAGTAACGAGGCTGGCAACATGTCTCAACAATTCGCTAGGAGGGCGGCCAGAGTCGCCTCCACAACTACGTCCACATCCCCATCGATATCCACACATCCGACAACAGGCAGCAGCATATCAAAGCTGCCATCGCAACTCATCAGGGGTTTGGCGGATGTGATCAACGGAACGGAGCTGGATACGACGGTAGCAGCAACTGCTGTTAGCCTGGATGCCATCGTGCCCGATCCTGGCACTACCAGCTTGTCCTGGAACACAACATTCTCAACAGCCTCCGCCCACAACTATGACAACTGTGCGGACATTTTTGCCAACTACACCCAGCCATTAACAGGTTAGTGTCTCTTCCTCTTTGTGTATATATATTTTTTTTTATTTGTTTAAATGTAAATTAATTATTTAAATTTAAATTAAATTTTAAAAAATATTTAGCCAATATTTATTATTTAAAGCTAATAAACAACTTTAGCTTCAATTGGCAACTATCAAATTTTTAAGCTAACTTAAAATAAAAAGTGCTCAAAAATATAACATTTTTTCCTTTAAGACCTGATTTCAAAAAATATTTAAATAAAATTCCACTCCGAAACTTTGGCCACCAAACTGCAGTTCTAATTCACAAGCAACAAATTATTGGCCAAAATGCTGAAATGGTCGACTTCAATATTTAGTTGGACGAGGGTCAATGTCTGCTTCGCAAAACATTGGCTGATTGAAGTATGCCCCAAATGTCGCCGCTGACAGGGCAAACCAGTCAAGGTGAATTTTTGTGCAGAAGCCGCAGCTCTGCAGTTGAGTGCCCTCAAATAGTTGACACTAATAACAACAACAATAACAACAACATTTGCGGCAACAGCAATCAGAAGAGCAACACCAACTGACAACAAATGTGTGCTCGTCAAATTAAAATAAATACATATTTTATATAATGTTATGTCATAATAGGACTGCTTTATGTTTATTGCATGTTTTATGTAACAGCTGCATACACTCAGAAAAAACAAATTGCCATGAATTTTAAGAAAATCACTCTTAAATGAAAATCTCCTTGAATACCAGAAAGTTTAACTTTTTTCTTAATACTATTTTCCAAACAGTCTTTTAAATTTAGAACCGCTTATCTCAAAAATAAAGCAATTTTCAGTAATATTTTCAAGTAAAAAAAAAAAGGTAGATCAATTTATGAATTTTTCCATTTAAATTTAAAAAAAATTCAATATTTTACTTTCTAAATTATAAGCTGACTATTGCATTTTTTTTTCTGAGTGTATGCAGCATATCTGTCAGGAGCCACATGTGGCACAGTGTGTACTTGTAATATTGTGCTTGCCTCGTTGCTTATTGAACGCCTGTCGCCTTGCTAGCCAACATAAATAACCCCACTCACTCCCTTCTCCATCTTTCTCTTTCTCTCTCTCTCTCTCTCTCTCACTCTCTCTCTCTTTCTATTTAGGCCTATTTTGCAACTGGGCATGGGACTCGCTGCTCTGTTGGCCACCAACGCCGGCCGGCTTAATGGCTCGCATGCATTGCCCTGCCGGCTATCATGGCGTGGACACGCGCAGTAAGTAAACATCCAACATTCCGTTATATCAACAACAAGTTGTAGTTGCACTTGCAACCAGCAACATTCAGTATCTAGTGTTATAAATCTCTTATAAACCTGTTCCAATTTGTAAACTGTAAATGAAAACATTAATAAAGAATGTTGTCAATTTGAAAATTCGTATGTTTTTTGTTAGCTGATATTGAAAATTATTTTATATATTTTATTATTCATTTCGCAAACCGATGAAAACCGTTGATAAGTTAATCCGAGCCATAATGGAATCGGTTATAAGGAAATTTTTTTTTTTGGTTTTATAAATCGGAAACTAGTTAAAAAACAAATCTTTACCAATTGAAACTCAGAAATATCTCTAACGAAAGCATTATTTGTTATACACTGAACCCATTAAAAATGGGTATAATCGTTTTGTGAAACTGTATGTAACAGGCTGAAGGAAGCATCTCTAAGCCCATAAAAAATATATATATTCTTGATCAGGATCAACAGACGAATCGATATAGCCATGTTCGTCTATGAGCTAGAGACTTGAAATTTGAAATATAGGTTCTCGTATATACGCAGATAAGATTAAGATTGTTTTATTTTTATCGATAACTGTATTCGTTTCTCAATATCGATAGATATCGATTTCCGATAGCAATAAATGCGTGCACTTACAGACCTGCTTACATTTAGGCGCAAAACGTTTTAAAGGACAATTTGCATAAAAAACATAGAATATATATAAAAACTGGGTTAAGGGTATATAGTAGTCGAGCTCACTCGACTACAGCATTCTTACCTGTAACACTTTGCACTTAGAAAAAGTAAAAGCAAAGGCAACAGCAGCCAGCCCAGGAAAATGGCAAACTTTTCCTCTCAATTTCTCGCCCTCTCTCTCTCTCTCTCTCTCTCTCTCTCTATCTATCTTTCTTTTGGAGTAGGCAATAAATGCAAGTCACGTATTTTTCGGTATATATTTGCCTCAAGGAACGCAGCTAAGCGTAAAAAAGGAACATGCACAACTGACAAGAATAAATAGTTCAGTGACTTATTTGAAAGGATGAAAGCAGTGTTGAAAGGATATAGAGGAAAGGACATTTACAACATGTTGGCAGCTGCAATGAAAACTAAGTGATTTACAGTTATAACCTGGAGTAAATAGTACGCAATTCCAATCAGCTCATCAAGTTATGCACATCCAACTTTGGCAATAATGCATTCCGACTGCCACATACGTGTCACACACACAAGCACACACATATATATATATATATATATATACAGGAATTTGACATCCTGCATTATGTGTTTAGTGGCAACTGCTTGACCCTTTCCCTTGTATTTGTATAAGTAGTTGTAGTGCCAAGTTTATAATCAGGTGGAAATGCTCATATTGACTAAAACAACTGTGCACAAGTTGACCTGGTCTCATTTTGCAATCAGTGTAAGCGTGTGTGTGTGTGTGTGGGAGAGGGGGCGGGCTGTTTGGATTTACATAGCTATTGTGGCACCAAAGCTGTCGCTCAACATTCCAAGAAATTGTTGTTGCTCAACAGAAGCCATTTTAAATCGGAAATATCGACTGACTAACAGTTACCCTATATAACAACAGTTTATTATTATTACACTTAATGTTTTATTATTATGTTTTATATATCTCTTGTATATAATCTTTAATCTATCAGATTAATACTTTTTATGCTTGGCTCTTAATTTCAACATCTTTTGGAAAAACTTTTTATTTTACTCTGAAAACATTCTTGGGAAATATTCCCGAGAAAGGTATTTCCAATTTTAGGGAGTGATTTATAATACGCCTCAATAATTTCTATATATATATATATATTCATAAGTATATGTCATAGGAACTATCAGTCTGTGTATTTTATGGGGTTTTGCTATAAATTTAGGACTATTAAACACTACAATGACTTATCTATAATTTTCTTTGCTTTATTATTATTTTTCCTTCACTTAGTTTGATATCTCGCTCTTAATTTAAAATTAAATTAACAAACTTTTTTTAATTTAAATTTCTTTTTTTTGTGTTTTGTTGCACATTAAAGAAAATAAAATTAGTATAAAAAAAGATGGCACCTCAATTCGCTGAATAAAAATTTTGTTTTTTTAATTATCTAATTTTATTTTTTACTATTATTTACTCTAATATTTGCTTAGTTCGAATAAAACACGAAATAAATATCTCTATTTTTCTGTCTGTGGTTTACCCTTCCCTTCCATTCGATTGCTGTGGTCATTGTGTGTGTGTGTGTGACTGTGTGTATGTGGAGGGCATAGAAAAGGGCTAAAGGTGAAGGGCAATAAATCAAATGGAAATGAAAGACAACAATTGAACGTTGTTTGAGGAACGCGAGTAAGCCCTTCATATTGTCCTTGGCCACAATAGGGAATAATCATTAAAGCAAACCACTTGGTCGACATTTGGGAGTAATAAATGTTTATAGACAAGTAATGAATGATCATCGAAGAACTCAGTTGATTGGAAACCAAAGCACTCAATCAATTTGTTCAAAATCAATTTAACCTATTTGTTATAAAAAGAAAAAGAAAATCAAAGCAATAGCTTTCAACTCAAAAGAAATGCGCAAGTGTATTTTTTTTTCAAGAAAACTGAATTTTAATTGACACTAAAGTCTATAAGTTTATTTATAATTTATTTATTATTTCAATAGAATTGGCCAATCGGAAGTGCGAACTAGATGGTAATTGGGGCCGAAAACCCAACGATACAGATCGGAACACCGTCGGCTGGACAGATTATGCGCCGTGCTACAAGCCCGAGGTGCTACACCTCATGAAGCAGATTAAAGATGTGAACGTGAGTGTGTGGCAGTAACGGAATTTTGAGTATCGAGTATCAATTTGCTTACTTGCAGGTCTACATTGAAATAGCGCAGAGAACACGCACACTTGAAATTATCGGACTTTGTCTATCGCTGTTCGCTTTGATCGTGTCCCTGGTGATATTTTGCCACTTTCGCTCGCTGCGCAACAATCGGACAACGATACACAAGAACCTGTTCGTTGCCATGGTGTTGCAGGTGATTGTGCGACTTACCCTTTACCTGGATCAATTCCGACGTGGAAAGCCTGAAACAAGCAATACAAGTCTATCGATTATCGAGAATACGGTGCGAAAAGAGCGTAAAACTTTTTTTTATTACATTTTCCATATTATATAAGCCTAGAAAATAACTCACGGGTACAATTTCAAGAAATGCAATAATGAAGTTGTCCAAAATCATCGATACAAATCGATTTCCGATAACAATGGAAGGTAAATTGTTGAACAATCGTCTTTCCATTTTCATGTTTTTTAAGTAGCAGCATATATCGAAATTTGATTGTTATCGGAACGTTATCGCTTTCAGCCATATCTGTGCGAGGCATCGTATGTGCTATTGGAATACGCCCGGACCGCCATGTTCATGTGGATGTTCATTGAAGGTCTCTTCCTGCACAATATGGTCACCGTGGCGGTATTCCAGACTAAATTTCCGATCAAACTATTCGCTCTACTTGGCTGGGGCCTGCCGGTACTAATGACCTTCGTGTGGGTGCAATGCACAGCGTTGTTTATGGACACCAGTGTCGGCGAATGCATGTGGAACTACAATTTGACACCCTACTATTGGATACTTGAAGGACCTCGCCTCACAGTCATCTTGGTGAGTGTGTTTGCCACGCCCTTGCCGCGAATCGATGCAAGTAGTGTTTGCCTCTAATTTGTCTGTCTTCTATTTTGGCAGCTAAACTTCTTCTTCTTGGTGAACATCATTCGTGTGTTGGTGGTGAAGCTGCGTCAATCGCAGGCCAGCGAAATCGAACAGACCCGCAAAGCGGTTCGGGCGGCAATTGTGCTGTTGCCCCTGTTGGGCATTACGAATCTGTTGCATCTTGTACCGACTCTGAAGACCGCCTGGAAGTTTGCCGTTTGGAGCTATGTGACACACTTTTTGACATCGTTTCAGGGCTTCTTCATAGCACTAATCTATTGTTTCCTCAATGGCGAGGTATGCCTTACGAAAGTAGTGTCTCAAATGAAAGCCGCTCTTACCTGAGGCATCTAACTTGTTGCAGGTTCGCACAGTGCTGTTGAAAAGCCTGGCCGTCTGGATGTATGCTCTTGGACACCCCGAATGGGCACCCAAGCGTGCATCGATGTACTCCGGCACCTACAACACCGCACCGGACACGGATGCTATGCCGCAGCCAGTCGAGGCGACTTCAACGAGCAGAATGTAAGCCAAAACGATAATTATGCGCTTCTTTATGATAATCGCAGTCGTTGTTAAACGGGCTGATCTCTGAAGTCAAACTAAAACTGTGTATATGGCCAAGTAAAAGCCATGCAAAGTTCGATTCCCTCCCTAAATACGACCTGTCTCTCTTTTTTGTTTCTCATTATTTATAGGGTGCCGCCGCCGAATAAGCCCCAAAAAAGCCGCAAGGCCAAAAACGTTACCATCGTCATCGGCAATGATCCGCAACAGGGCAACACCAACAACAACTCGACGAACGGTAATAGTCCATTTACCGTCGATGATGCCACCGGTTCGGCGATGGCAACACGCATCCGGAGCAAGGAATCGCCGGCTGGCCGCACCAACTGGATGACGAACCTGTGCTTTCGTGGCAAAAAGGTACTACGTGTACCGCCAGCGTCATCCGTGCCATCCGAGTCAGTTGTATTTGAGTTGTCAGAGCAGTAGGCCCAATTTAGTACTAGCCATAGACGTAGTCTGTATTCGTAGTCCCATCTTATTTGCTCTTAGAGCCATCAGCTTCTAGCTAAGCCTCATGTAATGTTCTTCTACCACTGCTTACTTTTGTACAAAATTTTCACACACACACACACATTCACACACGTTGCTTACAGCTTGCTTCTCGCATAATTAACTCGAGCTGAACGCGTGTTATTTGGTTTTTCCCATTTATAATTAAACATTCTAACCAATTCCTTTTATAGTCTTTAATCAGCTCACTAAGCCACAATGTTTTACTGTTATAATTTCTTTTACAACATGTTTTGGTTGTGAATGCATCAGCTTTGGTTACTGGTTTCTTGCATTAAAAAAGATTTGATTTTCGGCTTCAATTCCAGCTTCACTTTAAAACCCCTATTAAAAATAAGTGAAATATAAACAATATTATTTAAGTTATTATTTAAGTACAGTTAAGTCATTTTTTGTATAATTTTAGTATATTTTTGAGTTCATAAGTACCACTCATATACTTTTTACACTTTAAACAAAATAGTCTTGCCTCCTCCTCCACCCATGTACAATTTGTATATTGAACTCGGTCCAGTTTTTGTTGCGACTCGTAAGCTATAAATCGTCTTAGGTTATGCCATATTATAAATACTAGTCGTATACCTTAGCTAAAGCACTGTTTATAAACGCAAACCCCATTAAAGATACTGCAGATACAATTGTCTATTCTTAACTCACAATCACCCAATGGGCTTTAGTTTAAACCACAGCATGGAAATTCAAATAATATTTTTTCAGCAAGGCCTGTGACTTCTGCCTAGGAAAGAAGGCAGCATGTCTAATTAAAGAAAAAAAATTCTCATAAATTTTGAACATAGCAATCAGTGTGACCGAAGCTAAAAAAACAAAATTAGAAAAAAATGTAATTCAACAAATTTTATTAGTTTTTACAAACAAATTAAGATCTGTTCATATGTTTTATTTATTAAATTCTGCTAATAATTTTGAGTATCTTAACTGTGTAAATAATACTCAGAAAAAGCAAATGTGTTTTTATTTGAGCATTGCATTTACTAGTTGATCACACTCTGCGATATCCTTCGTGATTTCTGCTTCGAGTTCGATCACACTGTGCACCCTTTCGATCACGATTAACATTTGCGGCGTTCGTTGCCTGATTGCTTTATTATTTCTCTATTTCTAATAATTGCAATTATGTAATATTAAATAATATGATCACTGCTTTTATTTGCTGCGCTTGGCCACAACAATTTGCAGTTATTTCTTTTAGCAATATTTACTTAAATTAACCAAAAACATTAGAGAAAAAAAATTAACTTAATATATATTTGCCCTTATTCCTCTCTCTCTCTCTCTCTCTCTCTCTCTCTCTCTCTCTCTCTCTCTTTCTCTCTCTCTCTCTTTCCCTCTCCCGGTCTCTTTTTTTTATGTTTCGCTAACGGCTCTCTATATGATTTGGTTGTTTTATTTTTGCTTACCGTTCTCGGAACGCTTTTACATTTCCACTTTTCTCTCTTTCTCTCTCTTTCACTGCCTACCTTGTTTTTCTCTTGTCGGTTTTCTTGTCTCACTTGCAGAATAAATGTGTAAAGCCTGGCGCTTCAGTGTCGCAGCAAATATTTGTGATGTCACAGATGTCGACGTCAACAACAGCATTGGCAGCATCAACAACAACAGTAGCAGTAGCGGCCACAACAACTGCATTAGCCGCAGCATCAGCAGCCGCAGCAGCAGTCACCGCAGCAGCAAATACTACAAAAGCAGCAATAACATAAAGCTTAAAGCGAGCATTTTTGCTCTTACTACTACGCACACAATTTTTAACTTATTTGTATTGGGCTCCGCTTTCTCTGCCTCTCTCTCTCTCTCTACTCTCTCTTGCTGTCTTTGTGTGTGTATTTGGCTAAGCTTAGCTTTTAGCTTTTAAGCGCGCAACTGTAACAAAACTGAACTTTACTGAAATGTGTGTGTGAGCAATTTTATATACATGTGCATACATGCATACTTACATAGATGAATATCATCTTTTATATAAATATTTGTATAAATATTTGTTTATATATACATGTATTTAACGGCTGCTAAGTACAGCAAACATATATATATATATATATATATTTTTTTTTTTTTTTGTCGAATGTGTGTGTATAAATGCAATTTTCAATGCATAATCTTGGATTTTTAATAAACTTATGTATGCAATTTAAGTCGGTTAACTACTAAATATATATACATACATACATATACATACATACATACTCGTAAACCAGAGATGATATGTATAATTGGAGTTCAAATATAGGTTTATATATCACATGCAACAAAAAAAACGGTATACCATGTTACCTGAGAATATATTGTTCTATAAATCGAATAGTACATTTGACATAAACACATACAACATACGAATTTAAATTTATATATGTACATCGTACATCGATGTTAATGCATGTATTAAAAGTCTTTGCGGCGTTCTATTTTAGGCGTAGAGGAACTAACCAAATCATAAAAAATTCTACGTCCACATTTACCAATACTTTCTCAACTCAATTAGTGATTCAAATATTTTGAAAATTTTTCAATTGAAAAACCTCCATTATATTTACTCTACTTTTTAGAAGGATAGAAAATATATAATGTTTTCAATTTATTATCTTAATTATATTTAAGCTATATTTTAATTTATCGCCATAAAATTTTCAAGTGTATGGATTTAAAGCTTAAAAAGTGAAAGTTCTACATTCCCTTATCCACTATATGCCACTTAAATCTTGATAATGATCGTTTGCTTTGTGAAAAAACACCTAATTATTTTATATATTAATCGTTTACACTTACATAAATATATAAATGCATATTTGGAGAGTATAAAATGCAGTCGGCGTAGTACTTCGTATACAAATTCTTAACAATTCTTAAATTCTGCTTGGACATAGTCGTAGATTATAGAGATGTGCATATACATATACACATATAGAATCCATGCAAAATCAGAGCCAACTTTTCTTTTCTTGTATTGCTCTCTTTTCCTACTCTGGTGCAAAAGATTCATAGGAAGGTACAAAACTATAAACAAGCCGAATTTAAAAAATATATAAATTAATAAAAAGATGCACACACACACAAAGAAAGGAATAAATAAACTACTAACTTATCTAATAACACAAAAAAAAAAGATACAGCAACAGATCTGTGAGAACTAAAAGAAAAGCAAATGGAAAACATAGAGAAAAGTAGAGACCAACAAATACAGTGGTCAATGGCAAACTATTACTTGTATAAGCAAACATGGAACTTTAAATAAACATGATTATTTTATATGTGTGTATAATTAATAAATGTGTGTCTCGTTTCTTATTTCAATTCATTAATTGATATTGCCGCCCAGCTGAAAGATAATCTCTTCTCTATTTGTAGCATTGCTCTGCGGTTTAGCGATCGGCACGTTCCGGCTATAGTCTATATATAGGTGTGGTTGGTGGGGGGCAAGACGTAAATGGGTCGACCATATCGTTGACACTGATGACGCTGGAATGCCAATTTGCAACTACAATAGGCAGTTAAATGAGGCATTTTTTTATGGGCCATAAAAATTATTTTTGCACAATTAAATGAAACTAAAAATAATTGAAGAACACCAGCGAAATTCGCAAATTAACAACAATACACACAATAATGATCATAATAACAATAATAATAATAATAATACAAATATAAATAGGTGTACATCATTTCATTACTACATACAATAAGTAACAATAACCACAAAAAGGGCAACATCAATAAACATTTTCGTGCACAATTCACAAAAAAAAAAACATAGAGTAAAATTTAATATTTGGAAAGCTTCACATTGGGTTTGGATGAGGTAGCTTATGTGTGTGTGTGTGTGTGGGTGTATGAGTGAGACTTGTGGGTTTTAGTTGAAAATTAAAAGTTGACTAAAACAGCAAATCCTCGTCGCCCTCATTTTCAAGTATATTCTGCGCTTGTTCGCTGTTGGTGACATTGTAGCCCTGGCGGCGCAGCTCCTCCCTGGCCAGATCCGCCGCCTTGCGGGCAGCCTTCTTCTTATCCTGGATCTTCTTCAAACGATAGAACTCTTCGCGCTCCAATTCATCCAACTCACTGATAATATACTCAATGGTTAGAGTAATGCGTGGTATTATAACTATAAATAATACAAATGATCACCATTACAATCATAAGCCAGAAATGGTTTTGATTATGATGTTTACGCTAACCATGCTCAATGGCATTGACACGCCGGTTGGTCACCTTGATGACGTCGTCCAGCGTGACAAAGGATGTCTGCAGCGAGGCAAGCTCAACAAGCAGACGCACCGCACTTTGATAGTTCTTCTTGAGCTTGGCCAGCTGCTGGCCGCCACGGGCGAGACCGGCCAGCTCGTAGGTATCGACACCATCCTGATATGGCTCGAAAATGGGCAATGTCACGCCGGCCACATTATCCTTTTTGGTGCGTATCTTGATCTGTGCCTTGGTCACATTCTGCAGCACAACCTGATTGATGTCGCCGGTGGTAAACTTGACCTCGGCCAGCGAGAAAGCTGCCTCCTTCATCACCTGACCCATTAGCGTTTTTGTCTAAAGAAAAAACATTTATTTATTTTTCTTGTTTTCTTTAATATTTAGACGCTGGCTCACCTCAATGATCTTGCCCAGAATTAGGCGAAAACGCATCTGGAGAGCATCTGCCTTCTTTTTGAGCAGGCCATGACCCTTGGTAGCGCCCGCCAGGCGAGATTTCATCAAAATTTGTGCGCTGTGTAATACATGATTTTTTTTTATCAACATTTAAAATTTTTCTTTCTTGCTGTCTCTCTTTGTGTTTTCTATAATACTCACCCGCGCGATGGAAATATGGGCAGACGATCTTTGGCAGCCATAATTTTTCGAGTATTCAAATTCAGAAATCTACCGTTACACCAGTTACTGTTACACTTACAGTTACCGATACGTTATGTGAGCTGACAAATATGTTTTCGAATAGGGGCAACACTAAACATGTACCTACTGCGTGGAGGACAACAAATAACAAACTGAATAGAACTGTAAACTAAAAATATATCAACAACAAAATATTAGGTAAATAAAATATATGCGACGAATATTGTACAAAAATAAATGAACGAGCGCGAGAACAAGAAGCGAGAGCGAGAACCGCAAAGCAAAGCACACGACAACAATATGGGCCAAATGACAACTGCGAAATTGTCTCGACGTTAACAGCGACGGCGAAAGCAATGCCAACGTCGACGCCGACGTTCTATGGATAAAACCGACCATTGGGCCGGGCGCTGATCTGTTTCCGCAGCAGTAGCAGCAGCCACAGATGATTAGAGAGGAGCGCGTGAGTGTTAATTGAATTATGCACGTAAATAGAATTTAAGACATGATTTGTTATGAATTTTTTCTCCGTATCAATTTTCAAAACAAAAGCTAGGGTGATCAAAAAAAAAAATGTCTAAGGAAGTTGACAACAATTACAATTATCTGTATATCCAATATTGACTTTTTTTAATTCGTTCGTTAGTTGATAGTTTTTTATCAAAGCTAATAATTAGAAAACTGAAAAAAAAATATTTTATTAAATTAAATTATTATTTAACATCCATGTTTTAAAAAATATACACTAGTTGAAAATAAAATTCAAATCTTAAAAAAAAACCTAACCTTCCCTTTTATAAATATAATCTCTAAATTAAGGTAAGGTCAGTTACTCTTGGCACCAAAAATATAAAATTTAGGGCGATTTAATTTTCCCATTGTAGCTCTCACATTTTGACGAGCTTTTTTGTGTACCTGCTTAATAATTACCTGACACACCTGGATAATTTTGTTTTTAAGCAAATCTGCAAAATTAAAAAAAAACAGCAATATATAAATAAACAATGGCAATTGCAACCAATAAAATCTTTAAGAATCCATCCATATATATATATATATATATATATATATATATATATATATAAATCTCAGGCCTATTTCTAAGCTATTGCTGCCAATTCATTGTGTTTGCCGTTGGAGCTTTGATTTAAATTAATGCTGATTGCAAGAAAAGAAAAAAATATATATACGCACAACAATTTTGGCACTTTGACCGGCCTACTAAATTGAAAAAGAACTGCCCATAATTCCCAAATGTCAGAAACATGCGCCGTCGTCTCTATTGTAATTTCGCTATGACCTGACAATAGAATAGGGCTTGTGTGTGTGTGTGCGAATGGGACGACTCTCCGAGTCACGCAATTTGAATATGGCTCCTATGGCGTCAGCTGGCCGAAAAATAAGAATAAAAAAATCAACACCTTTGTACTTTATATGGTACTCGCCAATGGGTATGTTGGGTATAGCCAGAATGCGCCAATAATATTAATTAAAGTACTAATTAAGAATGCTCTAGTCGTGAGGACTCGACAAGGTGACCTGAAGTCATCGACTTAAACACAGGCTTATCGCTTTTTATTTGTATAGTTGGTATAGTGTCCACAGTTATAAGGGAGTCACATCTGAGCAAATTGTAGACTGAGTATATTAAACATTATTAAGTGTAGTAAAGGATAATATCCAACAATATAAACAGATTCCGCTCTTTGTCAACGTTTCTCCTGTGAAATGTGGCAGCGTTTTCTTTAGATTTTCCGTTTAATACAACAACCGATCAGTCGCACTTAACAAGCATTCAAAGAGATAAAGATGCGCAATGTGCAATTATTTTAAACTCTTCCTTACTTTATTCGTGCTCTTCTGTAGCTATTGCCGAAACCAAAAATGTCTCTTGCTCTCTCTTTAGCTGCTCTGAGGCAAGTTTTCTTGTCCTTCAATTCTCTTTATTCTAATCACGATATTAATGTGCATTTGCTTATCCATGCACAGCTAGAAAAAGAATAACGAAACTGGAAAATATGCAGCAGTAGCAACAACAAGCACCTTAAACCATTTACAGTTACTGTAACTGTTTTTCTTGGCCTTAAGCTTACACTTTGAAGATTCTGTTTTTAATCAATCGAGTTCTGAATTTATGATTAATAACATTAATGATAAATTTTATCATTTATTATTTATTAAAATAAATAATCATGTCACACACACACTATAATTAATAATTTAAAAAGCAATTTTTTAATTTAAAAAAGCTTTTGAGTTCCGTTTTAATGTCGCTGTCTCTCTCTCTCTCTCTCTTTCTCTAACTAATTAACTATTATTTATGATATGCAGTTAAAATCAATCGGCATTTGAAGCCATGCAGACGCACTTGCTACAAAGCACACGTGCGACCTTAATGCGCTTAATGTTCTGAGCATGTCAAATAAAAGTCAAATCCGCATTTATTTACAAATGTACACGCATGCATGCATACTTACACATTAAACACAATTTGTGTGAAGCAAACACACACACACATGCATAAACACACAGACACACATTCAATAAGTGAATCAACAGTTGGCGTCAATGTTGTTGATGTTCCCACCGCACAAAACTGTCAAATCTTTTTGGTTAATGAAGTGGAGTGGTGGGGGTGCAAACTAAGCAAGAACAATAGAAGCTCTATGTCACTCTCTCTCTTTCTCTCTGTTCCACTCATAAGTCACGAGCAGGCAATCACACGTTTTCTGACTCACCCAACAACTTCCTTGTTCACTCCCACACACGCACGTATTCACTCACGCAAGTACACACTTACGCATCCTGTTACCAGTTAACAGAGAGTTTTCTGCCATAGACGGCAATTAAAGGGGCCCCGGGTTTTTTTCTCTATTCGATTTATTACACAATTACACTAAAGAGCAAAACAATAACAATGTGCCAGATTTTATGGATGTTTTACAAGAGTAAAGCCGATCAACTTGTTGAGCAACGACCCACGAAGTGACGACGCCACTGGACGCAAACATTTTTTTTTCTCGCAAAGGAATAGAATAGAGCAGCTAGGATGCTGAGCTGCTGCTGTCGCAGTTCGCATTTAGCAGCGCCCGCAAGTAGGTTACATATTTTTTTGCCGCTCCCGCGACTAATGAAATCAAATTGAGCAATTTTACACCAACTGAGCTACAAAGTGAGTAATTAATACTACAGAAGATTAACAGTAAGGACAACTAAAGAAACAGTGCAGATGATGGCTGTTAAGTGCATGTGAAGAGTTTTTATCTTATGTTGTCATAATGCGATTACAATAGCAGCAACACCCATCCACAACAACAAAAGAAAAAAAAGAGATGCGAAAGTGACTGAGGGCATAAGTCGTGAGTCCTCCTCTCTGATTGAGTTATAAGAGTAAAAAGTCAGTGTGAGTGGTATTAGTGCTATTCAGGCACTTACACAGACACACACATACATGTCTACATATAAATCGACATAAATAATTTATCAGCATGCACTCCATTTCAAATGAATAAACTTTGCAATTGTTAAGCCTTTGACATCCATTTAAAATTCATATTTCTAGTCTTTAGCTGCTGAAGGTCTCAACTGTATTTTTATAAATATTTTTATTTTTTATTTTTTCTTTGCAGTTACTTAAATTTTAACATAGTTAATTGTCAAATAAATATTGTGCTATTTTTTTTTTCGTTTTTCTGCTATATGCTCTTTTTATACCCTGATATCGAAGATGTATTGAGAGTATGTTCTGTCCGTCCATCCGTATATCCGTCTCTATGCCAGCGTCAAAAACTGTTAATGTTGGAGTGCTACGTCCACCAGAAAGCTATGAAATCGATAATTGAAAATCGATAACGCCACATATCTCCCACAATTTTAAAGCTACTGTCATCAAATTTGGCTAATAGGATGTGTTTCAGAGATCGGCGGAATATTCTTGAATATTTTTTTCAGACACCACAAAAAGCCTATATCTCTGGCAATTTGATGGCTGCATATTATAAAACTAGGTATGAGCTTAAGATGGCCCCTTGTGATATTGTACTAGGAAACCAAACAAATTCACAAAAGTCGCAATTTTGAGTGTATACCTGGAGAATAGAATATTAGAAACTTCCATAAAATATAGATATTTCTGGCAAAGGCATTTTATATTGGTACCAGAGTATTTTGCAGTCGACTTTAATTTCAGTTGATACAAAGATTTTAAGCATATCACTTCATGTCTTATAAATCTTGGATTCATCAAATAACCTTTTTATAACAATTTTATAGAAAATAAAGGAAAATAATAACAAAATGGAGTACAAACTGATTACTGCCGAGCACTACGAACTGGTAATCGAACATTTGCGGGGCAATTTCTTTGCCGATGAGCCGCTGAATCGGGCTGTGGGACTTTGTCAGCAGGGCGGTGGCAACACTGAACTGGAATATCTCAGTCTGGCAACGCTACAGGATCAGCTTAGCATGATGGCCATTGATGGGCGCACCGACAGCACCACCTATGGCCAAATAGCCGGCGTCATACTCAACGGCATCCTGCTGCCAGGCGAGACGGAAAGGGCGCTGGACAAGCTGCAGCTAAGCGTGGACAGCAACTACAAAAAGATCTTTGAGCTGCTGTACGGGCATTTTCTGCAGACCAATCTGTTCGCCCACTACGATGTGGATCGCATCTTCGATGTGCGCATCCTTTCGGTGGATTCACGCTTTCGTGGCCAGGGCATTGCCAAGGAGCTGGTGCGTCGTGCCGAGCACATGGCACGCAAGTGTAACTTTCAATTGCTCAAGGCAGATGCCACCGGCATCTTTTCCCAGAAGATACTAGGCAGCAATGGCTTTAAGCCATTCTCCGAACAGCTCTATGCCAAATATACAAATGATGTGGGCCAGATTATATTGCCCGTGGAGGCACCACACATTAAGCTGCAGATGCTCACCAAACAGCTCAAAGATTAGTAAACACAACAGTTGTGTTCATTTCATTTTTTTTTTTGTATACACATGTATATATATATATATGGTATATTACATTTATTTATATATAGAGACAAGAAATGTTTGTTTTTGGAATGAACAATAACAAAGTAAATCTCAGGCAAATATTCGGTCAAGTTGCAGATACGAATTTCTTGAAACTTAATTACACAAATATTACTATTATTTTTTTTACATAAATAGGGCAACTTTTATTGTATTTATCGAGCATTGTTTGAACGATAATTTGGAACACAACAATAATTATTTAACTATACATAATGTTAATACTTCAATAATTTAATATATTGGTGTTCAAAACAGATCGAAAATTATTATTTGCCTTGGAATATAAGGAATAATGGAATGTGGCATATAAATTATTTTAGTTTTTTTTTATGGGGACCAACTTAAAAATAAGCTAACTAACTAATACTAACTAAATGTATGTACTTTTGTAAAACCAAAGCAAATGCATGGAATATCTTAAAATAATGGCAAAGTTTCAAAGTAATAAAATATATATGTGTGTTTATATAATAATGTTAGTTAACTAGTCAAAACTGTGGCTATTGTCTATAATATATATTTATTTATATAAATATATATATTAATATATTTATTTATATGTTTACCACATTGTTTAGGTACTTTAGATGAGCGGCCCAGCCTAGCACAAGCAGATTGAAATCCTAATACAAGTTAAATATATATCACATCGGCGCAGATCCAAACAACATAAATAACAAACAACATTGGCAACTGCTGAGCAGGTACTACGGCGTTATTGGCATTATTATCCTTGAAGAATTTACTTTTTGCTGTTGTTAGTGGGCTTCTCATAAATGAAAATGATATCCTGGTCGGTGCCAAAGGCCGTCCGAGCCGTATCCATTGCATCGGACAAACAACGGCAAATATCTGCAAAAAATAAGTATATTTAGTTAGAGATTAATAGTTTAGCTTGGCAAACAAAACAGTAAGTCTACTCACGTCCGTCGTGCACCTCGGGATTGTGGTAGAACAGCTTACGTGTGGCTATATCGTAGCCACAGAGCACCACATAGTGTCCGGCGTATCTTTTGTTGGCAGTCGTCGGCAAGCGTGGGTTTTTTTGGGCAATACAAAATAGATGAAAACAACTTCATAATGAATGCAAAAATTTAAGGCTTGAGCGAACGCATCAAAATGATCATAGACAAAAAAAAACCTGTACGAAAACACACATTTTCGATTTCGAATCCATTTACGAGTTTCAGGTAAGTAAAAACTGCCAGCAAAATCGAATTTCTTGATTAATCTTATAAGAAAACGATAATAATCCAATTGAGCTACATGTAAATCCTAGGCGATAGAAAGTGAGATCAGCTGTTGAATAATCTTATAAGAAAACAGATTACAAGTTCTCCGATTAATACATAAAATAACGCAATACAGTTTAATGTTTATGTTAATGAAAACTGTTAATGAAAACGAGGGCTCAGAGTTGAAAACATGTGTGCGTGTGTGTGTATTCGTGCAGGTTGTTTTGGTAATTGAAAATTGCATCGCTTACCCAAATTTCTCAAGTGTATTTGCGCGGCATATTTCACAGGTGAGGAGCGAGGCATTCGTTAGCAATATAACGGGACCATCGCGTGCCAAATGCTTAATTATCACATCCATGTCAACAATGCGCTGTTCAACGCGCAAACCGTGCGCCTTGGCGTCCTTGAACTTGCGCATCACCCGTTTCTCGTCCTTGTCGATGATTTGCGAGTAGTACATATGCTGCGTGTAATTAGGATCGATGCCAAGCGTTTGCGTAAAATACTCGTGACGCACTTGGTATCGATGAAGCAGATAGCAGAGATCAATTGTCCAGGTGCTGGAGCCGAAGCCCTCCTCTTTGCAGATGCTCTCGAAATTGTTAAGGAACTGTTCGCGTTGCGTCGTCGACAATATCATCAAAATGCAGGATATGCCACAGTCCCAGTTATATCGCTGCTGATAATGTGTTAAATTGTAGTGTTTACTTTGTGGCACAGCGTTCATCTTTTTTTATTTTGACTTTTTCCGGATAATGCAATTGATCCCCCTCGTTTTGTGTTGTGCTCAAAATATTGTTAATAGCTAAAGGGGTTACAGCTTATGCAGAGTTGAAAATTTGCTCAATGCATATAAATGCTTAAAATTTGGCAGACGAAACGACGAAACAATAATATTTATTAGATTTCTTTCGAAAACAGATGTGTATGTTAAATGCTAGCAGCACACTGTTAGGTTAACACATTATGTTAACAGATTAACAGTTGTAGACGCAAAGTAAGCAAAGTTGCGCATTTATGCGTAACGTAAACAAATGTTACAGGTATGTCATGCAAAAAATATTCAAAACATAATTCATTTTGTGCTTTTGCTTCAGAAAATTAAGAAAATTTACTTATCCTAATTTTAAATAAATTTAGATACAAGATTACGACCATTATACTAAAGGGGTTATCTACCATGAGGGATAAGAGAAACTACTGTTAAGTTGCAAACACACCAGATTAGGCATAACGTTTCTTTCTAACATGAAACATATGTGAAACATTGCGCTTAATAAGAGAGCAAACGTAAACCATATGATTTTCCATTAGAGCAATGTTTTTAAGTTTCATTAAAAATCATAACATAAAACAAGAAAACCAAAAACATTGTTTATTTTGGTGTCCTTGAGGTTTCTTTAAAAAAGCATTAGCGCCCTGCACAGCCACAACCTTCAAATTAAACAAAATAATAACTGAATTTAGTCGTAAGAAAAAAAAAAAACACATTAACTGTCATGCTAGTATTTTTTTTGAGCAAAAAAAGCCTAAATAAAAAGCTTGATTCTGTTAGCTTTACATGTGTATATACTGTGATTTTATGTTAATGGTGCGACGCGTAGCTGTTAGTTCCTTTTCGATGAGATATAAAGCCATCGCACACCTCTAGGACATAACATAATACACAAGTGTGCGGGTTCCATAAAGTCGCACACGGCTAGCGACGGGGTCGGGTAAATATTAAACAATATCCAGTAAGCTTTTCTAATTTTTTTTTTTTACTTATCTGGACGCCAATAGTGTAGAAGATTTTCATATTTGGGTCAGCTGTGTGACACAAGCAGCGCCAGTAATATAACAAAAGAGTGTGACAAGTGTGTGTACAACAGTTTATAGAAATATATATGCATATATATACAGATGTGAATGTTATATATATGTGTGGTTATTGTGTGAATGTGTGACCTTCGTGCAATCATCTAGCTTGGCCGACTTTTGCCAATTATAATAAAAGTACACCAGCATCCTGTGCGCAACCTTTCACAACAAGCAGCAGCAAACTAAAAGGAAAAAGGAGACAGATAACGATTTATTATTAACATTGTGTTTACATCGAAGTGGCAAAGTGCATTGAGTGAATGTCGGCAGCAGAAGTAGTTCTGTGTGTCTGATTATGTCTTAATTAGATTCCACAGACACCTGAGAGAGCTTTTAACAGCAGAAGCAGCAGCAGCAGCAACAACAACAACAACAACAGCAGCGGCAATAACCTAGACAACAACAGCAACAGCAATGGGTTAAACTCACTTTACTAATGAACTGTCCTTATGCTCCTCGCTCGTTACAGTTGACAAGCCAACAACAACAAGAATAAGAAGAGGTGGAGAAAGAAGAAGCAGGACAAACAAAACGTATAAGAAGAAGAACAAGAACAACATCAATAAGAACAGCGACACTGTGTTAATAGCGAAGACGCCACGTTCCTTTCCCATGGTGAACGAGTCTAGTCAGCAAACAGGCCAAATGAACGCATATTTTAGCTAACCTGTGCAGCACACACACACACACACACACACACACAACATACACACAACACCCACACACAACAAACACAAAACAAAAAAAAAAGAAGAATAACCAAAAAAAGAAAAGATCCATACCCCACATCCCTTCCCCAAGCCCCAGCCAGTTAATCAAAATGCGCGTTGTGGCAATGGTGAGTGGCGGCAAGGATAGCTGCTACAATATGATGCAGTGCGTCGCCGAGGGCCACGAAATTGTCGCATTAGCCAATTTGCATCCCAAGGACAGAGGTAAACAAACCAAAACTGATATATAATTGTGTATTTTAATCGCTTACTTAAACTTGTTTACAGATGAGCTGGATAGCTTCATGTATCAGACGGTTGGCCACATGGGCATCGAGATTCTGGCCAACGCCATGGGTCTGCCACTGTATCGACGTGAGACCCAAGGCAAGAGCATACAGACTGGCAAACAATATGTGCCCACCGATGACGATGAAGTCGAGGATCTTTACAGTTTGCTCGAAACGTGCAAGGTGAGCCCCAATCAAAATCAATTCACACCACTACTAATATATATATATAAATATATATATGTTCAAGTCTATGCCAGATTCGGGCCATAGATAACCGATTAGCGTTGCAAGTATTAGCTAACAAAGACCTTACCCTTATACCCTGTACTTTTAATTGAATACCTGTGCCGTAGCTGACCTGCACCCGATTTGTTTGTTGCACCCCTAAAATGTTTATAGTCTCAAATAATGTTGGCATATCTCGTTGCAAATCTTAACAACAAATGCGTTCGTCATTCATGAAAAAAAACCACATTTTATTTATTTTATGTATTATTTTATTAAATAAAACCACTGCAAAACCTGAGAAAAAGTAACACCAAAAAAAAGATGTTCGGAAATGAAAAAGCTTTGATCCATAAAAAAAAGCATTTATAAATAAAAAAAAATAATAATACAAAATTGTAAATAGTCAAGAAAAAACATTACATTATTTTTTACAGCTCGTCATTCATAAATAGAAAAATCAAAAAAAAAAATGAACTAGTAATATAAAAGATAAATGCCTTAATTATATATAATGAAATGAAGCCACTGCAGAACCTGAGGTAAAATAACAATTATAATAGAAATACTTAAAAACAATTTGTATTGGTACAATCATGATTATAACGACTCCAAGCTGATAAGAGCAACTACTGTAAATTAGGCGATTACTGTTAAGATTACCCAAAAGTCTGTCCCAATATCTGTAGCATTATATCGTACAGCATATCTGTGAGTCCAGTTGCAGTTTATTTGCCTCGCTTTTGTCCTTGAACGAGTTGTGCGCCACAACAAACAAAACAAAAAGAAATGTTAAAGAAAAAAAAAATAATATATATATATATATATATATATATATATATATATATATAATTGCGGAAATTACTTTCGTAATCTTATCAATAATGCCGTCGAGCACGTGAACCCATCGCAGAAAGTTGAATATTTGATTAGACAACCTCGCAACAGTCGCCTTGAATGGATGCAATTTGAAATTCCAAGATGAACAGTTGCCAAGTGGGTCGGTCACAAATGGCCATAAATTGTCAAAGTAAAGCACAGTTATTATTTGTCATAGCCGACATTTGAATGCATATTTTAGTATAAACCAACTGGAAATTGGATAAACGCAAGCATTGTGTAATTTGTGTATTTTCCCAGAAAATCAATATTTAAGAATCGAGCCAGAAATGTTCTATACAATTGGTAATTTGGTCTGGACGTGTCTGGCAAATGCATTTCTTGCTTTTCAATTAACTCAGCGTGTAACTGAATAAACAAAAATTTATTGAATAGTTTTACCACAGTTCGAAGAAAGGAAGAAAAATACGTTATTTATTTAATTTAAATACTGATTATTCCCATACATGTTTCATTTGAATTTGTAGCATGAGCTAAATGTGGACGCGGTGGCTGTTGGTGCCATACTATCGGATTATCAGCGAGTGCGCGTGGAGAATGTTTGCAGTCGCCTCAACCTGATATCCTTGGCCTATTTGTGGAAGAGAGATCAGACTGAACTGCTGCAGGAGATGATCGACTGCCAGGTGCATGCCATTATCATCAAGGTGACCAAAATCCAATCCAATCCAATCTAATCTCATATAATTTAGATATATATATTGTGTTAATTGTTTTTTAGGTCGCCGCATTGGGTCTTGTGCCGGATCGTCATTTGGGTAAATCGCTGCGCGAGATGCAAACGCATCTGTTGAAGATGCGCGACAAGTATGGATTGAATGTGTGCGGCGAGGGTGGCGAATATGAGACATTTACACTGGACTGTCCGCTGTTCAAGCAGCGCATCGTTGTCGGTGATATACAGACGATAATTAGCAGTGCCGATCCCATCTGTCCCGTTGGCTATATCAATTTCACAAAGCTAACGCTGCAAGCGAAGGAGCTTCATACCGGCACTGATGTTGTATTTGTTAAGAAATCCCTCGACTATATAAGCGATCTGAATGAGTCGACGTACAGTGATCTGAGTGATCCCGATTTTAGTGAAACGGAACTGGAACTGATCGAGAAGGAGACACGTCTGCGTGAATCGCTTAGCCAGAATGAGTTAATCTCGCGCAGCAATTCATTTGGACGGCATTTGGCCACATCATCGTCCTCGCCGATACCCATTGTAACGAAGAGCGCCAGCGTCGACGAGCCCATACCGACGGCCAGCGGCTCGATAACGAGCAGCGCCTCCCTGCTGCTGCTAGCCAATGCAAATCAAGTGACATCCGCATCGGCATTGGCATTGGGCGCCTCTGCAACCGCTACCGCCTCCTCCGCCACTGCCGCCAATGGGTCTAATAATGTGGCTGCCTTGCAGGCGAATAGTTGCTGCGGCTTTGGCATCTCACATCCATTGGGCAGCAGCACGGCCGCCGTATGCGGCTCGCTGTCGCTGGCCATCTCCTCGCTTGGGCTAAGCACCACACAGTGCCCAAATTATGCGGCGACGGCGACGATGCCGACGGGCCAAACCCAACCGCCCAGTCCCATGAAATACGAGCGTGAATTTCGTCCACTTGCCAATCAGGCCAAAGCGGCCATCAATGCCAAGGGCTGGATGTGGCTAGCTGGCATACAGGGTAACACACACACACACACACACACTCACAATCAGAATCAAAATAGACCACAAAACCAAACTAATCGCAACATATTTTTTTTATAAAATTCTTTCATTCATGCATATTTATTAAGATTTGTTTGCTATTTGCCTTTTAGGTTGCGCCCCCAGCATTGAGCAGGGCATGCATCAGGCACTGAACACGCTACGTGAGCTCTGCTCGAGCAATGGCTATGAGCTGCAGGATTTGTGCTTTACCACGCTCTATGTGCGCTCGATAGCCGAGTATCAAGCGCTGAATGCCGTCTATTTGCAAACGTTTGGCTTTCACAATCCACCGACACGGGTTTGTGTGGAATGTCCGCTGCCGGATGATTGCCATGTCATAATGGAGGCTGTTGGACATAGACCGACACCGACGCACAGTGGCGACGATAGCGAGGAGACACAATTGCTGCTCAATGGTCGCCGCAATACGATGCATGTCCAGGGCATCTCACATTGGGCGCCAGCCAATATTGGTCCCTACAGCCAATCGACACGGGTAAGATATGCACACTAAAGAGAGACAGAGACAGAGAGAGAGAGAGAGAGAAAAAAGAGAGTGCAAAAATGATATTATTTGATATATATATTATAAACTATACAAGTTGGTGAAGACAGCTTGACAATTTCAAATGAAAAATATATAATAATCAGACACATTTTACAATCAATTAAATATTGCAATTATGCAAATTTAAAAAAAATGTATATACACAAATCAGCAAGCATGCCACCAACTTGTATATATATTTATATATATATACATATATATATATATATAGATAGAGAGTGTTAATATATATGTTTAATTTTGCACACAGATCGGCGACATCACGTACATCTCGGGCCAAATAGCGCTGGTGCCGGGCAGCATGACGATCATCGAAGGGGGAATTCGGCCGCAATGCAAGCTGACATTGCGTCACATCAGTCGCATTGCGAAGGCTATGAATGCCCAGGGCCAGCTGCGCGATGTCGTCCATGGCATTTGCTTTGTCACCCATCCAGCGTTCATTGGCGAGGCGCGACGCCAATGGGAGCGCCGCACCACAAATGCCATTATGGACTACATTGTGCTGCCAGCGCTGCCACGCGACGCTCTCGTTGAGTGGCAGGTTTGGGCGCACACCCATAACGATCGTTTCGACTGTGAGTTCATCTGTCTCCCAACTAGAGATCAAACAAATGAAACCAGTAGCAAATTTCAAACTAGTTAGTTAAACTGAGCAACTTACAAAAAAACAAAAAAAAAAAAAGAAGAAGTTCCGGGTTAGAAGTCCTACCGTTCTAATAATATAACTTTGTAGACTGAGAAGTCACCTAGCCAAACTACAACTAAGCAGGTTTTGTGAAAGCGTGTCGAAAACAATCAATGCACATCCAAGCAGAATATATCGCCTTAACCAGGAGGCTCAGTGGGTGGTAGGAAACCCAGTTGATAATAATAACAAAATCTAAATATTTCATACTAAATTGAAATTATTATATTATCTAGCTAAATTTCAAATATCTAAATCTGATATTTCAATATCAATATATTTTATATATATATATATATATATTATAAATGGTTATTGCATATTTCAAAGTTGTAAAAACTTAAATTTGAATTGACTAACAAATTGAAAAATTAATTAAGCAATTATTAGAAAACCATTTGATTGGAATTTTATCTACCTACACTTTACCAATCCAGACTCAATTACAAATGAATCTTTATAAGTAGAACAGCTCAAGATAAATTGAATTCACTTACATCAGACTTCAGGTTGAAACTTATATATAAAATTTAGATTGAGGCGTAAAACTAATTATTTTTTTTTTGTTTATGTTTTTTTTTTGTTGGGTTTGTAGATGAGGAAACCGGATGTTCGGTTGGCGATTATACAATTTCAATACGTCGTCGCTGGAACTATGAGAACAATTGTGCGGCGATTGTTTGCTATGTGGCAACCGGATTGGCCTCATCCACCACACAGCTGATGCAGCTGAGCGACGATGTGTTGGGCAACCATTGTCGCTTATCGCAATGCCTCAGCGCTGAGCACCTGGACGAGATACTCACCTATGTTGTCAATCGTCTGCTCAAGGACTATCCCATTAATAGGCGCCAGCAACAACAACAACAACAACAAATAGCTAATGCAGCCAACACTGCCACTGCCACACAGGCAATGTCACTGCCACAAAAACAACAGCAACAACAATACAAGCAACCAGCTGGCGCTGGTGGGGATCAACCGCCATCGACGGCATCGGCCAAGTGCAACACATTGCCAGCGATTCACTTGAAGATCTTCTATCAGGTGAATGCTGCACCGCCCACAGATCTGCTATTGCAGGCGTTGCACGATTTTCGTAGCAAGTACCAGGATATGGCATCCCTGGTTTACACGGTGTTGCCAGCCTGCAGTTTGCACAATTTCAGTACGTTCCTGTCCATATGCGGTGTGCGCCATGAATAAAACACAAGAGAGAAAAAGAGAAGAGAGAGAAATAGCGAGAGAGAGAAGAAATGAGAGGCAATGTCCAGTCTACAACTACTACTACTACGCACAAACGCACATACAAAACCAAATAAAAAAAAAAAAGGAAAAGATAAGAAAGAATAGTAAAGAAAAGAAAATTTAAGCTAAGAATGCTGGCGTAGGCACGCCCATTTGTTGATATTGTTAACTAGCCTGTGTATCTATTTACTATATATTTACTATAACTATTTACAAAGCAGCCGCCAGTCAATGCGTACAATACGCGTAGTTACCAATTATTTCGGACCAACAACAACAACAGCATCAACTAGAACAAGAACTACAACCACAACAAAAACAGCAAAATCAACAACAAACTCTGTGGGCAACTCAATGTGTTTCAAAATGTTTAGAAAAAAAAAAAACAAAACCAAACAAAAAAAAAGACAAAAAAATAAACAATAGATGCAAATAACCAAAATTTTGATTAAAATTAAATTACGTATAAAGAAATGAAAAGGATAAACAGAGAATACAATCGAAAAAGAAAACATTTTTATGCAAATTTTTTGTGCACACAATGAACTACGCCCAATTGTAACTGTAAAACTGTCAACTGTAAATTATACTCGAATAACTGTTAACTGTTAACAATTTTCGTTTTTCTTCTCAGGTTTCGCCTTTACCACAATTTCTTTTTACTTTTATTTACTTCCTAGTCTTTTGCTTTAACTTTTTGAATGAGATTAGCTCAAATTTTTTGACCAAATTTAGCTTTTAAAACAAAGAAAAAAAAACACAAAAAAAAAGGAAGAAACCAAAACCTTTTTAATATTTATATACTACTTATACGAGTTTACTTTTTGGAAATTTTCATTATGCCTACAATTTTTATTATGGACAAATGGAAAAGGAAGAAAACTAACAACTTTATAACAAGTCACACAAACAACAATTTCTTTATTGTTTTTGTTTTTTATGTTATATTTATTGGCAGGCAAAAGAGAAATTTGTGAGCAAACTTTTTGCCTGGTAGCCTTTTGCTCCTTAACATAAATAGTTTAATATTAAAAACAAAAAAAACATATACATGTGTAATATTGCAAGCTAAATAATCCACTGAGTTTGGATGCGATTTTGGCAGAATCAGTTTTAATTGATTAATCATATGCCAGAAGCTTAGTGAATTTGTCCCCTTCCCCTACCACTCCCGTATCCGTACACTCCTTATTCATACACCTAACATACAACAAACATTTGCACAACTATGGTGAAGTTAAATTGTATGTTGGACTTGTCACTGATGATAATTATGAAAATGCTATTAATGTTTAAAAAAAATACAACAAAAAAAGAAATAAAAGTAAAAAAGAGAGGAAAAAATATACTGATATCTATTGTGTGTCATTAAAAATATCATTAAAAAAAAATTATAAATGGGGCGTTTTTCTTTGGTGAAATTTTTAGAACATATGCTAATCAGTTTTAACGGTACACGACAGTATTATGAAAGTGCATTTGATTTGATAAGAATTTGTTTTGGGGGCAAGCAATTTGATGTTACACTGGTCATGAAGGAAGATCAAACTAACAATTGAGATGACGAAGTGGCAAATATATCTATAAATGGAAACATTTATCAAATTATGCATAACACCGGTCAAAAAAGGTACTAGGAGGCCATCGAAAGTGCGCACTGGGCAGCCAGGACGCGGTACAACTAATTTTGAATCTTATGACAATTAATAACGTAGCTGCCTCAATGCAACGTAGAGTTCGGTTCACCAGTGAATCGATGCAGAGGAAGATAGACCGTCTACAAGCCATCAAAACTTGGGTGGTTGGTTGATCTACCGAAGATAGAGAAGGCAATTGGCTGTAAATGGGCATTGGCAATGAAGCGAACGTATTTTCTGTACATAAGACTCTGAATAAACATTAAACAATAATTAATCGTAAGTAACCAGAAAACTGTAAATTGTAATAGCGACAAAAATAGGGAAATCTAACATTCAGTGTCAACAGTAATAAATTTGACTTGACATTGATGACGAATATAATGTTTGAAAGCGCAACAAACAAAGCCAAAGCTTTTGCTCTTCTATTTGAGTTGCGTGGTGAAATTTCTAGCGTGGGCCAATCAGATACGCCGGCCAACGCTACGAAACGCCAATCAGAATTGCAGCAGACACTGACGTGTTCGACACGTCAGTTGGTAAACAATGGCATTGAATAAATAGCCCGGCATTGCAGAGAGCAGTCAACAGTTTCCATTCAGACAGCAAAGAAGTAACAGATCGGCAATTGTATTGGAATATATATGTTTAAAATTACAATCAACAATAAGAGATTTTTTTTGTTGTGAATATAAACAAAAACTGTGACTGTGAAACCCTGTACAAAATAATTAATAATTAAAGCCAAAAATAAGAATCAACAAAGACTATACAAGTCACACTGAAGTGTTCAAATAATTATATCGAGCGGATTTTTTTTTTAGTGCTCTTAGTTATTTAGTAAAAGTAAGTATTTAAAAATCTGTTATCAAATGGCAACAATCGATTACTTTCCTAATTTCGCGTGTTGAGCAACACTATTGTCAAGTTAACACTGACGTGTACAACCCAGCAGCGCCGGCACAAAGTAGCAATAATCGGTGATATTCTTTCAGTTCAGTTTTACACGTCGTGAGAGAAAATTTAGTGGCAGAAAAGTTAGCTGAAAAAAACTCAAAGTTTCAAGTGTAAGTTATATTTTTAATTTACCAGTTGGCGACAATTGCTAAAATTAATGCATTGCTCATATAAGCCAAAACCAAATGCAATAGCACAAAGATAGTGAATTGCATAGTAAAATATTAGTGCACATGTAGCTGTCGCCATGTTGGCAAAGTTGTCCTAAATTTACTAGCTTCATTTTATACACACACAATTGTACGCGTACGTAAAGCACGTGTCTTGTATCCTAGTACAGAAACACCATTAAATGGAAGTGTCTGCTTTATAGTCTTCAAAACAATTGGTACTAGGAAATTGCTACGACACCCAGTCAGTGCCAGTGTTATCCCAAATGCATGACGTGTCGTGCAATTCTGGCCGCTGCTCAGATTATAATATAAAATAATACATTGTATGTAAGAAATGACCATGCATCAATTATTAACAATCAGAGGCAAAGTTCATTCACTTTCTACATGCCGGCTGCCGGCTGTGAAACATTGCATATTATTGCGACATCGTTTATTAAAGCTCTGCCTTTGTGCACACACTGGCTGGGCACAGACACACCACACGCCGTCGTCAGATTGCACAGCTGGTTCAAGTTTAAGTTCTGTGCGCGTTGCCATTGTGGAGCATTATTTGCCTGCTGGCCTGGCAACACTTTATTTCAATAGTACAATAACAAATAAATGCAACTACACAATGTGCTGGAAATTCGAAACAATTCCAATTTATTGCAAAAACACACGCACACACATAGAGGGAGAGAGAGACGCGCCTGCGTCAACTTTCGATGTTTGCTGGCATCGTCTCTGCATAGGTGTGTGTGTGTGTGTGTGACTCTGACAGTCGGTTCAATCAGCATTGTACACGTCATTTAAAACAGATCCGCAACTACAGTTTACATTATTAACAAAAGTACACGTCAGTTAAGCATTTCAGTGTATTAACTAGGTCTTTATTTGTTGGACAAAGCGTACGCATATTTACTAAAAACAGACAATTAATACAGCTGTGCAAATTGCTCGCGTTTATTGCCGGCAGAAGTAGTCCCGGGCCGCACCGCCCCTCCCTAACTTTCACCGTGTGGTGTCTATCGCAATGTAGTTTTTGGTTTTTGTTGCGCTCTACTCATTGAGAATTCGAACACGGCGTAGAAGACCGACAAAGAAATTTCTGGAGAACAAAAAAAATATGGGGGAAAGAGTGAGAGGCATAAGAAAAACCAGTTAACTCTCGCACACAAGAGAGCAGTGTGACCGGCAACAGATTTTGTGAAGAGAACGAGAGAGCAAAAAAGCAAAAGAACCAGAAAAATGCTACCACGTATACAAAATTCTATGTAAACTTTGGCAGAGCAGCGACGTCGGTCAATGTCAGTGAGCAGCGCCTACACTGAGCTGTGAAGAGCAGAGCAGCAATGCGGCTTAAACAGTTCTTGAACGTTTAGCCAGTGGAACAGACGTGTGCTAGTGTGATTTTTTAAAGATCTTTCTCCAGGTATTTTTATTTTTTTTTTTATTTTCTTTGTTGAGGTGTGTGCGTTAATAATGATTTCACTTCAATTGGCCGTGTAATAAATGAGGCCACTGCTTCAATCAATTTGCAAAAGCAGCACACATAACGGTGTCTTACCTGTTGACAGCGTAGTCAACGTCATCGACGTTTCTTTTTTCTGCTCTCTTTCGCTCTCTCCCTTTTTTAGCCGTGTGTTGACGTGTACAAAAAAAAGAAGAAAGAATTAAGCTAAGCTTTCAGACATTTTCATTAATCATTCTTTTTTCTGTATTTTTTCTCATCACAGTTTTTTTTTGTTTGGTGTCAAAGTATAAGCACCAAAAAAAACTCTAGAAAACAAAAGAAATATGAAGTTGTTCATATTGCTGGCTGTCGTGGCCTTTGTTGGCCTCTCACTTGGTGAGGAGAAAAAGGAGAAGGACAAGGAACTGGGCACCGTTATTGGCATCGATTTGGGCACCACATACTCATGGTAAGTTGAAATTTTGAATGCTTTTTGCCAGATTAACAAGAAGCACATTTTCAATGAAAAGCCCTTTCCAATAGCATATTTATTTGTTATATTTTTTTTTCACTTTACAGCGTTGGCGTTTACAAGAATGGACGCGTTGAGATCATTGCCAACGATCAGGGCAATCGTATTACGCCCTCATATGTGGCCTTCACAGCCGATGGCGAGCGTCTGATTGGAGATGCTGCCAAAAATCAGCTGACCACGAACCCAGAGAACACCGTCTTCGATGCGAAGCGATTGATTGGACGTGAATGGTCCGATGCGAATGTGCAGCTTGACATCAAGTTCTTCCCCTTCAAGGTTGTCGAGAAGAACTCGAAGCCACATATCAATGTCGATACCTCGCAGGGTGGCAAGATCTTTGCGCCCGAGGAGATCTCCGCCATGGTGCTCGGTAAAATGAAGGAAACAGCCGAAGCCTATCTCGGCAAGAAGGTCACCCATGCCGTTGTCACCGTGCCCGCCTACTTCAACGATGCCCAGCGTCAGGCTACCAAGGATGCTGGCGTCATTGCTGGTCTCCAGGTGATGCGCATCATAAACGAACCGACTGCCGCTGCCATTGCTTATGGTCTGGACAAGAAGGAGGGAGAGAAGAATGTGCTCGTTTTCGATTTGGGCGGCGGCACCTTCGATGTGTCCCTGCTGACAATCGATAACGGTGTGTTTGAGGTGGTTGCCACCAATGGTGATACTCATTTGGGTGGCGAAGATTTCGATCAGCGCGTCATGGATCACTTCATCAAGCTGTACAAGAAGAAGAAGGGCAAGGACATTCGCAAGGATAACCGCGCTGTGCAGAAACTGCGTCGTGAAGTTGAGAAGGCAAAGCGTGCTTTGTCCGGTTCCCATCAGGTGCGCATCGAAATCGAATCCTTCTTCGAGGGCGAAGACTTCTCCGAGACTCTGACCCGTGCCAAATTCGAGGAGCTCAATCTGGATCTTTTCCGTTCGACGCTGAAACCTGTGCAGAAAGTGCTCGAGGATGCTGATATGAACAAGAAGGATGTCCACGAGATTGTGCTCGTTGGCGGCTCCACGCGTATTCCCAAGGTGCAACAGCTTGTGAAGGACTTCTTTGGCGGCAAGGAACCATCCCGTGGCATTAACCCAGATGAGGCCGTTGCCTACGGCGCTGCCGTACAGGCTGGCGTTCTCTCTGGCGAACAGGACACCGATGCGATCGTTCTGCTCGATGTGAATCCATTGACCATGGGTATTGAGACAGTCGGAGGCGTTATGACTAAACTGATACCACGCAACACAGTTATTCCCACCAAGAAATCGCAGGTGTTCTCCACGGCTTCCGATAATCAGCATACGGTGACCATTCAGGTCTACGAGGGCGAACGTCCCATGACCAAGGATAACCATTTACTGGGCAAATTCGATTTGACTGGCATTCCACCGGCACCTCGCGGCATTCCCCAGATCGAGGTCTCGTTCGAGATCGATGCCAACGGCATTCTGCAGGTCAGCGCCGAAGATAAGGGTACCGGTAACAAGGAGAAGATTGTGATTACCAACGACCAGAACCGTTTGACGCCCGAGGATATCGATCGCATGATTCACGATGCCGAGAAGTTCGCCGATGAGGACAAGAAGCTGAAGGAGCGCGTCGAGTCGCGCAACGAGCTGGAATCGTATGCCTACAGCCTGAAGAATCAAATCGGCGACAAGGAGAAGCTTGGCGCCAAACTGAGCGACGATGAGAAGACCAAACTGGAGACGGCCATCGATGAGTCCATCAAATGGCTCGAACAGAATCCCGATTCCGATCCCGAGGAGTACAAGAAACAGAAGAAGGATCTGGAGGCCATCGTTCAGCCCGTCATTGCCAAACTGTACCAAAGCACTGGCGGTGTACCACCACCAGAGGGCGCCGACGCTGGAGACGATCTCAAGGATGAGCTGTAAGCGAGCGAGCGAGCGAGCGGAAAGAGAACGTTGCCCAATTTGAGAAACGTACGACGACGGTTGGATTATATAAATAGTTTTGGCAGTAGAAGTAAATCAGACTGATTAAACAATTATAAAAGAAACAAACAAACCAACAAACAACAGCAACAAATAGAAAAAGAATACACACACACACACATATATACAGACTCCTCCCCCTTCCCCCATCACACCACAAAGCAACAAAATAGGTTTTTTTTTTTGTATTAATTGAACAGCAACTCACAATTTCTTAAACCTCACGTCAAATTTCTCGTAGCAACATTATTGTTTTTTTTTTTTTATTTGTAAAGTTTATTCTTTCGGCCCGCCCCTAAAAAAAAACCGAATTGGAGTAAAAGAGTTATATGGAGAGAGGAGCTGATGATTATCACATGTGTTCCTCGCATTCCTCTTCCCGAAAACAAAAACAAACTTAAAGCACTGTACATTTTTTATAAGAACAGCTAAGCTCTCCAAATTGAGGTAACACAAATCAAAAGGTTAGCCTACAAGTTATATAAACACCGTCTTATTAAGAATAAAACAAAACAAAAAATGAAATTGAAAATGAAAATTAAACACAAAAAAATGAATTACAAAAGAATGTTATATGTATAAGAATGCGTGAGAAGTGTTAGCGAAGAAAGTAAAGAGAGAAAGAGCGAGTGCTGCGGGGAAATAGATAAAAAAAAAAAGAGATAATGTGTGTCGTATAAAACACAAGCAACAACACACAAGATATACACAGACACACACAGACAAAACTTAACAAATAATAATAATAATAACGGATTCTTCGATTTTACGAAGAACCTTATAATTTATTTAAAAATAAAATAAAGAAAAACATAAATTTGAAAAAACTGTATTCTTATTTTTTGTATATGTAATGTATGGGTTCAATTTATTAATTATGTAATAGTTACAAATATATTTCACTTAAGTATGCGTCTTAGATTAACCAAGCAAAGTACGACTTTATAATTAACGATTGATATCCACGATGCACCGACAACTTTACAACTTAAGGCACTCGGCACTTTATTCGATTTAATATAGACTTTAACGCTGCACTTCTAAAGCTCGACTTCTACCGACTTTTTATCTACGAAAATTAAATTTTCTCTGGTTAAATTGTTCATTTCCTTAGAGAGACGCTTCTTAGTGCAATTTTTCACCACATATGTTTAAGAACGGCAATTCCAGCGATTTTTCAACGGATTTCAGATATGGCTAGCCATTCAATATAGCTAAAAAAAGAAAAGTATTGAGAGGATAATATTTGTAGTTCAAAACGTTTTTCGGCATCTTTTATTGTTTTTTTTTTCCTTCGATTTTATTTTTGTTCTTATCATTCTTATACTTGTTTTGCGTATCTTGTATTCCTTGCGCATATAGATTTCAGTTTGATCAGGCGTTACTTACTTTATAGGTAGCTCTATCATTTTGTTTGGGAGCTAGTCGCTTTGCACTTTCACCGATTCGCGTACATATTTATATATATTTACTACGATTCAGTTACTGCATTACGAGTAATCTTAATTATTCTTAAATACATTAAAAAAATACATAAAATATTTGTTTTCGTTTTTTTTTTTTTTTTTTAAATATGTATATAAATAAGCTAACGGTATATTTATATATTGTTTATTGTGTACACATATGTATGTATTTCTCTATTTACTTTTATACGTATGCACTCTCAGATATTGAATTGCGAGACCAGTTCGACACAAATTTTCGGCTCGCATAGTTTTATTAATATTATAAATTTTTTTGCTTTTGCTGGGTTGTTACGGTAACGGATTTTTCTTCTCGGTTTCCTTTTAGGCACGTTTTCTTATGTTTCTGTTGAAGTTAACAAGAAGTTCAGCAATATTAAATATTAAAATATATTAAATATTATAGCTGTGCATTATGGGGAACGCCAGGTCGTTAAATTGGCAACACTTTAACCGTGCGAATTGGGAAAAAGCGGTTCGATAGCTTGTCGCTTGTATATGTATCGATAGGTTTGTTACAAGCTGTGTTTTGTGTACGATGTGGCAACACTGCAGCAATTTAACTGCCGGTTATCTCTTGACGGGAAGATCAGCAAGCACGCGATGTTAACTTATGACAGAAACATGAGCAAACTCGCCCAAGTTGAAAAATTTGTGTGCCGATTTTACGCCTTGTTTGGTTTTATGTATGTGTATTTTGTAAATGGGACTTGACTATATATGTTTAAAACTATTCTAAACTTTAGCCGCTATCTTAGTAAATAAAATGCAAAGAATAAAATTTAATTTAATTAAATATACCGTTCCTTGCCATGGCAAAGTTAGGTTTTGCTGTTTCTTCTTTGTTCTTTGTGTTTTTTTTTCCGTGTGTTTGTGTGTTGATGTTATATACTATATACATATGTATATATGCTTCCATTTTCGATTTAAGAATATGATTTTTCGCACAAGCCTCGTGTATGCCAGCGAATTGTGTAGTTGGTCCTTTCTTAGGGATGGGGGAGGTGTGGCGTGGTTAACATAACATTCCACAAAGGCGCTGCTTGTAGCTGCTGTTTCTGCTTCTGCTTGTGTGTATGTTTATGTGTATGGTGTGTGTGTGTATGGTTGTGTTGAATTTTGCTGCAGCGACTGCTGCAATTTTAGATGCGTTTTGGAATCGTATCGACGGCATTATTCTCAGGCTCTTCATCCTTTGGTGGCTGTCCGCGTTGCTGCTGGGATCATTTTGTAGACCGATAGATAGGTAAGTGAACGAAGAGACGAAGTGGGTGCGTAGGCAAGTTCAAATCGGTATATCAGTTATCGGTATATGCAGAGATGCCAGAATTTGCCACCAATTAGCGCGCAACAAGAACAAAGATACAAAGAAAGGAAGACACAATGAAAGAGAGAAAAACGTAAAAGCGAAAACAATCAATAACAAAGCAAAGAACTCAAAACTACTATAACGTGTACATTAGATCATCATCAATATAGAGTACAATGTATGTACATACGTACATACATACTTATGAATAATTTACAAAATTCAAATAGTAAGATAAAAAATATGTGCATGATAATTAAGTAATTTGGTTGTTGTCCTTGTCTTGCATACGAAATGCGCCGCTTGTTTTTTGTTTTTTTCTTTTAGCCAATTCATAAATGAACCGTTATGATCATGAGAAGCGGCACGTCCTTTTATAAATATATACGTATGTGGGTGCTCTGTCTATATATGTGTATGTGTGTGTGTGTGATCGGAAGAGACTGTATTTTTATACATGGTCGTCGACCTGAAAAATCCAATCCAAACTTTGCACGAGTTAAATATATTTTGTATGTCTGTATTATCATTCGTAGATTTGCTTATTTTCTTTGTCGATTTTGAGGTTTTCTCTGTGTGTGCGTGTGTATGTTGTGTGTGCGTGTACTTAGATGCAGTGCAGCTGACAGCGGGATAAGAAGCATTTGTGTGTTAATTGGGAAAAAAGTGCATAAATATAAAAAGTGATCCCATCCAATAGTTAAGCGTGTAAGTTACAATAAAAAAATAACCATTTTGCGTTTAATTTTATTTCTGTTTCACATTCGCATAGCAAATAATTTAAGAACGAGCAAAAAAAAAAGTACTTATTAAGTATATAAATTACGCATACAAAATGTAAATGAATCAAATTATGTGAGAGCAATAAAGAGAGGGAGAGAGATAGGCAAGCGCGCATAGTGGAGTATAAGCACAGCAGCTAGCTTTTGTCAGTTAATGGCTCTCGCTTAGCGCTGCTGGTTAGAGTGAAATGGCATTAGTTGCACATCGTCAGCCTTTGCGATCAGGATATGCAAGCAAACTATTCAGCCTCGGCATCGGGATCGGGACGACTTAAGATCTCCTGGCAGAGCGCAATGTAGTCCTAGATTTAGTTATAGTTGTATATATATTTGTATATAAAACAAAATAAAAAAAAGTATAGCATAGCATAGAGAGAGAGAATGTACTTGTATATACATAGAAAAATAGTCATAAGCAATAAAGTCCATAGACAGAAAAACACTGATTAATTAGCCAACACCGCACAGCCATTAAAAAGGAACACAACAGCTGAGATGAGTGCAGTGTAATGCGTATAAATACACTCGTACATACATACATAAAAACATATGCAACATTTAAAGCGATTTTTGGTTAGGGATGATGATCGGTGTGGGTCAATGATGGTCTCGTGTCTCCTAATTTTTGTTTACAAACGAAAAGAAAAGGGAAAGTAATAATGATTAACCAAAATGATACACTGAAAATTGTATTAAATATCAGTTTTGTTTTTATTTTAATTATTGTTAATATTACTCTTGTTCTTGAACTTTTTCATCTTTAAATTATTTTTTGTTTTCTTTTAGCTTTTTTTCTTTGTTTATGTTTAAATCAGTAAAAGTTATATATCAATTGTAAACAGGTTTTTTTTCTTCTTGTTATTTTTCTCTTGTTTTTGATTCGGTATGCACTCAATTTATCAACGTTCCTTACGCACTTGGCCTTTTTACCGATTTCTATATATATAATATGTATGTATATTTACTTTAATGCTAATTTGCTTAAAAATGTGTTCACTTTTATTGTTATGTACTTTTTTTTGTGTTGCTTTCTTTTGATTCAGTATGCGATTCGCTATTACAACATCAACTTATACAATCTGACTGCATACAAAAACATTCTTTATAAGAAATGGCATAAAAAACAACAAAAAAAATTTAATACAATTTGTCACATAAGAATTTTTACGGAACTACTCATTGAGAAAACAAAACTATTACAATTACATATTGCAAAATAAACTTGCGTTTTATACTTATATATTTTAATACATATTATTTTGTGCTCAAAAAAAAAAAAAAAATGTATATGATATATTTTAATTTTGACCCTTAAAAATTAAACGAGTTGCTAAGAACAAGCGCAATTGATAATAACTTTTTGAAACATTTTGAAACACGATTTTATTAATCCCTTGAAGAACGATTAGAAATTAAAGAAACTGGCGTAAGACATATCGGAAGACTATATGCTTTAAAAAGATTTTACATAATTGCATTATATTACTACAACCAACTTGATAATTTCTACATTGATCTTCGATTCTACTTTTAGAATTTTTTATTTTTCGATAGTATAACGCAAAATTATTATGCAAGGGCAGTTAGTCTTCGGTAAGCCGAATTCAATTTTATTATTGTGTTTGTTTGCTCGTAGTTTCGGCCGAGTGTCCTCAAATTGATATGCACTCATATTTTTTTTTTTAATTTGCCGTTGTTTATAAATGAATAATATACACTTAGCTATACATATACATATATAAATGTATTCTATAAAACCAATCTGCAACTACTTGTTTTGTATGTTTTTTTTTTTTTTTTTTTTTTTTTTTTGTATTTACTACATTTAATAATAATAAAAAAGAAACCTACTCTGCTCAATTGGAAATTTCACAAACATCTGTTAATTACTTCTGTGGTTTTGTGTGTGCTAGTTTGTGGGTGTATTTGTCTGTGTCTTGCAAGTGCTGCCTTATTTTCGACTTCTTCACTTTAAGTCTACACAATAAGCGTAGTTGTGAGCGTGTGTAATGATGCTGCTTCCTCATTTTGTGATGTTTCTGATGATGATGCTGCTTTTTGGTGATTTAAATCCCTCATTCTCTGAGTCTGTCTCGCTCGCCCTTGCAGTGATCGCCGTTGTTGTTATCCTAGTCTTGAACTTGCAACTTTTTGTGATTTCTTTGCCGATGCATATGTCGATTGGATTGGTTTGGTATTTGTTTGTGTATGTGTGTGGGTAAGGTAGAATGGACAATTGCTTATACATATTTAACAGCGAATTCTATTATTTGTTTTTCTTTTTTTTTTTACAGATGATTTGTTTTTCATTTTCGTTTTGTGACTTTCATTATTTTGATACAGGAATCCTGTGGATTGTTATAAAATGTATATGCGTCGCATTCCTATTATATATGTTGTAGTTTAAAATGTATTTTCTTATCTTCTCTTTTTTAAATTTTGTTTGTGTTTGCTTTAATAAATGGTTTGTGGAAGTACTATGTTCCTTATATATCGTTGTTTGTGGTCTAAACAATATTGAACTTTCATCGCTTCCTAATTGTTTCTTTCTTCTACACAAATCTCGCTCATATTTATTATTAAGTTATACAAAAGTTTTCCTTTTTTTTTTGTTGCTTTATTTCACTCGATTGGAAATTTAACTGTGTTTTGGTCTAGTGCTGCTACCTACAGTGTCCTGTTTTACAACATAAAATGTATATAGTAATATACCATATAAGTAATACAGTTATGTAATAGCACACAGAAATAAAAAAAAAAATGCAAAAAGTACATTTAAGTATTATATAAGATTATTAACTAAAGGCAAAATGTGTGTATCAATTTAACATAATTATTTACTAATACATACTAGGTTTAAAACGAGGTTGTGTGTTTGAATATTTAGTATGTAATTTATGTGTTGATGTATGTGTATGTGAAAAACAAGGAGAATCGACAAGCAGCAAAACACAAGCGCAAAAACTTGATGATGATGTTGAAACAAATGTGTATATTGTTTGCGTTGTTGTTAGTTTTTGCTGCATCCAGTTGTTGTTGTTGTTCTTTACAATTATACTAAATGCTAACATAAGTACATATATATATATATATATATATAATTATGCACATATGCTTTATTTTTTGTTGATTGTGTAAACGACAAAAATTTATTATCTTCGTACTGATGAGCTTTTGTATGGATAAGACATGTTCGATAGCGATAAGGAATATCGATCAATTGGTATATGGCCATATGGGTGTGTGTCTGTTGAGTGTTTTTGTGTGCGTGTGCTTCAAGAAAACTTCATATCAATTCCGTATTCATTGCTTCAAATGCTTCGGTTTTTTTCGTTCTTGCTTTTGTTTTGTTTATTTTTTCTTTTTTTTTTATGTTTATACTTTAATACATTTTCTACTACTTGTTCACTTTACTACGATTTTATATTTTTTTTTCGCCGTTTCTTGTATTTTTTTTTTTTTTTTTTTTTTTAAATATAAACGCAGTTTTGTTTTTTGTAATTTTTTTTTTTTTAATTTTATTTTGTATAAATGATTTTTGCTTGTGGAGCTCAAAACCTCTGCAGTTGTAACGGTCTATAGCTGTCGGTTCTCTTCTGTTGAAACTATGTCTCTCGTTTCTTTATAATCAATCATATATATATATATATGCAATGTTATGTTTGTTGTATGTGTGTTGGTATGCGTATGTGTTTTTTTTATTTATTTTTTTTTTATTAGTTTTTCTATACACAATGTTTTTATATAAGGATGTATTATGTATAGCAGCATATTGATTTCCATTAATCGATGACGATCATTTTTTGCAGACAATCAATAAACAGACAACATCAGGAAAAGCCCGGCACATTTGCATATATCAGATTATGGTTATTAACAACACACACACATTTGCATGTATACATATATGTTGGATTCGATTCAAATTCAAGTTAGAATTGGTTGTCGTTCAGATAGATGACCATTAGGTGTTTTGTATTGGTTGGTTGGTTGATTGGTTGGTTGTTTGGTGGTGGTTGTATGTGTGGGGAGAGAAACAAATAAAAAAAATATATAGATATATATATATATATATGCTCAGTTGAGACGTTGTTTGTTGCATGTTTTTGATTTCATGAAATTTCTTATGTTTAGTCAATAGAAAAAGTTGTTAAAAAAAATTTTATTTTAAATTTACCGCTCTTAGTGGCATTTTGAAATTGGCTGCTGCCTGCAGCTGAATTTGATACGCTAAGCTGTGAATTTTAAAGCCGTACAGACTGAATTATTGTTGTTTTTGTTGTTGTTGTCATCAGAAGTGTAGGCAGCAGTATGCAATATAAAAAGAGATAAAAATGTATTAATATTCAAGTTTAAAAAAAAAAAAACAGAACCTTAAAATAGCTTTGTTATAGCTTTGTTATAGCTTTGTTAGTTCGTTCCTCTGTGTGAGTTTTAAACCAATAGTCAAGATGTAATTCCAAATACTTGTAGAAGTGATGAACTTGAAAGGCAGATTTGCTGAGACTAAATTGCCAGTGGTTTCGTTTTTTTGTACAATTTGACTGAGTTTATAAGATTTTAGTAAAATTATGCGAGTGCGATCGGCCAAATATAACTATAACACGCAACGCAACTCGCTGACTGATCGACTGTATATGATTTAAGTAGACATTTTAAGAGTCAAGTTGCAGAGATCTTCTTGTAAAGATGACAGCGTCTTGGGAATGATAAAACACTAAGTTTAAATTGGAAATTTTGTTAATAATTAGTGAAAAACTTTCAAGCTGCTAAAATATTTCTAAACAAAAGAAATATATGCATTTGATTAGGATTCCATCTACACTTAAGCTTTTTCTTTTTGTTCTCTGAACACATTAAAAACAAACTTTTAATTTATATTATTTATATATTTTTTCATATTAATATAAATCCATTTCGGAAATAAAATCTGAGATTGATGTACTCATTTTGCTGTACAATATAACTGAAAACATGAATGTTAAACATAGGTTTGAGAAATAAGGTATATAGATTATATAGGGTTATCCGCTCTAGTAATTAGTAGGTTTCACCGAGTGTTTTGATTGATGTTTTCTTCGGTATCAAATCATTCTTCAAGAGAAATAGAAAAAATGTGACCGAGTCTTAAATTTTAAAACGGTCACTGTCTTGATAGGTGTCCACTAAGATTACTGGCTTGCTCTTTGTAATATGGATTATTGATTGAAGTAGTAGTTTTGATAGGAATTCAAATAATACGGCAAAATAAATCATCTCGAAATATTGACCACTTCCGCTTAATTTGATAAATCGGTTTTCTCCCTTTGCTGTGAGATACAAATAAATAATTAAAATACCTAGCAGACATTTACTTATAATCTTCTCCTGCAGTTTGATAGTGATTTGGGTGTGGATCAACTAGATAACTCACCGTGGAACAAATTGATTGGTAGGACGCTTGGGGCGATACTCGGGATGCACCATGAACAGCATGTGTGGAAATCCAGTGCCAAAATAGGCGCCATCAGTGTGATGATGACGTGATGATTTTGGTGTATAAACATCAATGCACTTGGGGCAATAGGTTTTCACCATTGCCTCGCCGGGTATATCAGACAGACCTGTTACAATATAGAAGAGATACAAATGTATTATTATGTAAAATCTTTCAAAAATGTATATATTGTCGTATTAATGATTTTCGATACGCACCCAAAGGCAACATGGGCTGACTCTCACAGTAGACACGTGGACAATGTCCAAAATCGCCAGTTTGATATTTTTCAATCATTTGAGCGATACCGCGGTTTGTTAATATATATCTAGCGTGTATGAGCCCGTACAACATTTCAGCTGCTTGTTCGGTCATATCCGATTGCAATGGATTATCTTCAAGTTCATCTTCTGTAATACAATATCAATCATAAAGTAAATCAACAACAAAAGTAAAGCAACAGTAGATGCTAGACAGACACACTGAATAGCACAACACTCACCCGGTTCCAAGTCCAATATCATGTCCAAGGCCTGACGATAGTTGGGCACCTGCTCATTTAAGCCAGTTAAATTGAACTTGTCCTGTATGTAATCTTCATCAACCTGAAGAGCACAAAGTATAAGAATTGATAATTGCTCACGTTTCGGGTAAAGCTAACGACATTCAATGGGTAAATATCAAAAATATTATGTTTACAATACATTTTTGAATAACTACGTTTTTCAACATCTTGGTCATCTTTCGTGCAATCTGTCATTTAACTAATATGAATGTCTAAATATTAGCAACAACACAAAGACACCTTAATGGGAACAGGCGCAATTTCAGTTGATGCACTTTATCGTGCACGTACTGTATTAAAGTGAATTTATGTGTGTGGTTGGGTGTATGTATGTATGTATGTGGAGGGGCTACAATTGGCGGCCGCAGCTACTGGTGCTGTTGCAGGTGGCGCTCGCTTAGGTAATAACCCAACATGGATCAGGGCAATGTTTCGGAATTAGCTGCCGATGGTAGTATACATATGTATACATATACATATGTATACACATATATATATATATAAATATGCATAAGTGTATTTATGTGTGTGGCACTCACCTCGCAGAAGAACTCATTGCCGCGAAGCCCGCAGAACCAGGTAACCCAGGAGACTTCCTCGGAGCTGCTCATTTTGCTGGGAAGACGACAGAAAAAATTTTGTTTAAAAAATAGAAACAAAAAAAGAAACCACATAAATAAATCATGTAAGTGTGTGTGGGGGAAGGGGGAATATAGAAAGCACATGCAAGTGATTTTCATTTTGAGCCGAAACCTACATTATAGGAATTATTTTGCAAAATTTGACGAATTTATTTATTTAAAAAACCATAGAAGGGGCAATGTTGTTGTCGTTGTTGTTAGCTTGGCGGTACCACAATGGAGTCTTCTCAAAACGTTTGCAAACGCAGTATGTATGTAACAAACACACACAATGAAAAGAGTAAACGAATCGAATCTGTCCACGAGTTTTAAGAGCGCGTCTCGATTTACTCGATTATTATGATTTTTTTTTTTTTTTCAAAATATTTGTTGAGTTTTCATTTACGTCAGACTGATAGAAGCAAAAGCTGCGCACACTTTTTATTTTGTATATTTTTTTTCGTTTTCGCTTGTTATTTTCAACGCACAGTCGATTGAACGGAAATTTGTACGCGTATTTTGACAAGCGCTGCTCATACAAAATGTGCCGAGCAGAAAGAAGAAGCACACATGAAGTAGCAGCACCAGCAAAGAAATTCAGAAAAAAAAGAGACACCGAGCGCAGTGAAATTTTGTAGGCAGACAATACACCCAACCCGTGTGGAAATCAAGCACTCACTGTTTGCATGCTCGTACTTGGCACAATTTGTTGGACACACTAATCTCTTGTCTGGATTGTATTTGACATTAAAATATGTTTGTTTCGAGAATGAGAGTCCAGCATTATTCACAGAAAGAAAGAAATTTAAATCGCATTGTTCATTTTCCAACTGGGCCTTAAGCAACAGCGCGCTTGGCGTAGCGGTACGACACAGACACACACGCACACGCACACATACCGTGTTAGATGATTTTTGCACTTGTGTTACCAACTCGGGCGGATGAATTGAATTTTACTGAACGCTTTATCCATTTTGCCATGGCACTTACCTTAAATTTCGCACAATTTTCAAAACACTTTTACTAATTAAAGCACTTTTTCAATGCGAAAATTTGAGAAGCGAGTTGCGAGTTGTCGGTTTTGCAATCGGTATTAGGGATGATACAAACGTATCGATCTATCGTTTGCACCGATATAAATGAGAGAGACCAGATTTTGCGATAGTATCGGACTATTGAGATTTTGTGTGAATGTGTAAAGTCCAAAAAATAATAATACACAGATGCGCGAACATAAAAATACCAACTTTGTTTTGCAATGCTGATTGTGGACGATTAGGAATAAATGAAAGACAACACAATTAAGATTTAATAAAATGCTTTCTAGCTTTTTCATATGAAAAAAAAAAATATATTTGTGTATTCAAAAGAACAAGATAGATTACACATAAGCGATCTCACGTTAATAAAACAGGTCCATATTGTAGAAATTTGTAAAACGAGACTTAGATATTTTAATCTAAAATTTATTTTTTCATTGCTATTTTTTTATTTTTTGTCATTTATACTGAAATGTAAGAAAGTTCTTTGAAGGTATTGTTCAGTATTAGTATTCATATAAAATTAAAGTAAGAAGGAAGCGTAATTCTTTCAGAATAAAATTATAAAAATAATGTAGTGTGAAAAATGGTTCCCAAAGCACTACTATTTCATGCTTTCGAGTTGTACAGGGGAACTTGCCAATGCACAAGGCAAAGAATTTTGCGCGCAACTCAATAAAATTGTATGCTGGTATTTATATATCTTTATTCGTAATAACACTAAACGAAAATCAGCCGTTTTTAAAATGTAATAAAATAGAAGTTTCTGGATAACAATCATAGATATATGTATACTGTAAGGCTTAATTTTATATTTGATGAAGTGCATAGTCTTCATTCACATTCTGTAGGGCCAGCAACGTGCTGAACGCGTAAATTTGCCATTTGCCCCGACCGACGTACATATTTCACGCGCAAAACAAAAACTAACTGTAAACGGACACTGTATTTCTTTTTTGTTTTTTCTTTTCGTTCTGTTTTCTGTTGTATTTAATTTATAATTTGCAGTTGCAACAAATGGCAACAGTTTGCATGCACTAAAAATACGCAGCACGCACGCAATTTTGTGACAACTTTTTGACGGTCAAATACGAGAACTGCCTGAGGTGAGTGGAATGGTTGCAGCGTACCCAAATAATGTTGACAAAAAAAATCAACACATACTTGCCTTCAAGTGTTTATTGTTGTTGTTGTATAATTGTATTGGCATATAATTAAACTGCATATATGCATTTTCATGACTTCAACTTCAAAACAACAACAACGATAATATCAACAATGATAAAAACAACAACACGAACAACAAAAGAGTGCCTTGAAGAGAAGCGAAATGAGCGTGGACACGTATGCGCCAAGTTCTGCGCTCACATTCCTGGACATGGATGACAATGAGCTTTTGCGCGGCGCCGATACGCAGCCAACGCCATATGATTATCGTGACTTTACCATGCCATCCACATCGGAGTGCCAGACCCAGGGCGACCAGCTGCCCGAACTGCAGGTGAGTAGATGGACTAGCGGATTGCTTGCCACGTGTATAAAAAAGTAAATAATTTTGATATATAAATATTTTTATTTGCCTTAGCAGCCACGGCACGTTAGCATTCACAACAGTGATCAGTTGATTGAGACATGTTTGGGTTCGATTAACACTGTTTTGGCCGATTTACAATTCGAGGAGGAGGATGATGAGAGCATCGGCGGTGGAGTTGGCAACAACGGCATCGGTCACTGTGTTGGCGATGCTTTGGCCTATGTTAAAGAGTTGCCGGCACATGCGTGCAAATATTGTGGCATCCATGATCCGGCCACCGTTGTCATGTGCAATAATTGCAAGAAATGGTTTTGTAATGGACGCGGCAGCACCTCTGGCTCGCACATCATCAATCATCTAGTGCGTGCCAAGCATCGCGAGGTGACCCTCCACAGCGAGGGCCCACTTGGCGAGACGATACTCGAGTGTTATTCGTGTGGTGTGCGCAATGTTTTTGTATTGGGTTTTATACCTGCCAAGGCGGATTCCGTCGTAGTGTTGCTGTGCCGCCAGCCATGCGCTGCCCAGAACTCACTAAAAGACATGAACTGGGATCAGGAGCAGTGGAAACCGCTCATTGGCGATCGCTGCTTTCTTGCCTGGCTGGTCAAACAGCCCAGCGAGCAGGGTCAGTTGCGTGCACGCCAAATTTCCGCAGCGCAAATCAACAAGCTAGAGGAACTCTGGAAAGATAACATTGAGGCAACATTCCAGGTGAGCTAGTGCATTATATTTGAGAAAATATGTATGTTATATTGACAATACCTAATTGCAGGATTTGGAAAAGCCGGGCATCGATTCGGAGCCGTCGCGAGTGCTGCTGCGCTACGAAGATGGCTATCAATATGAGAAGACCTTTGGACCACTGGTCAGCCTCGAGGCCGACTACGATAAGAAGCTGAAGGAGTCCGCCACACAGGAGAACATCGAGGTGCGCTGGGATGTGGGCCTCAATAAGAAGACAATTGCGTACTTTACGCTTGCCAAAACCGATTCAGACATGAAACTCATGCACGGCGATGAGCTCCGACTGCGCTACGTCGGCGATCATTACAATGCGTGGAGTGAAGTTGGGCATGTCATCAAGGTGCCCGATAACTTTGGCGACGACGTTGGCCTAGAGCTGAAATGCTTCTCAAATGCCCCACTCAAGTGCACCAGCAACTTTAGCGTGGACTTCATATGGAAATGTACGTCATTTGACCGCATGTCTCGTGCTCTCGGTATCTTTGCCATGGATGGCAATTCGGTGTCAAACTTTATCTACTCTCGTCTGCTGGGACACGGTCGGGCCGATGGCAGCGATGAGGTGCTGTTTCGTGGTCCACAGCCCAAGCTGTATAGTGCCCCCCATTTGCCGGATCTGAATCGGTCGCAGGTGTATGCAGTGAAGCATGCATTGCAGCGTCCACTTAGCCTCATCCAGGGACCGCCTGGCACCGGCAAAACCGTCACATCGGCGACAATTGTGTATCAGCTGGTAAAGCAGCATGGCGGCACGGTGCTCGTCTGTGCGCCCAGCAACACGGCTGTTGATCAGCTCACCGAGAAGATCCATCGCACCAATCTGAAGGTGGTGCGCGTTTGTGCCAAGAGTCGCGAGGCCATCGATAGTCCCGTTAGCTTCCTGGCGCTGCACAATCAGATACGCAACATGGAAACCAATTCGGAGCTAAAGAAGCTGCAACAACTGAAGGATGAAACCGGTGAGCTAAGCTCAGCGGACGAAAAACGGTATCGCAGCCTAAAGCGTGCCACCGAAAGTCAACTGCTCGAGGCAGCCGATGTCATCTGTTGCACATGCGTCGGCGCCGGCGATGTCCGTTTGTCTCGCATCAAATTCACTTCGATACTGATCGATGAGTCCATGCAGTCCACGGAGCCCGAGTGCATGGTGCCGGTGGTGCTTGGTGCCAAGCAACTCATTCTCGTTGGTGATCACTGCCAGCTGGGACCAGTGGTCATGTGCAAGAAAGCTGCACGCGCCGGGCTCTCCCAGAGCCTGTTCGAGCGTCTCGTTGTGCTTGGCATACGACCGTTCCGTTTGGAGGTGCAATATCGCATGCATCCGGAGCTGTCACAATTTCCGTCAAACTTTTTCTATGAGGGCTCGCTGCAGAATGGCGTCTGTGCCGAGGATCGTCGCCTTAAACTGGACTTTCCGTGGCCGCAGCCAGATCGTCCGATGTTCTTTTTGGTTACGCAGGGACAGGAGGAGATTGCTGGCTCGGGCACATCTTTTCTCAATCGAACCGAGGCGGCCAATGTGGAGAAGATTACAACACGTTTCCTCAAGGCCGGCATCAAACCGGAACAGATTGGCATCATTACTCCGTATGAGGGTCAGCGTGCCTATCTGGTTCAATACATGCAGTATCAGGGCAGCTTGCACTCTCGCCTCTATCAGGAGATCGAGATAGCCAGCGTGGATGCGTTCCAGGGTCGCGAGAAGGACATCATTATTATGTCGTGTGTGCGCTCCAATGAGCGACAGGGCATCGGGTTTCTCAACGATCCGCGTCGCTTGAACGTGGCGCTAACTCGTGCCAAATACGGCATCATCATTGTCGGCAATCCCAAGGTGTTGTCCAAGCAACAGCTGTGGAATCATTTGCTCAACTTCTACAAGGATCGCAAGGTGCTCGTCGAGGGCTCACTAAATAATTTAAAAGAGTCCCTCATACATTTCCAGAAGCCCAAGAAGCTGGTGAATAGCATGAACATTGGCGCCCATTTCATGTCCACAATGATGGCCGATGCCAAGGAGGTGCTTGTCCCCGGCTCCATATACGAGCGCAGCAGCGGCTATACACGCCAAGCGCCACTCATTCCACCCACACAATCGTTTAATGGTATCGGTGGTGGAGCTGGCGTTGGTGTCATTGGTGGCCACTACGCACCTAATCCGTATGCTAACTATGCGACTGCTGGTGCTGGTGTTGGTGTTGCAAATGCAGCTGCTATGGCTGTTGGCACTCTTGGCAATAATATGATTAATCCCGTATATGGTGTCGGTGGCGCTGGCGGTGCTGCTGGCAATAACAATTATGGACCCGTTGGCGGCATTGGCAACAATACTGCAGCAAATCCAGCTAACTGGACAGCAGCGAATTTGCACGATTCGATTGGGTTCATCTCGAATGAACATGGCGCCACTGCCTTGGGCAACATGCCGGTCCCAGTGGGCATGTTCATGAACATGAGCAGTCTGCCGCCCCATTTCTACAATCAGCGTCAGCAGGCAATTATGGCCGCCAAGCAGAATCGGGCAATTCTGAATAATCAGCCGTCTGGCTATGTGCAGGCCATTTCCGCCAGCCCCGCCCCCAACAGCAAGAAGGGAAACAAAATGTCAAAGGCACGTGCTGGTGGTGGCAACAATTTGAATGCTGCCATGCTCCAAGGAACGGAGCCAGCTGCTGGAGCAGCAGCCGCATCAACTGAAATTGCGACAACAACATTACAAATACCAGCAGCTGAAGCAGCAGCAACAGCAGAAGCAACACCCGGAACACCAGTAACAACAATCAGAACAGCAACAAAATCATCAGCAGCAGCAGGAACAGGTGGAGCAAGTAGAGCAGGCATTGCAGTTCCATTCAGTCAACATCCAGCGTCTCTGTCGCTGCAGATGACACAGCCGGGCGGCTTTACACTATCACAGCAGCCGGAAATGTCGCAAGATTTTGGTCATATCTCGCAAATGGACGGATTGCTCTCACAGGATGTTGTTTTCAATGTGGTAAGTGTTACGACAAGATTCAAGATAATATAACATAACATAACATAAAATAACATAACATAACATAACAACAAAACATAACATAAGTTAACATTGATCATTCCAGAGGCGAAACGAATTTAAATTCATTATTTCGTTACTTATAAGTTACTCGTAAGTTAAGACAAAATTTGGTATTTAGCGTGGTTGCTGCTGTAATGAGAAATGTAAAACTATTAAACCTTGCTTTAGTTCGATAGTAGCTTTATAATTTTAATTTATGATTGGGCCCAAACTTATAATGTAACGTTGCTATTACGTAATTCAATTCATAGTGATTTAATTGTCGCTATTAAATAAAAAAATACTAACTAACAAGCATTCTGTAATCTCTTCTCTTTTCATTTTCGTGGATACTTTAGTCAGGCGAACGCAGTTTGAACCAATTCTCGCAACCCTACTGAGGCCTAAGGAGGTGCGCACAATTGCAACAACAATGTACAACAATAAACTCAGCAAACTACAATAACAAACAAATTGAAAGAACTTTGAAGCCATACAAAGCAGCAGCAGCAGTGGCGGCGGCAGCAGCAGCAGCAGCAGTAGCATGGCAAAAAAAAAATCAAAAAAAAAATGCATCAACGAAAGCGACAACAGCAGCAACAACCAGAATAACATGAGAAAGAGCAGCAAACTAAAGACGAAGACGCAACGAAGCAATATGGCAAAGAGCATCAGGGAAACAGTCTAACAGTTAAATGTGGCTACATAGGCGAGAGAGAGAGAAAGAGAGACAGAAATAGCGACAATATGCATACCAACGGAATGACAAAACACACACTCGCGTGGATCAGATCTCCAGCTTCAGCTCGCCTTCCTAGACACGGTGAAGCTAGCGACGGCTAGCGAGCGAGCAAAGTTGGCAGCGGCGGCCACAGAGCGCGAAAGACGCGCAGGCTGCGCGCCTGCCTTCAGATATAATCGTTGATATTGGAGACAACGCGACAACGTTACAACGTCGGGGCGCCATTTTCCTACAAATTTTTACAAACTTTCAACGAATATTAAGCGCGGAATGATGCCGCTTCAAGATAACCTAGTATGCGAAAAATGCCATTTGTTTCTGTAAAAAATACCAACATCTCTTCCCAAATATTTGCATCACATTTTGTGGGGTGATAACCACAATTTTTTTTTTATATTTTATTTGTTTGGAAAATAGTTTTTCTTTCGGATCTGTCACGTATCTAAATCGAAGACGTATCTAAATTTTTAAATAATTGTTATTAAAAAAAAGAGTATTTTGATAAATGCGGCGCCCTCATACAACAACATATTTAAGTCGATTTGAAAATGCATTGTGTCTATAAAGTGTTTGGACACAGGCAATAATTTATATTTTCTAACTTCTTTTGCCAAAAAACTTTATTTAAATTTTTACTTTTATTTGCTTTTTTATTTTTCTATTATTAAGCCGAAATCTTAAAAATACATTAAGAAAAAAGTGACAAAATTCATTCATTAAATATATAACGGTTGTTTACGATTTTGCAATTCCCTTTTCGGCCGATCCCGTTAGAAATTAGAAATTTTTTTTTTGGCCTTGCTTTTGGTCTGTAAACATATTCTCTTGAAATTTATCCTTCAAAGATAACTTTGTATAAGAAAGTAAAATTATGAAAAACGTAGCTACTGAAACACCTTGTAGACGTTGTATTAAAATTATTTTAAATTTGTATCAAGAATAAAAATTTGAAAATGTTAAAAATAAAACAAATGTTTGCCCACATACACACATACGAATATAACAAAATCAAACAGCAAAAGTTAACAAAAAAATAAATATATTTTTATACAAATAGGTCAATAATGTGATTAAATACTGCCCCCCTTCCCCTTCTTAAAAAAGCACTTTAAAAACAAGATCTAAATAAAAAAAATTTAATTTTGCGAACCAAGAAAAATTATAAACATAAACCAAAGTTAAATTTTTCTTATTTTTATTTTGGTATGGCATTGGTTTGTATTTGTATTTGTATTTGATATGTATTCATCTCTGCAGCTATTTCGCCTTACATATTTCAAATTTCATGATTCGATTTATATTCTTTTGATTACAATTTCCTTTTTTTTTTTAACAATAAATGCGACGTAAAGCGATCAAAAAAAAAACTTAACAATTACATTGATGGTGGGGTTGGTGGGTTGAAAGGGGCTACGATTTTATATAATTTAAATAGAGAACACGGACAAAGATATAAATGGATTTTAAGATTATTCAAACTCAATATAATTAAATTTGAATTTACAAAACTTGTAGCCAAAAAGATATTACAATATTTATATTTTAGTTTTTAGTTTTTTTTTTTTCATTGCGCATATATAGTTTTTCTTCGTTTAAGCGCACATACTTTTGAAATATGTTTGCATTTGTATGGAAGAGGGCTGTAAAAAATGCATAGTTTATTATAATTATATTGGTTTCTTAAGGTTTCCCTTTTTTTCTTTTTGTCAGTTCTCACAAGATACATTCTAATTGAAGTTTACACATGTTCAGTTAACTTCGAAAATATATGAATTATAATTTATATAAAATGCATAAGACTTTAAACAATTACTTCCAAGGCAGGATCAGTTGATTGTATGTTTGTCAATAAAATCGTGCTTATCTTGAAATTGAAATTAACTGCATACGTGCAAACTCCAAACATATACACGAAAATACAGTTTTGTACATTAAGTTTACGTATCACAATTATTACAATATTATTACACAATTTTCAATAGTATGCTATATTAAATTATCGCTTGTGCCTATTCAAATAAAAACGAAAAATCAAAATAAAAACCATATATAATACTAACTATATATGCACGGGTGCATTTAAATTTAAGCCACTCTGAGTAACGTAAAGCTTTCTAATCATTTTATAACTCGAAAAGTTTAAGTTATGGAGTTCTTTTCTTTTTCAACATCAATGAGTGAGTATTTAGAATATTCTTCAGCAACAAATTTGAAAAACATTAATTAAATTATTAAAATGTAGAAAATTTATACGCAAAAGTCTAAAAAGAAACTTTCTTAGTATAAATATAAAAAAAACACACAAAAACATCATAAATAAAACATAGAGACTATTACTATTGGCGATGATAATGGACTAAACTAACACAGCCACAGTCTGAAACTAACCTGTAGATGATTATGAAATGCCTGCAAAATGACAAACACATGACAGACAATTCTTTCAAATATATATGCCAATTGGGTGATCAGGCGTGATGCACGGATGGAGCCGCCGCTCCAAAGGTGGAATCACGTGGGTGCAGCTGTTGCTGCGGCTGATGTGATAAATGCTGGCTGCTTTGCGAGGTGTTCGAGTTATGGACATGATGGGCAGCATAAGGCGTGGATGGCCTTTGAGCGGCGTGGTTAATTTTCGTGAATATGGGAGCCAGATCCAATGTGTGGTCCAATCGAAGCGCCGTCACTATAAATGTTGTCTTTACGCGCTCAAAGGTCACACTGTCGTAGACAGAACGTGCTGTGTTCGACAAATCGAAGGGTTCTGAAATTGATATATAAGCAATGATTAATAACAATAATAAATAAAAAATATATTATGTAAACGGTCACCCTCGATGTTGAGCTCCTTCCATTGGTGCATGTCGTTCTTGGGACTCTTGGCAAGACGGCAGGCAGCAACGGGTAATACACCACCCGTGCGTATGGAAATGGCATAGTTCTCAAAGCTAAAATAGGGTATACAACAAATTAATGAAAGAACACGTCATGGCTGGTTTGGAATACTTACTCGAACGTGCTGTAGTATTTGAAAAAGCCAAGCAGATGCTCGCCAAGTGATTGCTTGTTTTGTGTATGATATGGCTCGATGGGCTCGATGATATCCAGATCGAGGCAATCCTGCTGCCCCAAATTGAACTTATCGGGATAGAGCGCCTGCAGGCAGGGCAACACACGCGGCACACAGGCATACTGGAAATAGTGCAACACCATCAGCACCAGAGAGTAACTCGACACGGTCATCCGTTTGGCATCGTTGATGTCATGATATTGTGCCCACAGCTTAACAATGACCACCAGTGGCCGTGTACGCCAATCCACTGCAACATTTGGTATTTATCAATGAATAATTAAATAAGACCTTTTTTCTCATTTGTACTTACACTGCGCGTAAAACTGCAGCAGATATGTGTTTTTAATGCCGACACAATTGTTATAATTGAGATCCACTTCGATGCCGTTAAGACGATCTTTGAAGCGAAGGATTGGGACGCGTGCCTCTATTAAAGTGAAATCCTGAAAAGATTCTGTAGCAAAAATTGAGTGCATGGACAAAGACTTTTAAACTTTGATTTATATATAAATATATATATATATATATTGATATGTGTAGAAAATTAGTATTACTCTACTCAACTTAGCTTACCATTGCCCGTTTCCTTAAGGACCTCATTGAAAAGATTCAATGTCATAATCGCCTTGGTGCGCTGCTCGTTGTGAAAGTAAAAGTGATGTTGCTGCTGCTCCTGCTCCTGCTGTTGCTGCTCCTGCTTTTGCTGCTGCTGATGATGATGATGCATCTGATGGTCTGGCAACAGGCACATATCGATGTCTGATGAGTCCGTGCCAAAGCCAGTGATTGTCGAGCCCACCAAGCAGATTCGATAGCCCGAAAACATGGGCTGCTACAAAAATTAGTATATATTACATAAAAATAAGAATTCGTTTGAGGATCCTTATTGTGATTCATATGGGATATCAACTCACGTTTAGCCAGACGATCAAATGTCGCCACAATCGCATTTTGAGCTTGAACGTGGCGTGCGTCTGTTGTGCGGCACGAAATTGTTTCCATATTTCCATCGAAAGATTGTCGTATTTATTGTGGCATATCAGCTGTTCCGGTTGCATTTTCAATTCGACGTTGCGTGCATGATCCAGAAAGCGATCCGGCGGCAATATCGGCTCATACCAGGATGCCGCCCACGATATGTTGCCGCCGCCGCTGCAGCCGTAATTTGGACCGCAATAATGCGGATATGCCCCGGTGACGTGTGGTGGTTGCAGTGGTGGTGGTGGCATCCTAAACGATAACATCGCATGCATTCCATTACCCATATTGCTTAAACGCGGCGGTGTCGCCGGTTGGCCGCTTGTTGTTCCTGTTCCAGAGACTGTCGAAACTGCTGACATTGTCGAGACTGATGTGGCGCTTGCAGTTGCAGATGGCGGCGTAGGTGAAACGCTTAACAGCTCCGAGGAGGCAAAGCTGCGACGAAAACCCAAAATACTTTCAAAATATGGTCTGAGAGCGTGTAATTTATATGAGAGCACAAAACCAAAGTTAAGTATAACAAACGCAGTCCCGTAAAATAAAATCGGACACGCTCTATGAAAATACATTTAAGGTTTTAGAGAAGAATCCAAGTGACAATCGCTTTATGGAAATATATTTAAGGTTTGACAGAAGACTCCAAGTGATAATCGAGTAGAAAATAATCGTTTAGAAAATAAGTTAGTATCTGTCAAATTTAATTTATCCAATTAGCACAAATACTAAAACTACTCAGATTATATATATATATACTAATTGAAGACCTTTTTTCAACAAATGGCTAAATGAGATTATAGCAGATTCTCTCGAGCAAAGTGGTGAATCTGATTTGGTTTTTAGCAATCCAGAAAATGGATAGAATAAATTAAAAAAATACTTATAAATACACATATTAACCTTTCGGTTAGAGGGATTGTATGAGATCAGGTACAACTGGAAGATGAACACCTACCGGCTACGATTGATCCAATGGGATTCGCTGGCCAGCGAGCAGGTGGACGAGGCGGGCGAAACTGCGCAACGCGACGGAATGCGACTGTTTGAATGTGTTGACCCACTAGAAATGCTGCTCGCACCTTGACCCGGGCCCGGACCGGTACCGTAGGCAGTCGTATAGCAAGGTGAATTTTGGCCATGTGACCAGGCGGCGGCGGTGTTGTTGCTGTTATACCCATCGCCAAAGCCAACGAAAAAGTGTTGGTGCTGCTGTGTTTTGTTTGGGTACAGCTGTTGTTGTTGTTGTTGCTGCTGCTGCTGTTGTTGTTGTTGCTGTTGTGGGTGCAGCATAAAAGGCAGTGTTGCATAACTGGGACTGTGCACATAGACAATGGGTGAGGGTTCCACAGGCTGGGTATTGGTGGTTCCGCTGGCTGCTGCCGCTGTAATTGCCTCATCCAGCTGGGCGCAACTTATCATGTTTGTGGGCGTCGTAGCAGACTCCGGCGTAAGAGCTACCGGCGATAACATGCCCGGACCGAGCATTGCCAATTGTAGCGTTGGCGGCGGCTGCAGAAAAATGCTGCGGCGATTCGATGTTGTTGCAACAGTTGCTGCTGCAGTATCACCATTTTCACATGCTGTTGTTGGCGTTGTGATGACAGCAGCAGCAGCAGCTGTTCCTGTTGCTTCCTGTACATCCATATTTACATAGGTAAGATTGTATAATTTCTGATGCTCGGCTCTGATGGGCGTGCCGCTATTGGACGTCATCAGCGAGTGGAAACGATGGCTGTGTTGATGCAGCTGCTGATAGTAGCCATTTTTGTGGCTTGTGGCAACTTGATGATTGGAATTGCCAGCAGCAACTGTTGCATTTTGCATGCGCCGATGCGAGGCGTTGTTATAGCTGCTGCCAGGTAAAACCTCAATGGGCTTTTGTACAGATGTCGCTGAAGGACTGTTGCTGTTGCAGCTGCTGTTGCTATTGTAGTGCACTTTCTTATTTCGACGAAAGTTTGAGTTGGGTATGTGATTGTGTTGCTGCTGTGCATGCTGAGGTTGTGTATGCTGATGCTGCAGATAGTTGCTGTTGCTACTGTTGTAGCCATAGTTGCGATAGCGCTGCTGATAGGCGACTGGTTGTTGTTGTTTGTGCTGCTGTTGTTGCTGCTGTTTTTGCTGCAATGGTGGGCTCGTCTCGTCAGTGTCCGGTAACTGCTCCTTTTGCAGAAACGAGGCAATGGTAAGTTGCTTGGGATGCGAGTAGTAATATTGATAATAATGCTGTTGCTGCTGATCCGATGTTGCTCCTCCTCCTCCTCCTTCCACGCCTGCCGTTGCCACTGCTGTTACAGGCAGTTCCGTTTTCTTTTGTGTGGCCAGAGACTGCTTGAATTGCTGCTGCAACAAGAGCGCATAATACTTGAGTTAATAGTAAAGCAGTTAATCAAATAAACTATCTGCCAACGTTTTGTATATCCTTGCATTCAGGGCTGATTCATAGCTATCTATTTATTTATCTGCCAACTTATTAGTTATCATCGATGAGCAGGGGCATCGCAGGTGAACTAAAACTAATTTTCACTCGTCAAGATGCAAGATGAGTAAAAAACCATTGGTTTCTCACTTATTCCTATTATGAATATATTCATATATTACTATTATTATTATTATATCTGTTTTAAATCTGCTGAGCCTATAGCTCTTCCATGAATCCTAGTTCCTGCACTTATGCGACAATTTTTGTCGAGTTTGAAATATGTTTCTCAAGCATACCAAATATTTTTCTCTGAACTAAGCTAACGCAATTTGCGTCTTATAAAGAGACCAGTGATTATTCAAAGTCAGTTCTTTGTCATGGCTACTACAAGCTTTAAATGTTTTTAAGACTTTTGGCTTACGCACATCAAAAAAATTGCCCTAAATCACCATATTATTCACCCTAATATTCAGAAAGTCAAAAAAAGACAATTGGTATACATTTATAAATATCAGGATAGTGTTTTCTTAGAAATAATATGTCTAATTTTTGAGTTTTTTTTTTTGTTGTCTCTATATTCTAATAAAGCCTTTAAAAATTTTAAAAATGTTTTTCCTAATAAATATAAATTATTTCTTAGACATAGCATAACTTTCTATTATTTAGGGCAATTTACTAAAATATAGGAAATTCTTGTTTTTCTATATGGTATTCTTTGTTTCTAAATTACTACACACACAGCTTAATCGCAGCAAATTACTTTTTGGTATGTTCTTTATCTGCAAGGATATTGACAACTGTTGCATGTTGGGCTTACTTCCTTTTGCTGCGGCGTTGGCTGCTGTGGATAGCTCGTTTTCCAGAAGCTCAGCGGTTGCTGTCGGGACTTATGTGTCTTGCTATTGCCGTTGTCCTGTTGTTCCTGTGGCTTTGCTGCTGTTGCTAATTGCTGCGCAGATGTTGCCAACTTAGTTGGTGGGCTCTGCTGCATCTGTTGCTGTTCTTGTTGTTCCTGCTGCTGCTGCTGCTGCCGTTCATCATTGTTGTTATTGGCTACTATTGGAATTGTTGATGAGTCGATGCAGCTGCTGCTATAATATACAGATGATGTTGAACTGTTGTTGCTGCTGTTGCTAATATTGTTGCTGCTATTGTTGTTCGTTTTGATTAGCAATTTGGTAGTGTTGTTGTTGGTATCATTGCTGTTGTTGTTGTTGCTATCACTGCTTTGTTGTTTGCAGCTGATTTCTTCGATAATATTTTGATTTTTCATCACCAAGTTGTTGTTGTTGTTATTGTTTGTTCGTGTTTCTGTCACGTGTTGCTGTTGGTAAAAAGGCGACTGCTGCTGCTGTTGTTGTTGGTTGCAGTTGTAGCTGCTGTTGTTGTTATTGTTGGCATTGTTGCCAAAATATTTCTTGCGCGCAAAGCTGTGCATATTATTGTTGTTGTAGTGTAGCTGCTGTTGTTGCTGCTGCTGTTGTGACTGTTGCTGCTGTGACTGTTGCTGCAGTCGCTTGCCATGCTTATCAGTGTTGATGTTATTGTTATTATTATTGTTGTTATTGTTGCTATATTTGGGTTGTCGCAACATATTGTTTGCCTTGTTGTTATACTTGTTGAACTTCACCTGAGCAGCACAGCGATATTCGCGTTGCTGCTGCTGTTGCAATTGTTGCTGCTGTGGCTGTGCTGTTGTTCCCACTGTTGCTGCACCAGCAGCATCGCCTGAGCTGGCAACAACAACAGACGTGGCAAAGATTTTCATTTCAGCTTTGTTCGTATACATTGCCCAATTAAGATAAAAATATATTGAATTTTTTTCTTTTTGTTTCTTTGCATAAGGCGTACGGCGTTTACTAATAGATTTAAGCTAATTATCTATTTTTTTTTGTAATCCTAATGCTATTTTTTGTGTTGTTTTATTCTTTTTTTTAGTTTCTTTATATTTTTATATTTTTTATATAATTTTATAAGTTTTTTTTTTTTATTTTTGGTATTTAGATTGTTTTTGCAGTGTATTTCATTAAGTGCAGTTTATTTCAGTTTTTTTCTTTATTATTGGATTACTCTCTGCTCACTGGAATTGGCCACTACTGTATACAAGTAACCGTATTTATTTTTTGTGTCAATTTATCCTTGTTGCCTTTCGTACCATCAGCTTAGAGCTGTATGTGCAAAAGAGAGTGATGACTGCGAAGATCCGTTATTTTGGTTAGAAATAGCGCAGGAAAGGGAAGGGCAAAAATGCAGAATAGATTTTGCTAATACTGAAAAAATGGCGTGCATTTAACCGTAAGGCCTTAATATTAAAACAAAATTAATTTTTTTGAACACATATGTAATATGAACTTGCCATAAAATATGTTTATGGACATTTCGTAAGTTTAGAAATGAACTCACCATAGATCTCTTAATTCAATTGCACATTGTATTAACCTAGCAAAACGGTGCTTAAATTCGAAGTGCGCCTTGCGCACGGCTCCGTTGGCAAATTTTTGCAAATAACATACAATAGGAAGGCACATTCATAATATAATAATAAAGACATTAATTTAAAAATAATGGCACGTTTCATTTGACTTAAATGTATACTTTGGCCAGTCACTAAAAACTAAAAATCGCAGCGCGCTACGTTCAACCAACAGTAGCAACTGAGAATCGATACCTAAAACCGCCGATATCGATGCCTATTACATTTTGCCTATTGCGCACTGAATGTGCGTGTAGCGCAAAAATAATTTGAATTATTCGCATTTGCCTGAACTACCTAAGCCAAGTAACTGTGAATGAACATGAAAATGCTCGATCTTTAACTCGCCTTTAATAATTAACAAATTTTAAATATTTCGTCGACTAATTCTAGTACTTGTTAAAAAGCTTCTTCCAGAATAAACGAGCGGGCAACATGGTGTCGCGCTTTACGCAACTCGGATGCGTCAGTCTGAAACGAATGCAATTTAACAAAATTAAAACATTTCAACTTGATTCTTATTGGAATAATTAAACTTACAGGAAGCGAGCACGTCTCAGACGCTCCAAATAACCGTCCGTTGCGACGGCAGGCAAAAAAATCTTGCGTACTAGTTTTGGCACCTGTGGCGATAGCTGACGGCTGAGCTTCAGATGCGTACTTGACGCACTGGCCACCTCGAATATGCACTCCTCGACGCCCTTGTCGTTGCGTTCGCTGCGCAGAATGCGCTCTTGGCTGACGCCGTGACGCATGAGGATCTCGAGCGGCACACAGACTGCCTGTTGGCGGCCGGCATGTGGTATGGCACGGAGCAGCATCGCTATGCCCTGCGCCTTGCCAAGATGCGAGGCGGCATGGTCCACTTGCAAGTCCTGCACGCCACTAAGCTGCACCAGCAGATGCAGTAGCGATGAGCATGTCTGATCCGCATAGTCCTCCAGTTCGCGCAGCGTCTCGAATGCCTGATTCGAGGGACGTTCGCGTGCCGTGACCAACCTGCGCAAATATAATTTATTCAGCTTGGTTGTGCCCACGGTGCGGCGCAGTTCACGCAACACGGGCTGATCCTTCACATAGGATTTACTCGATTCCGTCTCGAAGCACTTGTCTATGGAGTCGTACCAAAACTTAAGCCGCAATTTGGCTATTTGTGGTTCGGTGAGCTGTAATGATTTGAGATTTGCATTATACATTTGTTGTTTTTTATGGTTCGCTTGGACTTACTTGATTTCCAACAGAGCGTGATATCTCCACGTTGAAGGCGCGCAGTGCAAAGGCCGCCGGACGCAGATCCTTGGGCAGCAGCAACGTGCTCAGATAGTTCTCATAGTCGTATTTCCTAGTATTAGCAGCAGTACGAATCAAAAAATCATTATTAAAACACATTGCAATTTTTTCACTTACTCCACAAGGCCCATGCAATATTTGGCACTAAATTTGTCATCTCTGCTGACAGCGTCCGCTGTAGCCTGCGTTGGCTTTTGTGGCTCCACTTGTGGCCTGTGAATGGGGGAGTCGGCGCTATTGTTGCTTACATTTCGACTGATAAGCTGCCAGACATTGAATTGTCCCGAATTCTTATTTTGTAACAGGCGCCGCATTTGTTTATTTTTCTTTACACTAAACAGAGTTGCTCCTCACTTAACAGTGTGGCTCCTCACGTCGGTGGTGCCGGACTTGATTTAATGTAATAACCGAATAATTCAAGATACGCACAAGTTCATCGGTAAGGTTTTCTTGTTAAATATGATAAGTAAATTAGAGTATTAAATTTTTGAACTTGATCCAGTGCTACATAAAATTTTATTAAAGCAGCCCCATTTGTGCTTCGTATTGCAAAAGGCATCATTAATATCTTAAAAAAATTTTTTGCAGTTTTTTACTTTTTACTTTTTAACATTATATCAAGGTGTCGGTATGAGTACATTAGCTGCCTTTACTGTTTAAAATGTTAAAATATTGGCCTGATGCGATTTTCTGATATTTCGATAAATGCCCTTTATACAACCCTGCAACGTATAACTCATAGCTGCTTTTCTTTTCTAGCCGCCATTCAAAAGAGTGTGTTTCAATAACATTTTGTTGTAAATTCATAATAAAGTGAAACCAAAGTTAAAATCAAATACATTAAAACAATTTGAACGGTAAGTGGACAAGTCTGTGCATCATTAACTGTTTACTATGTATATTTATCGTTGGTACACGAGAACAACAGCCACAGTTCGCTCCGTTGTTGACTAGCGTGTGTTTATTTATTAACATGCATATAGCATTCGGAGCATTAAAAAAAAATACACCTAAATGTTTGGAGCTAGATCGAAAACAATTCGATCTAACAATTATTAAATATTTCTATGATTCTACACAAATATATAAATTCTTCTTTGCTAAGCAAGAGCATGCCACCGTTGGCTGCGTTGTGGCCGTTGGGCAACGGGTAACGACAACGACGTTAAATACATGCGACTTGGGTGCTAAAAATGTGGCAGGAGTCTGCCATTTTTGCATTGAGATCATTTAAAACATTGCGTTTTTTGGAAATGTATGCTGCAAGAACAATAAACCTCAAAAAGCATCGACTTTTAAGCAAAATATCAAAAATGTAGTGCAGAGCTGTCACCCAGCCGCAAATTGCGCAAATGTATCGCCTTTGAACAATACGACAACTCTAGCAATTAATCGAAAAACTTTACCCCACGGTCGACATCTTCACTGCTTTTTTTCTGTGCTCAGCGATTTTCGTGTGTTCACAAAAAAAAAAATGTTAAAAGATATATTTATAAAAACAAATAGAATATACAAAGTGAAATCCCAAGTGATTGTTTAACGTGAACGTGTATATATTGGAGTCAAATAGTACAAGAACATTTGATCGGAAAGGTGTATTATATTTGCCAAAACCCAATGGGCAAATTCGTATAAAATTCACATGAAAAAAACGTTAACAGCGATAGCAATAACAAAAAGAACAACAAAAACAGCAATGTATGTGTGAGTGCTGTAACTGAACGGATAGCGACGGAAAGAAAAAAAAGCTACGGAGTGTATTCAAATTAGAATCGTGAGGCGACGACGACAACGTCGACGACATTCCATAACTGGGCTGCGTAACTAACACTGATTTACAACGCTCAAAATGCAGCAACAGCAGCAGCAATACACGGATCAGGACCAATAGCAAAGACACATACAACAGCAAAACAATACAGCTCAAACGGCGAGGGAAGAGGACATTAAATCACACGCCATCAATAAGGAATTAAATACAACAAAAAATGTTAGCTAAATGCAAAGTTATCTACAATTATAAATTATTGGCGGGGTCTACACTGCTTACTTACGACAGTTATATATATGTGTGTGTGTGTTGTTTAAGTGCACCCAATTGGGAAGGCTTTTTATTTCTTCCAATCCTAAAATGAATACGCACAAGCCGTCCGTCATTCGGCTGTCAGCCAATTAATTTAGCATATTATAGAAATGATGAGCTCTCTGCCCAATTAGCAATATAAATTTTTTTATAAGTTTGTCTAAATTGTTGCTAGCTGCAGCTAATTGCCCGCCTGCTGCTGACGAACAAACCTAAGTACACATATAAATATATATATATGTATATGTATATAAAAATATATGTGTGCGTATGTATGTCCAGTTGAGTACGAGTCGAGTCCATCTGTTTGCTTAGTAGAGCAATTGGGGCACATGCTTCTATTCTGTAATACATACGAACGCATATTTTCTCAGCTTGAAAAGCAAATGTTTTTCTTTTCATATTAGTCTTTGTTTATTTTTTTTATTTATTTATTTATTTTTTGGCAATTTGTGCAGTTTCTTTAGTTTTTGTGTCCTGGTCACATATTGTTTGCCAAACGGATGGTGGCAGATTTTTTTTTTTTTAAACACCCAAGGTTGTGGCTCCAGCAAGCGCCGCCTCGAATTGTATAACACACTTCTGTGAGTTTGTGTGTGCGTTGTGTTTATCTTTTGATATTGAATATGCTGACTTTGTGCTCTATCTTTCTATCTCCCTCTGTCTGTCTCTTTTAAGTACAGTGCAGTAAAGTGTCGCTATAACAGCTTGAACTAAAACATATGTTTTCGATCGGTTCAATGCAATTGTACAAAATAAAACAGCTTAAATTTATTTCTGGTTCTATTGATTCTGCTTAGTCGGTCAGTTTGAGCGAAACAAATGTGTCATTAAAGTTTCAACGAAAAGTGTGTTAATCATTCCTTCTAATTAAGTTCACTTATTATAAAAGAGTCATCTTCCATTTACATATTTCGTTCACATTCGTAAACAATTTACTGCCAGCGCAGTTTTCTGTGACATTTGAAATTGGTGTGCCAATAGTTAATGTAGTTATTAATATTAACATCCTAACAGTTTCTGCTGTAACAAAACAACGTTCTCAACAGTGTTGATCATTTTGTATATCTTAAATAATAGATAAAGGACGCATAAATCTTAATTGTGCAGTTTCTTCAAATAAATTGATAGCTGCAATCGCATTATCGACTATTATTCTATAGCTGTCGTTGCATGATATTAAATATCAGTTTCGGTTCAAGCTTTTTTTATTATGACTACAAATGGCTATAAAAGTCAATAAACACTTTACAAAACACTTTTTTTCTCATTCTGAGAAAAAGTATTTTTTTTTTGATTAATACAATCGAGTTTCCCTAAATGAGTTTGTAAACTAATTCGAATGTTTACTGTATATTTGAACGTAGGCAAACACGTACACACATAAAATATAATGTATATATTTATTTTTATATAAAAATATATATATATATATATATATATATATATATAAATAAATGACAGTGTTGACCCGCCAAGTTATGAGGTGGCCCAATGTTTACTAATACATTTTTACAGAGAACAACAACAAACGCATATAAAAGATATTTGCCCAGAGAAAAAGAGAGAGACAGAACCAGAGCCAGAGACAGAAACGACATATAAGGAATATCGAAGCAAGGGGAGGAGCCGGAGTCGGAGCACAAGTTAGTGTTGTGGTTGGTGTGGTGTGGTGCTTTTACCATAGAGAGCCATGGTAAGTACCAATCTGGTGGTACCAGTGGTGCTGTGGGGCCCCACAGCGCCCACCCATTGCATTTCGAGCGTCTTTCTATCGGACGATCAACGCACACTGGTCACCGGCTGCTATGATGGACAGATCTGCCTGTGGCAAGTGGAACCAGCCACATTAAAGATGTCACCGCGTTGCCTCCTTGTTGGTCACTCGGCACCGGTGCTATGCCTGGTGCGAGCGTCAATGCTACCCGAGAACAACTTCCTGGTCAGCTCATCGGAGAACGGTGAGATGTGCACTTGGGATCTGATTGATGGCAAATGCACCGAGGCCGTTAAATTGCCGCAGGTGCATACACAAATCCAGAGCTATCACACTGCAAACAGTGAGGATGTGCGTCTCTTTTGCATTGGCTACTACGCCGAAATTATGGTCATGGATCCATTCAGCCTGGAGGTGATCTATGTGCTCAGCTCCAAAGTGAAACCAGATTGGATCTCAGCAATACATGTGCTGCGTCCGATGCGTCGCAAAGATGATGTCGTTCTGGCCATCACCACCACTGGCACAGTGAAAGTCTGGACTCTGACGGGCAATGAGAACAAGCATGCGGAGCCCATTTATGAGAATGAATCGAAGGAGATACGCTGCCTAAATGCGATCACAATGAATTGCTGTGCACAGAATCAGCGCACCGTTCTTCTCGTCTGCACCAAATATTGGCAGATTTATGATGCCGGTGATTTCACTGTCCTCTGCTCCGTGATAGCACCAGCTCGGGAACGTTGGCAGGGTGGCGATTTCATCACATCGGATCGCGTTATGCTCTGGACAGATGAGGGCAAGGGCTATTTGTACAAGCTGCCCGCTAATTGTATACCAGACAACAAGGAGTTCCACTCGAAGAGTGTTGTTCGCGACGCCCCCTATCTGTACTATGTGCTGCAGCATGCCGGCGACAAGGTGCTCTCCTGTCCCCCGGCCATGAAGCTGTTGACGGGATTGCAGCCACATTTTCTATTGCGCGGTGACTCGGAGGGATACATATCGGTGTGGAATGTTCCAGAGGTGCCTTTGGATAATATTAGCATATTGCAGGCGAAGCAGATGCCGCCACGAATCCAGAAGCCGCATGTGTGCACCTCACTGGTGGAGGCATGGTCGATTATGGACCCACCACCTGTGGGCATACTCGATCAGCTGTCGCGGATCACAGAGTCACCGGTGAAGCTAACATCGAGCATTTATTTGCCACAGCAGAGTCGTTTGGTCATTGGGCGCGAAGATGGCAGCATTGTCATTGTGCCAGCAACGCAAACGGTCATGATGCAGCTGCTCGTTGGTATTAAGCAAAACTTCAGCGATTGGCCATCGCATCAAACACTCTATGGACATCGTGGTCGCGTCAATTGCCTACTCTGCCCATCGATGGTGCATCCACGCTATGAGAAATCCCATTTGTTGTCGGGAGGCATTGATTTCGCTGTCTGTCTCTGGGATCTGTACAGTGGCAGTCTGTTGCATCGCTTCTGTGTGCATGCCGGCGAGATAACTCAGCTCCTTGTGCCGCCCGAGAAGTGCAGTCCACGTATACTCAAATGCATTTGCTCGGTGGCTTCAGATCATTCGGTAACATTGGTCAGTTTGCAGGAGCGCAAGTGTGTTACGCTCGCCAGTCGTCATTTGTTTCCTGTGGTGACCATTAAGTGGCGTCCACTCGATGATTTTCTCATTGTTGGCTGCTCCGATGGCAGCGTTTATGTGTGGCAAATGGAAACGGGCCATTTGGATCGTGTCCTTCATGGCATGCTCGCCGAGGAGGTGCTCTCTGCCTGCGATGAACAGGCGCTGGAGGATTGCGGTGGTGGTTCCGGAAGCGGCAGCGGTGGTGGGGGTGCCGCAAATTCAGCCAGTGAAATGGGAATGGCTAATCCGGCGGTGCATTTCTTTCGTGGACTCAAGTCGCGCAATATGAATGCAATGCGACATGCCACACAGCGTGGCATTCATCAGCTGCAGCAGCTTCAGGGTCACAATCAGGGCAACTTTGATTTCCTGATGAAGCATCGCAGTAATCCGCTTGTTATCCAGGGCCTTCGCACCAATCCCAAGGATGCCGAGAGCCACATACTATTCTTCGATATCGAGGGATTGATATTTGAGCTGCACAGCGAGGAGTATGCTCAGATGACGCCCGCCACACTGGAAGCGCTCGGTGTTCATCTGCTGAATCCCAAGGATGGAAAATCGATGCACATTGATGCGAGCAAAAAGATCGGCGATTTCTTTAGCAAGGTCAAGAACAAGGCTGTCGATGTCGAGAAGATACTCAAGGACAAGGACAAACACGGACTTGTGCAGAAGTTCAAGGAGAAAACGGAAATTGTCGAGAAGAAGGTGCAGGCCAAGGTGGAGAGCCTGCAAAAGGCTGTCGAAACGCACGAGGAGCACCAGCCGCAGGATCTAAGAAGCAAAATTGCATCCAAAATGGAGGTGACACACGTTATGGAAGTGGCCCAACTGTTGCTCTCATTGCTCCACTCCTGGGGTCTCGATCCGCATCTAGATAAGGTGTGCGAATCCCAATTGGGTTTGTTGCGTCCCATTGTGCCCATCTCATATGGTGTGCTCTCCAAGGCCGGCTATATGTCGCTACTTTTGCCGACCTGGCAGAATAACTATGCCATACCGCCTGGCCTGCTCCAGTTGCCATCCAGTTCGAAGAAGCGTCCACTGCCCGAGGAACTACAGCGTCTGGAGCACTTAACGGCCATATTCACATCGCGCCTACACTGGGAGCTGAGCACCACACTAACCTCGAATCACATATTGGCCCTGGTGGCCATGTCCAATACGTTGATGTCGATGAGCGCCGCCTCATTTCTGCCGGACAGCGAGAAGCACAAGAAGCTTCAACGTCTGGCTCAACGGTCTGAATCGACGCTCACCAACGAGGAGGAGCGCGAGGAGCTGCTCGCCCATCACACCTCACAGATCAAACAGGGCTGGAGTCTGCTCTCCACGCACCATTGCTTTCTGCTGCCCGACAAAATTGAAGCGCTCGAACCAAAGAAATTTAAGCGTCCCCAGGTCGAGATGATGGTCAAGCGTTGGCAGCATCATTGCATCGAGATACGCGAGGCAGCCCAACAGATCTTGCTCGGTGAGTTGACCCGCATGGGCAAGAAGGGACGCAAACAGTTGGTAGAGAGCTGGGCACAATATCTGCCACTCTACACGCACACGGAACCGATTGTCAATGCACAGCAGGTGGCGGCCATGACTAACAATCAGGCGGGTGTCAGCATTGGCTGTGCTGGTGGTTCCAGTGGCGGCAGTAGCTCCCTCATGGGCAACGGCAGCAACTCGATGGCGTCTGGTCAGTCTGCTGGTGTTGGTGGCATCAATGCTGGCGCTGGCGGCATCTCTGATCAACAGGATGAGGATTATGAGGAGGAGGAGGAGGAGATCATACGCAAGCCGTCCAGTCTGTCGGAGCTGAAGCGCAAACAGACAACCGCTGTCATCCTGCTGGGCGTCATTGGCGCCGAATTCGGCCAGGATATATCACAGGAGTCGCCCAATCATCGCGGCAGCATTAGCCACACCACCAGCGAGCGACGCAAATCCTCATCCGTTGTCGAGGGCTTTGGCATCGCGAATAATTTAGCCCGTCTCACATCGATGGCGTTGGCCCATCTGTTGTATGCACCACCATCGCCGAAGCTGCCACAATACACACCGTTGCGTCGGGCGGCCATCGATTTGCTGGGTCGTGGCTTCACCGTCTGGGAACCCTACTTGGATGTATCAAAAGTGCTGCTCGGCCTGCTGGAGATCTCGTGCGAGGGCAAAGCCGTGCCAAATCTAAATTACAAATTGCCATTGACACCGCAAGCGGACGCGTGCCGCACCGCACGGCATGCGTTGCGACTAATCGCAACCGCTCGACCCGCAGCGTTCATTACGACGATGGCCAGGGAGGTGGCACGCTATAATACGATGCAACAAAATGCCCAGTCGATGAATGCACCGCTGACGCAATCTGTGCTGTACAAGGCCAAGAGCGAGATACTCCAGTGCGTTGAGATGCTGATCGATAAGATGCAATCTGAGATAGCCGGACTGCTCGTTGAGGTCATGGACATTGCGCTGCATTGTGTTGATAGCAATGAATTGAAGAGTCGTGGCTTGGCCGAGCTCTGTCCGGCCATTTGTAAGTTCAATCAAATCTCGCATTGTGCGCAGACACGTCGCATCGCTGTTGGGGCGAACAGCGGCAATTTGGCCATATATGAGCTGAAGCATAATAAGTGCCAGATGATACCGGCGCATACGCATCCGATTACCTCGTTGGCCTTCTCGCCGGATGGCAAATATCTGGTGTCGTATTCGTGTGCTGAGAATCGATTGTCATTCTGGCAGACGAGCGCCGGATTGTTTGGTATAGGAACGTCACAGACGCGCTGCACCAAGGGCTATTCAACGGCGCCCATACCGGATGTGTCGCGCCTGAATCCGATGCGATTGGCCAAGCTCGTTTGGATTAATAATCGTGTAGTTACCCTCATGCTAGCCGATGGCTCCGAAACCAGATTCAATGTTTAGAGATCACTCAACAACAACAACAATTGCGACAATAACAACTGCGGCAACAACAACAAAAGCAGTTATTGAAAACATAAATAGTGAGCGAGCTAGCGAACAAGTTTCATTTTATCGTCTTATCGATTGGCGATTATTATGGTTATTTATCGAAATAGCAGCGAAATAATGTCGCAACGTTTTAAGCCACACACTGAGCAGCTGAGCTGCATACTATTTCAGGCAATCAACAACGCTAACTTCAAAAGCGAGCGACTCGATCATCTACTGAAAACAGCAACAATAAATAGACAAAAATAGCAAAATAATGGAAACTATATATATATATATATATGTATGTATATAGTTATATATAAAAGCAACTGAATTGCAAACAAGCCTAATGCAAAAATAACATATATATATATATATATATATAACACATCTGTTATTTATTATGTATAATATACTTATATATATATGTATATATATTTTATGTATAAATATTTTATGTATATATATATATATATATATATATATATATATATATTTGTATTTGTATTTGCATATGTATTTTAATTGTATTTTGTGTGATTTTAAAGGCGTTTAACAACTTGTGCAAAAAAAAATATTTAAAAAAAACCAAAAAGAAAACAGCGCACAAACCTCTTTCGAAATCCAAAATAATTAGATACTTAACCTCCATTTAGCACAGAAAACATCGCATTCAAGTGATTTTAAAACATAGTTTTTCGCCATTTTAATTTTGAGATATTGGCTTTGGATTTTTCGGAATTGAGAAAGTCGCTGTTACATATTTATATATTGCATGTATTCTGAAGTTTAATTAGAATAGCTTCTATGGATGCATTTTTTTTTACATAATAATAAAAAGGAACTACATAAAAAAAACTAACTAAGCTGTAGAAAAACAATTTAAATTAAAAAAAAAATTACAAATTTAATAAAAATCCAACTGTATTTGTTTTAACAAAATGGAATTGAAAACAACACAAAACACCAATATAAACAAAGAAAGAATGCTGTTATTACTACCTATGCTATTATAATTATTACTATAATTATTATTACTATTACTATTAATATTGATATTTGTTATACCTAATGTATTGTTATTATCTTTCTATAAATATTCAAAGAAAACATGTATTGCGAAACGTTGCTACCCAAAACAAAAAAAAAAACAAAATTAAGAAAAAAGTTAAGAACAATTTAAACATTTTTGTTTTTATACAATTATGTAACCTTCTATATATATTTTTTTTCGTAATTTGTTATTATTTTGCAATTTGTGAGCTCTAAAATTAAACGTTAATCTAATGTATTCAAAACGTCAACTACTTAAAAGTCAAAAGTTATATAAAATGAAAGCTTATCAAATATTACACACACACACACACAGATACACTCATATACACGCACACACAGGTGTGTCTGTGTTTACCTGTATTTATATATGTATGTTGCGCGGAGCTAAACTGAACACAAAAACCACAAACACACACACATAAACATAAACACACACATACATATATATATATATTTATTTATTTATATACATATACTCCAGAATATGATAAAAAAAATTAAAAAATATGTGTTCGAATATATGTATAATGTATATTGTATGTGTATGTATATTCAAGATCCTTCAAAGTATTACACACAAATAAATATTACACACTATAAAAAAGAAGAAACAATATATATATATATATATATATATATATATATATTGTTATACATGCAACAAATAAAGTCAACCAAACATGATTATTTCTGTTTATTACCTATATATTTACGGGAATATCACAAATTGGGTAGATGTAGAGAGAGATATATAGAATGTCTGCTGGTGTTTTTTAGTTTTGTGAATCGTTAAAAGTTGTTTATTAAATAAATTATACCAACATGGACTAAATCCCGCTTTTGATTGAGAATCTTATTTAATCTTAGCGTGATAATAGTACACAGATTCGAATGGCGATGAGATTGTAATATTACCTGGTATTACTACCTGGTACAGGAGCAGGTGCAGATCACTAGAAAATCTGACTTCTCAGTTGGTTATTGGTTTTCTATACTTTGATACCGAAGCTATCATTATATGGCTACAGTCACCAAATTTGATTGATATGTTGTTGGCGATGTAATTTAATGATCTGTACATGCCACGCCCATACCCTGCCGCCACTTGCATCAGCGTCCCTAAACAGTTTAAATGGCTATATCTGCCGCAGTGTTTTTGAGTTAGAAGAGCCGTTGAATTTGGTAGACTTTAAGAATCAATAACTAAATTTGTATGACCACGCCCACAATTTTAAAGACATCGGGCGTGGCTCGTATTACTTACGATGTATTCAATATTTTATATATAATTAAAAAAATTTACTATTTGCTGTCCATTTTTTCTAGCAAATACTTGTTTGCGAAGATGCCCGAAACGGAGAAAAAAAGCACTGGGAATCGTGGCAGGCCTAGAAAGTCGGTTGCCGTAATACGCAAAATCGCCTGCGAATCCACTGACTATAACGAAATGTTGGAGAGCCGAACCAAAGCTCAGCCAATTGGCGATAAGCAGAATGCCGGTGAGAAGAAGAACGAGCAGGACGTTGATGAGGATGAGGCCATGGGTAAAATGGTGGAGCATGTGCTGAATGAAAATGAAAATTATAATATGAAAGATGGGGACGACGTAGAGATGAAGGAACCGGACAGCAATGAGGCAAGCGAACCCGAGGAGCAAGTGGAACCACCTGCCTTCAGTCTGGCCACACTTGGACTACAACGCGTGGGCAGCGCCCCGCCACCAAAACCCAAGACCGAAAAACCCCAAATGCTATTACTAAACGCTCGTGGTATGCCCGCTCGTATACGAAAACGTAATCCGCTGTTCTACGACGAGAACATCATTAACGATGACAAGCCACTGCGCGTAAGCCTTACGTCCAAGAAGCCAATGACGCGCGGCTCCGGCGACAGTCTCGGCAAGACGCAAACGACACCCTCAAAGGTGATAAAGAAGCGCAAGGGCGTCGTCTCTCGCTATATGCGCTCAAATGATGGAAACAGTGCGTCCACCTCACAATCGCCTAGCGGCGTAGATTTGGAACTGTCATCCGGCAAGTCAAGAAAACTGACACCCATGTCGACAAAGGCATCCAAGGCTCAACAACAGACGCAGCAGCAACTACGAGTGGCGGGACGTTGCGGCAATAAAAGAAGTGCTGCTACCTCTGCCGCTGCCGCTGCCGCTAGTGTTGCTGATGAGAAGGATGTGTCCAGAGAGGCCGAGACAAATGCGTTGGCCAACCAACAATTGGGTCTCGCAATTGGTCAGCGTTTGCGCAATCTTCTAAAGCTGCCCAAAGCCCACAAGTGGGCCATTGCCGAGTGGTTCTACTCGTACATTGATAAGCCGCTCTTCGAATGCAAACATGAGTTTATGAATCATGTCAGTGAGCTGGCGCCGCAGCTGGTCACCCGCAACTTGAATCGACGGGAGTGGGTAAACATTAGGCGACGCATTGGTCGGCCCAGACGCTGTTCGGCCGCCTTCTTTAGGGAGGAGCGACGTGAGCTGGAACGCAAGCGTCAGCTAATGCGCGCGCTGCAGTCCCGTAAGCCTGGCGAGTTTAAGAATTCGCAGCTGCTCTCGGACATGCCCGATAAGATACCAATGCCGTTGCCGTTGGGCACCAAGGTGACGGCACGATTGCGTAAGCCGCAGGACGGCATCTTTGCGGGCACCGTTGCCGCCTACGATTCAATGAATTCCGAATATCGTGTGACCTTTGAGCGTACCGGCCTGAGCACCCAGACCGTACCGGACTATGAGATTGTGTCTGAGAATTTTAATGAGATGCTGCCACTGCACAGCTTCACCAAAGACTATCGTCCAAATTTGATAACCATCTATCAGACCAGTAATGTGGGCTATACAACAAATCTTGGCTTTACCACAAATTTGTCGAGCAGCTTTCTGGGCAAACGTAATCCATTGGCCGCCACTGCTGCTGGCAATCTGAATAGCAATCAATCAATGATAACGCCACAGAAGCATCTGGCCAATAACAATGCGGCCGCACGCAATGCGCTTAGCATGAAGCTAAACAAGAGTGATCCGTTGCTGGGACAGGATGCCATCGGTGAGAGTCCAATACGTCAGCAGCTGGTGCGTCATCATGGCTATTCGACGAAGTTACTCGAGCATCTGGTGCTGCTGCAGAACTGTATTGCAATGAAGGAGTCACGAATTGTTCGGTTGGGTGAAATGAATAGCTTGGCCGAGGTGACCTTGGATGAAAAGAAGGCCATTGAACACAATCGACGCCAGGTGCGGGATAATTTTCAACGTCGCTATGCCTTCAACATAATATCAATCGAGCGCATCAATGTGGAGCTCATGTACGAGCTGACCAAAGTACAGGAGCTATCGAGCAGTCTGACTCGTAATCCCAATATACAGGCCATGATATCGCCGACACTGTTACGCGAAGAGTGTCGCGCCAAAGCCAGTCGGACGGTCGATGAGATGAACGATGGCGTTATCAAAAGCGAGAGCATGGTGAATCTACTGAAGAATTTAACCACATTGATGATTGTCATACAGAATCTGGACAGTGATTGGGAGGCGGACGAGGTGAATAAAGTGCTAGAGGGTTGTATCGAAGAGGTGCGCAGCAATCTTATCTCCGCCGAAAATGCCGAGGTCTTTCATAAGTGCGTGGAGCTGCGCATCGAGGAAATTGCCGATTTCATCAATAAGAATATAAAGAAGCGCCAGGAGAAGTCCGCCTCGCAGCCAAAGACAACAAAGTCCGATGCGGCAAAAATTGCCAGCATAAAATCATCAACAACAACAACACCCAACAAATCATTGGACAAGGAAAAAAAACAACAAAAGAAAACTGACAATGCGAAAGAGAAGTCAAAATTGTTGGTTAAGTCCGATGTGGAGCCCATCGATGAGGACAGTGAACCGGACGACGATGCCAAAATTGAACAACAGAAAAAGAACATTGAGGACGATGCTGATGCAGATGCCGATGCAGATGCCGATGCAGATGCCAATGCTGATGCAGATGCCGATGATTCAGATGCTCTAGTTGGTAAAGTAGATGCCAATAACGATGACACACTAATCACCATCGATTCGATAAAGGGGTCGGATGATGAAAGTCAGTCGCATGATGAAAAAGATTATGATAAGCGCGAGGGCGACATTGAAATGTTGCCTGCCGTCGAAGAATCCGACTCTCAGGAGTTCATATAAGAAAATTAGCGAGTGACGAGTAGCGATTGTAGAGTAATGTTAAGCCCTAGATACTTACCATTTATTAACATTTATATATATATAAATATATATATTATCAAAAATATATATAATCCTATATACATATATGGAGAGGATATTGTTTATATATATATATATATATTTTTTTTTTTAATTATTATTGAGTTTTTTTCAGTCTCGTGAATCTATAAGAAACGAGCCATAAATCTTTAATATATTAATAATAATTTTAACAATTAAACAAAGTAATGCTCTGTACCCATTAAAAATGGTTTAACAAGGTTATCTTTAATTTGTACAATTGTTTTTAATAAGGCGGAAGACCCTTGGAAGGTCAAACTTCTTTCAAGTGATATATATTTACTAATATTTATTACTTTAAAGTAGACTAGACGGCTTTTTTGCTTTTCTCTACAATGAAATGAGTTTCTGGTCCCTTGCAATTTTAGAAAAAAAAAAACTATCAATTTATCAAACCATTTTTCGGTCTGATGACAAGAATTTTACATACATTATATTGATTATATTCGAGTTGGATTTTAAATGAAAAATCAATAAATATCAAAATCTGATTGTATTAAATTAATATAGTTGAAGAAGCAAATTGCATGTACGAATTGGGGATGTGACTGACTTGGGTACAGGGCATTCGCTAGTTGAGCAATTGCGACTAGAGGACTTTTGTTTAAATTAGTTCTTATGTAGTGTTCATTTTGAGTTCTCGATTGTTTATAATAATAAAATGTTGTACAACGAAGCACAAATTGTTTTTTAATTGTTTATTTTTGCATTGATGGAAGCGTTGAGTGAGTAGCTTATTTATCGTCATCGTCATCGTTCATCATCATCATCATCATCATCATCATTCGTCGTCGTCGTCGTCGTCATCATCGTCATCATCTTCACTGGACTGATTAAGCCAGGTAACCAACTTGGTGAGACTTTGCCGCAGCTTTGTGTGCTCCGTGATGTCCAGCTGCTCGTACCATGCGTGTATTGCATCCTCGCTGACAAAGTCCTTGTCATACAGGTAATGCACCACTTGCGAGATCTTTTCAAGTACTAACGCGTTCTCTGCACAAATGTCCTGCGAGAAGGAAACAAAAGCACGTTATTCGTATAATATATATATATAGATATGCACAATCGATAATAAAACAGGAAATACAGTAGTTAGTACGTACCTCCAATGCCTTCAGGCAATCCAACATGGCATCTTCGCTCTTAATATAGTTGGAGACAACAGGTCCCAACTGTTTGAGCGCAGCATTGATGGCAGACATAACATTACCGTTGGCCGGTTCCACAATGCTCTCCATGCCGAAAACCGCCTTGACCACATTAAAATTGACTTCCTTAAGCGACATGTTGTACGCATAACGTGAGGAGTTGATCTCAAGTATTAGGAAATCGGGATTTGACTTTTCGCGAAAGCCGCGTGTTAACGAATCGATAACCTCCGTCAGAAATACTGCAGGGAAATGACAATAAAACATATGAAAATCTGGATACTAATAATAAGTATCTATTCTTACTGTTTGTATCATCGAGCAGCGGTGTCGCTAGTCGGGATTCGCCGGCATCGTCGTCGTCGCTGGAATAGCTGCATTCGCTGTCATCATTGACCAGCGGCTGTAGCTCACACATTTTCGGTATACACAGCGACATTGACGGTGGCATCAAATTCTCTTCGGTATCCGAGTCATCGGGATCGCCGGTTGTTAGATCGCTAATAATATAGGCAGATGTTCCAAGAGCCTCCAGTTCAACTGAGAATTAGAGTTCAAAATTTAAATTAGTAGAATGCTTTTGTTTAAGTTGATATTAATATCGCTTAATTTGATTTAATAAAATATAAGCACTGGACACGTACTCACCTAGTTCATGCTCGTCGGTACTCTGTGTGCTGGGTGAGCTGGTGACCAGTGTGTTAGACAGTTTTGTATTAGCCGGCAGGTAGCATTTGGCGCCAAGGACACAGCCAGCTGTAATGCTACAATTCTGATTGATGACGGCATCTGAGCCAATGACGCAGTGCCGCAGCTGGCAGTTGTCGTGCACGGTCACATTGGCCATGAGGAAGACATTGTTGAGGTGACAGTTCCTGCCTATTCGACAATTGGCACCAATAACACTAGAGCTAATTGTGCTGCCGGCACCCACATGACTGCCAGCATGTACAACGACATTCTCTTGGAGCGCCACCTTGGACACGTTGGCGTCGTGACTTTTGTAAATGTTTTCCTTGTTGAAGACATACTGCTGCTGCAGTTTGTAGACGTCCATGTCGGGCACCAGCGGATAAGCCCAGCGACTAATAATGTCCCGGCTGACCAACTGATAGGAGAGCCAATTGTTCACCTTGTGGGCATATTGTGCCGGTGGCAACATTGCCACATAGATGCGGCTGTCCAGTAGCTCCTCATTAATTAGCAGGCCGCGCACAAAGTCGTCGCGCGTCTGAAAGTCAAAATTATCGCTGAATAGCGATAGCATCGATGGCGAACCAATGGCTATTTGCGGATCCAACAGATTATGGTGCAGTGTGACACAGGAATTGCTGAGAAACACATTGAGCGGTATCTGATAGCGTGACTCATTGTGGTTTATGCGCAGCCGCTGATGGTAATGGAGACGTGCATTCTGCTTGTCCACGGCAATAAGCAGCTCATTGCCAGTGCGCTCGGTTGCGCTGCTGGCGCACTCCTTGAACACCAGTGTGGCAGCCGTGCCCTTATCAAACTTAGCCGTTCGCTTGTGCTGCTCAAGCACTGGTCGCAGATTGGCGTTCGTCACCGTGTCAGCTCCCAGCAGTATGAAATTGCCACGAATCAGCGCCTTGGCATCCAAATCACGCATCGCATCGCCAAAGCAGCGACAACCCTCGCCGCCGATCACATGAACGGTCATCTTAATTGACCAGGACGCATATGTAGCTATGCCTTGCCTGTTAATCGATACATATTCAAATCAGTATAAAGTTGATAATTGGTTCTATACAATATTTTAGCTGAACTACAAATAATGAAATTGTCCGATTGGCTAACGATCAGTATATCAATTGCAATTTTAGATTAAATACTGCAAATCTACTTACAATTTATTGAACTTTTCAAAAATAATGACCAAGTTAAAAAAAAAGAGTATTTTTTCTACCTAATTGCATCAGCAACTAACTGGCTTACAGATTAAATACATGTATATTATTATATATGCTCACTTGATGTGGTCCCGTATGTCCTGCAGATAAAGGCTGGCATAAACGAATACCTCCTCGACGCCACTGCGATTTAGCGCAATTAATGCATAGTCCAACATACTAACATTAACCAACGGCAATAGCGCCTGTCAAAAAATATTAAAGCAGCTGTATTCATAATATTCACGGAACGTGCGTGGCCAAAACAACAATTTATTTTCCAATGACTCAATACTTACCGTAGAGCCTTCATCGGACAGCGGTTTGAAGTTCCACACATTATTGTCGGCTATAAGGACAGCCTGGACGATTTCCTTTTGAAATTGTGACATATTTTTTCTAACAAAACAATAAATGCCGCAAAAAATAATTGTGTGAAAATGTAACGAAATTAAAGCGGCTGCTCCTCTGCCTGTTTACAGCACTGTCAGCTGACAGTGTTGGCAAGCAACCGCATTTAACAGCTTTGCAACCCTGCCTTTAGTTATGCTAAATTTCAGCTGTTGACGTTGATTTTATTGATGCTTCGAGTAGAATGTTTCTTATTGTTATTGCTGGTGGTTTTGTTTGTTTTTGTTATACCTATGCATAAGGCACAATTGAAATTCCCTGTTATAGGCGCTTTTTATTAAGTGAGTAATGTGTAGAATGGGTATTAAATGCAAGTTTAACCAAAATCGAAAGCTGAATTCATATTATCGTCATCACCAAAGCAATGAATAAGTGACTGCGATTCCGTACATGTGCATGTGTGTGTCTGCTGCAAAATAAATATACCCGCCCACACCCACTGTCCAATAACTGTAAAAGCAAATACAAGATAACAAATTGAAGAAAATATATAAAAAAGAATAGACAGGGAACATGCAAGAAACGCTTTGAAATATTATTATTGTCCATGAAAGATTTGACTTCCAAAAAAAGAAAAAAAAAAAGCAAAAAGAAAAAGAACACAAACAAAATCGCTGCTGCCGTCATTCTCCGCGGCATCTGAGCGCCCGTCTCAACTAAAAATAGCCAAGAAGGCAAAAAAGGTAGAAAAAAAAACAATTGCCAATAGAATCCATATCGTAACTACAGTCCATGAAGTATTATTATACATTCCATCGCATAGCTCATAATAACAAACAAAAATCGAATAGTGAAAACAAATTAAACTGCTCCTGGAAACCGAAAATCGCATAATTATGGAGAGCGGTAACAACGTGGATGAGACTGCAGCAGCTGCATTGCCGGAGAAATCAACAATTGCCATCATCCAACAGCGTTTGAAGGCGGACGAGCGAGTTCATCTGGTAAGCTGACCATGTTTGATGTATTAATGTCATGTGATGATTAATCAATTCGTGTAGCATTTCTTTGAATCATATTTCATGTTTCATAGTTTGGTATGTGCATATCGGAAATGTATATGGACCCCAAAGTCAACAGATTACAGTGTGTCATGTTCATGCCTGTCATGTTTCTGCCTTACAGCGAGTGTTAAAAAGATATGGTTATGCGGAGCCTGCTCTGCCTGTATGTGTATGTTTTTGAGGGAAGCAGTAAAACTAAGGTTTGGCAGTAGGCCCACGCATAGCCAATTTTTTTTTTTTACATTTATTTGGCGCTTTTTAAACTAATATTAAAAGTTCGATACAATTATAACACTTATAATCATAATTAAAAATTTGATAACAATTACAAAATTGTATTTGACATCCCCCAGAAATGAATTAATAACAAATCATCTTGTACATCCCACAGATCTTTAAGGTTTATCAAATCCGGAACCAGGAGCACGCCGAGGGATTGCTTACGCTTGTGTCCTCAGAATCGGGCGGCACATATGCAGTTATATCGTTCTTGGTCTTGCGCACCCCGCTGACCGCAAGCAATGACCTTAAAATAAACAATGTATTTGCAATTAATGGAAGTTTTAAAATGACGACGGGTAAGATTGTGTGCACCGTAATTTTGTAACATATTATATGTTGTGCGCTTTGCAGAGACCACAGGAATCGTAGCGAATCAATTCAATTTGTCAACAAACAATGACAGGCCAAGCAAATATTACTATAATCCAATTAAAACTGATCTGGAGTCGGTCGATTTTAATGAATTCTGTGCAAAAATCAATTCGTACAAATCATTCATGTGGAATACCGATATGCCCTCGGAAACAACGCTAAATTTTCGCTGGCTGAATGATTATCGTGAGATCGGCGAAGTAAGGCAGGAGCTGAAGAATCGCGAGAGCCAATACATTATCTACAAGGATTTTACGTATGTGACCTAAGAACGAGTCAAGCGATTTATCTCTTTTTCTTTAAAATTTGATTGTCCTTCGTTTCCAGTGTTTACTGCGCCACATGGAACGTTAATAATCAACCCTGCTGGGATAGCAGCGTCTCGCTGCAGCCTTGGCTGGCACGCAGTGAAGTGGCGCCCGATATATATGCAATTGGACTGCAGGAAATGGAAACGATATCAAAGTCATTAATCAATGGCCCTCACTTGGAATTGATCCAGACTCAGTGGATGTATGTGTGTTTCTTTGTAAAGGGCTGTCTCGCTTTCTTTGTCTATGTATATTTATATGGGGATAACGACTTTTGCTTAAACTTGTCTTTTATTTATTAATATTGCTTGCTAACCTATTGATTTTATGTGTTGCACAGACGCAAGATTTTGGAGAACGTGCACAAAGGTGTAGAGTATGAGGAATTGCGCTCAATTCGCGTGGTTGGCATTCTCTTAACTGTTATTGTGCGGAAGCAGCTGCGACCACATATACATTGCCGCGTCTCTCGTGTGGCACGTGGGACGTTGAATCTGGGCAATAAGGGCGGCGTTGCAGTCAGTCTGCAGCTGAATGAGGCTAACATATGCTTCATCAATTCACATCTGTCTGCTCACATGGGTCAAGTGCAGACTCGCAACGATGACTACAAAGCCATTGAGGAATACACGTTGTTTGATGGATATGGTCCACTTCCTAGCACTATCAACGATCATCAGTAAGCGATATAGGATATATGTCGATTTCTTTCAAAAATATTAATATAATCAATTTTAATAATTGCAGTCACATATTCTGGTTGGGAGATCTAAATTATCGCATAGAAAAACCACTTTGGCTACAGAGCTCTGCGGTATCATATGAGCTGATGCAATACGATCAGCTGCGCAACGAGATGAGTCTCCGCAGGTGCTTCAATGGCTACACGGAGGGTGAGATCAAGTTTTTGCCTACCTACAAATACGATGTGGGCACCGATACCTATGACACCAGCGAGAAGCAGCGAGCGCCTGCCTACTGCGATCGTGTGCTGTGGAAGGGCAAGCGAATCGAGCAGTTGGTATACAACAGCGTCATGGAGATACAACAGAGCGATCATAAGCCCGTCTACGCCATATTCCGGGTAAAGATCAAGACGCGCGATGAGGCCAAGTATAAGCGTATCCAAGAGGATGTTCTCAAGGCTGTGGACAAGCGTGAGAATGATAATCAGCCGCAGATAACTGCAGATCATACGGTCATCGAATTTGGTCTGGTGCGCTTTAATGAGCCGTCCGTGCAGGACTTTAAAGTGTACAACACCTGTCCGCAGCAGGTGGACTTTGAGTTCAAGGTGAAGGATTTACCAGTAAACGATATCTGCGAGAAGTGGCTGCATGTGGATCCACGCTCGGACAGCTTAATGATTGACTCGGCGCGCAGCATACACTTAAGAATGATGATCGATCACAACTCGATAACGGGCTTGCTTAAAAAGATCTGCAATACATCGGGCAAATCCGATTTCGATATACTCATACTACATGTGAAATCTGGACGAGACATATTCATAACCGTTACGGGTGAATATCAGCCTAGCTGCTTCGGTCTATCAGTGGAGACAATGTGCCGCACCGATCGCCCCATTAGCGAGTACAAACAGGATCAATTGAAGCAAATGGTAGTACATATTTTGAAAAGTCCATATGTCTATCTATATATCTGACTCAATTATTATTAACCCATTTCTCTAGATGCTGGACATGTCGCCCGAGCACCGTATAACGATGCCCCGCGAATTTTTCCTGCTTATTGACTATCTACACAAGCATGGTGACCAGCTAAAGGGCATTTTCCAGAATTATGATCGCCGTAGCCAGCTGAGCAGTAACTTCAATGCCGTTCGCGACTGGCTGGACACCTGGTCGGAGGATGAGTTTCGTACGTTTGCTCTTTGACCTTACCTGCTGATGTCTTTGAACTGAATCATAATTATAACGTGACTAATTCAATTATAGCGGGAACACCACAAACTGCTGCCGAGGCGCTGTTGCTGTTCCTTGATCTGCCTGAAGAGGCGCTGCTGGAGCCGCTTGTTGAGGATCTATTGCATAGCAGAAGCAAATCGGAGGCCATGGAACTAATACACTTGCTGAGCCCACCAAAACGTAATGTATTTATGCATCTGTGCATGTTTTTGCGCGAAGTAATCGAACGCAATGACTATGAACTATCCAGTGTCGGTGAGTAGTCTAGTCCAGTGGCATACCTTATTCATATGCAACACCTTTTTGATCACCCAAACAGCTGCTGTCTTTGGACGCATTCTATTGCGCAGTAGTAACGATATACTATCAGCAAGAATAGACTATCAGAACAGCTGCACCGAGTTCATGTGTCGCTTCCTCGAAAGTCAGGACACAACTTCTGGCGGCAATGGATATGGAGGACTGACCGGTGCCAGTTTACAGACATAATTTTAATTGTGATTGCGGTTGCGTTTGCATTTTGTACATATATACAAACATATATAGTTATGCATTATGTATAATCCCATCTGAAATGGATGTTAATTAGATAATTATTTATTGTAACTGTAATCTAAGATGTATTTGCCTAGTTTGTTGATGGTACGCTTACGAGTAGTTCCTCTATGGCCTAACATTTACGTATATATACACTCCTCGAAATTCGATTAAAGGCACTCGTGTTTAAAATGTCGCGTCTGCGTCTGTCTTGTTCTGCACGTCGTTGCTCCGCACGCTTGACAGCCGTTCGATCCTGCGGCGATTGCTGAGCCGGCGAATTGTGGCCCTGACCCGGTGACGCCTTAATGTCATCCATTCGCGATGTTAGCGGCTGTGCATCGTGCAATGCGAATAAAATAAACATTCATTGTTATTATCAAGTGCATTGCGAATATTTCAGATCTTACTCACCGTCCGCTTTCCATGGAAATTAAAAATTGTACCAAGCCTAGGGGATTTCGTTTACGCATTTTATAATGCATAGGAATGAAAGCTTTTTTATTTTTTTCTCTCAGGATTTTTGCATATTTGTGTATTTTCATATAGTTTGGGTGCGAATTTTGATTAACGGCAGTCACTTTCTAGCCTTCGGAAAAGTCCGTTGGGAATTTCCTGAAATGGGATAATAAAGTATACGTATTTTACATTATTAAATATTTAAAAGGTTGCAAATATATTAGATGCATACAAAAAATTATGACACAGGCAAAATGCTACGGCATCTAAAATTCTTTTTGATTTAAGGTTACAAATATCAAAACATTATTCTTCAATAATTAAAAATAAATAAAAAGCCAGCATTAAAGAAGGCCCACAGCAAAGCCAATTAAATAGAAAAATTGGGAAATCGACATTTTGAGACAATTAAGCTGATTCGAAAGTACCTGATTTCCAAACAGTTTGTGAACCGATGTCCAATTCAATTTTTTGTTATTACAAACTAATCAGATGGCTGAACACATTATTAATTTGTTATTAATTTTATTAGCACTGCCTTTTATCGAATTTCGCACTTTAACATCACTTAAAAAAAACTTAATAAAAATGTTATGTTATGTTACAAATCTGTTTCATTTTTCGGGTGAAAAAATTGTATAAACTTTATTTTGAATTTTATTAAGATTTGGGATGTGTAAGTGTTTGTCGCAGCAAGGTGGCATGTGAATAAATTGGGCGCTGATTTCAATTTTAATTAATTAATTAATTATTAACAAGCTTGCAATATGCTGCTTACATTTGGGTGTGCAAAACTTTTTACAGGTAAATCTGGCAATGAAACTAAAAACAGAAAATAAAATATGTCTATGTTTTGTATAACCTATTTTTTTAAATTATAATTTTGTATTTTATAATTCTTATTTTGTAAACTTAGCGAATTAAAATTAACTGGTTTTAAAACTGGTCGTTTCAGGGTGAATTTTAATTGACACCCCGTCAAAGTCCAACAAAAGTGCAATCGAGTGTGTCACGTAAATATGTGATTAGAAAGCCAAGCCGGCGATTACAATATATAATATGTTTAGTTTTCAGTAAGCCGATAAGCTCTCCGATTGGATTTCAATCCAGTTCAACAGAACAAGTTTTCATCTGCGTTTCTTTACATTTAGTGTTTCAATTGAATTCGACTAAAGAACATGTTGCTGGTGTTGGGGTGGATTTTGGTTAGCGCCATATTTGTGGGTCTACTCATATATCTACTGAAGTTTAAGCACCTTGTCGATGTGACGCGAAATTTGGCCAGTCCGCCAGCGCTGCCCTTGGTCGGACATGGACATTATTTCATTGGAAAGGAACCACATGAGTTCCTGCAGACACTTGCCGAGCTTTTCGAAAAGTATGCCAAGGATATGACCCTAAAGATTTGGCTGGGTCCGGAGCTCAATTTATTCATGAGCAATCCCGAAGATATTAAGATCGTTCTGGGCACTCTTCTCTTTAATGACAAGGCCAGCGAGTATAAAGCCTTAGAGCCATGGCTTCAGGAGGGTCTACTTGTTAGTCGTGGCAGTAAATGGCAAAAGCGCCGAAAGATCATTACGCCCGCCTTCCACTTTAAGATCCTCGCTCAGTTTGTTAATATATTTCAGCGGCAATCCAAAATCCTTTTAAATAACTTGGAAAAAGAGCGGCGACAGCAGGGACAGATGGGTTTTAATCTATATGATTGGATTAATCTGTGCACTATCGACACAATTTGTGGTTAGTATTTTCGACCAGCGGGATTTCTTATCTAACTTTTGATGTAACTGAAAATATATCCGTAAAGCTGTGGACAATTTTGTCGAAGTCGGCTGGATCGCTTTGAATTTAATTAAATTAATAAATTGATTTTCTTTTTTCTATCCAAACAGAAACCGCAATGGGTGTCTCAGTCAATGCACAGACCAATGTGGACTCGGAGTATGTCCAAGCAGTGAAGACCATATCGATGGTGTTGCATAAGCGTATGATCAACATACTTTATCGCTTTGATTTGACTTACATGCTTACCCCGTTGGCCAGAGCGGAGAAACGTGCTCTCAATATTCTGCACAGTTTCACGGAAAAGATTATTGTGCAGCGGAGCAAGGAACTATTCCGTGCGGGACAGCAGGATGCTGAGCCCCAGTCTGCGTATGAAGCAGACGTGGGTGCGAAGCGCAAGACGGCATTTTTAGACATCCTTCTGCAGTCGGCGATTGATGACAAGCCGCTGACCAATTTGGATATACGCGAGGAGGTTGACACCTTCATGTTTGAGGGTCATGATACCACTTCATCGGCCGTTATGTTCTTCTTCTATAACATTGCCACCTATCCGGATTGCCAGCGTAAGTGCCTTGATGAGATTACCTCAGTGATGGGAAAGGATAAGGACTCACCGGTCACCTATGATCTGTTGAACAAACTACCCTATGTGGATATGTGCATCAAGGAGACGCTGCGCATGTATCCATCGGTGCCGCTGCTGGGACGCAAGGTGCTCAAGGAGAGCGAAATAAGTGAGTCTTCTGAAAATGTAATATCTTTTTTAAATATATTTAAATAAAAGCTTTCTGAATGATATTAAAAATTTTAAAAATGTAATTTCAATTTTAAATTCAATGCCAATTGTTGTTTTTCAAACAGATGGCAAGATTATTCCTGCTGGCACAAACATTCTCATTTTCACACTTTATTTGGGCCGTCGTGAGGACCTCTTCAGTGATCCACATACCTTCAAGCCAGAGCGCTTTGATGCCGTTACCAGTGCCGAGAAGCAAAATCCCTATGCCTACATACCCTTTTCGGCGGGACCACGAAACTGCATTGGCCAGAAGTTTGCCCTACTGGAGATCAAGTCAATTGTAGCTAATGTCCTGCGTCACTATGAGATTGAGTTTGTGGGCAATGCGGAAAAGCCGCCAGTGCTCATTGCTGAATTGATACTGAGAACCAGGGATCCGCTCATGTTCAAGCTGAAGGAGCGTGTGTATTAAATAATATTTAAACATTTTTTTTTGTGCGCCATGTATAATTCTTATAAATTGTTATTCAAATCAGAAATGCAAGACATGCGCTGGAACTTCAAATAAAACAGTAATAATTTAACTTACTCAAAGAATTATTACATCATTTATTATCCACATCATTTCAAATTAATTTTGCCATTGTAGTAAATAACTCTAAAATGACTTTACTGAATAAATAAAAACAGATACACCAAATTACTAAAAAAAATGTATGTATCGTTGAAATTTTTAATTTATCCATAACATAAAACTAAATGATGTTTAAATTATATAAATTCCTTTAAGATTCCTTCCTGTGACCATGAAATAATTGTTAATAAATATTTCTCAAATATTTAGATCAAACTTAAAATTTTAGTGGTACACTCAAAAATCAGTCGGTTAAACGCATATCGATGTTTTTATTCTACTTAGGTTATGTTGATTAGATACATCGATAGATATATCAGCTGCTCTGCTGTTATCGAAAATCGAAAGGATGTCGCTGACGTGAGAGATAATGCTCGTATGGTATTTTGGTTATTCGCTTAAATTGTAAAATTGTTTTGGATTGGTTGGCCAAGTGAGCGCGAACATCATTTAAATTTGTTGGGCATGGACGACTTTTCGCGTCAACAGATTGATGACTGGCACCTGCGCCCGCCCAGCGATGTGCGCACAACGTGGGTAGTCGACAAATAATTAATTGATCAACTTCTTTCAACCATTCTATTTAACCATACTGTAGAAACGTGCCGGCTTCGCCGAAATCCGTGCCTGACAACAAATCACGCAAAACGGAGCTTCACGTGCTGCGAATGAGCGATGAGTCACAGCAGCTAACAATGGACACGTTGCGCTCAATACATGGTCCGGATTTTAAGCTGGACGACATTGGCAAATACAAGGACCGAGGTCGCGGCGGCAAGGGCATTAAGCACGCCTACTGGGAGGATAGGGGCACGCTGCAAGTGCAGAGTGTGCAAGGCGTCAGTGGACCAAGCAGCACTGCCGACGATGATCGACTGCGTCGCTATGCGCTGCTTAAGTTGGAGAATTACGGATTTCAGCCGGCGCATTGCCTGGAGGCTTACGAGCATTGCTCAAACGATACGGAGGCAGCGCTACTACTACTCTATAGACGCTACATGCGTGTGCCCAGCGATGAGCCGACGACATTGGAGGCACCCGATGAGGCGGCGCTGCTGGATATGCGTGCCGATGAAAAGGAGGCACTGCAATCCATCTATGATCGGGCATATGAGGAGCGTGAATACAATAGCGTCTGGAATCTAAAATTCAAAATCGAGCATCTGCTGGCCCACAGTCCGTCGGAGGTGCGGAAAGCACGTGAAGCCGTTAATGCGGCAGCAGCTGCTCTCCGCCAGGCAGCGCTGGACAAAAAGAAGAAGGCGCCTCAACGTTGTCGCAATTTCGATCGCGACGGCACCTGTAAATTTGGGCCAAAGTGCCGTTTTGCGCATTTGCCGCCGCAGCCGGAGGAGCTGAGTACGCCCGAGCGCAAGCGTGCCGATAATCTGGATGAAAATGAGAATGAGCTGTGGTTCCATGTAGAGGTACGCTTTCCCCCCGGAAGTCGCTATCCCTACGAGGCGCCCTTTATCTATCTGAAGACCACCTGCCATGATATTCCGCATGAGCTGCGGTTGCGCTTTGCTCGGCATTTGTATCGCGAAGCGCGTGAAATTTGTCAGTACGGCACACCATGCGTCTATAGCGTCTGTGACATGCTGCAAACGGATGAGGGATTGGCTAACAGTTTGGACATCACACGTTTTCCCTCGCCAAAACATTCGCTCTTTCACGAGGAGCCCAATGGCGGCGATGTCGATGGCAATGCGGACGATGCGGCTACAGTACCTCGACCCAGTCACTATGAGCGTGGACAGACGTCGCGCAATGATGGCAACACCCAGCGACGCAATGCAACCGAATTGGCGCGTGAGAATCGACGTCTTCTGCAACTGTTTAACGAGCGACGTCGGGATGAGCGATATCATAAGCTCATCGAGGCAAGAAAGAAGCTGCCTGCTTTTGCTGAAATGGAACGTATACTAGCGATGATTGATAGCTCACCGGTGGTAGTCATCTCCGGTGAAACGGGTTGCGGCAAGAGCACACAGGTGCCTCAATTCATCCTAGACAATTGGTTCTTCAAGGCATTGCAGCTGCCTGCCAAGTCAGATCTACCTCATGTGGAGATTCTGTGCACACAACCGCGCCGCCTGTCTGCGATTGGTGTTGCGGAGCGTGTCGCAAACGAGCGACTGGATCGCATTGGGCAGCTTGTCGGCTATCAGATACGTCTGGAGAACAAGATTTCGGCGAGCACACGGCTTAGCTTCTGCACGACCGGCATCCTATTGCGTCGCCTCGCATCCGATCCGCTGCTGACCAATGTAACCCACGTCATTGTTGATGAGGTGCACGAACGATCGCAGGATTCAGATTTCTTGCTGCTCATACTTAAAAATATTTTGCGCGAGCGCAAGGATCTCAAGATAATACTCATGTCCGCCACACTGAATGCGGCCCTCTTCTCCGATTACTTTGGCGGTGCTCCCGTGTTGGATATACCGGGACGCACCTTTCCCGTGCAGCAACTGTTCCTCGAGGATATACTGGATGCGAGTGATTTTGTCATGGAATGTGATACGAAATTCTGCCGCAAGCTCAAGAAGAAGGAGCAGGATGCCCTGGAGCATGCTCTAGAGTTTGCTGATGTTCAGGCATCGAGTGAACCGCCGGGCCAAAAGATCAAGGACGAGAATCTTACTCTAGCCGAAACATATGCACGTTATGCTGGTGAGTTTTAATCTATAGATAATACTTTAACTCGATTTGGATTTTACAGTCGACCTTTATATCTGTCTGGTTTTGGGTAATTGCAGACTTCAGTAAGACGACATGCAAGAGCATCTACCTCATGGAGCCGATGATGATAAATCCGGAGCTAATTGAATCCGTGCTTAAGTACATTGTGGAGGGTGAACATGAATGGCCACACGAGGGTAGCATTCTCATCTTTTTGCCCGGCTTCCAGGAGATACAGTCGGTGCACAATGCACTTCTGGACAGCTCGATATTTGCGCCGCGTGCTGGAAAATATGTGCTGGTGCCACTGCATTCGGCGCTCTCCAGCGAGGATCAGGCACTGGTTTTCAAGCGTGCACCGGCAGGAAAGCGAAAAATTGTCCTTAGTACTAATATTGCTGAAACATCGGTCACAATCGATGACTGCGTATTTGTGATTGACTGCGGCTTGATGAAAGAGAAGGGTTTCGACTCGAACCGCAATATGGAATCGCTGGATCTGGTGTGGGTATCGCGTGCGAATGCCAAACAACGCAAGGGTCGAGCCGGTCGTGTCATGCCAGGAGTATGTATTCATTTGTATACCAGCTACCGCTATCAACATCACATCCTGGCACAACCGGTGCCCGAGATACAGCGTGTGCCGCTCGAGCAGATTGTGCTGCGCATCAAGACACTCCAGACGTTCGCGTCACGCAACACATTGGCTGTTCTGTTGGAGACACTCGAAGCGCCCAAGGAGGATAGCGTCTTGGGCGCCCTAATGCGCTTACGCGATGTTGGCGCTCTGGATGTCGATGATCAACTAACACCGCTGGGTCATCATCTTGCTGCGTTGCCTGTCGATGTGCGCATTGGCAAACTGATGTTGTACGGAGCGATCTTCCAGTGTCTGGACAGCGTACTTACCATCGCCGCCTGTCTCAGCAACAAATCACCCTTCCTCAGTCCATTAAACAAGCGCGTTGAGGCGGACAAACGAAAGCGACAGTTTGCCCTCGATCACAGCGATCATTTAACCGTTCTCAATGCATATAGAGTGAGTAAGCAACTAGCTGGTATTATTCATTCTAAAATTCACACTTTGTTTACACATTTATCGTAATGTTCCCATTACAGAAATGGCTTGCAGTGGCGAAACGTGGCCATTATGGTGCCAGTCGTAATTATGCAAGCGAGAACTATCTATCGATCAATACTTTGGAGACGATAGCTGACCTTAAGTACCAGTACCTGGAGTTGCTCGTCTCTATTGGTTTTGTGCCAGTGAATGTCCCCCGCAAGCGTCCAAAAGCCAGCGACAATATTTTACAATTAACAGGTGAGTAAAATAACTCAAAAATATAAAAGAAAACTTTAACTTGCTATTTTTGCTCTCGTCATGCAGGACATGAACAGAATGTGAATGGGGAGAATAATCGCTTGCTTACCTCGCTGCTGTGCGCTGCTTTATATCCAAACATTGTTAAGATTATGACACCAGATCGCATCTATATACAAACCGCTGGTGGGGCTGTGCCCCGCGAACCAGGCCATCAGGATTTGCGTTTTAAGACGCGCGGCGATGGTTATGTGCGCATACATCCGTCGTCGGTTAACTCACAGGTCTCGGTGTTCCAAGCACCATTTCTCGTCTACCAGGAGAAAGTGAGCACCAGTTCCATCTATATACGCGACTGCTCTATGCTGCCACTCATCGCGCTCGTGCTCTTCGCCGGCTCTGATTTCAAGGTGGAGCTTCACGATGGCGATTTTCTTTTTCTGCTCGAGAGCGGCTGGATTATATTGAAGGCGCACAATCACGAAACTGCCGAACTCGTCCAGTGCCTGCGCACGGAGCTAATCAAACTGCTCGAGGAGAAGATACGCGATCCGTGCCTTAATTTGCTGCACCACAAGAACGGCTGCAAGATCATCTCCAACATCGCGTATCTGATTAGCAACAATTACTGATATCAAATTCAATACAACGTTTACACTCATGATCAATGTTTTTTTAAATTTGTAATTGTAAAATTAGCCAAGTTTACGATGTATAATAGCCAATTAAGCCAATTTATAAAGCGATTAACAACAATTTATATCTTGTGTTAAATACAAATACAATGCAAATTGCAAGCGATTTGGACCAGTGATAATGGCTTTTTAAATTGTCCTTGTAGTTTCCAAGCTGTTAAGGATTTCACGCTTCCATTTACCCCCGTTTAAAATGATTCAGGAGTTCGGTTTTCAGATTGCCAAAGGATAGAGTTAAGCCTTGTCTTCCTAGCACAGCATGCCCATTAAAAACCTGCAGAGATATGGCTCATATGGTCATTTCGTTTGAAAAAGCAATTGTCCTTGCCTTGTTCTGCTTCGTTGATAAATTTCTGAATTTTCTGAAAGTTGTTTTAGAAACAAATCCCACTACATATCATATATTCAGCCCAAAAGTATGTATTTGTTTGTGTCGTTTTAAAGTTTGAAGATTTATGATTTATCCTAAAAGAAGGCATTGGTTTGATGACTTTAAACAAGTTGCTTGATTGTGCTTAAATTATATAAAATTTAAAAGAATTCTTGAAATGTGTTTGTAACTTATGCATAATTTAAAATTGTCTCAAAACATAAAATACCGGACATTCAACTTCATGAAAAACAATTTCATTTATGTAATTATGATATTCCCATATGTTGAATATCTTATTTTACATATTTTGTGCAAATCTATTTACTTCCTTTACAAACTTGTCTGCCTTCTTAATTTAAAAATTAAGGTAAAGGTGAATATATACTGATTTATTACTGATTGTACCCATGTTTTATTTGCCATACATTCGTCAAGTGATTTTGATAGGTTTTTGACTCGTCAACATTTTGGGGAAGTTCATCAATCAAAATAGAATTATTTATAATTTTATCGGGTTGGCATAAAGGTTGTTCAAACAAGAACTATATATGTATGAAAATATTAAATAGATATGAAACACTGCCGCCTGGCGACCATCACGATCTTGATCCCTCGATCGATCTATAAATCAGGTAAGTGACACGGGTAACACTGTGTTGAAATTTGTGTGTGGACATCAATTACAATTCATTTGAATTTATTTAAATACACTTGATTCGCTTTGGCAAGCTGGTTTTATTTGCCTATTTTTTTCATAACTGTTAATATCAACATCGATACATCAAAGTATCAAATGCACCTAATTCGATAGTAATTAATTAAACTTATCAACGATAAGATGAAAGTTATATGCGCGTAGTGCAAATGAATCACAATCAAAATCAGAATCGGATGTGAATATTTAAATTGTACCCAATCATAAATTTATGCATTTTCTCTCTCTCTCTCTTTCAAGGTCACCACCGATAATAAAAAGATCGCCAGATTTATATATCAGCTGATAATCTGTTGGGCCATACGAAACTTTTAAATGTTTTAGTTCCAGTTCATTTGTAATTTCTGTCTCTATATATATATGTATATGTGTATATCCCGCTCTTTTTTTTTACCTCAGTTTTGTTCTCATTGAAATTTCGCACTTCTGCATCTTTTAGCACCTAGTTGAGTTATTTGCTCGCTCTGATTTTGGCTTATCGGTTTTGTGCCCTAATCTAAAACTAATACGGGACTACACGATCGGAATGTGAAGCTTGTAACACATATCTATGTGCAGATCTTTTTAGGAAATTGAAATAAATAAGTTTTTGTATAAATAAAAACCAGCTTAAAAAAACGACGTTACACTCCAACGTTAAACACAAAACATTTTTTTTTTTAAAGATGAGTACAAATTATTTTTAATTGAACCATCTTTCTCCTATCATCTTTTGGGAGGGGACATACAAAGCTCACATATCGAAATTGTTGCGGAGTTAAAACTTAACAACCATTGGACAAAATTTTATACGTCAAATGGCACGTGAAATATTTGAAATTACATACATTTTTTAGGAGACTTTTGTGATAGATGTTGATTGTATATAAGAGCCTATGCTTTCGTAGGGCATTTCTTGACTCCGGCTGACCAATTGCCATTGTCATGGTCGACAACGGCGGCCGTTTGCTCCACATTATTTTATTTGTATTTTTTTTTTTTTGTGTGGTGGCTACCACTTAAGCGTGAGTTTTGTTTGTGATCACTAAGCTCATGCTGGCGTCGCTGCAGGTGTTGGCAGCGGCAGCAGTGGCGGCAGCAGCCACGACATCTGTTATCCAGTGCAAAAATGAGAATGCGTACGTAAGAATGAGATTTTCGAGTGTTTGTCATCAACACTATCTTTTGCAGTGGAAGTACTGTTTGCTGTTATTCTTGTTGTAGTTGTTGCTACTGATCAAGCCAACAGGCGTGCTTGGAAAAAAATAAATGGGACAAAATATTATGAAAAAAGCAAATATAATTGTAAAATAAATTTTGTAATAATACAAACAAGAAGATATTGCACAATAAAGGGGGCTAGTGAGATTCACTGCATTTACACTTTTATTGCTAAATTGGCACTAATTTTATGAGATTTGCTTGAAATTTTTCTCGTTGTGTACATTTACTTGTTTATTGCTTACAATACATTTAAAATTGGACTCAACTGATTAGAATCCTAAGTAGAGGGCAAAAAGAGGAAAAACAATGCGACAATTGAGCTCAAATAATCAGTGTGATCATATTATTGAAATATGAACAGAGCAACAGGCAAAGTGTACGCAGATCCGCAATAAACATACTACGTTACGCATGCGCCAGTCCTGCCAGATCAAAGGAATCAGCAATACATATCATGTGCTATATGTTGACAGGGTGGGTTCCATTGCTGTTTTGGGTGGGTCTTTAAAGTTTGCGCCTCCGTCGTAAAGCACTAAATCCGCAGACAAAACGTTTGTTGTGGGTGTGTTTGGGTTTGGCGTCAGCAACAGCAACGGCAACGGCATCGTTCACAATTTCGGCGGGGAGGCTCCACATTGCCCCGTTGTACATTTATTTTGTGTTTTGGCAGTAGTATTGGGTTTGAACGGAGACCTGTCTGTGTGTAAATGCGCTCACAAATTTGCTGCTATGCCAGTAAAATTACGAACAACAACAACAATAATAACAGCAGCAACAATATCTAAAGAGCATAAGAACAATACACAACCGAAATCAATGCTTACCCAGACACAGTGGTTATCAAGTTATCAGAAATGTAAGCATTCATATCAGCCCATGTCTAAGCAAAATTACAAACATAGCTGGGAAAGAAAAGATATCTTCTTAAAAAGAAGATTTCTTTTATGATAGATGTAAATCGAATTCGTAACTGTTATTTTTTTTCAATACTGTTGTGTTCACAAAATGTTTTACGTAATGTTTAAAAATTAAGTATTTCATATCCTGCACAACTAAAACAATGGCTTGTCCCTTTATACATATTTGCGTTGATGCCAACGAATCTTCGTTTGGACTCACGACATTATACCACTGTGCGATCGTTGTACGGTGCCGTTCGTTGGTAGCAAAAACGTAAGCACTACTCTGCTGTTGATATTACTATGGGCCCAAGGGGGGTAATGGAGATGGCTAAATAAAACTGCTCGCGATTTTCGTAGTTGTCTTTTGTCGATTGACGAATTTTTTTTTTAAATTTATATGTGTAGTAGTTAGTCGCAGTAGACACAGTCGACAAGTGCGCTAACTGAGCATGTTGAGTAGTTATGTGTGTGTGTCAGTAGGAGGAGGAACGGGAGTAGAGGGAGATGTGGTGTCAGGTCGGCGTTCGGCTCATCGTCGCCGCTTTTGACACAAACCACTCACTTACTCAAAAGTGATTCGTCCCTCTTCTCATGAATCTCAGTTGTCGCATTCCCCAATCGAACGTCGAGCGAGTCGACAGAAAGACTCCGATCTGGGGTCTCGAGTTATTTCGGCTCAAAAGTGAGTGAGCTGCTGGGATTAACAATAAAATATAAAAAAAAAAAATCAAAGACAACAAAATTAATAAAATACAAATCTAACACATTCTACAAAGAGAGCGTGCGAGCGAGAGATAGAGAGAGCTAAGAGGTGTGAGTAAGCTAAACGAAATCAAAAACGAAGACGATCGGCTTCGCCAAAGGAGTTGTGTGCTGTGTTTTAGTCGGACTCGAGCTTTAGCTCCCTAGTATTATTATGAACGTATCGCGTATTGTAGCGGCGTAGCGTGCGTTTGAAATCCGTATAATCGAGACCGTTACCTTGCCGTTTTACCGTTAAGCTCGCATCGAAATTCTAATTTATCAAACCGCTGGGCTGCGCAGCTGGCGCGAGCAGTGGCTGTGGAAGCAGAGACGTGAGCTTCCAAGCATTTTAATTTACAAATAAACGTCACCACACACACACCTAGACACACATACACACACCTAGACACACACTCACACTTAAGCACTCTACAAAAGTGTCAACACGTCGCCTGCAGCGCTTCAATTTCAATTGAATGCGCGCCGTGTAACGGTGACCGTCCTGTTCGTCGCGTGATCACTGGCTCTGTGTTTTTTATTTTTTATTTTTGGTCTCTCCTGCTTCGCATCTTTCTTTTCGTCTTCGACTCGCGAGTGTTTCTTCTTGTATTGTACAGGCTCAAGGCCAAAAGGAAATTTTGTCAAAGTGCAGTGTAAAAAATTTCTTGTTTTTTTTGTTTAGTTTTTGGACACGCTTAAAAGTGGGTATCATACATTAATATTATTATTTATGCCAAATCCGAACCGCACGTAAATTGTTTGTCCATCAGAAGAAACAAGTTAAGTAAATATGTAAAGCATTTTAGATTAGAGTGCTTAAGGATCTGTTTTGCCTGTGTCAAAAACAAATTAAATAAATCGGTTCTCAATATTAAACACAAAATTGCAGATCTAGTGTTTGAGGATCTATTTTTTTTTTTATGACTTTTCATCTGTGCTGTGCATGCAACATAAATAACAAATACTTATTCACATCTTATGGCAGCGATTTAAATTATTATTATTGTTAGTCGTTTCCCTATATCGAACTGTGATCACTGTGCTACAAATACATTCGCATACGCATATATGCAATATCTATTGTAATTCTCACTTTTTGACCGATTTAAAAGTGCGAGTGTCGACATTATATAGCTGTATTATCATCATCGATGTACTTACTTATATAAGTGTAAGATTAAGTCTGTCTGTGTTTGTGGTCACTTTCACCGGCTTATCAGAGGACGCGCTCTAGATCGCATAAATACATATGTATGCATTTATATATAGTCTATATATATAGTCTATAGACTTATACTTGTAGATATTTCCATTTCCATTATAACACAACAATTCTGCTAATTAAGCGCATTCTTCATTCACAAAATATCAGTCGATGTATATAATATATGAGTCTACGGAGGCTAAAGGCCCCCGCAAATTGATTACAGCTATATACATATTTATTAAGGTGCATATGAATACGGATATGTAATACGTTCACATAGACGTGCTGTCTGAACTAGAGCACAGTTGCACTTTAGAGATCATTAAGATTGTTTAAAAAAAAAATCAAAATTGAACACGACAAGAAATGAAACGTGCTCATAATCAAGATTTCTTGACGTATCATCAAGTCACAAGTTAGACTGAACTTTAAAGTCTATTTTCGAAGCAGACATTCATTTTATTTAAGATTAGTTCTTATAGTATATTTTAATCAGAGATGTTCAACTGTCTATATACAAATCAAAAGTTTTCACAATTTGCTTTTCAGAAATTCAATTATTTACATAATTTAATATAATTCTAAAGCGCAAAGCTACTAATTTTTGAGTAATCACCAAAGTTCGTATGAAGAGCTAGTTTCTTAAACTTTTCGTCTTATCGCCTGCTTGTTGCGCTTTAATTTGTCAGCTGCTCGTATCATGTTGCTAACCACAAATGTTGCAAAGCGGCTTGTTGTTAGCAACATGTATGTGTAAATTGGCTGCCATCCTTCAGCAATACAAACTTATTTATTATATAGTGTAGTAGTAGGCTTATTTATTAGATATTTGGGTCGATCGCTGTACTACATTATCGACATTCGATTGTCGTTGTCATTTAGAGTTATTAATTATTGTGTAACCTGGCTCTACGTCAGCTGACAGGCGGCATCAAAAGTTAAGAGTCGCTGGATTGTTTCTTATCACTGAAAGCAAAAGACAAATAACATGTTCGAGAAGATAGAAGACAGAAGACATGACTCGACCTGACTCCACTCGACTCGGAACGAGACATTGATAGATCGAAATGCAATTAATCATGCATGTGAAATGGTTTGTTCCATAATGTCAACATAATTAGCATTATTACCTACCTCCCTAGTAGTGGTACAATGCATGCCATTTATTCCTCTATACGGATTTGGGGGCTAGTCACATCTTTCTTTCAACTGTGTACGTCATGAGAACATGCTTTGGTAGAACAACAAAACACCCTCTCGACATATTGGCAGCGTCGTGATTATTTACTAAACGTGTTCATTTACAATTTGCTGCTATTTATTATTGATTATGCGACTATTTAGCGTTCAGTATATGTAAATATTTTTTATTCATTTATTTCTTTCTACAGAATATGCTAAAATAAAAATATAACTACTAAATGGGTTATTTGGGTTTAAGAGAATTTAAGTTCAAGACTGGCAACCAGTATATTTGTATATCATATAAGATCGGCTTAAGATTTCGTCTGTGTGCAGACTGTATATATAAATCCAACGCTATGATACCCTCAATCGCAGTACATCTGCGTCGCTTACTTTTATTTCCTTTGATAAGGATAGACAGCTCTAATCATTTGATTCGATCGGATTAATTGTTATAGCTTGATCTTACTTAAATTTTTTATGGGTAAGAGATTGCTTTGTTCTACAATGCCCATTGGCTATTAATTAGTAACCTTTATATGGTTATATTAAATGTTCTGTTATTTTTCGCACTTAACACATCAAATATTGCATACATTAATTTACATGATCATAGATAAAACTTTGATTTTTTTCGTCTTGGGTCGATTGGGGCCACTTGCTGTCATTTATTGCCCAAAACAAATTTTTCGATCACAAGTGTTGGCAATATTCTTTCATGTTTTTTTTTTTTAAACTTTACATATCTGCTTGCACAATTTTCCATTCCATAGTAAATGCGGCAAACCCAAAAAAAAGAAGAAAAAAAGATTAAAACACGGCAACAAATAGGGATCATTAAAAGGTTTATTTGCTTATGCGCACATTTGTATATATAAAATTAAAAAAAGTCAAATCAAATCTAAGTCGCGTCATACACAATAAATGGTAAAATATAATCGTTTTTCACTTTTATTACTTTATTGTTAAGAAAATGCTTAGCCCAGTTTGTTGGGCAGACAGAATTGGGTTTGGACTGTCAACAATAAAACAACTACAGCAACAATGAAAAACATATAATGTAGATAATTTCAGAAAACATTCAAAATACTCTAGCACTAATATAAAATTGATAATTATAATTGAAGGAATGATATTGTACTCACTGAAATATTATCAGTTCTAAGCACTTGTCTTCGCTGGAAATAGCAAAAACAATGGGGCACAATACAATAATATTAACTATTGACATTGTTGATGTCGCATGTAATACTTAAGTGTTTGTCTAAATTGTAAATAGCTGCAATTTTATTTATAAACACAAATAGATCTTAACAATATAATTAAAATTTTATAAAGTGGGGTTACACTGAACACTTTAAAAATGAGTGAATTCCTCTCCATAACTCTCTGATCAACCATATACATTTCTGGTAGATCAGTTATGAAACATGTGTTTATCGATTTCAAACTATATTTTGCGATTTTAATTACTTACTATTTATGACAGAGTTCAAATAACAAATATTAAATAAAAAAAAATACACTATAATATAGATTCTATTAGGCAGAACTACCTCAACATGATCTAATAGTGGTGCAATTATCTTTATGGTTTAGCAAGAAGTAGGCATTATCAATATCGCCACCCATATAATGTATTTCACAAAATAACCTAAATCGAAGTGGGAATTAGTGACGTTCGATCCGGAGCCAAGCTGAATTGTACTACCTCAATTTGTAGTGCGCTACCATCGAGCCGCTAATTAGACCCGTTCGCTGTACATTTCCAAGCAGGCATTTGTCACCTAAGCAGCCTAATCCCAAGCAGATAACAAGCCATGCCCATCGGCAGATGTCAATTGTTTTATACTGTTCATGTTGTTGTAGTTGTTTTTGTTGTTAGCTGTTGCTATAACCACTTGCAATCCGAAACACCGATGAGAAGTACTACATACAAATTAGCGGCAATACTGGGACATTTACGCCTTGAACGATATGATTAGATGTGTCAATATGTAAAGCCCACCAGCGATTCTCTATGCCTTCAAATGACGTCGTCTCTCCACATTCTGAGCAATGCCCACAATGACGTCGCCAGAGCCGCTAGAAAAGTACCAATGGATTTTGGGGCTTGATCACAATCATAAAGCAACCATAACCCAAATATAACGCAAATATTCAGATTCAAATTCAAAAAATATAATAACTATATATACAGAATTAATAATACTAAGATATTATAAGAATGATATACTTAAGAATACTCTATACATTGGTTATAGATCAGTATTGTTGCAACAAGAATTCTTAAAGTTGAGCAATATATATTTAGAAATGATCATAAAGATGATGTGTCTTTTTGATAGTTAGATGATATAGGGTACAATATGTGGAGCACTACCGCATTTATTAGGGGTACCAAGTTGGTAGCTGGTATTCGGTTGTTTACTGTCTGAGACCCATTGACAGTTACCTGACAACGTGACCGACTTGACTGGTTAATGCCCGATGCGTCGAGCCAATAAGACCAACGACTTAGTGGGTAGCGTAGTGTTTCCCCTAGAGAATTTCATAAGAATGTTTAAATATATATAGACGTTGTATATTTATATACATATAAGACAGTTGGGCAATCGCAATCAAGCGCCGATTAAAGCTGATACAACCACAGATAACAATAACAAAACGCACAAGATTCTAAAGTGCTTGCATTTTTAACTAATCGAATGTGAGCAAACAATTTACAAGGTGTTGCGGCGGTATACGAAACAAATCAACCGGCTCATTTGTTTATTTTTTTTTTTGTTCTGTGTGTGTTTGGTATGTCTGCTCTTAGCCTCTTCATCAGAGCCCAAGGAAGCGACAGGAGGAGCATGTCGCCAAACCGTTGGATACTTTTGCTCCTCTTCTATATATCGTACCTGTTATTTGGCGCCGCCATCTATTATCATATCGAGCATGGCGAGGAGAGGGAGACCCGCGCCGAGCAACTCAAGGAACGCAATGAAATCTATGGTGGGTATTCCTTAGACTAGGTCTATAAAACTAACTAAGTTTGGTAGCAGTAACCGGCAATAGAATCAACATATAAATTAATCAAGATACAAATCTATCACATTCTATTAATAAACCATTCATATGTCATGGCATTCTTTATAATCATTACTTTATAATCTTAAAATATCACAGACATGAGTTTGTTTTATTGTAGCCACAAAGTATAAAACGAAACCACTGTTTTTATATCAAAGGCACGTTATATCACAGAGCTAAACTGTCTGCCACGATTTTAACGCTACTTGCGTCGACCCAGCCGCCCCCAACTTGAAAGTAAAGATATCTCCACACATCATAGTTTACTGCGGTTATTATTGACAAAGCTATCTTAAATTTGTGATTGAATTGGCTACGATTCTTGGACTAAGTCTTGCACAGTATGAATAAATCGTATAATACTTATCGTATGAACTATTCAAGGTACAATCAGTAAATATAAGGTGTAAGAAATTTAAAATATACATTAATTTGATAAATATTAAAACATAATATTATAAAAAAAAAATTTGACAAATTTACCATGAACTCTGCTGCAGTTCACGAATTTCGTCTGATTTATATATAAATATATATATAGTTAGTAAGCCCCGATTATATAGAGCATACTTAGATCGGTGTGTCAGTCAACGTTAATATTTACTTAGCTTTATTTTACTTTTGCCAAACGTGCGTAAATCGGCGAAAAATGTGGGCTTTATGAGTTAGCAAGTGTGCGAATCTGATTTTGAATTTCTGATTAATCGCATTAAGGCGAATGTAATTTACATATTTGTATATGTCCGTCTCTCAGTCTTTCTGTCCATGTGTGTGCGAGTGAATATCATATCACATAAATCTTTAGCGTTGTTAGCGTATTTATTTTGAGGGTTATTCCACTATAATTGCAATAAAATGAAAATTTAAATGGCACATCAAATGTGTTAATTGTACAGATAAATAAACTATAAACTTAAATTAGGCACCGACAGGCCAATACAAAATCATACAAATATGTACACACAGTTATGTGTGTGTGTGTGCTTAATATCAACAAATCAAAAGGGAAACAAGCATCGAGATAATCTGGAAACCGATTCCATTCCAGTTGTACTATGTCGTTTGATCGCGTAAATGACATGTAAGAAAATCGCTGTTCAATGACTTGAATTTGTTAACTGTATTCAAGAGTAACGAGCTTCAATGGGGATCAACCCTCAGCTTTGATATATTTGACTGGTATATTATCAATTAGATAGATAGCTTAACACATAGTCCACTTTTATCCGGTGGTCTTACTACAAGGTCTTAATTTTGCAACCTTTTCGCTCTTATCATAAAATAGAGCCTTGTTAAGGTAGTGCTATTATTGCGCAATACCAATCAATATCCACAATAATCTATTTGGCTTCAAAAGCACTTGAATGGTGCATTCATAACATATGACCATAGATCACATTCCACACTCCACATTCCAAATTCTTCAATGTGCGTGTTTGTTTATGTGCAGAAATAACCATGTGATTATGACATTTTTTTTTTTTTTTTTTGGTAATCACCCAAACAGCACTCGCTGATAACAGGCAAGAAAAAAAAAACAACAAACACTTTGATCATCTTGTCTAGCCAATTGTTTCACATTCCTTTATTAATGGTTTATCTGGGCCTGCTTAACATTATAATTAAATAAATGTATCAATTTGATTTGGCCCCAAAACATTTCCGGTACAATTTAGATAAACAAAATTAACGACCAGTGCCGGCAAATACTATATAGCTAATCTGATTAAAGATTTACAAGAATTTGTGCTAATGATCGACGTCTATGAACAAATTGCCGCAATCAAAATCACAATCAGAGAAGACGAGCTCCAACAACAACAACCACAATAACAATACAAATAACAATATTATTTCCATGTTGTCCCGTTTATCAAGTGTTGTCAGAGCAAATGGACAGATTACGATTAGATCTAGGTACACATTGTATATAGTGCACTCTGGGATCGTTTAATATGGGAATTGTCGGCAATTGCGCACCACACCCACCGCCCACCATTATCCACAGCCACACGCTGAGTGCGTCCGACGGGTCTCTGCCGTGTGGTGGGGGCCCCTTTGGGATTTTCCGGACGCTGGAGCATTTATTGAATTATGCAATTCGTTAAAAGATTAGTGCTAAATAAAAACTGTCGTTCTAATTTTTTGCACTTGATTGCCTAAGCTTAAAGGTTTATTGAATGATTACACTTCTTGTTAATCTCATTAAAAGATTTACGCCAAAACTTAATTAAAGATACTTTAAAGGCAACCAACACATTTAGAGTGGACCTTAACCGTCATAATAATCTTATATATAAGATATAAGAACTTAAATAATCTGAAAAACACCACTGATTTATATTGGCTCATAGCAATCTTTTAAGATCTCCAATTATTGTTGCCATTTATTATGCTCCATAAAACTTATCTCAAGATCAGATCCACACGGTGGAGCGCATGTTAATCGGAGACGTAAACGGATATTGATTGCGATCAGCAGATCCGATTTGTTGTAGTTCAACGTTCAACGTTAAACAATCGCCGGTCCGGTTGATCAGACGGCTCGAGCCAGGGTCAAGCCCCACATTGTTTTCCGCCCTGGATGTAGCCATCGTGTGACGTCACATCACGTTGACAGTTTTCGGTTTCTTTTATGGCTTGTTGCTTTTTTTTTCGGAAAAGCGGAAGGTTAAACGGCGTTTGTAATACGATCGCTTTGCTTCCGGAACACGTGTAATGGAACTAATTAAATTTGATTTCACTTAACGCTTCAATGAACTTTTATATATCTTTTCAGCTTGTTTGTTTTTTTTTTATTTTTACCGTTGCTGTATCTAATTTACTGTTGTTTGGCTTTGTGTTTGCAGAGTATCTAATAGATGAGTTGTCGGGCAAGAATGCGAGCACACAGAATGAAATTCTCGAGAAGATCTCTGACTACTGTGGCAAGCCGGTGACGGATCATACGCAAGATGAGTATGAAATACCGTACACATGGACATTCTATCACTCCTTCTTCTTTGCCTTCACCGTCTGCTCCACGGTGGGATATGGCAACATATCGCCAACAACTTTTGCGGGTCGCATTATAATGATTGTCTATTCAGTAATCGGCATACCTGTCAATGGTATCCTCTTTGCCGGCTTGGGAGAGTATTTTGGACGCACGGTATGTATTTTTTGGAACAACATATGGGCATTTCTCAGATCTTCACAAAATAACCCATTTCTATATATATATTTTAAATCGTAAAAATCCTTTTTGACATTATTAAAGTATTAAAGTATTTGTACTGAAAATCGTATTTCAAACAAAAGTTAAATTTTGGTAATGACTTATAAATAGTATTAAAGGACTACTTATAAAAATAAAAGCAACAAGCTAATATCTCGATGAAATATACATAATATAAGATAAATCGCATCATGTTTCTAAATTTATTTACATCCCGCAGTTCAGTGCGATATATCGACGATATAAAAAGCACAAAATGTCCTCGAACGATCATTATGTGCCCCCGCAGTTGGGTCTGATAACCATAGTGGTTATAGCACTGATACCGGGCATAGCATTGTTCGTACTACTGCCGTCCTGGGTGTTTACATATTTTGAGAACTGGGACTATTCCATATCGGTGTACTACAGCTATGTGACGATGTCGACAATTGGTTTCGGTGACTTTGTCCCCACCTTTGGTGCCAACCAGGTGATTACCATTACGAATTTTTCCTAATTTTTCCAATAATCATTTGCTTTCTTTTATGGAAATAGCCACGTGAATTTGGCGGCTGGTTTGTGGTTTATCAAATCTTTATCATAGTCTGGTTTATATTCTCCTTGGGCTATCTGGTAATGATAATGACATTTATCACCCGGTAAGTTTTCATTTTTGCCCTTAATTGCATGATTTTTTGGGTGTGTTTTGTTTGCATGAAAGCATATCGCCCTAATCCTTTCCACAAATAAAACTTACATATTCTTATAATTCCATCTCATTAACACATATATAAACAACAACACAAACACATACACAGAGGATTGCAGAGCAAGAGACTGGCGATTCTGGAACAGCAGCTGTCGTCGAATCTGAAGGCAACACAAAACCGCATCTGGACGGGTGTTACAAAGGATGTTGGCTATCTGCGACGTCTGCTCAACGAGCTCTACATACTCAAAGTGAAGGTAATGAATGACCCACAATCATATCTTATTTGGCCTAGTGATACGTAAAGTACATAATCTATCGTGGACAATATTATATGAAATATAACTTTATATATAGTATTATAACATTTGAATTATGTTGACTTTGTATACTTAATATTCCAAAGTTAATAATTCAATATTGTTAACAATATAATCGGCTTAACCAAAAAACATAACATTCCTAAATAAGAATTTAATTTACCTACTTGAACTAAAGTAGTTGTTCGAATAAGAAAATCATCGTGAAATAACACATTTTCTACTAAAGTTGAAGCCAGTTCCTAAAAATAACAATAGTCTACCAAATGCACTATTATTTCCGGAATGGATAAAATAAATTTAAAATCGTAATGATTAATTAAATATTCTTTTGTATAGAAATTATAACGTTTTTCTTGACCGTATAATTATTGTGAAGGCCAAAACTGAAAAAAGAAGCGATGTGATCAGAAATATTGGGAAAATAATTTACAAACTAACAATATGAACTAATACATCCAGAATATAGACGGCAAGAGCATCTTTTTTTATATTTATGTGTATATTTATATTTAATACAAAAACCATCAATAATTTTGGGATACACATATTAACTAAATGTTTCGACTAAGCGGGCGATTTTTAAACTCTCTGCCCCCGATAAGTGATCAAATTTTCTTTTTGTAGTTTTTTCGAAAGGAAAATAGAAAGTGCTCGAAGATTAAGGTTAAGAAGCGGCAGAAGAAGAGCATTCGTAAGTAAATTGATAAGCAACACAAGAACAACAGCAACAACAACAAAAACAGCAACAACAAATACAGCAACAGCAGAAACAACAGTTAACAACTTAAACTAATACAAAGCATTTCATGCGTTTTTTTTACATGTACAACAACAACAACAACAACAACAACCACACCAAAAACACACGCACCCGATAACGATTACGATAACGATACGCGATGCATATATCGATTGCTTTCATTTTAAAAACCAATCAGCCCGTCTACACCGATACAGAATTTGGCTATACAATGCAACGGTCCGCCTCTTGCCCAGAGCTGAGCATGTACCGTGCGGAACCAGCTCCGATACCCAGTCGGAAACGTGCCTACTCCATTTGTGCCGATCTGGCGGCCGCTCAGCAGACCGTCTCAATGGTGCACGCCAACTCCGATACGGAACTGAGCAAATTCGATCGCGAGAAGACTTTCGAGACGGCGGAAGCCTATCGCCAGACAACGGATTTGCTGGCCAAGGTTGTGACAGCACTGGCGACAGTACAACCACCGCCGCCGGAGGCTGACGATCCGACAATCTATGGCGGCTATCATGGCTTATCGGACTCGCAAATCCTTGCCAGCGAGTGGTCTTTCTCCTCGTTCAACGAGTACTCGACTACTCCCAGACGTCCGCGTGGACGAGCCTGCTCAGATTTCAATATACAACCGTCACGCCGATCAGCCCCCAATGATTGGACCTGGAGTGGGGATAATGAACAGATCCAGGAAGCCTTTAACAATCGCTACAAACATCAAATGAATGGCGCCGTCAGCGACTCGCACGTGGTACAGTTGGAGCAGGAGCGTGAGCAGGAGGATCAATTGAAGAAGAATGCGGGTCGTGTGAAGAAATTCTCGATGCCAGATGGACTCCGGAAGCTCTTTAATCGGAAGCGACCCTCACAGGATTTGGAACGGAAGCTATCTGTTGTGTCCGTGCCAGAGGGAATTACTGCATTGCCTCGCTCCACGCTGGACTACTATAACAATACGGTGACAGAGGGTGCTGGTCATTCCTATCTGCGTAATGGACGCGTTCCACCGCCAGTTTTCGACTCCAACACGAGCCTGGCCTCTGCCAATGGCATGGGCAATGGTGGCCTCTCCAATCCGGCCTTCCAGCTGGATGACTCCGAGCAGGCGACCTTCAACTCCACAATGGCCTATCAGCGCAAATTTGCGGCGGGTGCTGCCGGCACTGGCAGGAGACGTCGGGAGTCGATTTATACGCAGAATCCGGCGCTGGCCGGCAGACGTGGCAGCATGTATCCACCAACGGCAGCTGCATCTCTTCAGATGCAGATGCAGCGACGCGGCTCCGGCTCGGCGGCATTGGCTGCTGTTGCCGCCCGAAGGGGTAGCCTTTTCCCAGCGATGGGTGGACAATCATCATCTAACTCGATGACGCCGCGTCGCTCGAGCATCTTTTCTGTGACATCCGATAAAGATATGAATGTGCTGGAGCAGACCACAATAGCGGATCTCATACGTGCGCTGGAGGTGGTGCACACCCATGCCGTGATCGATGAGCAGCAACAGCAGACGGCGTCATCGAACTCATCAAAGCTGAGCAAGAAGCAGCGAAAGTTGGGCAACGCTGGCCTCGATCCGCCCCAGCTGCCACCGATTATGTCGCTCTTTGCCGGCGATCAGACCCGTTACCTGCAGGCAACGGCTGCGAATCGCTTATACGCCCGTCGCTCTACCATTGTGGGGACCATGACGCCAACAGGCAGGCGAGAATCGGGAGTGCAAGGGTTGGAGCCGCCGCCCAGCTACACGGAGAGAGCGATGCCAACTGGCACAGCTACTGGCACTGCCACAAGCACAGGCATTAGCAGCGGCACTGGCAGCAGCATAGCCACGACCACCACCAGCTCAACGCCTACTGTGGGCCAGTCGAAGTTCCGACGCCGTTTCAGCGTGCGTCCAACAGCGCTGCAAATCCCACCAGGAAAAGCGCCTCCACCAGGTGTTAGTCTCAGCGAGGAGCCCACCTCGCTGCTGTCCAGCTCACAGACAGCGCTACAGCGTCGCCTCTCGCTGCGTCCCTCTCCACTGGCACTGGCACAGCTACCACCCACCTCGCCGCTGGCACGCGAACAGCCGCCACCGACCTCACCGCTGGCAGCAAGCAGCTCGAGTTCTGGCCAGGATGAGGCTGGCAACTCTGCAGCCAGACTGCTGCCCTCATCGCTGATGCGTCCGAGCACCAGCAGCACACATTCCCCATTGTCGCGCATTGTGCAAATCTCGCAGGCGCAGCGCAAAAGCAGCATGCCTGAAGGATTTCTGGGACGCAAGCAGAGCAGCAACACCGGAAACGGAAGTAGTGCTGGCGGCGAAAAGTGATGTCTCTCAAGTGTTTTCTAGTTTTTAGCTTCGTCTAAATTGTTGCCAATAAATTTGTCTAGTTTAATATAGCCTCTACCAATTAACTATATATTTATTTATATTTATATTTACAAATATTAATACAGTTGTCGGTCAAAAATTGGCATCGCCAAACATTCAATTCTTATACAATATATTTAATTATCATAATAGTTTTTAAGCTATTTTTTGTGAAAAAAAGTTACCGTTAATGACGGTATCATTATCGACCGACTACTGTGTATATTTTAAATAATTACGTTTATGCACTTAGTGTAAAATACGGCTAGATCTTAACTTTTGCCAAATTGTTTGCAAGCCAACAAATTGCGTTAGTCCTTCCAAAGTCCGAGCTACGCTTCACCTACCTATGATCCACATAAATATATATACATATATATATATATATATATATATATATATATATATATATATATATATATATATATATATATATTTTTTTTTTTGTTATTCTATATGTATTGTTTATTGATAATGTTGATATGTTGGTTTAAGAACAACTCGAGCGAGCATGAACAAAAACTCCATAACTGTCATAAGCTAATTAAATGCAGAACCATTCCGCAGCAATTACCCTAATTATATTTATATAAAATAAATGCAAAGTATTACGAATTGTATACAATTTGGTTTATTAATTGGTTACAATTTGTATTGGTTTTTGCAACTAAAAGTTTTCCTTCAGGGTGCCGTTATTAGAGCATCGTTATTTGAGTGTTGTTCCACAAGAACTGATTCATTATTATTCGGCAAGGGAATCTCGGCGCGTTCCATTGTTGGTACATCGAAAATGTTGACTGTATCAGAGATTTTCACTTCCTCTATTTCATTATATTGTGGTTCCCCATCTCTGGCCTCCAGCTCCGCTAAGTACGTACGGTAGGAACGGTAAATGAGAACACCACAGTACAGGCATAATAATGTCCCGGCCGTAAAAAATTTTCGCGGCCTGGGACTCTGCAATAGTGCACTGCAGTGCTGAACACAATTCAACTGAGTCAATGTTAAGAAGTTCTGAAGGAAATTGGCCATACTAATTTTTTAATTTTACAAATAATGTTTTCCAATGTTGAGTCGAAAAAATGTTTTGAGTTAATAGTATGCCAAAGACAAACTACGAAAAAAGCACTAGCTTGCTTGGTTTCTGTTTTTGTTTTTAATTTTGAAAGCATATCTAAGCCCGCCATGCGTGCATGGTCACTCTGATAACTATCGTCTAAAAACATTGCTATTTAGAAACATCGATGAGAAACAACAGCTCCTCTGCTACACACTTTGCATTGTTGTTGATCTATAAATTGCTGGACGTTTCAATTTTTATACACTTATAATATCTGCAGTTGTCAGCAATATTTGTAAACAATCTTTTTAAACGTGAAACGCAGCGAATCTAGAAGCGAGTTAACTGTCCACTTTTTGTGCTTCGTACACTGATTTTGTAATGTTATTTGTCGTAACTAAATATATTTAAAGTGGTAGAAAATCAAACTAACAACAACGGCAATGGTAAATTTGACCTTGTTGTTCCTCGGGCTTTCGCTCTGCGTTGCCAGCACGGTGCAACGGATCCTGGAGGACAACACTGTGCAGCAGAACCTGCTGCAGGATAAACAAGATGTAAACATTGTGCACTATCAGCCGGAGCAGGTGCACCTATCATTTGGAGGTAATTGCATCGCCATATTATATTTATATATGTTTTGCACTCATTCGATATGTATATATGTGGTATATCTATGTATGTATGAGTTGTGAGTTAAATTTTGCAGCTACAATATTAATCTGCACGAATGCAAAATTATTCACCAAAATTTTTTCTTTAAAGAAACAAACGGTTTTTTAAAACGGCATTCTTACGTCGATATCTGTAAATAAGCTGCTTTATCGGTTTATATAATTAATTAATGTATGTATTTATATTAGTCATAGTCAAAATGCTGCGCAATAGTTGCAGTCATTGATATCGTGTGTCAACTCATTCCCACATATAAAAATTGCAGTTACAGTTGCTGTTATTCACACTGCGCCATGAAACCGAAAACAAAACACATAAAAAAATTCAATCAGCAACAATAGAGCCTAGGCTGATTTGCTGATTAATGTAGTATGTTGTTTACTATTTGCTATTTATATAAATAATATGCTAATAGGGTCACACAAACTAGGGTCTAATTAAGTGTTAGTGTGTGTGCGTGCGTGCGTTTTTGTGTGTGTGTGCTAAAAGAGCGCGATGATGAGGAACAAAAAAAACAACAAATCGAAAAACATGCCATTAAATTTTGAAAAAAATAGTTCTACTGTTTTGCACTTTGCATATGAAATTTGTGCACTGATTATGTTTTGGTCTTAACACTCCAGAATTGTTTTTCTCTTTTGTATTTGTTTGTTTCTATTCCTTTGCTAACTGTTCATTTAGAGCGCACCGCCACCGAAATTGTTGTCACTTGGTCAACTCGCGGTTTGCCGCCAATATCTGCCGACAGCGTTGTCGAATATGGACTGAACGGCGATCTGACGCAGCGCGCCATAGGACAGCAGGCCATCAAGTTCGTCGACGGCGGTCCCAAGCAGACGACACAATATATACACAGGGTACGCAATACACATACATTCGCACACACACACACACAACAGCTTAAAGATACTCTGCTTTTGCAACTTAGGTTACGCTTAGGGAGCTGAAATCCAATAGTAGCTATGTTTATCACTGCGGCAGTGAACTTGGCTGGTCAGCGAAATTTGAATTCCGTACGGTGGCCAGCGCCGATGCCGACTGGTCACCCACTCTTGCTATCTTTGGGGATATGGGTAATGAGAATGCCCAATCTCTGGCACGACTGCAGCAGGAGACACAACTGGGCATGTACGATGCGATCATCCATGTGGGTGACTTTGCCTACGATATGAATTCAGAAAATGCCCGAGTAGGGGATGAGTTTATGCGTCAAATTGAAACGGTCGCCGCCTATGTTCCCTATATGGTTGTGCCGGGCAATCACGAGGAGAAGTTGTAAGTTATTTTGTTGGCCATAGTTCAGAAGGAAAGAAACAAACCTGAGGTTAACTCCACCTGCTTTGCAGCAACTTTTCAAATTATCGGGCCCGCTTCAGCATGCCGGGTGGCACAGAGAATCTCTTCTACAGCTTCGATTTGGGACCGGTGCACTTCATTGGCATCTCCACGGAGGTCTACTACTTCCTCAACTATGGCATTAAGACGCTCGTCTTTCAGTTCGAATGGCTTCGGCGGGATCTAGAGGTGGCCAATCTGCCAGAGAATCGTGCCCAACGTCCCTGGATTGTCATCTATGGCCATCGGCCGATGTACTGCAGCAATGAGAACGACAACGATTGCACCCACTCGGAGACTCTGACGCGCGTCGGTTGGCCATTTTTGCACTTGTTTGGCTTGGAGCCGCTGTTTTATGAGTTTGGAGTGGATGTGGCAATATGGGCACATGAGCACTCCTACGAGCGCCTCTGGCCCATTTACGACTACAATGTGCGAAACGGATCACTCGGTTCGCCCTACGAGAATCCCCAGGCACCGGTGCACATAATCACTGGCTCCGCCGGTTGCAAGGAGGGTCGGGAGCCGTTCAAGGGTAGAATACCTGAGTGGAGTGCATTCCACAGCCAGGATTATGGCTATACGCGCTTGAAGGCCCACAATCGAACCCATTTGTACTTTGAACAAGTGTCCGATGACCAGCAGGGCGCCATTATCGACAAGTTCTGGCTTATTAAATCGAATCATGGCGCCTACACTGATCCTTAAAACTTGGCCAAAACAAAAGAAACAACATCAAATAGGTACACACACACACACACACACAAACACAAACAAAGAAATATCGATGCTGATGCAACTAGCAGTATTACTAGCGCACATTTTATTAGCTCTAAAATATGTAAATTCCACATAAATGCAACTATAACTGGAGCTGCATATATGATAACTGTAAACACTCCTTAAATTAGCCAATTTTATTATATGTAAGTGTTAAGCGTCTGTTAACGAGTACAACACACACACACACACACACCCATTGCTGTGTATATGTCTCCATCTATATATCTGTTCTGTATGCTGACACATTTTATAAGTAATCTGTTTCGGCAATTATAACGCTTACAATCTGAACAGTGTGTTTCTTCCATATCATATGGAAAGGTTTTCAGTATCTTATCTAACTAGCATTATGTTCTTTGTTCTTGATCGGAAACCATTATCTCAATGGATGTCTATAAAATATATATTTGTTTAATTTGGCTTGGGGTTTCTGCTGAGAAATATAGCATTTTATTACAATCGATATATTCATATTTTTGGGTGCGGTTTTACTTTTGGAAAATCAGCGAAGAAACTTTACAAAATACAATTTTTTTTTTAGTTATTTTATTTATTGTTTTATTGAAATGTTTTTTTTTTTTGTGTTGTTGCCTAAGTAAAGCTAAATATTTTTTTGATTTTCGTTGTTTTTATGTGTTTTTGTCTTGGTTTGTTTCTAAAAATTTAAATTTTGGCTAATAGGCTACATTCTCATCGAAGGAACTAGTTTCTCCCTTGAGATAGAGATAGATTTTGAGCATATTTTTATTGTCGGCAGCGGTACTTTGGTTACCTCTTCCAAGATCTTTTGTGATTCCAGTTCGGTTCCGATTCTTTTATGCATTTCACATTTTCTAAGGGGATATTCAGTTTAGTTGCTAGTAATTGAAATACCGCAAATAATGTTATTCATTAAGAAATTTATTTTTAAAATAAATGTTCAACGATTTGTATAAAAATTGAATATGTAAATATTTAGTTATAAATGTGCTAAAATAGACAGTGAATAATGCCACTTCTCCCAGAAACTGTGCTGAACATTGTCGTCACCTGGAATACGCGCGACAACACAAATGATTCGATATGCGAATATGGAATCGATGCCATCGATGAACACATTGTCAGATCGCCCCATGGACCCAACATATTTGTTGATGGCGGCGCCATGAAGGCCACCCAATACATCCATCGTGTAAGTAGACTGAAGCGATGTCGAATATAGCTGCTTTGTAGACTTATTTGGAGACACTGTGGATCCACAGGTGACGTTGCCACAGCTGCAAGCGAATACAACGTATCGTTATCATTGTGGCAGTCATTTGGGCTGGTCAGCCATCTACTGGTTCCGCACAACGTTCAACGATAGCAACTGGTCACCCTCGCTGGCCATTTATGGTGATATGGGCGTGGTGAATGCCGCCTCTCTACCAGCTCTGCAACGGGAGACGCAGTTGGGCAAGTACGATGCCATACTCCATGTGGGTGACTTTGCCTACGATATGTGCAATGAGAATGGCGAAGTTGGAAATGAGTTTATGCGTCAGGTGGAAACGATTGCCGCTTATGTCCCCTATATGGTCTGCGTGGGCAATCACGAGGAGAAGTAGTAAGTGTCTCCTAGAGATGGGCACGGGGAACGAGAAAAGAGAGGAGAGTACTACTGTTTCGACCTCATCTCTAGTTGCTATTATCTGCACATTCTGCATTGTTTAATTTTGGTTTCATCCACTCGCAGCAATTTCTCGCACTACACAAATCGATTCAGCATGCCGGGCGGCAATGACAATCTCTTCTATAGCTTCGATCTGGGGCCGGTGCATTTCATCGGCTTCAGCACGGAGGTCTACTATTTTACGCAGTTCGGCATTAAGCCAATTGTAATGCAGTACGACTGGTTGGAGAAGGATCTGATGGAGGCCAGCAAGCCAGAGAATCGGGCAAAGAGACCCTGGATAATTACCTTTGGACATCGGCCGATGTATTGCAGCAATGAAAATGGCGACGATTGTGCCAATCATGAGACTGTCGTCCGCAAGGGATTGCCTGGACTCAATTTCTTTGGCTTGGAACCGCTGTTCTACAAGTATGGCGTGGATGTGGAACTGTGGGCCCACGAGCATTGCTACGAGCGCATGTGGCCCATGTACAATTATACCGTTTACAATGGTTCTCTTGCGGAACCATATGTGAATCCAGGTGCACCAGTCCACATCATCTCCGGAGCGGCTGGCAATCATGAGGGTCGCGAGCCATTCTTCAAGAAAATGCCTCCGTGGAGCGCCTTTCACAGCCAGGATTTTGGCTACCTACGACTCAAGGCGCACAATGCGACTCATCTGTATTTCGAGCAGGTCTCAGATGATAAAGGAGGCGAAGTCATCGACAAATTCTGGGTGATCAAGCACACCCATGGACCCTATAAGGGCTCCCAAAACGCATTCCACGCCTTGTGATGCATTTAATGTAACCACGCATACATACATAAATATACATACACACATATTATACACACACACACACGTTTATTATATACACACATTATTTACGTTATTTACTCACAAATATTTAATACCATATTTCTACATAATTGTATATTTTGCTACTTATTTTTATTGCATCCTATAAAAAAAAAACAACAACAGACAACCTGCAGGACATTGTTGTGACATGGTCAACACGCAGCTCCACAAATCAATCGGTGGTCAATTTCGCCGAGGACTATATCCACGACAAGCTGATCGTTGTTAATGGGATATGGGAGTATTTTAAGGATGGCGGCAAACAGGCTCGCTCTCAATATATTCACAAGGTGATGCTGCCGTCTTTGAAGCCGGACACCCGCTACGAGTACAGCTGTGGCAGCAATCTTGGCTGGTCAGCCGTTTATAGCTTCAAGACCCCTCCAGCTGGCGATAAGTGGTCGCCTTCCTTAGCCATTTACGGAGATATGGGCAATGAGAATGCCCAGTCTTTGGCCCGTCTGCAACTGGATACGCAACTGGGCATGTACGATGCGATCATCCATGTGGGCGACTTTGCCTACGATATGGATACTAATGATGCCCGAGTTGGTGATGAGTTTATGCGTCAAATTGAAACGATCGCCGCCTATGTCCCCTATATGGTCTGTCCGGGCAATCACGAAGAGAAATAGTAAGTGATTCACTTTGATTTTGCAATACATAAATTCGTAATCTGTGCTGTCTTCTTTTCCGCAGCAACTTCTCCAATTATCGCGCACGCTTCAATATGCCTGGCGAGGGCGACAGTTTGTGGTATAGCTTCAATATGGGTCCGGTGCACTTTGTGTCCTTCTCGACGGAGGTCTACTACTTTGTGAACTATGGCATGAAGTTGCTGACCAAGCAGTTCGAGTGGCTGGAACAGGATCTGGCTGAAGCAAATCTACCAGAGAATCGGGCAAAGCGTCCATGGATTATCACATACGGACATCGGCCGATGTACTGCAGCGATGATAAGGAATACGACTGCGATGGAACTCTGGAGACGTACATACGCCAGGGATTGCCGGTTTTAAAATGGTTCGGATTGGAGGATCTGTTCTACAAGCATGGCGTCGATGTGGAGTTCTTTGCCCACGAGCATTTCTATACGCGCCTGTGGCCAATATATAATTTTAAGGTTTATAATGGCAGCACCGATGCACCCTACACAAATCCCAAGGCACCCATTCAGATCATAACTGGCTCGGCTGGCTGCAATGAGAATCGCGAGCCCTTCTCTAAAGCTCTGCCCGATTGGAATGCGTTCCATAGCAATGTAAGTAAATCGAATTGCATCTGGACACATTTAGTAATTTGATAATTATCCAATCTGTAAAATTACTGTGACTCAACGTCTGCTTTCTGGATTATTTCCAGGACTATGGGTACACCCGCCTTAAGGCCCACAATGGGACTCATCTGCATTTCGAACAGGTCTCCGATGACAAAGATGGCCAAATAGTTGACTCCTTCTGGGTGATCAAAGATAAACACGGTTCCTATTAGTAACAATTTATGTCCTCAAAGTTAATTGTGAAATTAATTTTATTCAAGTAAATGCAGTAAATTTTTAATAAATCGCATTAAAAATGTAAAAATGTGCTTTGTCATAAAGATGTCGGATAAACAAATAATTGTTAGTTGTTAACGATCATCATTCAAGAAAGTAATGAATGATCGAAGGATCAAAGGACGTCCTAATCTTCTTTCTAGAAAACCATGATTTTGTAGACTTATTTCCATTTACCCTGCGAGTGAGAATTTAACAAGTGTTTGGGATCTTGGATGACTACTTAAACTTTGAATGCAGTTCGATAAAACAGCGACTTCAGACTCTAATTTATCATGTCCTTTAAATATATTCAGAGAAAGAGCCGATTTAAAGACTTGTTCTTAATGGGCCTAAAAAGTTTATAGCCAATACAGCAACCTTATTTCTGCCACTGGTGAATGCACAGGATAAGCCGCACAGCAGCAAGGAACAAAATGATAAATGTCTCATCCGGCGATGAAAGATAATATTATAAAAAAAAGAATTGAAATCGAATATGCCGTTTGTTTGGTCATTATTATGTCAATAAATAAAAAGCTGTTTTAGTTTGCTTATTTCGTTTTACATACATTTAAATATAAAATATTAAGTTAAAAAAAAATATATATGGATTAGAAAAAAAATGTAAATTGCACTATGCTTAAGTGTGGTTCGACCTGATCCTGCTCTTAGTAGACGGTGCCCGAGATGCCGGCGCCATAATTATAGCCAGCTGCACCTCCGCCACCCAGCGCAGGCACACCACCCAACGCTCCCAATCCACCACCCACAACGCTGTTGCCATAATTGCTGTTGTAGTAGCTGGAAGGATAACCGCCAGCGCCGAATCGTGTGTTGTAATAAGGGTAACCGGTACCAGCGCCAAGTCGAGAATTGTAATAGGATAATGCATAGGGATTGGAGTTGTAGCCTCCAGCGCCATAATATCCAGCACCGCCCAAGGAGGAACCATAGCCGCCTAAAGATGAGCCATAGCCGCCCAGGCTGGAACCATAGCCGCTCAGGGAAGAGCCATAGCCTCCCAAAGAGGAGCCATAACCTCCTAAAGTGGAGCCAACACCTCCCAACGTTGAGCCATATCCGCCATAACCGCCATATCCGCCGTAGCCGCCATAGCCAGCACCGCCATCTAAAAATTGTATAAAAAATTAAATTGTCTTTCCCGTTCCCATCGCAAGTTTAGTTAAAGGTTGCCGCATATCTCACCTAATCCTCCCAAGCCGCGTGAGCCATAGGGATTATAGTAGCCATCGGTGCCATAGCCGCCAGCATTCAGTGACGAACCATATGCTCCATAGTTGCCATAGTGGCTACCGTAACCAGCACCATAACCACTTCCATACCCACTTCCGTAACCACTTCCGTAAGCACCTCCTCCATAACCACCGTATCCACCGACATAGCGCTTCTCTTGCTTCTTCTCCTGCAGAGGTGCATAGCTGCTGGCGGCGCTAATTTGATCTGACACTGCCGCCGTTGGAGCTGCTGCCGATGCCACCTGCTCCTGATCCTGTGCCACCTCCTGGGCATGCGCCTGGAAGCTCACGAGCAGCGTGGCTGCAACAAATACAAACTGCAAAGATTGTGTTAGGGTATTAATCCATTTTAGAGTGTGATTCTCGCTCGGGCCTTACAAAGCACTTCATGTGGTGGCCGCCTGGGTGGGTGGTGGACTCAACTGTGGATGATTTGGAACCGAAACTGGAAGTCTTTGCTACTGCGCACGCGCCGAGAGACACTTGTATATTGATTCTGCTGCCGTCCCAACACTCGCTTTTATACACCACAAATTTCAACAGCCAACGAGAGGAAGAGAGGAAGAGCGAGCCAGAGCGAGAGCGAGAGCGAGAGACAAGACAAGACGGCTTAGAGTTGGAGCGACGCTTGTGACTTATTTGTGGGTGGCTTCATCCAAGCACAATGTAGTAAGTATGACACATGCCACGAGCTATAAACCACTCACTGTGGTCAAAATCAATTTGACCTACGAAACGATGTTGGGTTTTTTATTTTCGACTAGAAACATACAAAAATTTACATAATCGAAATATACAAAAATCATCAAAACAAAAATTCTATTTTAATATCAACTATATGTTTTTTTTTTAAGGCAAAATTACATATCGCAAATTTTGTTTTTTAATACAATTTATTTAAATTCGAGAATATCTTGGTATATTTCATGATTTTACTTCGGCAAATGTGTATTTAATCGATAAAGATAACTTTTACATCAAAGTGAAAGTGAAAACACTGCACTTGAAATATTGGAACTTATTGAAACATAATCTGGGCAGTGAAAATAACTCAACAGATATGTTTTTTTAAGTACAATGATATTTGTCGAATCTTTTTTTTTTTTGAGATAACAAGAGATCAAAATAAATACGCGTTTGATATGTATTTGCAACATATCTTTTAATATATTGGTTTTTATCTACCTCCTGCGATGAGTTCAAAAGAATAGGCTATGAATTGTAATCGGTCCTTCTGTTCGATAAGTTTGAATATATATATATATATATATCTATATATATATATATACAAATGCAGGACGAGACGAAATATATATATATATATATATATGGACAGAGAGAGCGAGACCGAGATGGAGTTGTTTTTCGAGCAATAAATCTTAGCCATCTCGCTGCCCGATTCGCTGTTCCTCTCTTTGTTTGTGTTTTTCGCTTTTATTGCTTGATTTAATTTTTACATATCTGTTGACGATCGCCCGATTGCAAAGCACATTTAATGACAGTGTCATGTCATGGAACCGACGACGAGTGAGTATTATATATTCCCACGATCTACGACAATTACCAACTATTGCCAACAAGTGCAGGCAACAACAACAACAACAACAACAAAAACACCAGCAGCAGCAGCAGCAGCGAAAATAGCTAAAAACAGCAACTGTGGCGATGACAAATGCTAATTGAATCATTAACTTGACCCTGGTTATACTAATTGCCCAACATAAAACAAAAACAAAAACAATAACAATAACACACGGCAATAATCAGAGTATTTAAAAATGAAATCGGTGCCAGAAGATAAATACCAACATTTGTCTGGAAACGGAACGGATACGATATATGTTTTTGTGTTTCAAGTGAATCATTTTACGTGCTTTTCACTTTTGAAAATCAAAGCTGCAACAACGAAAAATTCAAACATGAGCGAATTTTTATTTGCCTTACTCATTTGTTATTTTTTGCTGTGTACTTTTTTTTTTTGGCAAATGTCGTACAATGCACTCAATTGTGAAGCTGAGTTCCAATTCGGAATTGGCCCACTGGCCAAGTGTTGGGCCTACAAATTTAAATTTTCTTAAGCAAATTCAATGGAAATGTAACAGCAATAGCCAGAAAAATGTTTGCATATACACTGCGAAAAAAGATGATTTTTCAACAATGAAAAATTGTCGAAATAACAACAACAAAAAAATATGCTTATTAAAAGCATAAATACGATAAAAAAAAATAAGTTGAGCTTGGTGTAAATTTGTATGTCCGCAGTCTGATGTAAGAATTGTCAACTTTTTTTGCTGAGTGTACGATATTTATTTACATACGAATAAGTGTACATTTAGCTTAAATTGTGTAGAAATCGTAATTGTCATAGATGGCAAGTTTTGAAAATGAGTGCCGTACATTGTTCGATAGATGTGAAAAGTGTTAACTTGGCTTGGCAACATCTTGGCCAACTATCTAACTATCCAACGACATGGCCCTGGGATGAACGGTCTCAGCGTTTATTTCATCTGTGTGTGTGTGTGTGTGTGTGCGTGTTTTTTTTACTTGCTGCCACACAATGATTCTTTAATGCCACGTGAATGAATCAACAACCTCAACGCTGGCAGCGCGACATAATTTTTTGAGCACACACACGCACCCCGGTCGTATACGCAATATGTACTGAGAGAAGGTGATATATTTTACATACTTTATGCACCGATTAAATCAAATTTGACAAACAGATAACAAATATATTATAAAGAATTGGGCCTGAAAAATGCAGTACCTCTTAGAATAAAAGCACGTCGATGATTTCAAAATTAATTCAATATACATTTTTATTGAAAATATTTTTTCTAGTGTAGTTTACATCTTAAAGTTGGTCAATGGCTGACGGTACCGTTAGTGTTTTAGTCTTGTTGCTTTTAGCCAAGTGCAAAAGTTAAAAGAGTTTAAGCTGGGCGTCGATTTGTCTGACTGACTAACAGCCAAACAACAATTGCGTTGTTCTAATTCACCAAACAAATCGCGAACAGGAACAGCAACAACATCCAATGCAAATATTGCCTCATTCGCTGTCACATTTCGCACGCCCACCAATTATATTTACAAGCCCATTTTTAATTATAATTGAAGAAAACAAAAAAAAAAAAAAAACAAACAAAAAAAAAGCTGAGCAATCTGAAACCGCAGTCAATTTTCAAAGCGAATAGCAAATGAAGCGGTTAACAAGGGCGTGTCTGGGGGGTTGGGCGAGGGGGTTGATTAAACACAAAGTAATATTTTGAGTATAAAAATTTGTACATGGATGTTTTGGCGTTGAACTTGCACTTTGCATAATTGCATAGTTTATTTTTTGTTCAGTTTCAAGAAGTTTCCCACAATTAACTATCCATTTATGTGGGCATAATTCTTGTGCGAAAAACCTCAGAGACAACTCACACACTTGGACTTGGCCCTGAGATTTAGCGATGACTGCAAACTTTAACTTCAACCTGCAATTGCAACTGCAACTGCAACACGCCATGGAAATGCAATTTTTGAAAACAGAATCAATTTTTAGCGAAACTCAATTTGCCGGTATAAATGTGTGTATGTGTGTGCGTGTGTGTGTGTGTGTGTGCTTGTGTGTATAGGTGTGTCCGTGAGATGTCAATAGAAATAGCTAGTAGCTACACGCCACGCCCACTCATCACCTTTCAAGATTCATTTAAGTCAAAAGAACGATCGATTTGCAGTTACTCTTTAAAAGGGCTTCATAAAAATGATTTCATTTTGATGGAAACTGGGTAGTATTGGGGTATTTTGTTTATTATTATTAAGTTTAGTGTCCGATTGATTTCTCTTCATAGATTATATCCCATTTCAAATTTTACAGAGTATGTTCTTTTTTTTATCTCTTCAGTGGTAACTAATCAGAAATCTAATCTATTTGCTGATCCCTCGAAATTCACATTATGTTCAAGTTGGCCAATTTCTTAATTGTATTGGACATGGCTTATAAATGAATACAGTGATCCATTGAGACCACCCAACTAACCAATCCACCACTCAACCAATGTTAAGTGCTACTCAGTTTAGCAGTTGAGCGAATTTCAATAGATCGTTACAAGCCCAAACAATGCATCGGCTCTGTCTGTCACACTCTGGGGTTAAGAGCCCATACATATATGACATTTTCATAAATCGTTTTGTTGTGCCTGTAATGGAAGTTGCCCGATGTGACAAGATGTGTTGTTGTGCTTTGAATGGGGGAATGGGCATGAGAAGAGCGAACCGAGCATAAATTGTTCGTCGTGGCATTCATTGTCTGACATGACGACAGCGATCGAATGTCAAGTTCGCATCACTATCATAATTCACAGTTTTGGAGTTTTACAATATAACCTAACCGTTGCAACAAGTCATCAAGTTGATCAAGTTCTAATTAACAAAAATAGACTTTTACTCTTAGAAAAGTCAGTGGTGCAAATTATTGCAGAGTATATCAAACCATTTTATAAAACAAGAAAGTTAGGTTTGCTTAAAAAAAGAACTTTCAACTACCATAGCTAAAAAAAATGATTCAACCCCAAAATAAATTTGGTTAGCAACAAAATTCAAATTTGACGTATTATGCACTTTTTCAGAAACACATTAAAAATTCATAAACCGCCCGCAAAAAAAGGCAATAATTAAATTTGAATGATGTAAAATATATACATGTACACATATATATTTATTTATTTATGTGTTCTTGTATATATCAGTTTTATTAAATTTTCTTCTTCAGCAAGCTGCACGCCGGAGTCCTTCGAATGACACCCATTCAACTAATGTAATGTTTTAGTGTCTTTGTATTTGTTTTTACGCTTTTCTTATTTAATTTTTTTTTTTTTTGTTATTTTGCATAATTATGCAATTTATCTCTTTTGTCTCATAAATTGTTTTTTTTTCGTTTGTACGTTTTTTCACCGCATTTTGTACAGAATTTAGTGCTGAAAGAAAATTAGTTTATGTCAAATACTTTTGTTTTTTTTTTTTTTGCTCTAAGTTTAGTTTACTTAAAATAACTTAATGGCTGTGCTCACCAGCTGCAGCAACAACTGAGCGAATGAGAGACAGCGCTATATACCCTAACATAGACTAGACTAAGCGACACAGCCAAGCCCCTAGCAGAGCGAAAGAGCGACAGAGATAGAAGCTGTCACTCTCAACCACTCCGCTTGGCTGCCAGGCTGAAATATCTGTTTGTGTGTGTGGGGTTAGGTGATTCTCTCTTTTCTTTTTTTCATACGAGTTAAATAAAAAAAATTAATAGTAGTATTGGAATTGTGGTAGTGTGGGGCCAACGTCGGAGTTTGTAAGGCAATTAAACGTAACCGAGTTACAAAGGATAACAAATCAAAAATAAATAAAACTATGTACTAAGCTAGACTAGTTAGGCTCTAAAAAAAAATGTTTAATACATCGGCTTAAATGATAATAATTTCGTGCACACAACGAATCTGCTAGCTTAGAACAAATTCTTGTTTTCTTTTTTCTGTTGACTTACAAGTATATAAAAAACTTAAATTTTGTAATTAAAAAAAGAAAAAAAAAAGTCTACTTTTGTGTTTATGCACATGTACTTTAAGGTTACATCACTCGAAATCCGATCAAAATTAATTTCAAGATGACTCTGATTTACAAAACTCGGAATGGGATTTCATACGACAAACTGGTACAGATGTAAAAAAAAAAAACACTTATATAAAAATAAACAATTACATCTACTTACACATAGTTTCAACTTGGTTTTAGTTTCTTTATCACATTTATGTGTGCACGATGAATTTGTTACGTTAGACACATAATTTACCGTTATATATATATATATATATATATATATATATATAGTAATGATATATATATATTTATATATGCAGTTTCTAAATGTTTCTCTGTGAGTGTGTTGTGTGTGTGCTTAAGGTATTATGTGTGTGCTAATCTGATCTGATTCTAAAAAGCAACTTATTTAATTTTTTTTTTTTACTTATATGCTAAAGTTATGTTTTTGTTGCTTTCATATTTTGTACACGCTTAATAAATAATAATAGTAAAAAATATATAGGAAACGTGTGCGGCTTAAACAATTATAGCTAAGAGGCAATGGAATTGTAATCGTAATAATAATCATAAAAATAATTTGAATATATGTATAAAAAATTAATCACAGACTCGTTTTTTAGCTTGGATTCTTAATTCCACTTCGACTTGAACGAGTATTTTGAAATTTGTTTGATGTTTTTTGTTTCTTAATCTTAATGATTACTTTTGTTTTGTAAATGAATTATTATGCATAGAGTTATATACAGGTTGGTTTTTAAGGTAATACGTATAATATGCAATATACTTTCGTTTTATTAATCCATAAATTATAAATTTATATATATATATATATATATAAGTATATATATATATATATATATGTTTATTGTATTATTATTGAATATATAATAGCTGTTTTATGCGCTTTCGTTTGTTATTTCGTTTTTAATATGTTTGACTATTGTGGGTGGGTGGTGTTTTACAAAGCATATTTAACACACCCACATATACGTGTATATTTATTTTAGCTGTTGATATATATATATATATATATATATTGACACTTAAGATTTGCATTTTGTGAACTCACATAGCGTATAACTTATTGATACATTCACATATGTTGTATGTTTATAGCATTACATCAGTATATTATATATATATACACATATATATCTGGGCAAAAGAAAACTGTCGCTTAATTTTTAAATCGACTAAAGCAAAACAAACGCTTTTTTAAATTGTTATGACATACTTTTGAGAATGGACCTCACAGCTATTAATTTATATATTTATATATATTTATTAGTAATTATTTATAATTAAGATTTGCTTCGGATTTTTCTCTTATTCCCTTTATTTAAGCATTTACAAATCTCATTGATTTTTGTTTTATTAAATATTTAAGATCTTATCATATGGTTTCACTATATAATGTATGGTTTGTTAGTGTTGTTTTATGATTAGATTTTCTTTTTTAAATGTGGGCTTAAGACTACACGTAAATTTGATGAATAGGTTTTTCTTTTGTTGGTATTTTTTTTTTAAATACTATGCAGCTTAATTATGCTTTAGTTAGTTGTAATAAAATTGAAAATATACGTTTTAAATAAAATTTGTTTTTTTCTAACTGTTCTTTAAATTATATTTGTCATAATAATCTAACAATTTTTTGTTTCGTTGCATCCAAATTGGAATATGCAACGAATGATTCTAAAAGATTTCTGTGCATATTTGTTTATGGCTTTTGCTGGCGCTACACACACACACACACACACACTATTGCTATAACATATAATTTTATGTATGTACAACAACTTATTACTATTAGTTGTATATATTTGTGTATATTTATGTTAAATATTATTTATATATATGTAAATTGTGTGTATTTATGTTAAATAAAAATAGTAAATTTATATATTTATATGTAGATATATAGACATATATGTGTGTATTTATGTATGACTATTTTATTTGTATTTATTGATTTTGCTTAATTGGATGTTTTTCAGGAAACGGAAAAAACTGCGTTATTTTGCGGTTCTAACGGATTCCCCTAACTATTAACAGGCCATTATGGTATTGCTTTTGTGTGCTTCGTATTTAAAGTCACATCTTATTATTCAATTATCTATATATTTTTTTTGTTTTGTTTTTATGGATAGCTATGGAGGCCGAATTCATAAATTCTAAAAATGGGAGAATGAACTGGTGGGGGAGCACGTTAACAAAAAAAAGTACAAGACAAAGATAACATTTAAAAAACAGCTACATAAATGGGTAAACAGAATTACAATGCAGGCAAACTAAAAGATATTTTTTTAATAAAGTAATATTGTAAAAGGAATCTAATAATATATTCGCACAATGCGTCTGGTAATTTACAATTATTACGCGTCTTAAGACTAGCTTAATCTATTATATGGTCTTATATTATTAATTATTCTAATTTAATAGTTGTGTTATAGTTATTTAAAGTGCAATTTAATATTTACTATTACTTTTTGTATGTATGCGTGTGTGTGTGCCTGTGTGCATTTGCGTCGCTTGAAGCACACGATTTAGTTATTCATTATTATGCGACACAAAAAAAATGTAATACATTGAAATTAAATTAAATACAGATACAAATACAGGTTGTGGGGTGGGGTGGTGTGGGGTGCGAGGAGTGGTTTGAGATATCTGAGAACTATCCGAAAACACAACACTGAAAAAAAAAATAAATGTTTTCATGTATACAAATATATGTATATAATATATAGAGATGCGCATCATTAAGACTCTTCGTTTGTACAATTACTTTTAAGCTATATATATATATATATATATATATATGTTTGATAAACGATATCATTATTAACTTTGTCATCAAATTTTTTTTTGAAATTTGTATCTCATACAACTTAAGATTAAAATTTCTTCTTTTACGGTTCCTATGGTCAAATTGGTTGTTCTCTTTCGACATTCAATTGTTGAATTTGCTTGTGTGTTTTGTGTGTGTGTGTGTGTGTAAGTTGCATATAATTATAGCATTTGAAATTACAAAATACATTTTGCTAATTTAATGTTTTGTTTGTTTGTTTGTTTGTTTTCTTTTTTCTGTGAGGATTAAACAATTACAAAATCAGCGACTGCTGCAGCAGCCTCTGCTACACTTTGCAACTTATATGCTTCTATGTCTATATGTATGTGTATATATAATTTTATATATATATATCTAGGTATGCTTACGATATAAGGATTATTTTTTCGTAGCGTCTCCGTCTGCTGCTGTTCCTGCTGAGGTCTTAAACATTCTTGAGGACAATCCGCGTTTGCAACTTGCCGCGCTGCTTGCCGCTGATACCGCCTCCTCCGCTGGTGCTGCTTCCTCCAGAGGGTTGCTGTCGCTTTTCCAAACGTTCTAATATGCCAGATGCTCCAGCTCGCTCCTCGCGCTGACGACGCTCACGATGCCGGTGTGAAGATTGCTGTTCCGAGGAGCTGGCGCTGGCGTTGCCGCTGCCGCCACCGATGCCACCACCACCGTCGCCACCATCGCCGCCGCCACCACCATTGCTGCCATTGCTTGTTGAAGGCTTAAGCACCAAACGCCGTTGACCGGACAACGGAACTGTTGCGGAACTGCGCACAATCTTTGTGTGACTCCGCTTTACTGTGGGCAGTTCCGGTGTTGCGGAACGCTTCATGGCCTGACGTGTCGGCTGCGGCGGTGGCGGCGATGGTGTTGCCAACAGACGATCCTCCTCATCGAGGAGCAGATCATCATCGTCGTAATCCAGCTCCACCTCATCGTCAGTGGGCGTGCCCAGACGCAACATGCCAACTAACATTGTTTCACGCCCCTTATTGCCGCTGCTGTTGATTAAGGGCGGTGTGCCACCCGCGGCTGAAGCATGCAATGACTGCTGATGGTGCTGTTTGCTGGAGGGTGCCAAATGCTCGGCAATGCTACGCTTTGCCTCGGGCGCTATTTTCGCAGCGGTCAACTGCTTGCGTCCAGCTCCTGGCTGCAGCTGTTGCTGTTGTAACTTTTGCTGTAAATGTTGCTGCAACTGTTGCTGCTGCCTGCTGCGGGCATCCAAGTCGTCGCGACGGTTCAGCGGGATGGCCTTGCGCTCATTGCTCAGCGCCTGTCGCTGCTTTTGTGCATTGCCAGACGCTGCTGAGCTCACCAAATGACCGCTGACCTGATCCTGATCCTCGCGTGGCACTGGGCTATGTTGTTCGACGCGCTTATCCTGCAACGAGGCGCATTCAATTCGATATGAGAGCTGTTTCTTTCCAAAATTATCACGACCCATTCGTAAACCAATTCTCTTGAAAATTCATTGTGCTGAGGGAAAATATAATTCTTTAATTGCCAATTTTAATTTCATATGCAGAGTTTGCTTTCTAACATGGAAACGATTCATACATTCCAAACAATTTTAAATGTGCACACAAAACAAAAAGCAAATCAAATTTTAGATCTACGAACAATTTGGGAAGGACTTACCTCATGCAATTTCTCCTCGGCGGCGCGTCGCCGTTTTAGCTCCTTGTCGCGCAGGATTCTCTCGCGCAGCTGCTTTTGCTTTTCAATTCCCAGCCGATAGGTGCGCGTCTCCTCATCCTCGTCGCTGGGCTGCAGACGAAACACCAAGCAATGAGGAACCGAAACCCATGTGGATTGAAACGAATTTAACACTTACCGCAGTGCGACTGCTGCTGGCGCTGCTGTCCAGTGGTCGGTTGCGCATTTCGCCCGAGAAGGGATTGCGCGGAGCATTTGGGGATCCACTGCGACGTCGCTTTGGCACCGCAGTGGCACCTCCGGAGCCACCTGCACTGTTGGTGTTGGTTCCTCCACCGCCACTGCGATTCTCATCGCGTTCCCTGCTGGAGACGCGTCGATAACTGCGATTACCACTGCCGGCTGTGGGCCGTGCAACGGCTCCTGCACCTCCTCTGTCTCCACCGCTGGCACTGCCGCCGCCTCCTGCACCATATCGCTCACGTTCGCGATCTCGTTCGCGATCACGTTCCCGATCCCGGTCTCTCTCCCTGTCACGCTCCCGTTCGCGATCCGTGCGCTTCAGTGGTGAGTAACTGCGTCCGCGAGAGCGACTGCGTGTCCGACTGCGGCGCCCTCGCTCCCCCTGCGCAGCGGAGCCTGAACTGGGCGGTGGTGGTGAACGTTCCATGCGACGCTTCTCAAAGTACTGGCGATTCTTATTGATAAACTCCTCCTGTTGACGCAACAGCTCTGCATCGCTATTGATCGCCGGCACAAAGTGCGTCTCCTTGATGAATTTGTTGGTGGCAGCCTCGACGCCACCTTTGAAATTGGGATTAATGAGTACCTTGCTGACAACGACGGGGCGTTGAACATTGGCTGTCATCGCGGCTGTGGCCGATTGCTGCAACTGGATCTGCTGCTGCTGCTGTTGTTGCTGTTGTTGTTGTTGTTGCTGCTGGTGAAGCTGCAGCTGGGAGGCAGACGGAGCTGATTGCGCAGAGATCTGTGCTCCTGTTTGCTGCAGTTGTTGCTGTTGGATCTGCTGCTGATGCTGTAGCTGCTGCAGCTGATGTGCCTGGTTAGCAGCGCTTGACTGCTGCTGCTGCTGCTGTTGCTGGATATGCTGATGTGGAGTGCGCATATTCATGCCATTCATATAGCCGGGTCCCGCGCCCATCAGATGTTGGGGCAGCGGTGGGCATGGCATTCGCGAACCGGGCACATCGCCGCCCTGTGGCCGCCATCCATTGTGTGGTCGCATATATTGACCCGGATGCGGCTCATAGCCAGTTAGCGGACCGTGACCGGCTGCAACATTAGTGCCAGGTCCAGGACCATAGCCCTGCGGTCCATTGCGAAAGGGCAGCGGTGGACGCATTCCAGGTGAATGTGGTGCCACTGGCGGCGGATGTTGTTGTCCTGGTCCCTGGCCCAACAAGGCGCCATTACGATAGGCGGCATTGCCGTAAGGCAGCTGCTGCATTTGTAACGGCGGCTGCAGCAGACCCACGCGCACCGGATCGTGCGGATGCTGATGCGCGTGCGAATGCGGATGCGGCAACAGATGCGGCTGATGCGATAGGACACCGTTTGGATTCACATTTCCCCCATTGTTGTTGTTGTTGGTATTATTATTATTATTGTTTTTGTTGCTGTTGGTTATGTTGTTGTTGTTGTTGTTCTTGTGGTGCAGCATGTGGGGATTATGTAGATGAGGGGAGGATGTGGGAACACCGGGACCAGGACCTGGACCACTAGATATGGCCAGAGGGATTGTATTGTTGTTTGCATTGTAGGGCGACTGTTGTTGTGTTGCTTGCTGTTGTAGTGGTTGTTGTAGGGATGGTTGTTGTTGTTGTTGTTGTTGTGGTGTATATTGGCCTGGAATGAATGCAGTTTTGTTCAGTGTTAGTGTTGGTTGTTGTTGTTGTTGTTGCTGCTGCTGCTGTAGCTGCTGCAGCTGTTGATGTTGCTGCTGCTGCTGTTGTTGAGGTGAGATTATGCAGGCTGCCAAGGGGGTTGCCACAACGCCTGGCGGTGCCATCAAACTGGTCAAATGATGATGAGTATGAAGTGTTATATTATTACCCGGCGGCATCATGAAACGTTGCTGCTGCTGCAACGACATTCCACCCATCATTCGCTGCGCACTGAATATGTGCGGACCGGGATTACGCAGCAGATGATGGCGCACAACCATTACGCGCTTATTGTTTGGGTTGTTTGGATTGTTAATGTTGTTGTTGCCTGGCATAAAGCGACCGCCCATGCGCGTTTTTTCTGTAAGAGCTATGATTGTAAATGGTATTTATAACCAACAATAATAATGTGCGTCGAGATAAGCAGTGCCAAGGCGAGACTAGCAAATACACGCTTTGGATGGAGTCACTGGACTCTCACTACTTTCTACCCTTACGGGGTATTTACTTTACAGAGAGAGATCAGATGCTCACCTGTGTTATGACGCGTTTGTATATGTTGTTGTTGCAGCAAGTGTTGTTGCTGTGGCTGCTTGTGGTTGTCGGCACGTTCGCTGGCTGTTTTAAAATTAGTTCGCTCCTCGCGCTCCTCATCATCCTCTTGTAGATCGGAGGCGGCGCTGGTTAAGCTATCCTGCGAGAAGGCCAACACGTTGGATACCCCACTCACAGCCCCATCAGCGGATCCATCCGTATCTACATCCGGCTCTGGTTGCATTTGTTGTCCATTGTTCACAATGCTTTGACTGTTGTTGTCCGTTACTGGATCTTCGGTACCTATTTGATCCTTAATCTCCTCGTGCAGTGTTCCCGTTGCTGTTGTTATTGTTGTTGAGGTGGCCGCCGCCAACTCGGTGATTTGCGTCGCCGTGTCACTGTTATTTGGTGTTGTAGTAGTTTCGGCAGCTGCCACAACAGTGGCGCTGGGTGAGTCCCGACTGGCTTCTGGTGGATCGACAACGGCAACGTCTGAAGCTGGCGTCGCTGGTATTGTTGTTGCTGTTGTTGCTACAGCTGTTGCTGTTGCAGTTGTTGCTGTTGCAGCTGTTGCTGTTGCAGCTTTCGCTGTTGCTGCCAGTTGCTCCTTGTGCTTACGCACCTGCTCCAGAGCCCAGACCTCGGCGTCGGCACGCATTTGCAGTTTCACATCGTTCTCCAGCTCTGCAGAGGATAAGTGACACATTTACACATATTAACTATAAACAGTTTCTCAAGCACTTACCTTCATCGGAGAGCAGTAGCTCATCCTCGTCGGCGCCAAGCAGCGCCTGATCGTCAATGTCATCGCCTAACTCATAGATGAGCAGATCGTCGCTGCAAAAATAAAACAAAAATAATAAATAAACTGACAAATTATCTTGTCATACTGTTGATGTACTTTGTTTTCTACATTGCGACTTTAATATTTAGATTTAAGGAAATGCACTTTGTGTTTAGATTTTAAATAAAATTATAAACGAACACAAATACTGACAAACTAAATTAATTAACTAAAATTTGTTGTGGGGGAAAATTTAAAGAACTTTTTTATGCATACCCTTGAAGGGGCATTATATTTTTTTCTTGACATGTGCAATTGTTCATTAAAGCAGACTCCGCAGAGCCCATCATGTAAGCTACTCATATAGGAATATCCATCCGTCCCCGTTCTTGTACATCCATTTGGACTTCCTTTCAAAGCAATCTTGTTGAAACTTTGAATATATTCGACTTTGTGCACCGTTCACTTAAGACTCAGAACGCACAACAGGCTCGGTCTAGTATATTCTATACCTATTATGGCAACAAGAGGTCGAATGATGATATTGAAATTGTGGGATACAACAGAAAAAACCCACGCTAAATATTTACTTCACAGCCAGAGGGGAAACAGAAAACATGCAATTCGCAAAAACTCGCAAAAACATTTCGGACTAAAATGGAAATGTCAGCAGATAAAATACGGTCCACAAGGGAAGAGGTTTGTAATCGTCGGCAAAATTTGATGCAAACTTGCTTTTGTAGTAGAAATATGTTTATCGAGAAAGACTGAACACATGGAAAGAGAATATCATTTCATCATGTATAAACGTTATCATAGGAATATTGGAACGCTCTAAAAAGCTGTTTATTTCAAATGTATTCATAATGTGGATAACTTCATTCCACTGGAAGATTGTGTATGCAGTTGCTAAAGTCGATGTATCACAAATAATAATCAATACTTAATTGATATGCTTGATACAATCGACAGATGCCAAAAACTCATTTTCCAAAACACAAAACAAAAACCACAAAACATTGGGAATAGATGGGTACAAGTGCATGTGACTCTATGGTTCTCTGCTATGCATGGAGCAGATCTTTGAGTATCTGGCGGATGTTGTTTTTTATATGGTTTTCATGACTCGTATGTTCTGTGGGGCTTTGCACCCACATACACGCACACATGTAAAATACCTTGAAAATATTCAAGCGCCTCCTGAGTGTGTGTGTGTGTTAGTGTGTATTGTATGAGTGTGTGCATGTGTTATATACACACAAATATTTAGGTACATCAAACTGCTGCAAACCAACACATAAACATTACTTGAATTATGAATGTTACGCGCAATTTTGGAAATTATTAAATATGTGTGCTTTTTTAATGTTATTTGCATTTTGCAGGCGATGCGACTTACTTAATGTCCGACATTTTGACTGCGGCAACACCACCACCACAAAGGCAGAGCTAGTGGCAGAGGCAAATAGAAAGATATGCAGCGGCAGCTGTTGACACTCAGCGAGCGTGTGTGTAAGTGTGTTGTGTTGTGTTGGTGTGCGTGTGTGCGCGTTATGTGGATATAATAAAGTAGAACATAACGTTTTGTCTACTTCACTTCGACCGTTTATAACATTTTTATTACTTCATTTCAATTCGGCACTTTTGTTTAACGTACGCATAAGCACTTTTCGCGTTTTTTAACGTTAACAATTGTAAATATTGCACTAAAAATCAACCGAAACGCTTTGCTGCCAGCGTTTTCCACACGCAGTTTTTTCTTCATTACATCTTACCACCTTAACTTTTCCAGTGTTGACAATATTTTATAGCAGTACTTTTTCAGTGCTGTTAATTTATTATTTAAGCACGCACTGGGTCGCGAATCGATAGTTCGATATAACGATAAGTCGAGAAGCGCATCGTCTTAAATGTATTCGATGTATTTCTGACATCACTAGGCAGTCCACAATTGGCACACGGTACACAATGCCGATCGCCAGCAGCTGTGCGCATTAATTAGAAAAATATATAATTTGTTTCGTGCGGAAAACTAATAAATTGAGCTAAAATTTAAAGTCAACAGACCCGGATGTGGAGCTTATCATATAAACTGGATATGAGCACAATTAGCAAACAGTCTCTAACAGAAAACTCGCTTTCAAGTGACATTTGAATGACAGCAGCGAGGAAAATTAGTGTGCTACAATTAGACAAGTTACGAAAATACACATACACACACACAAATTATTTCGGCTAATTTATACTTAAACAAGTGCATGCAAAACAAACATTGAAATTAAAAATTCCAATTCAAATAAGGCAAAACAAATAAGACAACGCATCGGTGAAATGCAAATACAAATTTAAAACTGAAAAAAAAAACAAACAAAAAATATGCCAGACGACCAACGCTTGAATGCGAGCAATGCCCAAGACGAACAAGAACAGCTGACTGAGCCTGTTGCTGCTGCTATGGCCAGCGTACGTCTGCCCATTGTGGGCATGACCTGTCAGTCGTGCGTGCGCAATATTGAAGGAAAACTGAGTCAGCAGACTGGTGTGCTGCAGGCTCGCGTCCAATTGGATGAGCATGCCGGTTACTTTGACTATGATCCCAATCGGATAAGCGCTACCCGCATTGCATATGAAATCGATGAAATGGGATTCGAGTGCAGTTATCAACCGGATGTGAGCGCAGCCAAGGCCAGTGTTGATATACGCGTACTGGGGATGACCTGTCAATCGTGTGTGCGCAACATCGAGGGACATTTAACGGGCACATCTGGGCTGCATCACATTCAAGTGCAGTTGGAAGGGAAAAAAGCGCACGTTCAATATGATCCGGAACAGCTGACTGCGGCGAGTATTGCACAAATGATTGACGACATGGGCTTCGAGGCGAGTGTTGCACAGGACACGCATGTCAAGGACACCCCGTCATCCGAGCCGAAATCCACCTCTACCTCATCACCTGCAAGGCAGGCTACAAATGGGTCCGCCACCTTGGTTCCGGTCGAACAGGAGCTGCTGACAAAGTGCTTCCTTCACATACGCGGCATGACCTGCGCCTCCTGTGTGGCAGCGATTGAGAAACATTGCCGTAAGATCTACGGATTGGATAGCATTTTGGTTGCACTGCTCGCTGCGAAAGCAGAAGTCAAGTATAATGCGAATGTTCTGACAGCCGAGAATATTGCCAAATCGATAACGGAGCTCGGTTTTCCCACGGATCTCATCGATGAACCCGATAACGGGGAGGCCGAGGTGGAGCTAGAAATAATGGGCATGACTTGCTCATCCTGCGTCCATAAAATTGAGAGCCATGTGCTCAAGCTGCCCGGTGTCACGGCCGCCTCGGTGACGCTGCTCACTAAACGCGGTGAGTGTGCACAAGAGACTATAAGATACCCTGTAAATAGTTTATATTCCCCTTATAATTATAATGGTCAATTCAATTGGCTTTCTCCGTAAGCGAATCAACTTAAATTTAGCCTAGCCTAAATGAATCATTTTAATTCTCATAGTTTCATAATCCATCTAGAATTTCAACAGCTCCACATTTTGCATTTATTTTTATATAAATGGGGTAATTGAACAACAGAGAACAATTAATCAATGTTTTAATTATATTAACTGAAATTGAGTATTTGCACAATATGCCAGCGTTCGCACGTCTTTGTAAATTTATTCGCTTGCACCTGTCGATTATATTGTTATTGAAAACACATGTTACAATTCTCAACCTATATTGGTTACTTTTTAATAAATTTGAATGGTACCATAAATTTGTAAAAACCAATAGTTTAATCAAATAAAAATATAGTTTGGGGATTTTCATGCATATACATAAATATTTCTATATTTAGATATATATGTATTGACATTTTTGATAAGAGGGCAATGCTAACAAAAAGAACAACAAAGAAAAATTAGAACATCAACAATATCAGAAATGCGATTAAATCTTAAATACTGCCGAGTAGCTTTATCTGAGTTTTGCACTTCGACGCACAAGTTTGCGAAGAAGTGGGAAAAATAATTTATTATTTAACATTTCCCGCACTGTAAGATCGAAATAATCTATGTTATTAAAGCAGATCTAAAAAATATGCGAAACTGTTTTGTTTTGAAAAATACTTTATTTTACAGAATAAATTTTATTATTAATATTATTATATTTTAAATGTCTTGAAATTTCCATAATATTCTTAAAGATAGATAATTTTTATTTATTGAAAAATATAATTGTTCTCAAAAACCAAACTGAATAAGAAATTGTAACCAGATCCCTTTTACAAAATGTTAAGTATTTCCCCTTTCTTTTTACATATATACGAGCGCTGGGGAATCTTTTGTATTTTTTTTTTTTGAGCTCATTGTTTTATCGCGGAATCACTGCATTGATGTTATTATACATGCATATGGTTAATGTATATATACGGAAACCCATACATATATAATTTATGTATATTATATGCACACTGAAAACCAAATATATATTTATATATATATATATAAATATATATCTTTATGCACAGCGTCGCTTTTGTTTTGTGTGCGTTCGTTTTCAGATTTGATGTGCCACAAATACAAAAATCATCTGCAACCACATGCTTAAATCGCTCTCTCTATATATATATATATATATATATATGTGCAGATTGTGCTTATGTGCAGTTTGATATCGTGGCATTTTCCCCAAAAGCATTCATTTTTGTAGCTATAAAATTTTCATTGTTAATCAGCTTTAACCTGAAAGTGAAAGAGACTCGCCTTCTCTCGCTCTTCCTTCCTGTCTTGCTCTTCTCTCTCCTTCTCTTATTTTCGTTTGTGTTGCGATATCTGTTTTTTTGTTGTCGGTTCACTGCGCATGCGCAACGTTCACATTCACATTCACATTCACCTTCATTTGATTTCCTTTTCAACTTGAGTTTCGCATATTTTTGTTTCGGCTCTTTGATGGTTAGATTTGAAGGTATTAAATACAAAATATATGGAGTGAAATGTTATGCAAGACCAAACGCCCTAGCCAAAGATGGTCAAAAATTATGTCAACTTAAGAAAAATCTGAAATAAGAAGAATTGAATATGTGCATACATAATTATGAATAAATATTATTTTGTTGTTTGTAGTATCTGGATTATAATGAAACAAGTCATGCTTAAGTAAAAGATTAAGTAGGCCAGAATGAGACAAAGTTAGATGTATAGATTTGCAATATTTTCATAATCTTGCTTGTGCAAAACAAAAATACTTCTTTATCTTTAGTCAATAACAATCATTTGGTCGGTGAAATTATTGTGCCGACAAAGAATATTTATAACCAGGTGAATTGTTTATTAGTTTTTTGGTATTGCTCAGTTGTGCATCTAAAACTGGTTTTCTTGTATAGTATATATATTTTTTAGTTCTGTTTACCTACCAAGCAAACTGGCAGCACAGCTTTCATTTTGGACTGCAATTATAATTCGTGGCACAAGCGCACTGAAATTTAAAGAGGGAAAAGAGAACCGATTTTACATGAATTTGCCTTATGAGCTCTGAAGCGCAAATGTAATGAAATACATGCAATTTAATCTGTACGGAGCAAAAAAAAATATTAACCTAGAATCAAGTATCAATTGTTGTTTCAAGTACAAAGCATATTTGAAGTGAGAGCTCAACCCGTTTTTTGCTGAATGAATAAGCTGGTTTGTTGTCTTATTTCAAGTTTTTAGGAGCATGATCTTGATTCAAGATTGTAGATGTAAATTGTATGTTCTTTATTCCATGGTAAAGTGGAAATTGATCGAATTATGATTCGATGCAGCTCTACCATTTTCGTGGAAAATATATTTCCTTTATGTGTAAAATGCAATTGAATCTGTATCGATTTCGTTACATATAATAATAATATAATATAAATCGCCAACAAATATTAACTCATTTTTATTTAACATGCGTCTCCAAGAATAATATCACAAATCTGATCAGTCGACTGGTTTTTGCTTGGATTCCAATCAAACTTGGTTAACAAGGAAAAAATATTTCCGAGTTTCTCAATTAATTTCCAAGTTCTTGCAATGTTTCATGGTCATTTAGCTACAGCTTTTATTTTGAATCAAAATTGGCATGCATAACAAGTTGTGAAACTATTCAAACAAACCAAAAAAAAAAGGAAAACTAAACCAAACCAACAAAGATTGTGAGTTACAGTTAGGTGAGGTTGTCAGAGTTGAGAGAAACATATGTTTTGACTACCGATGCTTATCAGATAAGTGACACTGACTACTGCTTGTTAATAGCAAATGATACAACAACAACAAGAACAATAGCAGCAAATACAACAATGAGAAATGTTCTAAAAATGAAAACGAATCGAAGCGATAAGATGAAAAGAACAACAACAACAACAACAACAACAACAACGAGCAATGCGCTATGAAAACAGAAATTGAAATAATGAGAGATTGTAGTATTTGCTATTGTGGGTGATGTACATATGTGTGTATATGTATATGTATATGTATATGTATAGATATGCATTGCTTATACAAAAATGTTTTTGTATTATTTTGGTTTTGGTTCAATGTGTGTACTTTAAATTGAGGACAAAAAATCGATCGATTCGCTTTGTTGCGCTTTGATCTGGTCGATCGGTTGTTCGGTCGATCGATTTTTTTTTTTTTTTGATAATGAGCATTAAAGTTTGTACGTGGCGGATGATATTGTAATCCCACATAGTTATCTGAGTTTTGCACACGCTTCGTCAGACATTCCATTCAAATAGAAACCTCGGCTATCCCCTCCACAGTTATCAGCTTTAGAGTCTACTTCTTTATGCATAGAAACGAGGCCCTTTTTTAATGGAATTATTCGAATTTTCGTTCGATAAAAAAATGTATTTTTACCCTTTCATTTAATGACCTACAAGGTATATTGAAACAAAATACTCTGTCCAATGTCGAGTTTGCAAACGAATGTATATCCCCCACGAGTCATTCCTCTTTCGCCATGCCTGTAGTTGTGATGAAACATATTGCGCTTATCTGCTATGATTCAGTTATGAGCTTGTGAAATTTAGAGGGAGTTTTCTTCGTTTATTTAATACACAAATACATATAGAATTGTACTTTTTTTCATAACTGTACCTACCCAACAAACAACTATATGTCTGTATATATAATAACAATAAAAATTGTAAAAAAAAAAAAAACAAGTCGACTCGTTTCAGGCATATGCACTCCGATTTAATTTTGGGCACAACATGCTAATCAACGTCATAAAAAAAAGACAATTTTCATATCTTATCGTTTGGTACGTGGTATCTTAGGTCACAGTAACGACGAAACAAAATCGTACTAACTAACAGAACTTTATAGTTAAGACCTCTTTTTCCATTCGTTGGCCAAGTTCAACAACCCATTTTAGGCCAGACACAAACATATAAATATTCTGATAGATATTCAAATGCGAATGCAATACAAATACTCATTGAAATTGAAGCTTGCTGTTCAAGTGATTAATGCGTATAGCAACGGGGGCGAGGGGAGCTGTAATCCAGTTTGTAGACAGCTCAGCAGCTTTAGTTTTGCAATCGAATCCGGCAATCGAACCGGTTGTCTTTAGGTTAATAAAAAAAAAAAAAAACTTTAGCTGCAAGAAAGCCAAGTTAAAAAAAAAAACGCTCGAATTTCAATTTCCATTCCAATTGCGAGGCAGCTCGTGGCAAAAAAAAAGCCTTTTAAACCTTTAAGACTTCAGGGACAGACATGACCGTAACAATGAGTACACCACTCTTTTTCAACACGGAAATATATTTTTCATATTTATTCTTTTCAATATTATGACATATAATATATTCCATACATACTATATGATCTCTCTTTTTCAATTGGAAGTATATATTTCATATGTATTCTTTTCATTATTATGACATATAATAGTCCATAAATACTATATAATCTAATATAATAAATCAATAGATTTGTATATCTTTAAGATCGCTTCTCAATAATTTTTCATCTTTGACCTAATAATGATGACATTCCGACTGAGCTCAATTATATGTTGAAAGATTATCTCTTATCGCGCAGTCAAATAGAAAATTATTTAATCTCTTTTATCTCTAGCACAATGAACTTTGCGTACAAGTTTCATTATACTTGAAAACAGTTCTTATTACATTTTTAGAATTTTATGACTTTTTTTTTTGTGTGTTTATCTTATCACATTATAATAGTTGACGTAATTTGCTGGCATAAAGTTGCTTATTAAATTAGTAATGTTTATAACAATTTATATTAATATTAATTATATTCTGTTCTCTTTTCCTATGCAGGAAAATTCCGATATGCCACTGAGACGACGGGTCCACGGAGCATATGCGAGGCAATTGAGGCGCTGGGATTTCAGGCGAAGCTGCTCAGCGGTCGCGACAAGATGACACACAGTTATCTGGAGCACAAGGAGGAGATACGAAAGTGGCGTAACGCGTTTTTGATCTCCTTAATCTTTGGCGGTCCGTGCATGGTGGCAATGATTTACTTCATGCTGGAGATGAACGACAAGGGTCATAAGAATATGTGCTGCCTGGTGCCCGGACTCTCAATGGAGAATCTCGTCATGTTTCTACTCTCAACACCGGTGCAATTCTTTGGCGGCTACCATTTCTATGTGCAATCCTATCGAGCTATCAAACATGGCACCACAAATATGGATGTGCTCATCTCGATGGTGACGACCATTTCGTATATATACTCCGTCGCTGTGGTCATTGCCGCTGTGCTCATGGAGCAGAATAGCTCACCGCTGACATTCTTTGATACGCCGCCAATGCTGCTGATTTTCATCTCGCTGGGTCGCTGGTTGGAGCACATAGCCAAAGGCAAAACATCAGAGGCGCTCTCCAAGTTGCTCTCATTAAAAGCAGCCGATGCGCTGCTCGTGGAGATCTCCGATGACTTTGACATCATTAGCGAAAAGACCATCTCAGTGGATTATGTGCAGCGTGGCGACATCCTCAAAGTGATACCCGGCGCCAAGGTGCCCGTCGATGGGAAAGTCCTCTACGGTCATTCCAGTTGCGATGAATCCCTCATCACCGGTGAATCCATGCCGGTTGCTAAACGCAAGGGGGCCGTCGTCATTGGTGGCTCGATCAATCGCAATGGCGTGCTCCTCGTCGAGGCAACGCACACGGGGGAGAACACAACGCTTGCACAGATTGTGCGTCTCGTGGAGGAGGCACAAACATCGAAGGCGCCCATCCAACAGCTTGCCGATCGCATTGCCGGCTATTTTGTGCCCTTCGTGGTGGCCATATCAACCATTACGCTCATCGGTTGGATCATTGCAGGCTTTGTCAATCCCGATCTTGTCCCTGTTGCCATGGAGCACAAGATGCACATGGACCGCAACACGATTGTCATAAGCTACGCCTTCAAGTGTGCGCTGAGTGTCCTTGCCATTGCTTGTCCCTGTGCTTTGGGACTGGCCACGCCCACAGCGGTCATGGTGGCTACCGGAACGGGAGCTACAAATGGACTGCTCATCAAGGGTGCCACAGCACTGGAAAATGCCCACAAGGTGAGTCCAAATACGTCCAATCGATATGCAATCTAGCTATTAATCCTCTCGTGCTTTAACAGGTTAAGACTGTTGTGTTTGACAAGACGGGCACCATCACCCATGGCACTCCCATGACCAGTCGGGTGACGCTCTTTGTACCGCCCCAGGTGTGCAGTTTGGCACGCGCCCTAACCATCATTGGAGCCGCCGAGCAGAATAGCGAGCATCCAATTGCCTCGGCCATCGTACACTTTGCCAAGGATATGTTGAATGTGAATCAGAGCTTCGGCAAAAGTTCGGGTTTCCAATCGGTGCCCGGCTGTGGCATACGCGCCACCGTCTCCAACTATGAGCAGTCCCTGCGTCAATCTTGCAATGCTGAACGCATCATCAACTATGAGAATCTGTGGCGCAGGAATCCCAGCGCCGCCGTTGATGTCGATAATGGCGCCAGCATTGAACAGCTTCAGCTGCAGCATAAGCTCATCGAGCATCAGCTCCTGGCGTTGGATGGTGCCCTCGAACTCGGACAACAGCAGGAGCAGGGAGGACAAGAGCAACAAAAGCCACAGCAACCGTTGATTGATGGTCCCGAGATTCATGTGCTTATTGGCAATCGTGAGTGGATGCAGCGGAATGCAATTGAGGTGCCACTGGAGATTAGCGACTGTATGTCGCGCGAGGAGCACAAAGGACACACAGCTGTGCTGTGCGCTCTTAATGGTCAACTGGTGTGCATGTTTGCCGTCGCCGACATGGTCAAACCGGAAGCCCATCTCGCCGTCTACACGCTCAAGCGCATGGGCATCGATGTCGTCCTACTCACCGGCGACAACAAGAACACCGCAGCCAGTATTGCACGTGAGGTATGTATCCATTCACCATCATAATTTTGCCAAAACTAAATCACTTTTGATCACACTTAAATTACAGGTGGGCATTCGCACAGTTTACGCTGAGGTGCTGCCCTCGCATAAGGTGGCGAAAATCCAGCGGATCCAGCAGCGCGGGGTGCGCGTCGCGATGGTTGGTGATGGTGTCAACGACAGTCCGGCGCTGGCCCAAGCAGATGTTGGCATAACCATTGCGGCTGGCACTGATGTTGCCGCTGAGGCGGCGGATATTGTGCTGATGCGAAATGATCTGCTTGATGTGGTCGCCTGTTTGGATCTGTCGCGCTGCACAGTGCGCCGCATCCGTTATAATTTCCTGTTTGCCAGCATGTACAATCTGTTAGGCATACCGCTTGCCAGCGGACTCTTTGCGCCCTTTGGCTTTACGCTTCAGCCGTGGATGGCATCGGTGGCAATGGCCGCCAGTTCGGTGAGCGTTGTTTGCTCCTCGCTTCTGCTAAAAATGTATCGCAAGCCAACGGCAAAAACGCTACGAACTGCCGAATATGAGTCACAGCTGGCATTGGAGCGGGCTCGACGCAATGGCTCCGAATCGGAGCTTGACAAGCTTTCGCTACATCGAGGCCTCGATGATCTGCCCGAGCTCATGAATGCCAAACGGATGGCTACTCTCAAGCGCTCCAACACATCGCTCATTTCACGCATCTTCAGCAGTTCGGCGAATTTAAGCGTGAAGCAGGAGGAGGGTCTCCTCCAGGACTCGAACGGAGAACGAACCCCACGAATCCTGCAATCCCGCTATCTCGGCGACACCACCGAGCTGCAAAAGCTCTAAACGACAATTTACAAATTTACTGTAAAACTTTTATAAATTAAATTCATATACAATATATACATGTATATATATATATATAATTATAATACAAAATCTGTATATATGCAAAACATTAATTTAATTTTTTTTTTTGTTTTCATTGTTAATAATTCATTTATACGATTTGTGTTCGGTTTATTCCGTGTTTAATCATAAGATCAACTGTGAAATAGAATGAAAAACAAAAATACCTTAAAAAAGGAGATCCCATGAACAGTATAAAAACTAAACTATTGACCATATTGTAACATATTATTAAGTAAACAAAAAATAATAAATAACCAAATGCAATATCAGTTAAGTAGCATTACATTAAAGAAACACCATTTACGAATCGATCGAGATTTTTTTATGCTTTCATAACACATATTAGTATATATATATATATTTAAATCTGGCATATAATGCGGATAAGAACCCCAATTGGTGTACTAAATTGTTAAGCGCGCATTGTTGTATAAATATTCATGATTCATGCTAATCATAAATCTTAATTGGGAGCACAACTCAAAATATATAACGAAATGAAAGTAATTTTTGTATATATATATACATATATTAGTACGCTTATTGCTATTTGTACAGTTTATACAGCATATATATATATATATATATACCTATGTAAATCCAAAAAAGGTGATCCCATACCAGCAAAAAAACAGATCAAAAAATATAAATAAAGTTTGTGAACATAAATCGGTGTTTGTTTGTCGGGTGGTAAACCACAAAAAGTGGCAACACACTTTTAGAATGTGTCCATATCCTTACAGATTTAGATCAAGGCAAGCGAGTAGCATTCAGGGATTATATGGTCATACAAGGATCAAAAATAAGTCTAATTCCCAAAAGCTTTATTCTAAATCGTTTTGCTTGAGACAGAAATCAGCAGTATGATCAACGATATTAACAAGTCATAACTTACGTCCGGTTTAAGAAAAGTGGTTTTATTGTTTAATTTAAATCATCCGAATAGTCCATTCAATGGTCAAGTCATGCGAAATTTTTCGATTATTTTCATTTTTTCTAATTCCAACATGTAACATTTAATCAAACTAATTTTGAATTCTAAAAAATTAATGCCGAGATCCTTAGAAATTTTGATAAGATATGCCTGAAAAACCCATCCGTTCGCGTCTTATCTTCATCCGCTCCACTTCATCTGTTGATACAATTTAAATTATTTAGCTTTGCATTATTTATAATATGTGTTTATTTAATTTACTGACAAATTTACATGTTTGCCAATATCGTCACTTAAATTTTTCGTCGAAAATAAGAAATGCAATTTCTTTACTTGTGTACAATGTGAAGTGATTGCTGCTAGTAGTGTGATTGTGTGTATGTGTGGGTGTGTGTGTGGGTGTGTGTGTGTGGGTGTGTGTGTGTGGGTGTGTGTGTGTGGGTGTGTGTGTGTGGGTGTGTGTGTGTGGGTGTGTGTGTGTGGGTGTGTGTGTGTGTGGGTGTGTGTGTATGTGTGTGTGTGTGTGTGTGGGTGTGTGTGTGTTGTGAGTGAGTGAAATTTTGGAAATGAGACTTGAGTTTTTGGGTAGTGCAAAAGATTCTTAATGCCAAATATTAATTATATATTAAACATCTTTTTTTCATTGTGTTTGGTGGTTATGTGAGTTTTGTGTTGCTTTTGTGTTGTTTTTGGGTTGTTTTTCTGTTGGTTAGTTGTTTGTCAGTTGTCGTTGGAAGACTGTTCAACTGTTTTGATTATCAGGATTGTCCGGTACCATGGGATATAGATCCAGATTCGCTTTGAACTCTTCAATGTCTGTAATTGTGCTGGCATCGCCCTCCTTGGGCAGAAAAACAACGTTCAATTTGTTGGCCAGCGCCTGGAAAAGTTCATCCTCATCCTCCTCCATATTCACATCGTCTGTTTCCTCCTCCATGGCAACGTCGTCGTCATCGTCATCGTCATCGTCATCAGCATCATCAATATCATGTTCATCGCCATCACCAATGACCTTTTCTAAACGCTTTGACTTGGATTTGCTGCTAGTTGTTTTATCTGGTTTGTTGCCAATAATCTGAATGCACAACTTGCGCATATTGCTGACTTCGTTCTCCAGCAGAAAAGCGATGATTTCGCGAGCGGTCACATTGCGCAGCACCTCGATCTGCTGACGACGACGATCGAACATGTACTTCTCGTTGACAATTTCGGTCCAGTTGCGCATGACCTCCATTCCGAGGGCCATATCGGCGACCATCTTTAGCTTGATGAGTGAATCGCGAGTGTGATCGTAGTCCTCCTGTGGCATATGCTCGAGTATTGTTAACATTTTGGCACGGAACACCTCGATACGCTGCTCCACATGGGTAGCGGTTGTATTTGTCTCCTGTGAATTGACCATTATTGAGTAGCCGGTGATGCTGTAATTTAGACGCACTGTGGCGCCCACATGGTAACCCAACTGCTCCTTGGTGCGCAACTGATCAAACAGCGGCTCTTCTACGAACATCATCAGCAAATCCAGGATACACTCGAGACGCACACTGTTTGGTCCGATTTGATAGTAATTTGTGGTGACCGTATTCGTATCCTGTTCGTTTAACGCATGACAGCGTATATAGTGTGCACCCTGAGGCAATTGCACAGTGCGGTCTTCAACAAAGTTATGCTCCTTGATGGGCTGGCAGCCGAGGCGTGTCAGCAGCGTATTCATCACATTGCGCGCCTGCTCCTCCCTATAGTTGCCCTGAATCAATCCCTGCACGTACAAATGTTGTGGGAACAAACGTGAAAACTCCTGCAGATCCTTGAGAGTGATGTCATTCAGGCTCTTGTACTTGTCGATCATCAGGAAGCGCATGTGTTCCACAACGCACAGACGCACATCCCTAAAAACACACACAAAAAACGAAGAGATAAAGTAAAAGTGAATATGATAAGTGTACTGCGACTGACCTGTTGAGGGCGCGCGGCTTGATCAGCGCGTTGAAGTATGTCTTCCGCTTATCCTTAACAAATGTGGCAAGCATCTCCTCGGTGAGCGTGGACTCCACGCTAATCATTGCCTGGGCTATCGTTTCGATGATCAAATGCAGCTTCTCATTGTAGCCGTGCACCTGCAAAAGTATACCCTTCTCGCGCACACTGAATGTATAGTCCAAGCCGGCATTTGTAGCCGGATAAAGCTCCTCGCCCACATGGAACTTCACTAGCTCCTCGTACAGAACGCACATGGCATCACTGCAAAACAGATAAAGATTATGGGTTAAAAAGGTTTTACAAATTAATTTGGATTTTGTTTCACTTTACTTACTTTTTGGCGCTCTGGCGCTGAAGGGGCGAGATTAGGTAGAAGGACATGTAAACTTCGGGCAGCTCGAATTTATCGTCTGGACGGAACCACAGCTCACAGGCTTCATTTTGGATTAGTTTCTTGGGCACGTCGGGTATCTCGGGTTTACCATCGGCATGCCAGAATATGGTGAAATCTTTGGTGACAAAACGATTGGCCTCAGGTAAAAAGAAATACGGCATCGATGAAGCATCCGTTTCCTCCCACAGCCGTTTCCACTTAGCTGGCATGGGAGTGCTTGTGTATTCGGTACCGAACCACTTCTCCTTCTTGTCGAATGTCAGATCCTCGTATTTGCGTGCAGTCAGCATCAAATTAAACTTGAACTCATTCAAATGTCCAATCAGTTCGGTTAGTTGTGGTTCGTTGTACTCGAAAAACAGCTCATTCCCAGTGAGGATATCCTTGGGTGGAAAGTATTTAATATTGTTAACCAACTGCTGCACATTATCCATGGCGGCACGCTGTGGCTGGAAGCGGAATGCGGTTGCTTCAATGTCTTGCTGCTCATTGAAAATGACGCGCAAAGCTTTTGGATCGGCCTTGGCCAGAGCCTTGATATAACCGAATGTGGCCGCAAGGACCTTATCAATATTCTTGAAACCCTCATCGGTGAGATAAATGCACACATTGAATAGACTATATATCGAATTGAGTTCGAAGCCATTGTTATCTATGCCAGCGACCAGCTCCAGAGCCCACAGGCGACGCCGAAGATAGGTGCAAAGGCTGCCCGCTCCCTCGTGGCCGATAATATAGGCGAGAAATTGATCCGGCTTGCTGCGATAATACTTACGCATACTGGGCAGCACCCAGGTCAGCTCAAGCTTGCACACATTCTCAACGGGCTTTACGAAGAACGCATGCTGGTAGAACTCAACGCGAAAGGCGTTGCGGTAACTGAAACCACTCAGATCAGGTGCCCGTGTGCCGGGATTGGCTGGTATATCGGTAAAGTGGCGCAACACGAGCGCTTCCAGCTCATCGATGGGCAGACGAGCCTGTATGCACAAATACATGCGATTGGAGGTGTAGTGTTCGCGACGGATCTTGTGCAGCAGTTTGTGCAGAACCTGATCATTGACATTATCCTTTAACGTCTTCAAATTGCCCCAGGTGAAGGTGCTGTGGGGAAAACCCTCGGATGCCAGGCTGGCCAGCAGCTGGTCACGACGTGACTCATCATCCTGGACGATCTGTTGAAATTCTGAGTCCACCGAGCAGCGTTCGCGCTGCATCGCCTCCTGCTTCATTAGAGGATGCTTCATCAGAGCCGTGAAATAATCGAGACTCGAATCGAGATGCTTCTCGGCCACCTCAAAGTAAAACATTGTATCCTCGCAGTCAGTGAGGGCATTGGCGAATCCGCCACATTTTGTGATGTGCGCATCAAATATATTTTCCTCCGGATACTTCTCCGATCCCATAAATATCATGTGCTCTAGAAAATGCGCCAATCCCTGATACTCTCTTGGCTCCGCAAACGAGCCGTAATCCATGAGAACGGCACAGGCCGCCAGCTTTTCATCGCCCTCCTCGCTGTCCTCATAGCAGTCGTGTTGACTGCTTCCCGACGAGGAAGATGTAGATGTATCGTCGCTGGAGTCAGCCGTGCTCTCAGTCTCCGCAGATGTCTCCTCCCCAATCTCGCTCTCGCAAATTGACGAATCCGATGTGGTAAAGCCATTGTGTGGAACGGGACTTGGATCCGAGATGATCAGAGCATGCAAGCCATTTGGCAAGAGCAGTGTCCTGGAAAAGCATAAGTTAAAAACGCATTTTAATTTGTAATAAAGCTAGGTTGGGCAAATGAATACCACTCTGCAACAACATATGCCACAATCTCAGCTGGTGAAGTCCCACAAGCAATTTTAATTTTTGGCATTGTATGAACTTTCCACTATCTTCTCTCAGAACCTTTGCACAGCAGCAAATCAGCGCTTGCGCAGCTATCTACATATGTTGTAGCCAGGCACAATATAATCAGACTCAATTCAAATGGAAAACGCTTAAGCAAATAGTCTTGTAGGCGAATTTCACCACTCCTCAAAGCCAGGCTCGCTATGTAAATATATATGCAAGCATCTAGTTTCCCATTTATCATATATTAAGAATAAACAGAAAACTAGAAATGGTTTACATCTGTATGCACATATGTATATGAACATGCGTGTGTTAGGCGGGTGCATTACTTACTTATAGAGTTTTTTGTCCATTTCCGACTTGTCGGGTGAGTCCAAATATTTGACTTGGGTAGACATCGTGTGCTGCGCTTGTTGGTAACTCTGTGTGATTTGTAATTGCAATTGATTCTTACTACAGTTTCGGTAGTGTAAGAAATTAAAATTAGTTGGGCTTGTGAAAAACGACGATACAAACGATGTAAATGATGTTGTTTGTAATAGGCAAGGTTTGAAGCAACGACTGCTGTGTTGTAGCCAAAGCATGCACAGTCTATATACAGAAAAATTGAATCGTTAATCGTTATTTAATATTTAATTTACTTTGCTTAACTCACCTTTCGCCGCGTGGTGGCAAGTGTATTTTTTGTTGGCGTTAACAAGCTACAACGATGCCGATAATAAAACTACGATAGAAGCACGACTCGTTTGTTCGATTATTGTTTGGCCGTTTTTACCTTTGCCGGCAAGCCTTCCATTTTCAATATCAAATTACAAGTTGCTGAAATATCGCTAAGTATAAAATATAAATTGCTGGGCGAAAACCGCAGACTAAGTATTGTTTTTTTTTTTAATGTAAGTAAGTGTTATCACAGGTTGGACAAAAAACCTATCGATAGTGGCAAGTGTGGTTTAATGATCAACATGACAGTGCGGCGAAACAGCTGTTTCCAGCCCATCACTTTGCCGATAACAATAGTTTCAATTTTTTTTTTTACATACAATGAGGATGCATGTGTGCGTGCGTAAGTAAGTAGAATATATGCGCATGTGCATGTGTATATTTTTTTGGCGACAACGAAAATAATAAATAAATAAATTAGGCATTGGTGTGTTGTTGGATGATGCACAAGGATGACGGATAAATAACACGTTCGATTGCCGCATAACAACCAACTCACAGAGCAGCAACATCCGCATAGTTAAAAAAAAATAAATAAAATAAAAATACGGTAGGCGCAACTGATAAACTTATCAAAAAACGACAATAATTCTAATTTTGCCTATGCCTTAAGCGTCTGTGTGTGTGTAAGTGAATAAATATATTTACCTGCTAGAGTTGGACGCGTGATATGTTTTCTTGCACGGCACGACCAAACACGTTTAAATTTCATGTGCACGAATTAGCGAAAAATTATGATAAATAATGTTTTCAAAATTAACAAATTAAATTAAGAAACAACATTTCGAAATGAAAATGCAGAATATACCAAAATTTAAAATTTAAAAAAAAAAACTTAAAAAGCTACATAATTGAATGCAAAACGGATAACAAAGGAATTGTCGGAACTAATCATTTGTGGTTCGTGCCGTTAAAAATGAAATACGCACTCATCACTAATCCATAACATTCAACTACTTACCTATTGGTGTTTTATTTTTTTTAATTTCTTGCTGTTTTTTTTTTGTTTTGTTTCATGTGTTTATGTTGCGGCCACGCACAGTTTTCCAATCGTTGGAGGCGGCTGAGTCGGCAAAAGCCTGCTGCAGTAAAGCAAAAAAATATATAATCAACAACAACAGCGCCCAAAAAGTGACAGGGGAGAGAAACAGACACAGGAAGTAGACAATAATTAAATATTCGAAGTGCGTGCGAGGCAAAGAGACAAACAAGAGTCAGAGTTAAACCCATATTGGGAACTATACTATAATAAAATATAATAGGATCGATAAACAGTGGCTGAGGGAGGATGGCCACTGGCCACAACATCAGCAGCGATATGCCCGATCATCGCAAGCGGAACACCTTTACCAGCTACGTGGCGCCAATGGTCGGGGATATACGTGTCACAGCGGATACAAACGAATGGTGCCTGCCCAGCGATTTGCGTGATGTGCATTTGGCGAAGCCTCGTCTGCTGTCGGGGGAGCAAATTGTTGCTAGTGCACCCGCCTACATGTACTCGCCCATTGCACCCATGGAGGAGAGCAGCAATAGCAGCAGCAGTGGCGGCGGCGGCGGCGGCGGCGGCGGCGTTGGAGGCAACAGCAACAGCAACAATAGTTATAACATCAACAGTAGCAATGGCAACACTAGCAGCAATGGCAGGCGATCCACCTACAAAGATTCCACGTTTGGCCTGTTGAGCGTTACCAATTTCAAGTTAGCTTTTGTTCCGTTGCATGCGAGATCAACACTGCCTATGGTGGCCAGTGATCTGTATCAAGAAAATGCGTATCTTGGACGCAACGAGATCACACTAAATAACATCGATCAGATCTATACGATTGCGGAGCAGGGACGTGCAGCAAGCGCTCTGCAGGCGGCACGCATAGCAAGCAGCCGGCGCAAGAAACTGGAGCCAGCCAAGCAACATAATATCAATGGACGCATTGTGGCTCTGCATATAATCTGTGCAAATTTTCGACTGCTCAAGTTTGCGTTTCAGCAACAGGACTCCAAATTGAGTGACTATGGTAAACTAATTGCTTCCGCCCTGGCCCGCTTCGCCTATCCGATGCGTCACGATCTAAGCTTTGCCTATGCCTATCGGGAGCCCTACTATTCCACATTAACCGGCGTCAGCATGTACGCCAGCAAGAATGATTGGGCGAGGGAGCTCATTCGATGCGGCGCCACCGAATGGCAAGTGATTAGTGCTAGCAGTGTTCCACAACTCAAAAATCGACTGCAGTCCTGCAAATATCAACTGCCACCGCATTTTGTCATCCCCAAGTGTTGTGATTTGGAGCGTTTCCTAGAGCTTTCGCTAGCATTTTGCGATTCGCGTGCTGCCTTTTGGGTATATAGTTATGGGAGTAGTGCCGCCTCCCTAGTGCGTCTGGCAGAGTTGCAGCCGGCGTCACAGCAGGATACCAGAATGGAGAACATTATGTTGGAGCTGGTGCGCAAGTGTGATGAGCGTAAGCATTTAAAGGTGCTCGATTTAACAGATAAGCTGCCCAGTATACAGGATGTGCAGCGGGCCTATCTAAAGTTGAGACGTCTCTGCACCCCAGAGTCGCCGGAGAAGTTTATGCTGCAGGACAACAAATATCTGGGACTGCTGGAGAAGACCAATTGGCTGTTTTATGTTTCAGTCTGTTTGCTCAAAGCCTCCGAGGCAGCGGCCATATTGCGTGCCAACACCACTTGCGTTCTGCAGGAGTCTAATGGTCGCGATCTGTGCTGTGTCATTAGCAGCCTTACGCAAATCCTTCTCGATCCGCATTTTCGCACCATCGATGGATTTCAGTCGCTGGTGCAAAAGGAATGGGTTGCATTGGAGCATCCGTTTCAGCGGCGATTGGGTCATGTCTATGTGACACGAGGTGGCACCGAGCAGGTACCGAATAGCGAACAGAGCCCCGTCTTTCTGCTCTATCTGGACTGCGTGTGGCAGTTGTTGCAACAGTTTCCCGACGAGTTTGAATTCTCGCAAACGTATCTCACGACGCTGTGGGATTCGTGCTTTATGCCCATCTTCGATACGTTCCAATTTGACAGTCAGGCGCAGCGGACACGTGCCGTCAACGAGGGACTCGTGCTGCGTCCCGTGTGGGATTGGGGCGAACAGTTCTCTGACAAAGATAAGATGTTCTTCAGCAATCCGTTGTATCAGCGACAGCGTGGCGATCTCAGCGCCGCACAAAATTATCGACGCTCCCTTGCGGTGGTTCCAAGTAAGATTAGCCAGGTGCCAACGCAGGCGCCAGCGCTGGCGCATTCTTCACCATCGCGTTATTCCATCAATCCGCAGCTGTTTGCAACGCAATCGACTGTACCACTGGATCGTTACCTGCAGCCGCGACATAAAATTATCGATCTGGCTGTGTGGGATCAGTGTTATTATCGCTGGTTGCCCGTCCTGGATATTCGTGGTGGTGGTCAGCCACAGGTGGATCTCTTTCATCGCCTGCTGTTGAGTAACATTGCGAAAATGCAGCGCTGCATAGAGTTTCAATACCTTGAGGAGTTGCCCGATGCCTTCTACGAGGCGATCGGCGAGACGAGATCCAAACACGAGCAGGAGAAGCCCGTTGAGTATGTGGACGGTGTGGAAAGACGACGCAAATCGCTGCCAGGTACTGCATCGGGTGGCACATCATCGGCAAATGGTCTGGCTGTTGTAAACGGTGGTCCCTTCCAGCTATCGACGCTTTCATCGTTCTTTCCCTTTGGCAGTCCCATTGCTGGCGATGCGCCACACGAGCTCTACAACATCTTATTAAGCAGCAGCACTGAGTTACTGCTGGACACCTCTTCCTTTCTGGACAAATCATCCATTATATGAGACGCGCTGCAAGCGTGCGCAAATTCAAGCTTCTCGCTACTTTTGCTACACGTTGTTACAAGCGCTACTCGTTACTCGTTACTGGTATTTGACATCATCGTAGTCGTTGTCGAGTGTTCCAATCTGCCCTACTGCTGCTGGTTTATTTTAGAAAGTATTACAAATTATATATTTCTTTTATATATATACATATATATAAAGCTTTTTATGTATATGTCATATTGCGTTTAACACACATTTTATTATTGTTTACTAATAGGGAAACTTGTCTATCGCATAAGTACTTTTTTGTTTCTTTAATGTTATGTATGCAGCTATTTCTGAAAAAAAATTAACCACTTATTACCTACGATATAGGAAAGAAACAAATCAACATTAATTATTGTAATAGTTAACAATCAAAACGAAGAAATTAAACAAATGTTATGTGCAAGCAATTTTTAATTACTACATACATGAATTGTAAAACAAATCAAAAAACAAAAAGGGAAAAACACCAACTAAATCAAACATGTATTATATTCTTATATTGTAATATTTAAACAAACAAAATAAATTAAAAAAAAAAAAATTAAGGATGCAGCGCTTAAGTAACGACAAAAACTGCGGCATACTTTAAGGAGCAGACAGGTGACTTACTAAAAATCTAACTTGGCCATGTTCATACAGTTATCAATAAGGTCGTCTGTAGAGTCAATCAAAGTTCAAAGTTAAAAACTACGCACAGAACGGCATAGAACGTCCATCAGAGGGTTAAACACAAAAAAGCTGCTCTAAGCAACTGTAAATGGCAAAAATCTAAAGCTTAGTTTTGCGCCCAGCTTACAATTATAAAAAAAATGGCCGATGAACAGGAGCAGCAGCATCAACAGCAGCAGAAGCAACAGGAACAGTCATACGTTGTCAGAAGACGGCGCCGGTCCCAGCCAATGCCACCGGACAACATGATTCGCAATTCCATTGCAAGCAATCTGACGCAGATTATAGTAAATATGCAAAATGAGAACACTAAGCAAAAGTGCCGCGAGCTTTTGCAGGTTGACGATTTGATGCAGGGTGCCCATGTTAAAATTCTAACGGTGCTGGAGCAAATCGATGCGGAACGTGAACAACGCGAGCGTGCTTTAAGCGAACGCAGACAACGCCGCAGTAATCAAGACAATTAAAACTAGAATTTTGTACATAACGAATACTAAGTTGAGAATTGAGACACAATTTTGTATATAACACATTAATTAAGAATTTAATAATAAAACGTAGTGTTAAGACCATTCATGTCTTCTATTTTTTTTTTGTCTACTTTTTCGCCGCGTCTTTGGCCTCTTCGGCCTTCAGCAACTCCGACACGATGCCCACCTTTTTGAGCTCCTCGATTAGATCGCCGCTCTGATGCAACTGCATCAGAATATCACAGCCGCCCACAAATTCACCATCGATAAAGACCTGTGGTATAGTTGGCCAATCGGTGTAGTCCTTAATGCCTGAATTAAGAGATCCGAAATAATTCATTTAAGCATATAGCGTTGCCAATTTGGTCTTCTACATTTTGTTCCTTTTGAAGCTAACTTACCCTGACGCAGCTCCTCGTTCTGGAGAACATCGTGTGCATCGTATTGGACGCCATGCATGCGCATTATTTGGACGACAGCGTTGCTGAAGCCGCAGCGTGGTGCTTGTGGATTTCCCTTCATGAATACGACAACCTTGTTGGTGCGCACCAATTTGTCAAGTGTTGCCTTGTCCAATGCTGCCGGTGGCGGAGCAGATGTGTCTGCGCTGTACCAACGTGGTGTGGCGGATGCCAGCAGTTGTGGCATTGTTGTTCGTGTTGCTGTCATCGCCAAATTGCTGACATAGCTCGGGCGCAATAAAATTTGGTAAATTCTGTTCATACTTTCCTTTGTTTTTATGATTTGATCTACTCAAGAATTTCTCAATTGAAACTTGTGTTGTTTTATAATGTGCTTTGTATGTTATGTTGACGCAAAAGGCTTTAACATCTGTGCTGTTAACGCAACATTAAGCTCTCGTCAACGCAAATATGCGTTGCTTAGCATTATGTGTTTCCAATACGTTGTGTTATGTGCCACTTACGTTTATTACGTAATCGCTGTTAATAAACGTTTATTTCAAAATTTCCCAATAAAAAGTCATTGGTTCTTGAATAACAATTTATGTAATTGGGGTATTTGCAATTCTCAAACTAATCCAAGCCCATCAATAATGGTTATAAATAAATTTTGAATTCTTGCACTAAAAATAAAACACAATAGTTCCAGGTTGCATCTGAAAATTTTTATTTCCAACTTTTTTTATGACACCAAATTTCATAAATATGTTTTACAGTATTTAATTTAGTTTCTGTATAGATTTTTTTCCAGACAAAGATTCTGGTGTTTCGTTTTAATTTGTGATTTAATTAATTTTTCTTTTTGCTTAACTGTTATGCCCTCTTGCAGTTCACAAAATGAGGAAGAAAGTAACAACATATTCATACATCAAACCAACGAAAGGAATAGACAAATCAATACCATTCAGTTGTTATCCAGTTATACTTACATCCCTACACATTTGTGTATATATATTTATCTATATATATATATATACATTTGTAGGCGAATTGCTTTTCAAAAAATGCTTATTAAAACTAAAGTAAAGTATTCGTAATATAGTGGTTAATATCTCTTATATAGAAAATAAATCGAATCACACGCCTATAGTTACAGTTTTTGTTTTTACTTTTGTTTTGTGTTTTTATAGATAAATTAAAAAATAAAATGCCTTGAAAGCTTTTAGATCTAGAATTAAGATCAAAATAATTGCATTAATTGAGGGAGTTTCAATATCGTTTCTCGTAACGCAACTTATTAAATAAAAACCTCAAAGAATAATATGAAAAACATAATAAAATGTGAACAATAGGAACGTTTATTTTTTTATTTATTTTATATAATATATATATATACATACATACATATATATATATATATATACATATATATTACCGTGAAATAAATAAGTTGTGATTGGGATGTGTACATGTATATTTTGTTTTTGTTGAGCAATCGATGTGCACATATTGATAAATGATAATTAAATTTTTGTGAAAATAATAGCAATCATATTGATAATAGCATCAATGATACAATCATAATAATAGTATAATACACAGTTATTTAGTATGTATATAATCATAAGTTCATACGCAGCATTGTTAAATAGAAGTTAAATTTCATTACATTCATTGTTTGTTTTTCGACTTCTCTCATTTAATGGATTTCCTTATGCTTTAAAGCATTTTCTAAATATATGTTCCTTGATTTATTTATGTATTTAATTATATTTTGTTTAAAATTATAATAATATTTATACAGTTGCTTGCTGTTTCTTGTTTTTTTTTTTTGTTTGTTTAGCGTGCATAATAATAATAATAATAATATGTAATTACAAATAAAAATGCATACATCATTTTGTATGCATGTATTCCACAATCCTACAGGGTAATTTGACCCCGTATTTATATGACACAAAAAATAGTATAATAATTAGCGTGTTTTTTCTCCAAAAAAAATATATATGTGTAGTCGTAGTTCAAACTATATCAAATATGGCCCCTAGCGTGGGTTAACTTTGTAACATTTTCATCGCTAAACTGAACAAAAAGTATAGTAAAAAAATTGACACATTTCACTACACACAGGCTAAATTGTAGGGTAAAAGAGCTTTTGGTGTTTTTTTTTTTCTTTTTACTCTATTCCTTTTCATTGAGAGTTTCCAAAGACAACTGCAAGCATTGCCTGACAAAAATATTTAGATTTATGTGCCTTCAGTGAGGACGTTTTTGTTTTGTTTTAGTTTTTCCACTAAGAGGCTATGCCTCTATCTAATTTATACAACAAACACATCAATTTATATGTATATATATATGTATGTAGTTGTATAATTTTTCACGATTTTGGTTGGGATTGGCACATTATATTACATATAATACAAAGGGGTAACGTATGTTGATTTTTTTTTCATTTTTTGTAAGTGCACTCAATGCCATATTTGATAAAATACAAACAGATTGTACTTTATCTTTTATAACGCATATTAAACATAGTAAATTGGGTTGCGTGGAGGGGATGGGGAAGAGCAACGGCAACTTAGACAAACATCATGCAAAAAAATTTATTCCTTGATATGGTGAACTCAAAAATGTAAAATCTAAGCAGCGATTAGATGTTGAACCATATGCAAACAAATGTTTTTGATTTTGATCTACTCACATTTATGAAACGTTCACAATTGTTCTAAAATAAATATGTATGGTACATGATATCATAGGATATTTGATTATATATGTAAATATATGCGCATGTATATGTGTATATATATTTATATATATTATATGGTACATTCATACAGTTATCTAATAGCATTTCCCGGTAGATGTTAACTAACTGTCCGTTTCTTTGTTAATAATTGTAATTTTTCATTCTTTTATAGGGCACATTCAAGTGAAATAAACGTTGCTTGTATTGTTTTAATTATATTTGTTTTTCAATATAGATTCATTTTTCGGCACATACATTTATATGTATATTTTATTAAACTGTATTTTTGGTATTTCCATTGATTTTCTTTATATGGATTCTTTTTTTTTTGTATATTCTACAATACATGCAGAGCCGAAACGAGAACGACAATAAAAGAGAAGTGCAAACTCTAACGAACTCATCTCAAAACTTACAACTAATAGCATTAAATTCTGTTTTTAGATGTGACTCTCTCGATATTAATAAACCCGGTATATTTTCTTTGGTATCTTCTTATTCTTTTGGCTACTTTACTTGTAAAATTCGCGATGTAACAAAGTGTTTTTTGTTTTTGTTCAAAAGGGGGGGAAAAAAAGCTCAACGCTTCGCTAGTTTTTTTTTTTCGATATAAAGCTTAACAACTGTGGTTTTGTTTCTAAGTTATACATTGACGGTACTGTTGCAATCGGGTCCATATAAATTAGACATATATGGGGTATATATAACTGCCGGTAGGGGTGTTTCATTTGAATTACTCATTCTAAAAGAGTTATGACATTTATAAACGCTTACGATTATTTTTCTCTTCTTTATTTTCATATTTGGTTTATTTTATTTGTTTTTCTTTTCTTTTTTTTTAGCAGCGATTAACATTTATTTTTAATTGATTTGGTATTTCATATTTTGACGTTATTTTTTCAGTATATGGGATATACACATATTTATTTTTTCCTCTTTTTTGAATATAAGCATTTTTTGAAAATTTTACGCATTTATTTTCAAAAATAAATGCTTTTGGTTTATGTTAAATATTTGCAGTTTTTTTTCCGCGTTTTAAATATTTTTTTTTTTACACACAATTAACTGGTTGCTCAGTAGAAGCTCAGTGTATATAATGTCTGTCAAAAGTTCAGATGCTATTTATGCACTTGCTTATATAATTCATATTCATTTTGTTGTGTGTGGGTATCTTTGTAGTATATAATTTCTTTTGTTGGATAGTAATTTTTTTTGGTTTCAGTTATTACACGTAATAGTATATTTTGTAATTATGTTTTTTATTTGCTAAGCTGTTAGGTGGAAAATCGGAAACACATATGTATATTTTAAGTTTTTTTTCTTCTTGAAACATACGTATAAGTAATGTATATATACTGTGGTTGGTAATTGTAATTGTTTTCTCTCCCCTCGGTAAACAGAAAAAAAAAAAAAAAAAATTGTACGAAGAATAGTAAAGAAAAACTTTATCGCTATGCGTCTGAATTTCTGTGCCCAATGCATTTGAGAACTAAAAAAAAAGTACTTATAGCATGGTCTAAGCACTTTTTTTTATGCACAGATACGAAAAGATTTGCTTTTTCCATTTTTTAATTGGGGTTTTCATTTTGTATCTCTTTCTATCATTTCTTTTTTTTATTAATTAAATATAATTTGATTAGTAATTTGCAGTTTAACAGCAAATAATTTAATGTGATTTTCCAAATATTTTGGAAATTGAATAAATAGTTTGTTTTTCTTGAAAGTCCTTTCAACAATTGAATGCAATATCTATGCATAGATATTATCGGGTAGCATGTCTCGCGGTATAACTTCTTAAATAAGTATAAAGCACAGAGTGTTGACTTTCATTTCATTCCAGTTTTCAGAAATACATTTTTCTAGATAAACGCGTACACTTAAAGACATTTAGATATTTGTTTTCTTAAAGAATCTCATTGAAAATGATTTTGTTTTGTTTGGTTTTTTTTCGGCTATATTGCTGGGATTTGTTGTTGTGGCTTAAGCATAAAATTCCGTTTTTCCTTGGGTCTTATAGGCCTCCTCCTCGATTTTGTACATATCCATTAGCTGTTAATGTCGATTGTTGTTGTTAGGTTAGGATTATTTAGTGCGATGACAGCGGCAGCATGATGTTTGTGTAAATGCAAGAGAAACAGAAAGAGGGAGAGAGAGAGAGAGAGAGAGAGAGAGATAGAAACAGATAGGGAGAGGGAGAAATTGAGAGAAAAAAGAGAGAGAGAAAACGAGATTTGGTTAAGTTTCAACATGAGTGTTCGGCACAATGTTCGGGAACACAGCAAAAGCGATGAATTTTGATTGTTTTTTTTTTTTTGTTTTTTTTTTTTATGTTAAATTATATATTGAATATTTTCGCATATATGCACTTATATATACAACAATGTAACATCTATGCAGGTGAAATGGGTGTATACAAGCGACACACAGAGAGAGATAGATTTAGTGAAGTTCAAATAGCAAATAACACATTTTTATATATATATATATACATATATATATATATATTGTATTTTATAAAGTCGAGCTGCTTTTGCTGGGGGTTCATATTAACTGCCAAGTACTGTACTTGATTTTCGATTGGAAACAGAAAAACATCATTGGTAAATTACAAAATGAAAAGACAAACATAGAGATTCAAAACACCAAGAAAATTAACAACAAAAGGATTGATAAAAAGCATGTTTTGGCAATGACGGAAAACTTTTGGTGTATATTACATTAAAATGAAAAAGTGACAAGTGACCCATTAAAATGAGAAAATATCTAATTGGGTACTATATAACATAAATAATATACAAAATACAATGTTAGCAAAGAATAATAATAATCGATATATACATGTAGAATAAAAATTGATATAGATAATTACATGATAGCAGTTAGTTAAAATTTAGCAGCTACACATTACTTTTTCAATAACTTTTCGATTATTGGAATTGTATATTATTATTATTATTTTTTTTTGTTTTAGGTTTAGTTGAAACTAAAATTGTTGTTTTTCGTATTTTTTTCTTTTTTTTTTTGCACCGACTAGTACACACTGTGCATGTGTGTGTTATGCTCTTTGGAAGAAGAGTACTCTTCGCTTGGTACTGGCTTCCGGTTACTGGTTATTGGTTATTGGTTACTGGTTATTGGTTACTCGTTATTGGTTATTGGTTACTGGCTATAATTGTTGCTACTTAGCTACTATTAACTAGCACATGGATATTGATACGTTTCATCGGGTGACAGCTAACGGTTAACGCTGAATAGTTAACAGTTAACAACTGGATTTTTTTTTTGTATTTTTTTTGTTATCGGTTTGTTTTGTTGTTTAAAGCACTGTCTCAATACTGGTTACAGTGTCGGTTGGCGGTCGTATTTCATTTAGTACCTTTTGCACATCGGTACTAAATTCCTCAACTTGTTTCGAATGCGCCAATTTCAATTTCTCCATGGCGCGACCCTGTTTAACGCCGATTTGCTGTGAATAGCAATATAATAAATAACAATTAGTACTGCATATATTGTGGTTATAGGTGCAAGATAAAATAAATCTATAATATTTAGAATATATATATATGCATGTTGTATATATATCCCACCTTTTTCTCTTCCATAAAACGCTTGACATTGTTTTGACGCTTTTCGCGCAAGCGACGATCCTTCTCGTTCTTGGTCTTCAGTGTCTTGTCATTCTGCACCTCTTTGGCGGTGTCGGCGGAGGTCTTTGCCTGCTTGGCATTTAGTTCCTTGACATCTCTGCGGAAGAACCATTATTAGATATATGGCAGGGATGGTGTTTAGCCTTACCTGGCATGACGATCCTCGAGCTGTTTGATTTGGGCCGCCTGCACGGTCAACATGAGGGCCTTCATGGCCTCCTGCGAGTCCTGGACATGCTGACGCAACATCTCCCACTCTTCCTTGCGATGGCGAGCAATCATATCGGTCCACTGCTTGGTTTGATCGTTGATCGCATTCTTAATGTTCGCATCGTTGCGTATATCATCCTTGCTCTTGCCCTTGATCAGCTTATCGATGGCCGCATTTTGGGTCTTCTGCACTGAGGTGCGCTCCTTGGCATGCTTCTTGCGCAGCGTATCCAGCTCCTTGATCTGTTTCTTGCCGACCTTCTGGAAGCCCTTTTCCTGACGCAACGATTCCAAGGTGACTGGCTCAAAAACAAGAGGCGGCTCCTTGGGCTCTTCCTTGGCCTTGCCGGCATCACGAGCGGCACCGCCACTCTGCTCTTCAATGCCCAATGCCTTCATTTGCTCATTCTGCTGCTTGGCGGCGCCAGCAAAACCACGCGGATCCGACAGCATGGCCATGAAATCTTCAAAGCCATCAGGTACGTAAATCTTCAATTCGATGTTCACAAACAACATGGGCAATGACATCGGAAAATTGGCCTCCGTGCGCAGCGAGACATGACGATAGCCAGGTTGAAGACCGTCCAGCGGCAGAATGCGTTGCCCAATCATTTTGCCACTCTCCTCATAGACGCCAAAACGGAGTACGGCCAGATCGGGTAGAACCACCTTACGAAAGACGAACGGGTCCTCATTGTAGACGGGATTGAGGCCATTGTTGGCCACCAAACGGGTGCGGAACTCCTTTTTTACCGTATCGGAGGGCAGACCAAACATGTCCACCTCAACATAGGTGCCCACCTTCTTATCGGACAAAAACTGGCCGGCAATAACCTTAACGGAGCACATGGCCGCAATTACACCATCGACAGGAGCATCGGCAAATGGATCGAAATCCTTGTCGGCACGACGCATAAAATCCGGTTTTAATAGATAGCCGCAGCCGCCATTATATTCGAATTTGCCCTGATTAAGCTGCATGGGCAGATCGGAGGTCTGGAAATTGAGTGAGACCATCTGGCAGCCGGCATTCCAGAATACCTGCGGCATATAATTCGAGGAATCAGCTCGGGTGCCCTTCGGATAGATGCGTGACATTTGACGCTTGTTGTAATTGACGAAATCAATGGAGCTCTGCTTCAAGTAATTCATTCCGGCTGATTCAGCAAACGACGACATATTGTGGGCAATATTCTTTTCTGTTAATATATATATTTATACAAATATATTAATTTATATTATAATAAAATATATTAATATATACAAATTGTACAAATATATAGTAAACCTTAAGATTCACCAGCGATTTTCTAATTAAGGAACAATTTCTATCTATCTATTTATCTACTTGTATTACTTCTTATTTGCCCAATGAGTATATTATTCATTTAGAATTAATCTACTCCATTTTGCTTTATCGTTTTCTTTCTCACTACTATCTTCTCCAGAAAGCGGTTTATGTTTTAACGATTTTCATCCACTTATTATATATTTACTTTATATTCCCTTCATATTTATCTATATATTTATCTATATATATATATATATCTATATATTTGTTATTTCGAAACATAAAATGGAGCATTTACCAATTGCCTTGTCGAAGCCCTGGAATTTAATGGGCTGCGCGTAATTGACCATCGATGAGAGCCATGGATGCACATTTGTGGTAGAGCCACTGTAGTTGGCCGCAGCTGCCTCCCCTTCGGCACCGGCACCGCCCTCGGCGCCACCCTCTGCGGCAGCTGCTCCAGCGGCCTCTGGAGCAGCTGGTGCTGGAGCAGCAGCCGCCTCTGGCGGCTTACCAGCGCTGGCATCCTCCTCGGGATCGTCATCGGTTTTAAGTTCACCCTTGAGCCACAGCTCCAATTCGACCTTCTCCACTTCGGGCTTCATGCGTTTGTTCTTAATGAGAATCTTACGCTTTAGCTTGCACGGCGGCGGTAACGGTAGACCCGGATCCAACTATAATAATAATATATAGTATTAGCATAATTTTAGTGTCTGCTGAGTATATGCTAAGAATATATGCTGTACTTACAGGATGATCTGTGATTGGCTCCTTTAGCAGTAGCTCGCCAAAGAAGTCGTCACAATATTTAGCCAATTTGTATTGCTGGGCTCGATTGCAATGGTTCTCAAAGGAGAGAATTACCGGATACTCCGACGAAACGAAAGCGCAATCCGCAATGGCCTGAATGCAATCCTAAAAAAATAAAAAAAATATGAATATAAATATATAGATAATTGTGAGCTAACCATTTTTGATTATCAGTTAGCTGCGGTGCCACTTACCTTAAACAAGATTTCCGTGCAGTAGGCGTGACCGTGGGTAACAATTGGTTCCTCATCCTCACCTTTGCCATTCCAGCAATCTAGTTCGACGCAACGACAGCCGGCGAGCAACGTCTGACGGTACATCTCGACGGAGCTCTTGCCACCAATCTGGCGACCCGACAAATACGTATTATGCGAACTATTGATATAGTAATGGGCCAACGGCTGATCCATCTCCATGTAAAAGTCGAGTCGATCCAAAAAGACGGGCGCATTCTCATCGGACATCAGGTAACGCTTAAAGCCATCCAGCGAAAGTTGACCTAAAACAAGCAGAAACGATTATATATACATATATATTTGATTTCAATACTCGCTTACCGCTCTTCTTCTTCTCCTCATCCAGCTCGTAATCGTTGACAATCTCCGTGCAGCGTTTCTCCTCGTACAGCGGGAAAAGGATTTCGTTCATGCGCGGATCGCGTTGCTTTTCGTTCATAAACTGTATAAACTGGTCCAAACTAATAAAGTCCTGTTTACCCTTGGTGCTGCACACCGAGTGAGAGAACGAGAGACAAGGATTATAAGTTGTTAAAACTTGAGGATTAACTGGAAAATAGATTCATTGCTAGAAACGCTAGAATCGCAAAAAGCAATTGTAAAAAATTGCATTATCAAAATATAACAACACATCTTAAAAAAAAAAAGATTTTCAATTTCGTTTAAATTTTGTAACATATAAAAAGGCAATTCGTAACCTGAAAATCTAAAGCAAGTTGTATTACTTACATCGATGTAAAGAGCTCCTCGATGTCATTGCGTGGACAGACCTTGTGGTAAAGAGCATAGAACTTGTCGAAAGTGAACTGCTCCTTAGTCATGGTGGCACTCTTATCATCTGGCAAGCCAGCATCTTTGATGCAAGTGTAGACCAGCTTCTCAGTTTTACCAGATGCAAATGTTTTAGCCAAAATCTTAACCGGTATTTTACCACTCTTCTCCACACAGTAGCTAAGACGCATCCAACTTGAATGATTCGATAAAGAAAACGCATTCAATTAATTGCCTCAAAAATAGTATGACAATTACACCATTTGTTAAACTACATAAAAATAAAACGAATAAATATATACACCTGGAATATCTTACCTTGAAATTAAAGAGAGCATTAACTTAAATAATAACTGACCAACTGTGGAATTATCTCTGTACTTGAAATTTAAATAAACAATCAGCAAACTGTTTAAATAAATATAAAATAATAAATGCAAATTAACGCAGCGATAATATAACATAAAGATAATAATAATATTGATTTAATCATATATAATTATCACAAAAATATTTATGTATTTTTTGTTGTTGTATTAATTATAAAGTATAAATGCAAATAGTTTGAATTAATATGAAAGTGAATTGAAATTAAAATTAAAGCGACAGCTGGCATGGCCCTAAAAGCAAAGTTAAATAATCATAATAAAGTTCTGTGATAATTCGGGCGAGAAGCGTGCAATTGGTGAAATTAACTGTAATTAAAATAAATATTTAATTTGCAATTGCAATTTTGCATTTTGCATACATTTAATGGCCCAAAGCCCCAAATTGGTAGACAGTTGACACAATTGCATTGCACAATTTGCAACTTTGCAAAAAAAATTGATGCAACAACAGAGGTAAAAATGCATTAAAAATGCTTGCGATTAAATTAAAATTTCCATGCCATTATTGGCAATATGCACTAACAAATGCACACCCACACCAACCACCCACCATAAACTGTGTCTGTCTTTCAGTGCGGGACACACTTATTGGACATTCATTACTTATGGTTGGATTTGCGTGCTCGACTTGGTTGTGTGTTCTGTTCGCTATTTGTCGTTGCTTCAGTTTGTTGGAGAAGCTAAGAGGCAAGAAGCAAAGTCCTTTAACCCCATTTAAACAAAACATACAAATACAGGTCCAGGTCAAGTAATTGCAGTTAATTGCCGAAGAAGGTTGTGCTATAAAATGCCCCATAACGAATACAATCAACAATCAAATACAAAAAAAAAAAAAAAAAAAAAAAAAAACAATAACACACATTTCCAAACTGGGTCAACGAATTGCCAATGCAAACATGTAATTGTTGCCTGCGGGACTTTTGTGTCACACTTGCTCTGCCCTGCAGCTCAGCAAAAGTATTTGCATTCAATAGATAATTTTGTTGTAGATTAAAGCTGACAAAGAGCGAGAAACAAAATGGATAAGAAACATAGAAATAGAAATAGAAATGCGAAATAAACCAATTTAGAAGCAAATTTAAATGGAAAAAAAAATGAATACCAAAGAAAATATAAATATATGTTAATCAATGACAAGCGACGTTAAAAGTCAAGAGAGAAGCTATGCTAGACGTGTCAGGCAAAAAGTGTAAAGTGGGGAAAAATTAAAGCTCAAAGTCGTTGGAGAAAATAAAAAAAAGGAAAACTTTTGCGTCGCACTTGAATTATGCTACAGTTTTTTTTTTAAGCCAAATTTTGCTTAGTTATTCGCTTTTTTGTTTCTTAAGTAAAATTGTTTGGATTTGATGGGCTTTAAGAAAGAAGCAATCAACTCGATGGGAGGTAACGAGAGGTAAAATCTTGAAAGATCTGTCATCTAAGCAAGTCTTATATGCAATTTTGATGTCTTTGCAAAGTTTGTTGCACACGTATTGTGTGGCAGCAGCTGTGGCAAACAAAATGTCTATCTCTGTCTTAGCCATATAGCCATAGACGTCTCCTCTTTGGGGCGTAATTTATCAAGAAAATACATTGGCTTAACAGAAACATCAGTCGTAAATAGCGAGTAGGAAATTGCTTCATTTCTGCATTTGCCATTGTTCCATAATGGAAACTAAAGTCGCTGCTGTTTTCCTGCCTGTCTGTTGCTGATGTTGATGCTGATGTTTTTGTGCGTGGGCAGGCAGCAGGAGAGATTCCAAAGAGAATCATCTGAGAGAAAATGCAAATGCAAATGAAATGAAATGAAATTTCATTTCTGGTCAAAACAACGCCAACTATTTCGCAGTGAGTACTAAACAGTATAGGAAAGCGGAGGGAAGCGAGCGAGAGGCAACTGATGATGTTGTTTCCGTTTCCGTTTCCGCTGCCCACCTGCACAGAATTGATTTGTTTATGCAACAACTACGCAGTCAATAATAATGCACACAATTTACATTATTTGCACGCGCTGCTTTAGAAGTATACTTCTGAAACAAAAAATACATATATATATATAATATATATATACAAATATAATTATATTGATTTGCTCTTGTGTAGCCTATTTTGAAATGCTATAATTGCAGTATAATTGATATAAATGCTTTTTTTTTGACTGCCGCCTATTAATTTTCGATTGTTCTTTTACTGTTCTGCTGTTTTTAGTAGTTTATTGCATTATTGAAACATCGAAAATAATATCACATATACCTATCAGCATAAACATTACAAGCCGTACTACTTAACCAAGTTTTCTGATGTAAGAAACATTTAGTTATAAGATTTTTTTTACTTGGAATCTTTTGATTTTTTGTCCCTGGATTTTTAATTCAACTCTAAATTAATTCTAGAGTCATTGATTATTCGGTTTATCTAACTTATCAAAATTATCTAAAAATATACTTACCCAGAACAATGCTCTTATCGTTGATATATGTATTTGTAGTATACATGTATAGTAACCGTATGTTAATATTTGATTATGTAATCGGGTACTTACTGTTTCATAAGATTGGTGCGTGGACACACATTTGTGGCGCGATTGTTATGAGTTATTTGGCGCAACATTTTTTGCCAGCTCTGTTTATAACGATAACGATAACGACAACGACAACACGATAACGATAACACAATAACAACAACGATAAGAACGAAAATAATGCGTAAGACATGCAAATTAGAAAACAAAATGAATATAAAATCGAAAGAAATTATGTTCAGCACCTCCCTTTATTTGGGTAGAGATTTTAATGAATTGTGATAGATAATATTTATGTATATAAATATATGTATATATTGTATATATATATAAATATATACATACAATATATGTATGTAGATAAAGCAACGGCTCATCATGCTGTGAAGCCGCAAAAGTAGACAACAAAAGAGTGTAGAAAAAGGGAAATTTTTTTTTTTTTTGGTTTTTCTTTTCTTTTTTTTTTCACTCTTAACTCACAAATGGAGAACAGAGAACAGAGAACATAAAGTGCGTCTATAGAAATTTTTGTGGGAACTGCTCTGGAGTTCACTTACTGTTTTCTCAGACACATCATGGGACAGATATTATTCGCTTTGACATTATGGGTTATTTTTCGTATGCCATCTAGCCAGATCTATAAGTACAAAGAGTGTGCATGATGAATGATGATTCAGTTGATGAGTTGTTGTAATTCCCAGTATGTTGTTGTTGTTGTTGTTGATGTACTCCAATGCCCCCCATTTCCTTGTCAAATGCTCTAATCATTTTCAAATCAAGAATTAATCACTCACCTTGGCTGTTGCCGCATCTGGGCAAATAACATGATGATATGTTATATTGATATAATCCGTGTTCGAGCAGATGGTCAGCGAGCGTTTATCCAATTCTGGTATATTCGTTCCATTCTTTTTGGTTACCTTATCCAAAATCTTCGGATCCTATTAACGAGCAAAAGATTGTTTGTATATTTATTATGTAAGTTCAATGGCGCAATATCTCATCAGTTTTTATATTAGTATTGTAAACAATCAAGTGTTTAAATCATTGACATTAACATTGTATAGGTCCATTTCAATAAATCTTCATTTCTGTGTTATTTTGAGGTGTTTAATTTGTTCTACGATAAACAAACTGTACGAAAAACAAAATCCACTATTTTGTTTTCAAATGTATTTTAACTGCACTTTGCAAATAAATTTCTAATTTTCTATGTATGTGAAGACCTTTCCAAGAAAGTTGTTGAAGTCAAATATTAAGCATACGAATCGTGAACCGATTACAAATTTTACGCTTAACGCATTTTCAATCATAGCGAATGGCATTAGCAGAAGCGGTTGGGTGGAGTGGAAAGAAAGTTTTGAGGCTACTGCAATTTGGCGTGGCAGCAACATCAGAAGCCCTAACATTTATCTCGACTTGCATCATTAATCAAGGCAGGAACAAAGGAAATATCATGTTGGGTGCGGGGAAGCGGTGAAGGGCCATGTTGATTGTTATTCGAGAGTCTTTTGCTTGTTTTCAGTCTGGATGTGAGGCTGATGAGGCTATTTCAGAAGCATTTATCAACATTTGTACATTGAATTAAAAATATATAAATCTTGCTGCGAAATTCCAATAACAAAATGGCATTTTCATTTTGCACTCGACCTTCAAATGCCGGATGCCTTTAGCATATAAATAAATATTCCGAATTCCAATGAGGCAACTATCAGCGAATTGACGCAAATTTACTCTTCGGTTAATGTCTAAATTTAAAGGCAAATAAATAAAAAGCACGACAAGCGAATACCCCGTAAACACATTATAATATAGTAATAGTAATGCATTTTCACGCCTCGCCTTATCCCCAAAATACGAATTGAAGTAACATGGTTTCTTGTCATGATTAAACAGAAACGCAAAACCCAAAACCCAAAAACATTCTGAAGACTGAGCCGATATCTAATATTGGAATAATTGGTAAACACAATTTAATAATGTTAAGATTATGTAATTGAAATTATTACACAACTAATTGGTTGCGTTGCTGCTACAAACTATTTGTGTAATTGCTAGTTAAACTATGAATTAAAGATAAATATTGCCCGGCAGCAGTTTGACTCTTTGTTATTGCGATACACGGCATACAAATGTGTGCACACTTATTGTTATTGTTGCGAGCAAACAATGGTTAATAGTTGTGCAAATGGGGCTCTTTGTTATAGTTGCCGTACTAGCTAGAACACAATGGGAAGCCGCAGTCGCAGTCGCTGTCGTAGTCGTAGTCAAAGTCTCAGTCGCAGCTGCATTCGCAACGTGGACTGCGTATATTCGCGAGTCGTAGTCGCAATCAAAGCAAACTCAAAGGACGCATTCGCATTTGGAACGGCAATTGAAATTGAATGGCAATCAAATCGAGTGCAATTTGTATATCGAATACTGTTGCTGTACTCTAAAGGAGCTTAAATCAGATGCTATTGCATACTTTCAAGTGCTAAATAAGTCAGCAAATAAATAAACGCAAAGCGTTGCCTTCTTCCAGGCGCCAGATCCACACACACACACACAGGCACACACACACATACAGTAGAAAAATAGCTGTGCAAATGTGTGTGGCGTGGTTGTCGCTGGCTTCTTCTTTTTATTGTTGTTCTTACTCTTTGCCATACATATATACATATAAAACATATAGACGATGTCAGCAATAAAGCTTCTTGCATTATTGAAAAGCAGCAACAACACCGAAACTGCTACAAAGTTCACATATTGAGTTTTCAATATTTGTTGGCAGTTTACTTATCGATATGCCATAACACAATGAGCCAACATACAATAGTAAGCAGACAAGTTGGTCGACTTTTATAAAGTTGAAATTAACTTGCAGTTCAATTTTCCATCTGAGTGACTTTTACAAGACTAAAGCGGAATATCGTCGATTTTTTAGCGAAAACGAATTAAAATAAATAAATAAACGGAATTTGAAATGCGATTGATTGGCTTTTTTAAACGTTTCTTGCGAGAATTCTTCTTTAATTAGTTACTTCAATTCGATAGGGTATCTAAAATTGCGACATTTTCGCTGTACATTTTTAGCCCTTTGACTTTAGCTTTACCAAAGGAAGCAAATTTTAATGGCTCAAAGTGGGCCTAGCACTTAAAAGTTCCTTTATGTGAGTGCATACATTGGTGTTTGTGTGTATGTGTGTGTGTATTGTGGCTCACTGATTTAATATTGACGACCAAACATTTCATAGTGCTGCCAAGATACACGTACACGCTACACACACACACACACACACACACACATATGCATTTACCCACACAGAAAGAACTGAAAGTATAGACTTCCATTTACGATTTGAAGAGGGTAACTTATTAGTTCTTCAAAATATATAGAATACTCTACAAGTGATTTTCATGAAAAAAGGTATTTTCTTAATTATGCGTTTTAGCTTAAGAAATTGAATTTGAAGTCAATAGATTACAACACAAATAAATGTGTCAATAATATAATATTATTATGATTTTCTTTTCTTAGATATCAAAACTTGTTAAACAACTCTCGCTCGCATGCAGCTGCCAACGGTAAAAATGTGCATAACTGTATTGTACCTATATAAATATGTATTTAGCTACATGTGTGTATACTTATATGAGTGCCTGTCACTTGCTAACACACACATACACACACACACAAGCACAAACTAAAGTTTTGCATTTTGTATTATATTCTGTTTATTTTTTCTTCGTTGGTTGGGTTTTTCTTTTCTTTTTTTTTAACTTTTATTTAGCTTTACTTTTTCCGACGAAAATTGTGTAGTGTGGAAAAGTTTTGCATGCTCTTTGCTATATAATTTATATAAGGGTATACATATTATTGTTTGGTTTCTCTTTGTTGTATTCTTTATTTTTTATTTTTTATTTTTTTGTTTAATACATATTTTTCTTTGTGGCCATTATACAAATTTCATGCGGCTTCTGCTGCTTGCCTTTCATTCTTTTTCTTTTTGCCCACATTTTCACACCCACACACACAAACACACACACACACACACACATTCCCCCACTCCTTTTGATTTTCCACTCATTGCCATTTATTTTGCATTTTAATTGAATTTATTTGGCAGCTGACATGAAATCTGCTTGGATTGAGTGTCGGTCTTTTTGTATGCGTGTGTGCGTGAGTTTGCGTTTGTGTGTGCGTAGGTGTGTATGCTTTGGCCAAAAAGGATTGCAGACCATTGTAAGGATTTTAAGGAAAGGACCCAAATTTGAGCACTTGAAGCAGCATCAAAATGTTCCACTTGACTGGCGTGTTGTGTATTTGTCAAGTGGAGACACAGGTGTTGGTAACTGGAAGAGCAACAGTTTGAGAGATAACCAAAAATCAAGTGCTACACACACCATACTACTTACCATCTCTCTCTCTCTCTCTCTCTCTATCTCTCTCTCGTCCGTTCGCACTCTACAATTGTCTCTCTGTGTCTCTTTACTCGCTCATTTTCACTCCTTTTAATGGAGAACTCAAAAGTGCATTGTTAATTGCAAAATCGTTGACAATTTTCAATTTGCAAGTGCAACGATGCGCAGCTCTTGTTATAACATTTTGCATACACTGGGCGAAAATTGCCTGTTATTAATCGTAATAATCGTTGTTAGCATTTCATTCAAATTTACGTAGTTCTAGTTTGCAGTTAATTGCGAAATATTTGCTTGAGCTTTTGGGAAAATGCACAACTGGCTATCAGCAGATTCGTTGACTTGATTAAATTTGATCTACAGGATTTTGGTTGCACGTTAATTGAGTACAAAATGCTCTGAGCGCATTTAACTGTGTTAGAGCTCTTATATATATATATATATATATATATATATATGTGTGTGTGTGTGTGTGTGTGGGTGTATTAGGGTGTTTGTCAGTTAACGTGTCAATGTGTCAGTTTGACTCTCAATTGATTCGACAAGCGATGCGCGCAACTTGTACGCATTTGTCCATGTGAACTAGATTTATTGCCCACGGGTTGAGGCTGTGCCACGCCCACATCCTGCAATAAGACTTTGCATTGAGTATATGTAGTAGCTGTTGCCACTAAATGCAATTTATGGGCCTCAGTTCGCGGTGTTCTACACCTCCCATTGCCCACTTCAAACTCAGTTTGCACCAGCGTTGCGCAATACGCTGAGAGAAAATAGGTAAATATTTCTAGGTTTACTTTACAAAAATATAACAAACAGCTTCTAGATTTGCTGGCAATAAATATGTTATATATCACCCATTTGACAGGATCAAAGTATATATATTTAACATACTACTTATCCAGTGGTTTATACAGGGTATACACGAAATGAGGCAAGTTGTGTGCTGTAACAATTTGTGTCATTGCGCCTAATTGAGATTTGCTGTTTGCCTCGACACACATTGTAATTGTGTCAGCACCTGTTCAATCACCAATCCCCTGTTTCAACTACACCATATTCACCGATATTGATAGAGACCCAACCGGCTCTAAACTGACACGCCCTTGGCTGTGGGGCCAGGTAGGTGTATGGATGTGTGCCCAGGTGCAGGATGTAGGTTAATGCACATCAATGTGTATATCCTGTCTACCTAAATGGACAAGCAAGCGAGTTGCAACTTAATTGACTTTCTTTACCGTGTGCGTGGTTGTGGTTGTGTGAGTGAGTGTGTGAGTATGTCAAGGTCGTTTTGTGTATAATTCTATTTCTTTATTTATATACACATACGATGAATGATGATTAAGTCCGCGTGCAACAAAGTATCCGTTGTGCGACACTTTGTCATTAGCACAACTTTTTAATTTGAAAATTGCATTAAATTGTATTTAATTGTGGCACACGCAGCACTTTATCAGGTTATTGTAATGCTTACATTTCCTTCAATCAGCTAACTGTGCACATAAACGTTGAAATGTGCATTATTCACATCAATTCAACTTGTAATTTAATTTCCTTTTTGTGCGAATTATTAAAAAATTTAGTAAAAAAAAAGCTGCGTAAATTTAGGTAAAAGGCAGAGAGACATCTGCAAGCCCATCAATTTTATATATTCCCGATAAAGTTTAGCATTCTTTTGATAATTTACTTTAAGTTAAAGTTTAATGTAAATTCTAACTTCCTTTTTAACAAATATTGCCAAAACAAACTATTTTTCATTCTAATTCTAGATTCTGTTTAAAAATTTTGTTATAATTTGGAAATTCTACCTTAAAAAATACGGGGATGTATTAAACGATTCCAAACTGTTATTTTTATAAAAATAACCATTAATTAAAATTTACCTTATACCCCAAATAAACTGTTCAAGTTTATTCAAGTTTAGTTAGGAAACACGGAAGTTGGGTATTTATATATACAATTTTGGATATTGCTGCTAATACTATCTTTATATGTATTTATGTCAACAATAACTTACCTTTGGAGTGCCGCCTGCACGAATATCGCTCACTTGACACAACTCGATAACATCGCCATCCTGAATGAAACGGAACGAATTGAAATATATATATATGTATATATGTATGTTTTTTTTTTTTTATGTATATAGAGGGTGTAGATGGATATGTTAGTTAGTCGTTAGCTTGTCATACATACCCGTCCCTCACTTTTCCAATAGAGAAAGAATCCATACTCATCGACCTTGAAAAGCGCATCTCGCTCGAAATCATTCTCTTTGGTCTCCTTCTCGTTCTCGAACCAGCGATCGAAGGTGGCGCCGGTTGTCAGTTCCGGTGGGACCGGAATGATCCAATCGAATTCGTACTTCTTGGTCATTATTAGTGTATATAGTTATCGATAAAGTCAATATTTGTGTTTGCTGCTATAAAACTATAGCAAAACATAAATGTACATCTATGTACGGTTTATGTCTATATACATATACATGTATATATATAAATATATATATTTATTTTTTTATTTTTTTGTTGTACTGTAGTATGGTTTTATTTTTTTTTATTTTTTTTTTGTTTAATCGGTGTTTTGGTATTTAGTTCTTTTCTTACTTTATTTTTAACTGTTGTTTATCGGTGCTATTGGAAATGTTGTTTTGGCGTTTTTGGTGTTTTGGTGTTTTGTTGTTACGGTTTCGGTTTGGCAATTTAGACACATGTTACACACAACGAGCTAACTGAGTGTTACACAATGGTTAAATAGTATTTAACACACACATTTCTTGCTTTAGTTGATCACATTGTGTTCTTTATATTCGGTTTGGTGTTGTTGTTGTTGCTGTAAAGTAAAAATATACACAACATATAAATGAATAGTCATTAGTTTATGTATAATGCTTATATAATAGCTAAAACAGTTAAACGACATGCCAAGAGACACGACAATTCTATATAATAATAACTCTCTCTATATTCATTGGCAAATTACAGCCGTGGTTACAGAAAAAGGTTTTTATTTTGCTTTTTAAAATATATTTGTGACTAAGCTTATCAAAGTCATATTTAGGAATTCTTTTCATCATGATTCAGTTAAAGTTTTTAATTGAATCAAAGAGGAAAAGCATCTATGCACAGATTTTCACATTGCACAATAAAGTCTTGCATTGCATAAGCAAATGTTTTACCCGAACCCTGCTGTGAACAATATTGTATTGCATACAAACCACATTCACAACATTCATATGCGGTGTGCGTGTGTGTGTGTGTGTGTGTGTGTATATTTGTTATACTGCTCAGGTGTAGTAGCTGCGTGGGATGTTCAGGTGCAAAATGCGTGTTGCATGCTTCCAAGCGTCAATATTGTGAATATCGCTGTCGTTGAGTTCTCGACATGTAATTAACTTAGTGCATCTGCCATTCCTTTGAAATTTGAAAATCCAATTTGCTTTGAGGGGTAAGTGTCCATGGAAACCGAATTTACTTCAAATAGCGACAAAGGACTTTCAGCTCATATTATTCTTGCAGCAACATAGCTAATGTTAACCGAGTCGATTTATTCGAATTGTAATCAACTTGTTCCTAATTAGAGGAATGCAGTATGTACAAAGGACATTAAATGCCTTTCAGTTGCTAATAAATTCAAAATAATTGGCAGAATATTTAATTGCACTTCGGTTCAGTGCAATAAGAGGTTTTGACTTGTCTTTGAAAGTAAAGTTAAAACATTACAATAATTGCATACATCTGCATATGTCAAATGCACAAAATAAAATATGTTTCTAATTCATATCATTTATGATCCATTCAATTATTCATCAAAGCTGTGCACAAGTCATTTCAAGTCCAGCGCATACAAAACTATACAAATAACAAAACATTAAATTCCTGTTTAGTCAAAAAATTCATCTCCAGATATTCAAGCCGGAGCCATTGTTAGACAAATGAAGTGTGCCACACAAAAACACAAAAACACAAAAGCACAAATACGCAACTAACAAGTCATACAATATTTGCATCGCTTGAAGAAGCGAACACAATGCAAGGGGAGGACAGCGAGGAAGGGAAGGCACCCAAAAATGGGAACAACAACAATACATTTCAAGAAGAAGCATTCTGCACACAATAATAATTACATTAGTTAGATGGTTGCGTTATTGGATATGACTTTGGGATTGCCAATGGCAATGGCAATGGCAATGGCAGAGTCAATGGCACATTGCAAATTGGAAGGTTTTCATCCTCTCTGCATCTGAAGGCATTGTTCTATTGTAACAATGCAGTCAGTGTATGTGTGTGTGTGCGTGTGTGTGTGTGCGCGTGTGTGTGTGTGTGTGTGTAGCACAAATTAGTATCATATTCCAGGTAGTTAGAAAGAGTCAGCAGCAGAGAGAAAGCGTATAGAGAAAAGCTCAACTGCGTTGTGTAGAATAGCAAAACAGTCAGTCCAACATTTACAACTACACACGCCATAAAACATCCACAAAGACACACACACACACACACACACAAACACACATTATCTACTCTGGAGCTTTAGCTTTAGGGCAAGAAAGAGAAATGGGAAACTCTCTTTAATAACTAGCTGTGCAGTTCATAGGAGTTGTTACGGAAATGTGCTGCTTTTCAAATTAGGATTAGATACATAAAAGTAACACACACCCACACACTCGCACACACACACACACACACACACATAGGCATTCAATGGAATTCAACAGCTTTACGATTTGTCCAATTAGCTCGGCAATTTATTTTGCATATATCAAATGCCATTTTCCCATTTTTGTTCCTTAATTTTTTATTACACTTTTATTTGACAGGCACTTAACATTGTACTTTGCAATGCAATTGTCACGCCTTTTGGCACAGCCACGCCTTCCTGCCCCACACCACCACAAAATATGACTGACTGATGGGCTGTGAGTGACTGTGACTGTGGCTGTGTCTGTATGTGTGTGTGTGTGTGTGTGTTGATTTCACATGACTTCAAATTCAATGAGCTGCAAAATGTTCGCTCATTGTTCAACTTGAAGCGCGTCAGAGCCAAAGTCAGTAGAGGTATGCGAGTTTCTGTGTGTGTGCTTTTGTTGTGTGAGTGTGAGTGTGTGTGTGAGCGTGTGTATGTATGTGTGCGTCTAAAGCGGATATGAATTCGCAACGTATGTCAAAACACTTTCCACGCCCATAAAACGTTTTGTGAATTAACGCTCTTTGCGCTTTTGAATTTCACCAAAAATAACCAAAAGAAAACCAAATGAAATAAATAAAGAAAATAAAAAGGAAAACAAGATCAAATTCAGAGATACGAAACCTATGCAGCTCCTGTTTCGGATAGCTCAATAACGAGTTGATGGCAAAACTTCAGTTTCCGAGTTTACACAACAGTTTACAAAGTAATCACAAGCAAAACAGATCTTTAAATAACTTTTGCTTTTCATGAAAGTATTGAAAAATATCAATGAAGGTCGAATTTCTTAAACGATGCTTTAAATAAACATTTTCGCATTGGTCTCAAAAGCGATTTTAATATTAAAAACTTTGAATTGCCATTCTAATGTGCAATTATTTATTTATTTTTGATATTCTTAATTGTCACTGCAAGCATTGCAAAATTGTGTTGAAGAAAATCAATCAGTAATCGAATTACTTAAGCATTCTCAGGATAATAGATAAACTCACTGAGAAGCTAGAAATTGCTTAAGGACAATTGCCAATAATTGCCATGCATTTCGTTAATTACAGGGTATAATACAAAGTGAGAGTTTGGGCGTTGTCAGCTGTTTGAGTTCTGCTTGTGGTTTATCGCCTGGCATTGCCATTTGTAGCATTAAATGCAGAGACAACAAGCAAACCAATGGCTCTCGGGGTCTCCATAGGTCCCCCAAAAAATCCAACAGCCACAACGCCAAGTGCCACGCCCAAGCGCAGCACACCTCGCGAATGCCTCTGGGCACCTGTGTCAATATACATATAAACACCCACACACACACACATACACATACATATGTATATGTATGTTTGGTGCCCAACTTGAAAGGTGTGTTATGTGGTGTAGAATGGAGTAGGATGTGGGGTTTGAGGGTTTAGGTTGTAGTGTCGAACAAGAAATAACTTGCATAAACTTGGCCTCAAAGGACTCTCGCACAAATACACACACACATACACACGCACACACACGCACGCACAAGCACACGTACGCGCCGAAAGTATGCTGCAAATATGCTCATTACGTGCACGCCAAGTGGCAAGCCAGCCACAAAACCAGGCATCCACTGCACAACCTCCTTCAGCAAGCCAAAGCCATCCACAGCAGCAGCAGCAGGAGCAGTGACAATGGCTCAATTTATTATTGCATACTTTGCGGCTATATTTCAGCTTTTCTTCTTCTTATAATTTTTTTTTTTTTTTTATATTGGTTTGAAGACTTTCCCTTAAACATCCTTTGATGATTTTATTGCATTTTACTTGAGGCGACTAATCGATGCTTTTAAATTTGATTAAACTCATAGTTAATATTTAATAAAGTTAAATCAAAATAAATATATATATATATGCACAGTCAGTAAGTTGAGTGCATAAATAAATATTTTGTTTGCTTATAAACAATGGAACAATAAAACCATTGTCGTTGACAATAGAGAGAGAGAGATATAATTCCGATTGAAATACGGATAATGCTGTTATTCAAATTTTTGTTGCGTTAAAAGTAAAATTGAATAAAAAGCCATTAATTCAACGCATGACAATCGATGCATGTGCATAAAGTGTCAATAATTTGGTCAGTAACTCAATTATGAATGTTGATTAGTCAATTAGCAAATGCAATGTGAATTACTGAATTCGTGACAAAAATAAAAGAATGAAGAGAGAATGAGTGACAGATGGAGATAGAGAGAGAGAGAGAGAGAACGAGAGAGAGAGATTGTCGGATTATGTACATATATACATTTTACAAAACTGAAAATAATTATATATATTTAATAAGTGTTATTCTCATTCCGTATGATGACAAACATGTCACGATTAAGCAGCAATGATTGTCACTTTGTTTATGTTGTTTTGCTACTGCTGCTGCTGCTGCTGTTGCTGATTATTATGGATAATTTTTCGTGTTGTTGTTGTTGTTTTTGATGTTTGCTCTTGGCAATTGCTTTAGCTGCCAAATTGAATTTGCCATCGATGCGTTTGCCGTTTGCTTTTCGTGAGTATCTGTGAAATTGGCATTTCAATAATTGATGAGCTTCCTGCCACACAGCACAGCACTTCATAGCATAGGTAATAAAACTGCTGAGCCCCCGAGGGATGAGTTGTGAAGGTTTGTAGTCTGTTAACTGAACGGGAATCGAATAGGGGATTGCTGTTGCTTTCTGATCGGAAAAAAAACAAACACACATTATTTTTGACCTTCTTGCGTGAAAAGTGAATTTCGAAATTGGAGCATTCGTTAGTCGATTGACAGCAAATGCATGCACATAAAGTGCAGCCATTTAGCCGCCAATCAGTCCGTCAGTCAGTCAATCAGTCAATAAGTTGAGTTGATTGCTTAATCAGCAATATTCGAGCAACATTTTGCCGGCCATATACGTTATTTAAGTGAAGTGTTAAATTCTCAAGAGATAGAGGAAAAAAGTGAGAGATTGTCGGGCTATGTAATATTTTCAGATCCTGCAAAAATGTGAGACACGCATACAAAGAAACATAAACAAATTCATAAAATAGATTTTCAAAGATTATTTTTGTTTTCAACTCATATATTTTTAAGTGGAATAGGTTAAACACATAATTGAAATTCTTCAGAAATGCAGAAAATTATCATAAAATTGGGCAGTCATGTTATTAAAAGGGCAAAGCTAAAGATTTTATTAGTCAGGCAATTTATACATATCTATTTTTGCTGCTTCATTGCTGTACCTTAAAGAGGGTATTGGGAACGCATTTGGCACTCAAAAAAAGAATGCACGAAATGTGCAATGTGACTTTTCATGTTTCTAGTGCAAACAATGTGTGTGAAAATAGTGGAGGTGTGTGTTTAGAGGGTGTGTCTGGGTGTGTAGATGGTGTAGGTGGTGTATGTGTGTGTGTGTTTGTGGGTATGGGCGTTACCTAGCACCTACTCACATTCTCGCTCGCTCACTCTCTCTTTCTCTCTCTCTCTCTCTATCTCTCTTGCTATGGTTCTCACTCAGTCAGTTTTGCTGCTGCGCAAAATGTCAAAGTTCATAAAATGATTGCATACTTTCTGGATGGCAAATGAAATTTCTCATGAAATTAAAGTAAGCATCAACACACGCACAAACAAACACACTCAAACACACACACTCACACAACAAGGCGCGCCGACACAAAGTTTGCTTTATTATTAAATTTGCAAAAAAAAAAAAAACAAATCAGAGAGAAAGGGAAAAATATAACAAGCGCGCCAGCAGGAAGCCAAATTTACGGCACGGGTTCAGTTTAACCAGAAATTGTTGATGTGTAAATGTGTGTATGTGTGTGTGTGTTTGTGTGCTTGTGTATGAACAAATGGAAATTTTCAATATTGATCAAAGTTGACCCAGCAAAAAATGAAATTTGTATCAAAACTAGAAAAAATTATAAAGTTTTTGAAATGTAGTTTAAGTCTTCTTTTTTTACATTAAAACTAGACAAAAATTATAAAGTATTTAAAGTGTAGTTTCAATATTAAATATATCAACTTTTTTTTACATATTTATATCAGTTCAATTAAAGGTTTCACTGATAAAATTTTCTTTTTATTGATTTAATTTTTTTTAATCGTTTTTGGTTTGGCCCTTATTTGTAATTAAATTTTTGAAGACACAGATTTAATTAAAACGCTTTGGCTATATGATGGTCATAAAAAGCTGAAATTTTGTATTAAGGTAAACAAAAATAAGCCAATTGTTTTTTTTATTATTATTATTTTTGTTTTTTGTTATTATTATTAAATTCTTGCTTTAGCAAACATTTGTATGCCAAAAGTATATATTTGAGATGAAAGAGTTCATATTTAGAGCAGCGGGAGATGCAATCAAAAGATCTACCGCTTATAGCCAAAGTCAATGCAGCTAATACCCGGCACATTTCGCATCCTACCTATCGACTGCTCCCCAACCCTTGACGTCTGTCAGTTTGCCAGCTGACAAAGTCCACAACTCCCCCGCACCGCGCTCCACAGGGCCAGCTACATTTTGTCACGCACATCCGACCAGGCACGCAACAGATACTATCAACCAAAAAAAAAACAAAAACAAAACATAACAAAAAAAAAAAAGAAAAGACGGAAATCTCACACAAACAAAAATAAACGCCCATCAAGAAAATCTAAGTCCTGCGCACAGGGGGGCGTGGCAGGGCATCCTTTACACAAAACTGCCAGCAACTGTCAAACGAAGTTGAACGAAAATCAACAAACAGAACAGAGCAGAAAAAGCACAACAGACAAAATAAAACAAATAGAAGAACGAAATAACAAAAAACGAAAAATTAACAAACGAAATATAAAAAAGAAAACAAACAAAATGCTGCACACGTTCATATAAGACATGTTGATCTCCTCGCACCTCCCCAGTCTCTCTCTCTCTCTCTCTCTCTGTCTCTCTATTACTGTTTCAAGTCCTGGTTCCTGCTCGATATCATCGCGCCAAAGAACTGGGCAAATCTGGGTGGAAAACCTGGTGCTCTTTGTGATTTAGTCAATGGCACGTAGCGGACGGTTTATTTTTAGCACCTTGGCCTCCCAAAAAAAAAAAAAAAAGCAGCCACGCCCCCACGTCTTCGATTGCCAAAGCCCACAAGCTGCGTATCTCCCCAATCTCCGTATCAAAACAATACTCCATCAGGGATGGGGAAAAGTTTCGTGTTGCTCTTGATGTTGCTGTAATTGTGAATATTAAATAAATGACAATAAGCATGCTCCGCACCAAAGCAAAAAACGAGGAAACAACAACAACAGCAACAACAACAACAACAACGAAATCTGAATAATAATAATAATAACAAAGAAAAGTCTGCGCCAAAAGTTTTTTGTTTTTTTATTTTTTTTTTTTTAGGTTTCTTTTTGCTTTTGGGAAACAATTTTTGCTTGCATTTCTTTTTGTTGACCTTTTTTCTGTTTTATACCCTGACAATGAGTATTACAACTTTATAAGGAGAGTGGAAGTTTTTAATTAAATACTTATGCCTATCCAAATTTGTAGCCACTTTGAGATATGTCGATAAAAAAAAATAAATCAGAATGGTTTATACGTTTTGTATTAAATATTCAATTAAAATACTTGAAAAGTATTCAAATAGCTTTCACTTTTCTTGTAAGATTAAAGAGCATTTAATTGTCGGCACAGCCTCTTTTTCTTTTTTTAATTTGACAAGGGTTTGAGCTTTTGGGCTTCGGGCTCGACTTTGGCAGTTGGGACCGAGAGGTTCTGTGGTCTGGGGAAATGGATTGGTCGCTAGGTAGCAAAGCATAAAGCATTTATACTAATTTGTCGATAATTTTGTTATGGTCATAAAAAAAAAGGAAAAGAAAAAGTACGAAGGACAAAGAACGAAGGCCAAAGCAGTCACAATCGAGACTGAAGCTGGACTTGGGTGCTGCTCTGTGAATTGGGTCCTTAACTTTTTTTTTTTTATCGATTGTTCAGCACAATTATATTTAATGAACTTTTAATTGAATTGATTTTTTTTTTTTTTTTTTGTAATACAAATACACACAGAAACACGTACACACACACGCACACTCATATCATAGATGGAAGGCCAACTAAAGTAGAGTTCAGTGACAGAATGATGGATAATACTATGGTTAAATGAATGGATTTAACAAGATTCAAACAGTGAAACAAACCAATTGGCCAATAAGTAAAACTGAATGGCCAAATAGATAGAAAATATATAGCTAATTTAATAGAATCGGCTTGAAAGTGTGTTAGGCCTTCTACAAAAGATAGCTTTGTGTGACAAACAAATTAAAGAGCTCAAAGGAAATAGAAAAGAATTAACTAGTGAAGACCTAAGACAAAGTGACATTTGTAATATGTTGTAAAACTTAGTTTCATATTAATCTTGCACACTTCAAGTTGAGTATTTACTCGTGCCCCTTTCCAGGTTGGTAAAATGCAACAAATGCTAAAAAAAAACATCGATATTTTTAGCACAAATATTATTATTTCTATTATTAATTTAATTACCCAAAAAGTTACATACCTTTGTAGAATAAAGTTAAGATAAATTAAAATTTTAATTCGGAACTAAAAATATTCTTAATCAAGTTTTAGAAGTCCTTCGACGTCATAAGTAAAATAAGCAAAAATATTTACCAAGTTTCTTCCGAATAGCTTTATAGCTCATTGACTATTTTGAATATACAAATACAGTCTATTAGATGGACATATGGACTCTATATAAACTCCGCTAGTGATGCTGAATCAAGAATATATATACTTAATGGGATTGGGGATGTAACCTCAAGACGTAAAAAGCCACAATTATCCTGCAAGTGCAACAAAACAATTCGATATTCATTTAATTAAATAAATGCAAGAACACAGATTAGAATATGAGATAATGTAAAGCAATCGCAATTGAAGCCTCACTTTATGCTCCTTCAGATGCCTGTGCATTTAATTAGAAACATGCAGCCAAATCATCTGGTGCTCTCAGTTAACCATCAAATCTTGAGTTACTTTGCCTGGTTTATGCGCACTAATAAGAAAGATGCCGGCAAAGTAACTCAAGATTTGATATTGGCCTTTGCTCTGTAGGCTGCCTGTGCAGTTTATTATAAACATGCAGCTAAAGTATAAAAATAGCGTGCATAAATCAGGAAGATGCCGGCAAAGTAACGCAAGATTTGATGTTGGCCTTTGTATGGTTAACTGAGAAGACCAGATGACAGCAATTAGGGGCACAACCAGTTGCATTTGAGACGCTGCAACAGTTTATGCTTCGTGCTGCGGCACTGTTGGTCCTTGAGTCCCGTAGCATCCTTGCATATTTGCGACTGAGAAGAAGAATCCTTGGCCATTAGCGCCAGTTGGCCACATAACACCGTTGCCTGTTATATATTTAAAGTAGCCTTAAAACGCTTAAGGGTAACACGGCCCTGCAAAGCAGGGTCATTGAGGTAACTGGGACAGTGTAGGGAATTAGAGATCTGGAATTGGAGGTTGGAAAGTTGGTGGAGGTTGGTGGTGGGTGGTGACAACCTCATTGCCACTAGCAAAGTAAAAATGCTGTACCGAGGCGGTATACGGCAGTATTGTGTGTCAAATGGCCCGCTTCGGATGGAACACAATGCGCTAAGATGATGGACCCCTTGCCCTTGTCAGCGTCAACGGAAACACGGATTACGTGGAGAGGTGGTGGTGCAGTGAAAGGGGTGTGCCTTTGCAGCAGCAGTAGCAGAGCAGGAGGATGACGATGTCGGATGACAATAAGCGCACAAATGGGATATAAACAGTAATATTTCTTCATTTTATTTTTTCCTCTCTTTTCTTGTTTGCACTTTATACAATTTATTGTGTGCGTTACGTTTGCCTTTTATCATAGGCAAAGTGGGCGCTTGAGAGGAATGGGGAAATGGGAGACGGGCTGGGAGTTGGACTGCGCTGGTGTGGCCTGATAGAAAGGCAGGAAAAAGTATAGCCATTAAGGTTGACGACAATAACTGTATATATAAATATATATATATATATATATATATATAAAATATAGTATAATATATATAAAATTTCATTTCGTTTGCTGCAGAGTTTTGTTCATTCGTCTTTTTATCAATGCATTTCATGCGATTACTTCACGTTATCCAATTAACTGTGGGCGGAGCATAAAGTTGGCCAGTGAAAATGCACCGACGAAAAAATGGAAAATTTTCATTTTTCAAGTGTGTGTTTGAGTGTATATAAAAAGTATAAAGCAAAATGATTGTTGCAGCTTTCAGCACTGGCATTGTCTCAAAGACTGAAACAAGAGTACCCTGGAATTTCTTAATACATCCCCAAAAATTGAAATGGATATAATAAAAACCGATCAGAGATATTGTAATAATATTGCTTATTTTTCATATCGCTCAACTACCAGCTAAATGTTGCATATGTATTTTAACTATCACACAATTTATACAAACTTATGCATACTCGGACATTTGCCACTAGCCGTTGTGCACAGGATATGCAAAAGCCACAATAATTAAGGATAACAAGCAAAAATCGTGCCTGGAATTAACATTTTCACGTTGCAAACATTTTTTTATAAATGGTATTTTTTTTTCGCATAATTTTTGTATTTGTGTGTCAGAATTGGATTTTCAATAAGCACTTCTTGTAAACAAGAAATAAAGCGTAATAAAAAATGTCTAAAATGAAATTAAATATAAATTGATATAAACTCGTTTCTATTTGTGCTGATTTCATATACTGCATGGATGGCTTCATTTTAAGGTTGAGGATACTAAAATTTCGCATTTCGCCTTTTGAACACATAAGTGCATTTCATTAGCGAAGAAAAATATATTGCAGTGAACTTTAATTTAGAAGGAGAATTAATATAGATGACAAAATATGTGTAAAATGTTGAAATAGTAGTGAGTATTAACTTTTAGACGAAGATTAAAAAAATGCAGTTCAAATGAAAAAAAAAATAGCACATATTATATCAATCATATCAATCTAAATGCGTTTTTACTTTATTAAAGCAAAATTTCGATTTAAGTTGAGCTTGAAAACTACAAATAGAAATAGATCATAGAAAAAGTTTCTATTTAATGTTGGGAAAAAAAAAACACAGATGCAGATTCTTGTCTAATCTAAACTAATGCCAACTAATGCAAACAAATGCAAACTAATCCAAAATTCCCAACGCTTTCCAATGTTTTTCACGTAGTTGGCTACGTCAGTCAGTGCAGTTAGTTAGCTGGCCTTGCCTGGCCTGAATGAGCTAATCAAAAATGCGTTTCATATTAGCATTTGCCTCTTCCCCATTTGATCGATAGAAAGAGCTGTTTAGCTAATCCTAAAATAACATCAGCTATTAACTTCAACTCACCGACGATGTGTTGTGGGACTTCAACAGTGCCATAAATTAGGTCAACGCAGCTCTGGTGACACAGGTGGGCAAATTGTACTGGCGATAATTAGCAAGATAGGTGTCACCTTCACCTGTACACTAAATGCGGCACAAAGATGTGTGGACGGGGTAGTGACGCCAAAGCGACTGCAATTGGATAAAATGGATAAGTGGCCATGAGAGTTTGTGTGTATTTATGAGTGTGTTTATGTGAGTAATTAGGTGTCCATTTATGTGTGTGTGTCCATTTGTGTGTGTGTGTGTGTGTATGTTTACCCACACTCACACATACAAGAGAGTGTGTCCTACGATTACATTAGGTGGGAGTAATTAGATGACCGGTTATTTAATCAAAGCCACAATTAAAAGGAGCTGTCAATTAAACAAAAAGTTAGCTAACTTAAATACCATTGGCCAACTTTGTGAAATGCACTGACAAAAACCGCACTAAAATTTTTAAAATCTCAAGTAGACGTGCTTCTTTTCAGACATCATTTCTAAAGGTACAAAAAAAAAACCGTTTAATCTGTATATAATATATATATGTATATTCTGCAAGATTATTAAGATGTGCATCTCATTACTTGCAACGATGCAAAACAAACTATATTGAAGGCATTAAGTCAGACTTTATTAAAAGCTAGCGCACAAAATAAATGGCATATCGGAACAAGATGTGAGACCTAAACACAACTAGAACTAAAGCAAATGTCAAGTTAATTGAACTCCAAAACATGTTTGTGTTATAAATTTAGAAATGTGTTGTTATTATTATTATTATTATTATTATTGTGCGTAAACCACATTTATTTATGTACTATTCATTCAGGGTCCATGAGTTTGTTTTGCAAAGACACTTGAATTGTTCTTAGAATTTAGTTGCAATTGAATTGTTAGTGTTGAGTTATTTGTGCTGATCGCTATTTATAGCCGCCTGTCTCTTGAAAGGCATTCCAGGCGGCCACAGCCCACGCAGCAGCGGTGGGCGGTTGGGTGGTTGGGTGGTTGGGTGGTGCTACTTTTCGCTGGTGGTGCCGCGCAATCGAGCGCAATCGTAAACACAACATTTTTGCCATTACACGTGCGGACATATACAAGTTGTTATTGTTGTTGTTTAGTTAGTTGGCAATTAGATAATGATTTATTTTTGCATACAACAATTTGGTTGAAATGCCTCTGACTATCCGTCTGTGTGTGTTTATGCTTCGTCTTTGTGTGTGTGTGTGTGTGTGTATCTGTGTGTGTGTGTGTGTATCTGTGTGTGTGTGTGTGTATCTGTGTGTGTGTGTATCTGTATGTGTGTGTATAGCATTCGAATTTTGATTTATTTACATGCCATTTAAACAATTTACATACACAGCTGTGCGCGTTACGTGACACGAACCAAATTATAATATATCAAAACAAATAATTAGCAAATATAACAAAAAAAAAAATAATAATAATAATGGTAAACCTAATATTTAATTCAAAAGTGTATTTTGAATTTCGGTTAGGTTCCAGTTAGGAAAGTGTAAAGGTTCATATAAATATTATGAATACGTTCGAACATTTTTTTTCTTCGGAATTTTGTTTCGAATTGATATTATATCAACTAATTATACCTATTTTATCCAATATAATAAAATTTGTACGACATTATATGGCGTTACTCGATTTGAGGATAGCTATACTGCCAGCAGAGAAATTATTTCGATTTAGGAAAAAATCGTACACAAGATAAGCAAACTTTTCGCAGTTTAATACCTTATAACAATATAATAACAAAACCCACACAGAGGTATATATTTATATAGTAATTAGATGCGTAATCGTTGTAACTTCAATTCTGGTGAAAATCATTTGGAAAGATGAGATGGGACCAGTTGGTGCCAGGCGAATATATAAACATAACGGTGGAACAGAAAGCAATTCAATCTAATTCAATCTAAAAAAAAATAATTAAAAAATTCTGTTGAAATAAATATTTACAAAATATGCTTCTAGACACAATAAGGTAAAACGAGTCGTGTCGATTCGTGACTATCTCGTTAATTTCATAATCGTGTCACGCTCAATTTAATCACACAAATGCATAGCAATACTTGATTGCATTTTCGGGGCTCATCGTTTGATCTTTTCAATGATCTTATTATATCTTCATATATATATATATATATATATACGTATATATCTATTTATATATATATATTTAACTACGCCTGGCAATGGTTTTTCCTTGTGTTGATTGTTGTTGGCATTTTTTATTTGTATTTTGTGCATTGCTGAGCCGCTGAATTAATTTGATTTATTTATTAGCTGTCCATTATTTGTTTATAAACAATAAAAGCGCCCCAGAAGAATGCGCATTTCAGGTTCATGAATATTTCAAGCAGAAACAATAACAAGACGCTAAATAAGAGCAACAGCTATGAAAATCACATTCAAACAAGGAAAAACCAAAATCATTTTTATGCCAAATATTTATCTAACAGCATTTTAGGCGCTTGACTGGCCAAAGTGTGGGGGCCAGCAGGGAATGCGAGGGGTGGCTCGACAAACGTGCCTCGCTGGTAAAGTCAAACAAAGGCCTCGAGGTCGTTTCATGTTGATATATTAATGTGCGTTAATTAGTGAAGGCCTGCGGTTTAGGAGAAGACTACAGATGGAATGGAGCTTCCAATTTTCTGATTTTTCTGATAATGTACAACTCGATGGTATATTGCAGATAGATATGATACTATATATATAGATAGTTAGTTAATAGCAAGTCTGTTAGATAGATAGATAAATACATCAGTCAATGGGCTGTCAATTAATAAACAATATATAAACCCAATAATTATAGCAACAGACTTGTGCATATTCGTTTAACAACGTAAAACTTAATAAGTCAAATATTGAGGGGAAATTCTTTTCTATTTGCAATACAAAAAAAAAATACTACATATTTATTTGCTGTTTGCTATAATTACCTACTCAAATTAAATACGCGTATGATCCATCTCAAGTTGTATGCTGATTTTGTTTTAGCTTAATTAAAATTTCGGTTATCTAAAAGTTTTGGCAATTCACTAATGGCTGAGCAGATCACAGCCTCAGAAAAAAACTGTGAGTATATTTTATAATTTCCGGTAAAACCAGAAAAGCCATAGACATCATAATTTACCAGCTTGTTTATTTTTTTTGATGAAGTGCTGATTGTTTTTTATGTGGTTTCATTTTTATTTTGTTTTCTGGCCAAATTGAAAGCTTAAGAAATTGCCCGGGGCAACAAGATTATATACAATTATATAGCCCTGTGTATGTATACAGAATTGTATATATGTGTGTGAATAAATTGTGGTATATTTCAACTTTTTATTTTACTTATTTTGGGTACTTTTGGGCGCCGTCAAAATGTTAAGCACGTCAAATTACAAGCGATGCCCGGGGTTCTGGGCCATTGGTGGGGCGGGTGTGTAAACGGTATTCAGGAACTGAGGGCCATGAGCTTTTAGGGACCTGGTTAAAGTTCAGAGTCAGTCTACGGATCCGGATTTGTGTCGGGGTTCGGGTAAAGTATCTGTTCACTGACCACGCTCTGAAAATTGGGTGAGTTTAATTGCGTATCAAAACACATTTCAGCGAATAGCAAAAGGAGAGAGCAAAAGAAGGATTGAGAAAGCAAGCAACGAAACATAAAAGAATAACGAGAATCCAAACGAAATAAGAGAGAAAACAAGTTAAATGAAGATAATTGTGAATATTTTTTGTTTTGTTTCGTTTTTCTATTTCTACTCTTTATTTGATTTTTTCCATTCTATGCCTTGTTATTTGCGTATGTATAAACAGAGCGATAGAGAGAATGAGAACGAAAGCGAGAAAGAGAAAGAGACAGAAATCAACAAATTTTGAATAAATAGAATCAAATTTGGACGTGCTAAAAGTTAATGAGCTTTTCGGAACTGATTTGCAGTGCAGGCAACAATAGATGATTCTGCTAACCTTTCCTCAATTCCCTTCCGCCAACGAGCGTAATCAGATTATTTGCTTGCGGATAAAAATTTGCAGGACATTGAACCTTACGGCGGAACGCTGGCAATGGACCAAGTGACTTTAATAAATGTGAACGAGCGAAACGGAACATTTTACAAGTTGAATACCACAAACTAAAAAGATTTATAAGTTGCTCAAAGACTTATTTAATACAAAGCAAGCGAGAATTCTCTGGTTGAGATAGTAGTTGGTATTCCATTAAATTACGTTTGGGTAAAAAACCTTGATCATCATGAAATCATCATTACGTATAATTTTTATAAATTTTACCATTAGATCTGTACAATTATATCTTTATTGCTATATAAAAACGATTTACATTCATATTTGCGAAACGGTATATCAATGATATGAAATCTAATTTAATTTTTTTTTATCTACTTCTGCACAACTTAATAATGCTGCTTCTAATCATTTTTTATGAATTAACGCAAGAAATATAGAAACCTTATAATAAGTACGGGTTTCTCTTTTAAAAAATTAAAATAAATTTGGCAATCAAATTAATCGTTCTGTCTACTATTAAGTATTATGAGCGAAGCAACGACTCCATATCTCTGATAATATTTATTTTGAAAACTTTCCGGCATCTAAATATAAACACTGATAAATATTTGCTTGTACAAAGTGTACGTACAGCAAGTTTTTCGCAAACATAAATTGATTCATTTATAAAAATGTCAACAGTTAATTGTCGGCGGCATTTGCCACTAAATTGTTCAAGTTTCGAGAGCTTTAAATAAAGATGCAATAATAATAAGTTTCGCAGGCGATCCAAAAAGTAGCATTGCCACGTAATGCGCCACACACACATAGGCACACACCACACACACAAACACAGGCACACACAATACAGTAACCAAACGGCGTCAACCAATGACAAATAATTAATTGCGCACAATTTTCGGGCCTTGTGGACTGGCGCCGTTGCCCTGCTCCCCCCGTACACCCAATTCCATGCCATCGTCCTGTTTCGTCCTCTCATCGTATAGCGTATCCATTTATAAATGGTACACGCATATTTATGCCAAACCCCTTTCACAGCCCCAACTGCCCCACAGTGCCACAGTCGGCTGGCCACAATTGTTGGTTCTTGGCTTTTTGAGCCTTTCAACTGCTCGACACACAACTTGAGGCGAATTGTGTAAATAATGCGATAGACTTGGCTGGATAAAAGGACATATTTCCGTCTCCGCCTCCGCCTCCGTCTGCGTCTTCGTCTACTTGGTCATTTCGTCCATTTTGTCCTTATTTTGCGTCGTCCCTGTTTGCGTTTCTGTCTTTGCTTTCATTTCCATGTACCCGCCATCCGGCATCGAACATGCTTCGCATCAATGCGATATGATTTGATTGCACTTGTGGAGCAGGAAACAGAAGCGGACAGCTAATTGAAGGGCCTGCCTGCCAGGACGCTGATCAAGTCGATTAGACGCCGGTGCTTCGCCTATAATTGGACTCATATCGAGATAACGCCAACAAGCAGCTAAGTGGGCAAAAAACTGATGCACAAGACAAAAAAAAAAACACAAAAATGAATAAAACAAAGCCAACAGAAGAATAGAATTCGACTAGCGATTACCCTGTTTACAGAATATAAATAAATGATTTTCAAAAGTTGCACATAAAATGAAAGCTAAAAATAGTAAATTATAGTTAGTTTAGCTTTCATAGTTGATAATGGATTAAGATTATATAAAAAAATGACTAATTGCTTGTTCGATTGTCAGAAAGTATAACAAATAAGACTGCTTTTGGCGATATTCTGTAATTGGCACTTTGTTGCCAAAAATCGACTTGCCTTAGCCCTTTTAGATACTGAGTTCGTTGAGTCTATTGAGTGCCACAGTTAGTATACAGTTCAAAATGGCAATGGGACATAATAAACAAAATGTTGCCTTTTAACAGTGTATCGGACGGCAGAGCTGAACGCGACGCACAGCTGGAGATTTGTGTTTTGTAAATCATTAGTCAACCAAATGCTGTCTCTTTCTCTCTCTCTTTATCTATGTGTGTGTTTATGGCGTTATCCTCGTTTTGTCATCAGCAGCAGCTTGCACTAGATTAAGCCAAGTGCATTGTGCGATGTCATCAGCATTAGCTTCATGTCAGACAGCTGTAAGAGAGATCAATCAGAACCGGTTTGGGATCTCTGCAAGCATTTCACATAAGCAACAAAATAATTCAATAAATTTGCTCTTTTTAATACTCAAATACATTTTGAGTTGGTGACCCTGGCAACCAGTTCTAAAAAAAATGCTAAAAATTGGCCTTGGTAAATAAAATAATAATTGTTTGAATGTGAATGTTTGTATAATTTAATTAAATAAATACAACTATTGTATAAATGTAAAGAAATTAAGAATAAATAGATGCTTATGCACCTTTTTTTTAAGTTAAACGCATTTAAAATTTAAAAATTAATTGTAGAGCATATTGTCGATTAAATGGTATGTGTTTTATACTATTTGTATACCATAGTAATATAAATATAAATATTTGAATCTTTCTAAAATGATTTAAATACAAAAAATTGTCCATTTTTAAAATTCTACAATGTAAAATATGCTAAGCAGATGAGGTATTTGAGGAAAGAGGGGATCAAAAAATGTGTCAAGCGCAAAATAAGCGAATAGAAGCAGCAGCAGGAAAAGAGTCGTACACTTGAGTGTCCAATATGCAGGTGTATGTGTGTGTGTGTGTGTGCGTGTGTGTGTGTGTGTGTGTGTCAAAGATAAGCAATCGAATGTCTGAGTGCAAATATCTGTATATATGTGTGACGCAGTGAGTGTATGGCAGCAGGTGGCAAGAAAGGACCTCGGTTGCTGGGCTAATGATGCCGACATTAGGCTGCGTGTTTTATGTGTGTGCACGTAACGATGCTTACACAACGCACAGATAAACGCACACACACACACACACACACACGCACTCTTGTATTTGTATGTATGTGTGTGTGTGTGAACGAGACGAGTGTGAATGTCAAGGCAGCGTGCTGCGTTACATAAGCAACGCACAAATGTATGCTACGCTGCTGCTTCTTCTGCCGCTTTTCTGTTTGTTGATGGCCACACACACAGCTGCCTGCTCACTTCTCTCCCTCCTGCTGCTCTTCTGCTCCAACTGCTCCTCTTCGACGTCCCAATGTTCTCAACGTTATTTTTGGGCCTGGCCCAAAGTGTTGCTGCTGCTGCTGCTGCTCCTACTGCTGTTTGCCGCCTCAAAAGCCATAAGCCCCGCCAAATTGACATGACGAAATGATGGCAACAGCAACAACAACAACAACAACAACAACAAGTGAGCGGATGCCAAGCCAAAGATAAGGGCGACAAAGGTAGTGTGAGAGAGTTTTTCATAGGCAACTGTAAAGTGGGCCCAGGTCTTTCAACTAGCAAAAGCTGGTCGCTCTTATTTTTCTGCTTTTTTTATATACCCTGAACCCATTAAAAATTAATAAAAAGGGTATAATGATTTTGTGGAAATGTATGTAACAGGCAGATGGAAGCATTTCCGACCCCATAAAGCATATATATTCTTGATCAGGATCAGAAGCCGAGTCGATAAAGCCATGTCCATCCGAACAGAGACTATAAAGGATATGGACTTGAAATTTGAAATACATTTACCCGTATATCCGGCGCAGATCAATTATGCTTTATTTGATCGATAACTGCCTAAGTTTCACGATAATCAATACATTTTCATTTCCGATATCAATAAATTCCACAATTTGAAGGGAAGAACATCCTTATTAACACAAAATATGCATATGCATTATTTTAATCAACTACCTCTATTTCATCAATATAAAATAAGAAACATCCACAGTTATGGTCAAAAAGATTTTCTCATATTGAACTCATATCTGTGGTTGCTATATGAAATGACTTGCCTGCCCACATTTTGGTGTAAAACTGAATTTTTGCCAATAAAATTAGGATGAATTTAAGAGCGGGGTTTAGGGTATATCGTAGTTGAGCTCACTCAACTACAGCATTTTTACTTGTTTCATATTTATTTTGTTGCTTAGCATGTGACAAGTGATTTTCTGATAAGAGAAAAAAGCAACAAAAAATAAAAATCAAAATAAACTCAAAGTGACGTCTTAAAAAATGCCAAATAAGATACTAGATGAGCAAGCATAACTGGGTCTGATTAACATCTGCACAAGTTTAATAATGATTAAGACATTAAGCAAATAGTAATTATCTAAATAGACTTTTTGTATAGTCTATGCTTGAGCGTGAAACACATAAGCAACACTAATTGCTGGGTATCTGTTGGTTGGGCAAGCTATTTTTTTGCTACTCCGGTTTATTTGTATTATGTGCAATTTGAACTTTAATTTTACTTTTTTGGGGTTTTCTGTTTGCTTGTGTGTGTTCTTTTTTTTCATCCACTTGGCTGTCTGACTGCCAATTTGTGTGTGTGTGTGTGTGGTTATATATATACATGTGTGTGTGTGTGTGTGCATATTAACACAAGAAAAGGTAATTTTCGTTGACATCATTTTAGACGCTGCTCAGTCTGACAATGCAGCCGTTTCACAAAGGCATCTTTTTCGCTATTTTGTATATAGTTTTTTGTTCCGTGTTTTTTTTTTTGTTGTTTTTATTATTATTTTATTAGAGTTGTTAGCTTGTTGGCTTATGTATGTTTCATATTTTATGTTGATTCGCTTTTGTATACAAAACACACACACACACTAAACGTTTTCCAAGTAGTGTGTGTGTGTGTGTGTGTGTGTAAATTTGGCATAGTTTTTGAGGTTTTGCTTGGAATTTGTGCACATCCAATGTGCATGTAGGCAACACACTTGTGGCTCATGTTGTATTAATATAATCACTTTGGGGATTTTGTGCCTAAAACAACCTCAACAACAACAATTATCACGATCCTTGCGATACACCACTGACATGTTAAACAGATATTAAACTATGACTATGAGGGTTAGTTCCAGTTTTCTGTTGGTTTTTAGTAGTAGTCTCTGCTGTTTAACTATCCTCTTGCCCCTGTTTGTTTGTTTGTGTGTGTTTGCGTGTGTTCTGTGTGTCTGTCTTGATGGACAATTTTGCTGACCGCTCCTCGAATATGACAGTTACATGTGGTATTTGGAATATTTCATGCTGCTTATTGCTTCTCTTCCTTTCTCTCACGTACTTCTCGCTCTGTCTCTCTCTCTCTCTCTCTATTTTCCCCCAAAATGCTTACAAAATTGCTTTGCAATGGTTTCTTAAAAGGAAATTCACACTCACACACACACACATACTCACATGCTAATTTGAAGCTATAGCAATAATCTTGTAATACAAACACGAACATATTTCGACGAGAACTCAATGCCATAATCATAGTTATGGTAGGAAACCATTCATCCATTAGTAAGCAATCCAATTAAACATAGAGTGCTGAACATTAAGTCTCTTATTGCCATGATAAACTTCATCAGCACCTTAGGAATTAGTGCTAGTCTCACACTCCCTTTACGTAAGCCTTAAGCACTCGACGCACTATCAAAATTGTTGGATACCGATTAGAACCAAGCAACGTTCAGTAAACTTGATGTAGTTACCAAAGACAATTTTGGTGATGTCAAAAAACATCCAAACTGTAACTTATGCAGTCTTTGCTCCTTAAAAAATATAAAAATTTCCATTAAATTGTTTGGAAACGCATCGAGATTATTTATGCAATTCATATTCAATTGGCAGGCACGCAAACTAACTTTTTGCGATTTTTTCTAGAGCAAAAGTTTGTAAAGGCAAAAAAAAAAAAAAAATACCCTGATCGTAAAATGACGACAGGATGAATGTAAAATAGACATTGACAATCAGTTAAAGTATTTCTCAACTTTGAGGAGCAAATATAATTAAGTAAAATACAAGTTTCAACGTACCTCAAACTTTGTGTTGCTTTTTATGAATATGTTCAACGCTGTAAAGAAGAAAACAAAAATAAGTTTACAGTTTACATTAAAATATAAATAACTTATCAAGTTGTGTTAATTTATAATTTGCATTCTACAACAATTAATTCTTAAGACGATGTAATATAGATGTATGTAAAACATATATATATATATATATATATAAATATTTTAAATATATATATATATATTTCTTCGGCTCCACAGATATTCGCTGTTAGCCCTAATTTGGCAAATCAGACATATTTATGTACATATATATTTATATTTTTTGTTATTTTTTATGATTTTTTGTGGATTTGGAAAAAGAAAGTTAAAATATAAGCAAAAAGGTGGCATCGTCCAGGCATCAAAAGTAGCCAACGTGTGTGTGTATGTGTGTGTGTATGTGTGTGTGTGTATGTGTGTGTGTATGTGTGTGTGTATGTGTGTGTGTATATGTGTGTGTATGTGTGTGTATGTGTATGTATGTATGTTTTCAGTGTTGCCAGGCTGCTGTTGTCGTTGCTGCTGCATTCAAAATGTTGCCAGTTTTCACACACACTGCACTGGGCGAAATATTGTCATCTTTTGTGACAGTCCTAAATTGAATATATTCCTTATAAAGATCAATAGCCAGTTAAATTTGAAATAGAATTTGTCGATAATTTTATCTGCTTTCTAGATTGATTAACGATGGCAATTAAAGACACAATTTTAAAGCTATAGCTGTCTAAATGGATATGAATTTGCCTGTCAGAATTATATATATAATATATACTTTGGTGCAGTGTACCTTCGAATTGAGCTCTATTTCCAATTGAATTCTTACTACTAGTTTTGCAGAGTGTACAAAAAGAAATTGGCCCCATTGCCAGTGCCTAATGAACTAAATTTCCATTTCTTTTCCCGTGCACGCCTTCCTTTCATCACCAACTCGCCCACTCGCTTTGCGGCTCTCTACGTTTTCTGCTTGAGCTGATTCTGTGCCGCTGCCAGTGTTGCGAGAACTGGTTGGTAATGCGGCTTAGTTGGCCGCTTCTACTTTGCTGTTTGTCTTTCGACGGACAAAGGGGGCGGGCCCACATTAACCTCTTTGTTAATCATTTATAAACAAATGCAAATCAAATAAATACACAGCCTGCAGCTGCCTGAAGCGATAAACTGGTAACAGGTATCAGGCAGCCAGGTGAGCCAACTAAACTGAACTGATTCTGAGCCCAGACTGAAACTGAAGCAAAGGCAGAGCGAACGGCTATGCTAATAAACAGTAGGCAACCAAATGAGCAGCGAATGGGAGGAAACAAAAAAAAAACAGCCACACACACACACATACACTCAAAATAAACAGGAAAAAGTGGCAGGCAAAATCATTTTTCTTAGAAGGAATCGTTAAGAATTCTCTGAGTGAACCAAACTCCGCAAAAAAAATTGTTTTCTAAAATTTAAATCTATTTTGTTTAACAAAAAGAAAAGTTTGAGACGAGAAAATTTAAAATTTCCTACTTATTCTCACTATCGAGATCAATTTTGTAAATTAAATATTATGTGAAGAATTGTGAATAAATTTTCCAAAATGTCTAAAGATTTTATTCATCAACTTCGACTTTCGGCTATTTATGAACAATAAACTGTCCATTTAAATGTTCAATTTAAGCAACAGGAGTTTGTCAAAAATTTTAATAAATTCCCTCAAATTTACAAGAAATTGCACACCCAAATTAAAGCAATTTATATACATTTTCAACTAAAACTTAAGTTATGTCAAGATGCGAAAACTTTTGGTATGTTTGACTACCTTTGTTATTTTCATCGAAATTTGTGGAGCAAGTGAAACTAAGTGGAATTTGCGCATAATTTGAAGCAATTTTGCACCCTTTATAATACGCAAATCAAATCAACTGAAGCCATAAAAAGTTACCTGACATATAAATATATTTTGAAGAGGTTTTCCACAAATTTTTGCGAGTCTCGTTTATAAATTTAAATATTTACAGCACCGGTGGCAACCAGCAGCCACCGTTGACTTTCTAGGAGGCATTGCAAATTGCACTTTGAGCTGTCACGCGTAGCAATCTGCTTTCCATCTTCGTGGCTTTGCAGGACATCACGTGGACGTGGGCGAGGACGATAAGTAGAATAAGAACATAAACTAGAACATGGACATGGACTTTGATGTAGACGTAGACATTGACTTGGCTTCCTTTGACTTGTTAAAAATTTTAATCAATGCTGCGAACTAAATGGGGACAGCAAAGGTAAAAGGTGTGTGTTTGGGGATAGATGGTAAAGTCCTGGCAATTTCACAACTGCTTTAATATGCAAAAGATTCCAGTGGCGCTGGAGCGCATAATTAGTTTGGCCAGCCGCATTTCTGTGAGCGCCTCAGTTTTAGCTTCAGCTTCAGCTTTCATGTTGGCTCTTCCTTTTTATATATTTGTTTTTTTTTTCTGTTGCTTTAGTTTCTATCCTGTTGCTATTCTCTGCAACTAACTATTTAGCCCCCTCCCCCCCTTGTTGTCAGGACTTCCGTATTTTCTTTGGCTTCTGACATATTATTTAAGTATGTTTGCCAATATACAAGACACTTGCTTGCTCTTCCTCTACCTTCTCGCTCTCTCTCTCTCTCTCTCTCTCTCTCTCTTTCATAATAATTTTCTTAACATAATACTAAAAAATAATATTCATTTAAACTTTTAATTAACATAGTTTTTATAAGCCCTGTTAAGGTTGAAAATTATTATATTTTTCTAATTGCAAATCATAATAAAGTATATCCGCCCAAGTTAATGGTGATTTTAACAAAGTTCGATTTTTAATTCTATGCACATTTTAATTTACCAGCAGACATTGCAGTTAATTGCCTGCCAGAAGTAAACAACGTAGCCTGCCACGTTATGCTGCCCATCCGATGGGCGGTCAGCCAGTCAGCAGCAACGCCTGTCAACGGTACTCCTCACCACCCGCTCTTAAAACCACTATTCCCTACAATCACCCCACAATCGTGCACCTCACTCCTCGCTCTTGGCAATGGTTTGTTTGTAAAAGCACTCAAACTGTCAAAATGGCGTGGGCCAACAACAGCCTGCAACACAGCAGCAACAACTCTGTCAGTTAGTCAATAATTTAATTTATTGTTAAATTTTTTGCTCTGCACCCACACACAAAAACACACATATAGAAGTTACGCATTAGGTACATATATTCTTGATCAAAATCGACAACCAACTCGATCTAGTCATGCCTGTCCTAGAGAAATTCTCATATATAATATATACCACATTATATCGATTACTACATTAAGCCTTCGATATTGTTACACTTAAATTGTCAAGAGGAGCGAGAAAGGATGATGCAAAGCAGAAGCCTACGTTGTAGACAGCCTCAAGAAGTGCAACACTTTTATATGATAACTCTTTACAGAAAATTCTAAACATATAAAATAAATTCAATATTTAAAATGCATTCATTAATCGACTGTTAACTAAATAATCTGATAAAAAAAAAACCCAATCTCCACAATTTAATATTTGATTATTTTATTTGGACAAATACTTCCGAACCTAAGATCTTTAACATGGATTATTGCTTAAGCGAAATTAAGAACATATCTATATATAACATCGTAGTAAACATAAATTCGAGTTTATATTTAGTCGAATGTGCTTCTCATTTGTAATCGGCATAGTAAATTCAGTTCGTAAGAATCAAGCATTAAAATACATCTATAACACATATATATAATAATAAAAAACAGTTGCAAAATTGGTAAGTGATAAGTGGATAGTGGCAAGTGAAATGTGAACACTTTCCATGAACGTGTTACCGTGTTGCGTGCTAACAATTAATTTTGCCAGTGCATCGACGGCTTCAAGTTATCATTCGAAAAGATGATGCAACCGGAGGCGAAGCAATGCGTCAATTGTGTTGAAGCACCAACAACAAAAACACTACCACTTGCAACCGGATCAGCTGAAATAATGGATATGACCAGTCGTATCAGAGCAATGCATGTTTTCAATGTGATACTTGCTCGGCTCTGGCGACGACGTATCACTGAAGTTTGCAATCTGCAGGAACAGGTTGGCAAATATAAATTAAAGGTAAGCAGCAAGAATCCAAATCACACCAGAAGAATACAGAGTTATACATTTAAGCTATATGATATAGTTGTCGGACTTTCTTGTTGCTGTGGTAGTTATTGTTATTGCCAAGACTCGAAAATGAGACTGAGATAAAAATTAAAATATATTCTGTGTACAAATTTGAGTGCAGGATTAAGCTAGCCAAATCATTAAAAATCAGATGAGTTTAGACAATGTTACGATCTATTACCATATGATAATTGTCTCCTCTGCAAGGGTATAGGAAATCAGATATCAAATCAAATCTACTGTCTTTTGTTTTGTATATGCAGATGATTTCATTGCGCGGCGAACTCTTCAGGCGTGACGAGATGATAAACCGAGAGCAACGACGATGCAATGATCAGGAGGCGGATCTTCGTCGAGTCATGTCCGTGTCTGATTTGAGTGAGCTCCGCTATGCGAAATTTATGAACGTGACCAGATTCGAGATGATGAATCTCAGCAAGGAGCTGGAGGTCAGGACTCAGGACTGCGACAATGCCGTTGAACTGCTCAATCAGTGCCGAACTAATATGTTTCGTGAGATGTCCAATTATCGGAAGTGTGCCAAAGACTTGGCTGAGCTACAGCGAGAATATCGCTGGCTAGAGATAAGAAATGTCGAACTGGAGAATGAGGTGAGAAAAAACCATATTTTTGATAGGCAGAAGGTTCAGTTTGGCATTAGTTAACGTGCATTTTGAACATCTGGCGAAGAGCTCGCAGCCTTGACATAATAATAATTGTAAACTTTAAAAGACTGAAAAGTCTGATATAACATGATAATGCGACTAAGGCTCTTGAAATATATTTTCATACAATTTACACATATATATATATTTGCTATATTGGATACCATATTTTATAGCTGATGGCGCTCAAGGATCAGACTCAGTCGCTGTATGATCATTTATCCATCGCTTTGCGTCAAATTTTCGAACAGAAGCTATCCGAGTATCAGCTGTAAGTTTTGATTAGGAGCCCATTTGGGCATTCGAAAATTCACTTTTAATTCAAGGTTTCTTGTTTTTTGAAAATTTGTTTTCCTGAAATGAGCTGAATCTTTATAGAGTTAAAGTAATGTATTGTCGTATTTTTTAATTATCATTCAATATAAGAAAGTAGTCGTGTAAATTAGAAACTCAATATTGATGCTTTCTACATTTCTCTGCCAACAGCCAACATCAGGAGGGTGGCGTGTTGCAGAAGATGAAACGCAAAATGGGAATAATATTTAATGATATATATTTCAACATCGCCGAAGGTTGTTCGACGATGCCAATTACTGTGGTTGGTCTACTTTGTGGCATCATATTACTAAACAAAGCTACGCGGATGCTATTTGCCAGTTAACTTTCGTTTCTAGTTCGATTATATTAAGATTTCAAAGGATCTTTAAAATTGTTTGTCAAATATAAATTTTTTATCAGTTCGTTTTTTTTCCAGATGACAATTTAGGTATGTCATCTGGAAAAAAAACGAACTGATATTATTATTATTTTGTAATATGATTAATTCATTTTGTGCAATATAAATAATGGGTGTAATGGGGTGGGATGGGAATTAAGCTACATACATACATTTGTCGTATTCAACTGAATCTAAATGAAATTGGCATTCTCATCAGCCTAATGCCAAAAAACAACAACAGCAATAACCATAAAATGTGAAAGGTGGAAAAACCGCAGCGCGACTTTAATTAAACAAAATAGTTTGTAATGTAATTCAATATATCTCATATTTCATATGTGCATAGATACTCGTATATGTGTGTGTGTGTGTATGTTTGTATGTATGCATGTAGCTTTATTTGCACACCTTGGGAGCATGAAGCTATCAGCAAACAGCTGTCGACTGCTGCTTACATAGAAATTTATTCTAGAGTATTCGCTCCATATGCAAGTGACGCTTATTGATTTATGCTGTTTGAGAAGTATTACAATCTGTTAATCGCACTAATACAGTTATTGAAAATGAAACTGAAAATAATTGAACTACTAGAAAACGTCTGAGTAATGTTTAATGCCATATCGTAAGAAGTAATGCATACTTAAATTTGATCACATGTAATAATTATAAATAATTTGTGTATTTATGCACATAACTCTGGTCTCGCATCTATCATTGTCAATGATTATGAAAATAATTAATAGAGTATATTCAAAGTCGAGTGTTTCCTTACATATGTATAAATATATAACTTGCTAAGCAGCTCGGCAAAAGTGCTTAAAAACCTCCACTCACTCAATTATAGTAAGTAGCTTATTTGCTCACAGTTTGAGTAGCACTGTGGTAAGCACATACACATACATACACACTCACCTTAGAGGCACACTCTTTAGCTCTCTCTACCTCTCTCAATATAAAATGTATATTTATATTATATATATATATTATTATGATTATTATTTATATATATATATATATATATATATATATATGATGTTTATGCGACTAGCTGTTTTTTAAGCAATTGACACCTGCTTGTTGTTGTTTTTGAAATTGCTTTACCTGCGTTTTTGTTGCATTTATGTCTTAGACACACACACCCACACAAAAGCACAAACACGAGAAAAAAAAGTGTATTAAACGCGTTTGAAGATCAGCACGACAACAATGAGCAATTACGTGCACTTGTATGTGTTTCGCTAGTACGCAAGTGTGCGGAACAAATAACCGCTGATTCTTCTATTCTGTTTTATTTTGTGCTGCCAAACAATCGAAACCGAAACACGTTGCCGACGTCGCAGTGACGCGGCTTCTTCTTTTATTTTTTTTATTCTTTTTGTGTTTTTTCTGTGTTTATCAAAGCAATGCGCGCACAAGTGCGAGTAGGCTAACGGGAAAAGCTCAGCCAAACAACTGACCGGCTGAGAGTGCGCCAATGAATATGCACGCTTTGCATTCGCAGTCGCCGTCGGTGCCACCGTTCGGTTATCAAAGCACAGAAGCAGCACAGCGTAGAGAGTAAGAGTGGTGAGAGAGTGAGAGTAGTGACTATGGAAGAGGGAAATAACGTGTGCGTGGGTGCTGATCGAGAGCAGAGTGTGCAAATATGTTAATTCGGCTCCCGATCGCACTCTTTTAAGGGTGTGTGTGTGCACAATGAGTATGCGACCGCTGTTATAGCGGCAATTGTTTGTTATTGTTGCTTTATTGCACAATCTTCCCATCAAGCTGCAAACAAACAAACAAAAAAGCGAAAAAAAAACAAAAATAAAGAAAGAAAAAAGAATCCGGAAGGTATTCCGATTACCCTACAGCATTTCTAGAAAATTTTATTGAATGATTAATATGCCTTGCTCTAACTGTTGATGAATTTTGTACCTTTTGCTTAAAGCATATGAAAAATATGTGACGTCATTCTTGTAATAACAACTGATTTAATTTATATGATTTTTTTTTAATTTTCACTAAGCAAAATTGAAACCACTATTTTTCCCCCACATTTTGCATATTTTCTTCAGGTATCTTCAATTCAAAAGAGCATTTCGAGCTCAACAATTTTTGCTACTTCTGTCGGACGAAAAGAAACAAGTGGGTTTCATAAAATGCCCAATGCTTCTAAAAGTGCAGAGAGAGTGTTTTTGATTTGTATACCCTTTAAAAAGATATTTTCACTTTGTTGTGAAGTTTGTCACGCATTGATCAAGCGAAATCAATCTCCATTAAGTATCAAATTTAATCAAATTTTTGTATCATATAGACGTAATTAGAAACAATTTGTCGAATAAAAATCATTGAGATTTGACTACTTTATCACTTTAAAATAACTATTACGATAACATGATTTTGCTTTGCAAGGGTATGCAATTTTCTCTGCTTAAAATAGCTATTCTCTATTTTTTTTCCTGTACAATTTACTCAGTAAATACATATGTACATACGAATGTGCTTTTTGCGCTGAGACTTCTCATTTCGTCTTCACCCACTTCTTACACTTCTGTTGTCTTTGCGTCGGCGTCCACGTAAATAAATTTCCTCTAATTTAATATTTTGTTTACATTATTTATTCATTTACTTATGTATCTTGTGTGTCGCTGGGCCCGATTCTCCCCTAGGCCCCTCCCCATCAACGAATGTCTTAGCCTCTCTGCTGACACTTTTGTTTATTTACGTGCTTCACCCACCCGCGGCGATGTCGTAGTCCCTTTTATGTCAACTGATATTAAATCTCTCTCTGTCTCCCTCTTTCACTCACTCTAAGTCAGTGTGTTGAGCAATCAGGATGCGGCTGATCTTGCAAAATAAGAGAGAGAGAGGAGGACAGATAAGGCGAGTGAGAAAAGAACTGATCTTTTCTAATAAGTCGTTGCGTTGGGTACACTTAAAAAAGGCAACTATCAGCAGATCTACTAACTACTACAACTAACTATGCTCTGCACAATTTTGTTGAAACATATAAATCAATGTATAATCAAATAAAATAATGTGATATTAATCTGGGAGGAATATCTCACAATATTTTGTTAAAATAATAATAAAATAAATAAATAAATATTTATTACTTGGTGCATTAAGATTAGTGTAATCTATGGAAATACACATTTTCTTATTTACTACTCAATTTATTTATTAATGATTATAATTTAAAACTTGAGGCCATCTGCTTCTGCTATTTTTATATAAATTAAATAAATCTGGGTTCTAATCTACAAATCAAAACTAAAACATTACAAAATAACTGATTTAATCATAATTTATGCAAAACAACAAGCTTAATCACTCCAAGTCAAAGTTTTTATCAAAATAACGGTACTGTGTTCCAAAATACAGATTTCTAATAGGCAAAACTTAAATTTCCCCAAAAGGCGAAACGAAACGAAAGAGAAAGGTGACGATGCCGGACAGAAGAATAACATCAAATGTCAAAATTAAAGTGAGAACAAGGTTAGAATCGAAACGCAGCAAATGCAGCGGTAAATGTGTGTAAATGTAACTGTGAATTTTGCGTGGGCGCATGGCCAAGGGCGCCGATTGATGACGCAGAGGAAGGGCAGGGTGCGAATGGATTGTTGCTGGCAGTTGCCGAACTATATAATTGGTTGGCGTGAAGAGCCCAAAAGCACGCTGCAAAATCATGAATTGCTGCATTCTAACACACAAATAGACCGAGACTTAACACTAACACTAACACACACACCGCAGGAGCAGAGAGATTTACAGAGCGTGGATAAGATACTAAAGGAGAGAGCGCATAAGCTGGAATTCTATGCAATGCAAATATACATGAACATACATATATTTTTTAGTGAATGCTTACCGCTGTCGACGCTGACGCTGATGCTGATTTTGGCGTCAGCTGCGATGCTTCGAAATGTATGTATGAAATTTGTCTGTGATTTGTTTTTGTTGTTATTTCTGTTTGTTGTTTATATTTTCGTTTGTTTTTGTTTTTCTGTGCACTTAAAAATTGTTCACGTTTAGGATATTGTTTTGTTGTTATTGTTGCTGTAACCACATGAAAAAATTACTAAAAAAAAAAGAAATACATATAGGAAAATGCCAGAGTTAACAAGCAAAGTTGTTTTATTTACACGCATGTAAAAAAGTTTCTGCATTTGTTTTTAATCACAAGAACAGCAACTCTAAGAACAAGCAGCACGGCTCATTTGTAATAGTTTTATTATTATTATTTTTATTGTTATCACAGGATTAGACAGGAAAAATGCGCGTGCTTTAACTTATTTTTGCTGTTGTGTTGTTGTATGCTTTATCTTTTTCTTATTTATTCTGTCTACTTTACTGTTTACTGGTCACTTTATTGCTGTGAGCTCTGCATCCGCTTCGTTTGAGTGTCGTTGGTTAACTGAACCTGCGTTTATTTACACGATGACGTTGTCGTAAGCGAACGAGCTTTAGCTTGAGCCCATGCGAGCACACAAAAAAGCTCTACAAGTGCGACGACGAAAGCAGCACTGGCAGCAGCTGAACAATTTATGTGTTGTGCTTGCTGCTGCGTCGCACACTCGTGTTCAACACGTTAATGCTGCACTATTAACACAAACTTGACATTCAATAATCAAATTCGTTTGTTGACGATAATTTTTGGGAATGGCTTGCATCGAACATCCATACACTTCAAATAATAACATTAACAATTTTTAAGAGCAGAGCTAATAATGAATAAAACATAAAATATTTTTTCTAATGTGATTTTCTCTACTTTGTCAGACTTAATTGTGGCGTGAGCTTTCATGTGTCCATGTGCGTATGTGCGTGTGTATGAGTACAGTTCCTTGTGTTTTTGTTTGGTTTCCAACCCTACTGCTGGGCTAAAGCTTTGCTGCATTCAAGGCATGCCCGGCACAGGAGCGAGCGAGATGCGGCACGTGCTCTTTCGATACATGGTAGTGTTGAGTAACGACTAGAGCACGTGAGCTGCTTGCACAGCGCATAACGGCAAAAGTTTACCGCTATTACAGCTGATAGAAGATAATGCTCGCTTATAAAACAGTTATGGATGAACGATTCGTTTCGTTTGCTATTGTTGCTTACGCTCTGTTTGTTGACCTTACACCGAGGCAACGCAAAACAAAGCGACGTTATATTGTTATCGTTAATATTGTTACCGTTACAGTTACAGATAGCGTCGTCCGGATTAAACATTTAAGCTTGTGCGCCAATCGGCGTCATTGTTTGAGGTTATGTGTGTGTATGTGTGTTGCCCGAAGTGTGTGCACGTGTGTCCTTCTGTGTGTCGCATTTGACCCTGACAATGAGCGCCCTGTTGCGGCATTACTTGCTATGTATTCATTTAATTTAATTTGTCAGCTTAAGCTATGTAACGAACAACGAAAAAAAAATAATAACAGCGGAAACGGAAAGGAAACAATATACACTGCCAGAATATACGTATATTGCTTGGTTGTTGTCTAGCCTCACACTTATTGCTTAATGGCAATGCCAATGATGTAAACAGGGGCAGGGAGAGGGGAACAAAGGCACCGCTTTTGTTTTGCTTTTGAGGTGCTTTGAGTGTATCGCTAATTTGAGCCTTAAGTGGATTAATTTTGCTTTTGTGAAGGGGCTTCAGGGACACGCGAGTGCACATGACTTACGTCTTTGCAGGAAGGTAAGCCAGATTAGTGGTGCAAGCTGAAGGTAACAAGAAATCCAAAGCCAACAATTAAACAAGAATCATATATTTTTGATTTGTGCGCGCAACGGTGCGTTTTACTGAGCACGTCGTACAATTGACAATACGTGCGATGGAATAGTTTTAAATGCGTGTATGGAAAACTTGTTTATATTCTGACTTAGTGCTTGACTTAGGCTAAATTTATTTGGCTTATATACGAGACCAATATAAAAGCAAATTTAGAATTTATTCACTGTTGTAATAAGCACTAACAAAGTTAATTATTTTGAAATTTTGCGCACAGTTCGATAACAATTGTTGCACGGAGTCAATTTGCGTCCTATCGATTAAACAAGCGGCCCATTATTTTTCTTCGGTGTCAGCTGTTATGGCATTTTTAGCGCATTATTGTAGTCAGCTTGCACAACAATTTTCAGCGGTTTCACAAAATACTTTAAAGAGCTGTAACAAAATGCGCTTAACAAATGTTCTGTTTAAAAAAGTAAAGAGCAAGTAAGTGATTGCTTGTAAATCTAACTAGAATTCTACTTTTTTTTTTTTTTTTTTTTTTTTTTTTTTTTTTTTTTTTTTTTTTTTTTTTTTTTTTTTTTTTTTTTTTTTTTTTTTTTTTTTTTTTTTTTTTTTTTTTATATCCAAACGGATGTGCCGAAAATGGAAGTGAAAAAAAGCCGAATTTAACACAACATTCCTTGGATGAGCTTTCCCAGCTGCTAAGTGAATCGGATGCAGAGGCTCAACTGATGCAACAGCAGCATCTCTTCGATGAGAGCTACATGCTGACAATGACGCAACCCATATTATTGCCATCCAGCGAACCAGATCCGAATGCCTCTATTTTTGAGATAATACCAGAGTTGGAGAAGTTCGAAGTCTCAGCGGCATTGGCTGCTCATCGGCAACCCGGCATTTGTCTGCAGACCTTTAAGACGGAACGTGATGGCCCCTTGGCCCTTGGCTCTAGTTACATAGAATTCCACACACAATAATATTGATTTGCAGACGCATCATGGTTGTGCTCGAAAGCGTTGTCAGCGGCCATCAATATAATGCATTTCGTGAGCGATTGGCGGAAAAACTGGGTCCATATAGTAAGTAACACACCGCTTAATATTTCTCATTAATATTCATTTCTCAACAATATTCATATACCTTTGCAGTACAACAGGATAGCTTGCACCGGGAACGTGGGAAACAACAACCATTCAGTTATAGTCGTTCCTCTCTTCTGGCCCTTTTCTATACTGTAGTCTAAGTCAAATAAATCTTATATGCGCTGTTTAACACTAATTGTTATTAATTAATTATCACTGGAAGAAAATTTATACTTTACCTTTAAAACATTGTTGGAAGAGATCTGGAAGAGAGCTTCGTCATGTTCACTCTCAAAGATAATGATAATAATAGACAAGTGTTTGGTTTAATTAGTAGCCTTGGGCTGTCTTTAGTTTAATATAACAATTGTTTTTTTTTTCTTAAAATACAATGTTTCTAGTTTCTTCCTTGTTGTTGTTTGTTGGCAAATCCCAAAAGTGCTCCAAAGTCGCTTAAACGCTAAACTCTTAACACTAACTAATCACAAACAGACTAGGGTGATAAATGCAAGGGAATACATAAATGATTTGGATCAGTATGAATGAATATGAATTAATTCTTTTTAAATGGCTTCTCGATAGTAAGCAGTCCACGCTCCCAGAAACCAATGCCGAGTGTCAAACAATGCTCCAATTTGGGCAGCGGCAACGAACTGATGCTTACATAATTGGGATAGCTGTTGATTAGCATCTTAACGGCGTTTGCCTCCATGGGATCGAGCTCCATGAATTTCGGTTCGTACTTGCAATACTCGAGAGAATTGTCCACATAGAAGTAGAGACGGAGAGTGTCATCTTCGGCCACGAGTCTTACGATATTTTTGCGCAATAGACGAACTTTGGTAGCTCCCGTTAGATCATAGTCGCAAATGCAGTTGCCATGCTTATCCTTAGTGTTGCGCGATCCGAAGATTGTGTGATTCTTCTCCGATGGTGTAATGCTTGGCGGCAGCGCCTCATGCTGGAAACGCTTCGCCAGCTGATCAATGGCGGCATCGATCTGTGACTCAGTGGGTATAAAATATTTCTTGAACAGTTGTTGGGTCTGCTGGATTAGATGGGTGCGTTCCTTTGTATTTTTATTGTTATAAACGTGACCAAGATTGTGCCAAGTATTTAGCGGCAGACCACGACGCATATCTAAATTATTCTGGATCGCGTTCTGCATGACGGCGGGCATGAGGGCCTGCATAAGATTGGCGTACGATTGCTGTTGATAGACGCTTAAGGTGATGTGCAGCGAATGTTGGTTCTTCTCCGTCACAGCCTGGTGGACACAGCCCCGAGGGATATAGAGTAAATCCCCGGGTTTCAAGACCCGGTCGAAAATGGGCTTGGATAGTTGCTGCTGCTTCAGGTTGCCAGATGAGGTGAGTGGAAGGATATCATTGGGACTGGGCGGACTATATAAGCGCCAACGCTTGCGTCCCTCTACCTGCAAAACGAATGCCTCAATGTCATCATAGTGCGGCGCGAATCCTTGACTACCTGGTGGCGTCAAATATACGTTAGCGCCGACCAAGCAATGGAAATGCTCCTGCAGTGCCGTGCAAACGTCACGCAATCCCTTCAAATAGGTGCTGGGATTCAGGATGCGAACGCTGCAACCTTTGCCGTAGTGGCCCCAAACAGTTGCCGGCAGTGCGCGTCCATCGGGATTGTGGGTTTGACGCTCCCCATCTTTGTAAGTGGTCACATCAATGTTTGTGGAGAATTCCAGATGATTCTCGATCAGCATTCTATCAATCATCTCAAACGAGATCAGGTCGGAGTAGTAATTGGCATTCTTGCGCTTCAACTGATCAAATTTATATATAAATATACAGATTAGTCGCTAATTATAATATTCCAAAAAAAAAATATCCATACCTGACAAGCTTTCCGTTCCCAATAGCTATTGAAAAAAGAATCGATACTCAATGGATTAAGGAGCCAGCGCAAAGTGTTTTTGCCATGCTCAACACTATCGTTAACTCCGCCATTTTGAATTAACTCGGATTCTTCCGGTTTCTGCTTCGGGGCTAGCATATTTTTTCCAGCGGCGGCCATTATGTTTGGCAAGGGACATGATTTGGGTTTCTCAGCTGGCGCTTTGGGGAGCAGCGCAGATGACTTGATGGCAGCAGCGCTGCCACTAAGACGCAGCAGCGGGCACGAAGGAGCTGCTGATTTGCGTTGGACATTCTTCTTAGACTGATCCTCGCCATATTTTGGCTCTTCTGGTTGCAACTTTTGCTGTTTGACAGGCGGCGACTTGTTGTTGTTGTCGTCCGAATCGCAAATGCTGCGTTTGTTTGCCAAACGGCTGGAAGCAGCTGCTGCTGATGGATAATTTTCAGCGCGACTCGAGGATTCGGAATCGGAGTGACTATTCAAAGTATACTCATCGTACTCCTCGCCGGTGCTCAGCTCGCTGCCATCATCGTCTTCACTATTGCCGCTATTACTCAATGGATTAAGGAGCCAGCGCAAAGTGTTTTTGCCATGCTCAACACTATCGTTAACTCCGCCATTTTGAATTAACTCGGATTCTTCCGGTTTCTGCTTCGGGGCTAGCATATTTTTTCCAGCGGCGGCCATTATGTTTGGCAAGGGACATGATTTGGGTTTCTCAGCTGGCGCTTTGGGGAGCAGCGCAGATGACTTGATGGCAGCAGCGCTGCCACTAAGACGCAGCAGCGGGCACGAAGGAGCTGCTGATTTGCGTTGGACATTCTTCTTAGACTGATCCTCGCCATATTTTGGCTCTTCTGGTTGCAACTTTTGCTGTTTGACAGGCGGCGACTTGTTGTTGTTGTCGTCCGAATCGCAAATGCTGCGTTTGTTTGCCAAACGGCTGGAAGCAGCTGCTGCTGATGCATAATTTTCAGCGCGACTCGAGGATTCGGAATCGGAGTGACTATTCAAAGTATACTCATCGTACTCCTCGCCGGTGCTCAGCTCGCTGCCATCATCGTCTTCACTATTGCCGCTGCCATCATCGTCTTCACTATTGCCGCTATTGTCATCGTCTTCACTATTTCCGCTATTGTCATCGTCTTCGTTACTGCCATCCTGATCTTCATAATCATCTTCAAAACTTCTACATTCCTCATTACCATCGTCCTCATTGTTGCTGTCGTTGCTGGAATCGTATTTATCAGCTGAACTGATTCGGCTACTTTTGACGCCATTCGCTTCCGTTTTTCCATTTGCAGCGTCATTATGCTTTGCTGCACTTGTTTTTGCTGGCGAGCTGAAAATTAAATTTTTAGTCCCGTAGGCGGCAAACGCCGAATTCCTGTCCATATTTTTTGCTTGGCTTTGGTGAATTAAACAAAAAAAACAAAAAAAAGAACTGAGCTAAGATGTGCTCTCACTGAAAACCAAAGGCGTTCTGATTTAAATGTTTGTGCGCTTACAATGTGATTGTCATCGATTCATCGATAGATATCTGTATTGTGTAGCTCATGCGCATGCACTATCGATAAGCTATTACCGGCGTTTCATGTTAAGTTTTGTTTACTTGTGAAATAATTATGCCATGTCGGAGCCGGTGACGGAGCTGGAAAATGCGACAATAACAGAGGAGGCAGTGCCTACCGTTGAGACTGTAACAGAGCCAAACCCATTGCCGGAGTACAGCCATGGATTAAAGGATGAGGGCTTGGATAACTTGGTGACAGCTGAGGAATATTTACTTCGCAAAGATGTCCAGCTGCTGGAATATGAAAAGCAAATGTTTCTTGATCTCGTGCACACAGATGAACTGCTCGTCTCTGCAAAGTAAGCGAGAGGGACAGAGAGGGAACGAGTGAGGGAGCCTTATCTTAATCATGTAATCATATTCTGTGCAGAGGCTTGGGCTATGAGCTCGTCCTGATGCACATTTTGAAGTCCAAGCTGGATGCCAAATATGTGCACGAGGTGGCAAATATGGCCACAGAGCGGTAATATAATAATAACTAAAATACCAAAAATCAACAAAAAAAAACATGCTTAATCTTCTTATAGTGAACGCGTCTATTTGGAGGGTGGATTGCAGTTTATTAGCACACGGATTTTGGTGGTCGATCTGCTCAAGCAGCGGATACCGATTGAGCTGATAACGGGAATTATTGTGATGCGTTCGCACAGCATCATTGAGAGCTGCCAGGAAGCGTTCGCCTTGCGTTTGTTTCTACAACGCAATAAGACGGGCTTCATCAAGGCATTCTCGAGCAGTCCGGAGGCATTCACCATTGGCTACGCGCACATCGAGCGCACTATGCGCAATCTGTTTGTGAAACACTTGTACATTTGGCCGCGCTTCCATGCCACAGTGCGTAGCGCACTGCACCCGTGGCAGGCGCAAACCATAAAGCTTCATGTGCCGCTCACAACACGCATGAGCTCGATTCAAACCCATTTGCTGGACATCATGAATTTTTTAGTGCGCGAAATTAAGCGTATCGATCGCACCGTCGACATGGAGGCGGTCACCGTTGAGAATTGTGTGACCAAGAAGTTCCATAAGATCCTGCAGGCGCAGCTCGACTGCATCAGCTGGCATCAGCTTAACTCGCAAACAAAGCTGATTGTGGCCGACTTGAAGATTCTGCGCAGTCTTATGATGTCCGTTGAGTAGACTACTAAATTATATATATATTTTTGTATGTATTATATTATGTTTGTTATAGTTCCACGATGTACCATGATGCAGTCAGTTCCTATGCTTTGATCAAACGCTATCGCAGCACAGAGTACGCCATCAGCAACTCCGGCTGGACACTGCTCGACGCCGCCGAGCAAATCTTTATGCTATCCAAGCAACGCGTCTACAATGGTCAAAATGGTGAGCAATCCCAAACAATCAAGAATCAGTGAGTTTTTCAACTTGAGTGTTCTCCAAGGAGTTACTTATACTATTCCCGCTCTGTTACACAATCTGTCTGTATAAATATATATAAAGCATTATTCTATTTGCACAGAATTCGAACCGGAACCGTGTACCAAATGGCAGGCACTCAGCGAGCTACTAACCCAGGATATACCCAGCGATATGTGAAGTGGCGTTGTCCACCTGCAACCAGCTAAAGCAGTATCTGACGCAGGGCAGCGCACGCCTTCTGCTGCAGCAGGCGATGCGGCACGATGTGCTCGTGGGCAAGCTGAGCGAGGCGCTGGCCAAGGACAGTCAAACAACAGCAATAGCAGAGGACACCGGTCATATCCAAACGGATGTGCCGAAAATGGAAGTGAAAAAAAGCCGAATTTAACACAACATTCCTTGGATGAGCTTTCCCAGCTGCTAAGTGAATCGGATGCAGAGGCTCAACTGATGCAACAGCAGCATCTCTTCGATGAGAGCTACATGCTGACAATGACGTAACCCATATTATTGCCCACCAGCGAACCAGATCCGAATGCCTCTATTTTTGAGATAATACCAGAGTTGGAGCAGTTCGAAGTCTCAGCGGCATTGGCTGCTCATCGGCAACCCGGCATTTGTCTGCAGACCTTTAAGACGGAACGTGATGGCCCCTTGGCCCTTGGCTCTAGTTACATAGAATTCCACACACAATAATATTGATTTGCAGACGCATCATGGTTGTGCTCGAAAGCGTTGTCAGCGGCCATCAATATAATGCATTTCGTGAGCGATTGGCGGAAAAACTGGGTCCATATAGTAAGTAACACACCGCTTAATATTTCTCATTAATATTCATTTCTCAACAATATTCATATACCTTTGCAGTACAACAGGATAGCTTGCACCGGGAACGTGGGAAACAACAACCATTCAGTTATAGTCGTTCCTCTCTTCTGGCCCATTTCTATACTGTAGTCTAAGTCAAATAAATCTTATATGCGCTGTTTAACACTAATTGTTATTAATTAATTATCACTGGAAGGAAAAGATACTTTACCTTTAAAACATTGTTGGAAGAGATCTGGAAGAGAGCTTCGTCGTGTTCACTCTCAAAGATAATGATAATAATAGACAAGTGTTTGGTTTAATTAGTAGCCTTGGGCTGTCTTTAGTTTAATATAACAATTGTTTTTTTTTTCTTAAAATACAATGTTTCTAGTTTCTTCCTTGTTGTTGTTTGTTGGCAAATCCCAAAAGTGCTCCAAAGTCGCTTAAACGCTAAACTCTTAACACTAACTAATCACAAACAGACTAGGGTGATAAATGCAAGGGAATACATAAATGATTTGGATCAGTATGAATGAATTGAATGAATATGAATTAATTCTTTTTAAATGGTTTCTCGATAGTAAGCAGTCCACGCTTCCAGAAACCAATGCCGAGTGTCAAACAATGCTCCAAATTGAGCATCGGCAAGGAACTGATGCTTACATAATTGGGATAGCTGTTGATTAGCATCTTAACGGCGTTTGCCTCCATGGGTTTAAGCTCCATGAAGTTCGGTTCGTACTTGCAATACTCGAGAGAATTGTCCACATAGAAGTAGAGACGGAGAGTGTCATCTTCGGCCACGAGTCTTACGATATTTTTGCGCAATAGACGAACTTTGGTAGCTCCCGTTAGATCATAGTCGCAAATGCAGTTGCCATGCTTATCCTTAGTGTTGCGCGATCCGAAGATTGTGTGATTCTTCTCCGATGGTGTAATGCTTGGCGGCAGCGCCTCATGCTGGAAACGCTTCGCCAGCTGATCAATGGCGGCATCGATCTGTGACTCAGTTGGTATAAAATATTTCTTGAACAGTTGTTGGGTCTGCTGGATTAGATGGGTGCGTTCCTTTGTATTTTTATTGTTATAAACGTGACCAAGATTGTGCCAAGTATTTAGCGGCAGACCACGACGCATATCTAAATTATTCTGGATCGCGTTCTGCATGACGGCGGGCATGAGGGCCTGCATAAGATTGGCGTACGATTGCTGTTGATAGACGCTTAAGGTGATGTGCAGCGAATGTTGGTTCTTCTCCGTCACAGCCTGGTGGACACAGCCCCGAGGGATATAGAGTAAATCCCCGGGTTTCAAGACCCGGTCGAAAATGGGCTTGGATAGTTGCTGCTGCTTCAGGTTGCCAGATGAGGTGAGTGGAAGGATATCATTGGGACTGGGCGGACTATATAAGCGCCAACGCTTGCGTCCCTCTACCTGCAAAACGAATGCCTCAATGTCATCATAGTGCGGCGCGAATCCTTGACTACCTGGTGGCGTCAAATATACGTTAGCGCCGACCAAGCAATGGAAATGCTCCTGCAGTGCCGTGCAAACGTCACGCAATCCCTTCAAATAGGTGCTGGGATTCAGGATGCGAACGCTGCAACCTTCGCCGTAGTGGCCCCAAACAGTTGCCGGCAGTGCGCGTCCATCGGGATTGTGGGTTTGACGCTCCCCATCTTTGTAAGTGGTCACATCAATGTTTGTGGAGAATTCCAGATGATTCTCGATCAGCATTCTATCAATCATCTCAAACGAGATCAGGTCGGAGTAGTAATTGGCATTCTTGCGCTTCAACTGATTAAATTTATATATAAATATACAGATTAGTCGCTAATTATAATATACCAACAAAAAATAACCATACCTGACAAGCTTTCCGTTCCCAATAGCTATTGAAAAAAGAATCGATACTCAATGGATTAAGGAGCCAGCGCAAAGTGTTTTTGCCATGCTCAACACTGTCGTTAATTCCGCCATTTTGAATTAACTCGGATTCTTCCGGGTTCTGCTTCGGGGCTAGCATATTTTTGCCAGCGGCGGCCATTATGTTTGGCAAGGGACATGATTTGGGTTTCTCAGCTGGCGCTTTGGGGAGCAGCGCAGATGACTTGATGGCAGCAGCGCTGCCACTAAGACGCAGCAGCGGGCACGAAGGAGCTGCTGATTTGCGTTGGACATTCTTCTTAGACTGATCCTCGCCATATTTTGGCTCTTCTGGTTGCAACTTTTGCTGTTTGACAGGCGGCGACTTGTTGTTGTTGTCGTCCGAATCGCAAATGCTGCGTTTGTTTGCCAAACGGCTGGAAGCAGCTGCTGCTGATGGAGAATTTTCAGCGCGACTCGAGGATTCGGAATCGGAGTGACTATTCAAAGTGTACTCATCGTACTCCTCGCCGGTGCTCAGCTCGCTGCCATCATCGTCTTCACTATTGCCGCTGCCATCATCGTCCTCACTATTGCCGCTATTGTCATCGTCTTCACTATTTCCGCTATTGTCATCGTCTTCGTTACTGCCATCCTGATCTTCATAATCATCTTCATAACTTCTACATTCCTCATTACCATCGTACTCATTGTTGTACTCATCGTACTCCTCGCCGGTGCTCAGCTCGCTGCCATCATCGTCTTCACTATTGCCGCTGCCATCATCGTCTTCACTATTGCCGCTATTACTCAATGGATTAAGGAGCCAGCGCAAAGTGTTTTTGCCATGCTCAACACTGTCGTTAACTCCGCCATTTTGAATTAACTCGGATTCTTCCGGGTTCTGCTTCGGGGCTAGCATATTTTTGCCAGCGGCGGCCATTATGTTTGGCAAGGGACATGATTTGGGTTTCTCAGCTGGCGCTTTGGGAAGCAGCGCAGATGACTTGATGGCAGCAGCGCTGCCACTAAGACGCAGCAGCGGGCACGAAGGAGCTGCTGATTTGCGTTGGACATTCTTCTTAGACTGATCCTCGCCATATTTTGGCTCTTCTGGTTGCAACTTTTGCTGTTTGACAGGCGGCGACTTGTTGTTGTTGTCGTCCGAATCGCAAATGCTGCGTTTGTTTGCCAAACGGCTGGAAGCAGCTGCTGCTGATGGATAATTTTCAGCGCGACTCGAGGATTCGGAATCGGAGTGACTATTCAAAGTATACTCATCGTACTCCTCGCCGGTGCTCAGCTCGCTGCCATCATCGTCTTCACTATTGCCGCTGCCATCATCGTCTTCACTATTGCCGCTATTGTCATCGTCTTCACTATTTCCGCTATTGTCATCGTCTTGGTTACTGCCATCCTGATCTTCATAATCATCTTCATAACTTCTACATTCCTCATTACCATCGTCCTCATTGTTGCTGTCGTTGCTGGAATCGTATTTATCAGCTGAACTGATTCGGCTACTTTTGACGCCATTCGCTTCCGTTTTTCCATTTGCAGCGTCATTATGCTTTGCTGCACTTGTTTTTGCTGGCGAGCTGAAAATTAAATTTTTAGTCCCGTAGGCGGCAAACGCCGAATTCCTGTCCATATTTTTTGCTTGGCTTTGGTGAATTAAACAAAAAAACAAAAAAAGAACTGAGCTAAGATGTGCTCTCACTGAAAACCAAAGGCGTTCTGATTTAAATGTTTGTGCGCTTACAATGTGATTGTCATCGATTCATCGATAGATATCTGTATTGTGTAGCTCATGCGCATGCACTATCGATAAGCTATTACCGGCGTTTCATGTTAAGTTTTGTTTACTTGTGAAATAATTATGCCATGTCGGAGCCGGTGACGGAGCTGCAAAATGCGACAATAACAGAGGAGGCATTGCCTACCGTTGAGACTGTAACAGAGCCAAACCCATTGCCGGAGTACAGCCATGGATTGGAGGATGAGGGCTTGGCTAACTTGGTGACAGCTGAGGAATATTTACTTCGCAAAGATGTCCAGCTGCTGGAATATGAAAAGCAAATGTTTCTTGATCTCGTGCACACAGATGAACTGCTCGTCTCTGCAAAGTAATCGAGAGGGACAGAGAGAGAATGAGTGAGGGAGCCTTATTTTAATCATCTAATCATATTCTGTGCAGAGGCTTGGGCTATGAGCTCGTCCTGATGCACATTTTGAAGTCCAAGCTGGATGCCAAATATGTGCACGAGGTGGCAAATATGGCCACAGAGCGGTAATATAATAATAACTAAAATACCAAAAATCAACAAAAAAAAAAACATGCTTAATCTTCTTATAGTGAACGCGTCTATTTGGAGGGTGGATTGCAGTTTATTAGCACACGGATTTTGGTGGTCGATCTGCTCAAGCAGCGGATACCGATTGAGCTGATAACGGGAATTATTGTGATGCGTTCGCACAGCATCATTGAGAGCTGCCAGGAAGCGTTCGCCTTGCGTTTGTTTCGACAACGCAATAAGACGGGCTTCATCAAGGCATTCTCGAGCAGTCCGGAGGCATTCACCATTGGCTACGCGCACATCGAGCGCACTATGCGCAATCTGTTTGTGAAACACTTGTACATTTGGCCGCGCTTCCATGCCACAGTGCGTAGCGCACTGCACCCGTGGCAGGCGTAAACCATAGAGCTTCATGTGCCGCTCACAACACGCATGAGCTCGATTCAAACCCATTTGCTGGACATCATGAATTTTTTAGTGCGCGAAATTAAGCGTATCAATCGCACCGTCGACATGAAGGCGGTCACCGTTGAGAATTGTGTGACCAAGAAGTTCCATAAGATCCTGCAGGCGCAGCTCGACTGCATCAGCTGGCATCAGCTTAACTCGCAAACAAAGCTGATTGTGGCCGACTTGAAGATTCTGCGCAGTCTTATGATGTCCGTTGAGTAGACTACTAAATTATATATATATTTTTGTATGTATTATATTATGTTTGTTATAGTTCCACGATGTACCATGATGCAGTCAGTTCCTATGCTTTGATCAAACGCTATCGCAGCACAGAGTACGCCATCAGCAACTCCGGCTGGACACTGCTCGACGCCGCCGAGCAAATCTTTATGCTATCCAAGCAACGCGTCTACAATGGTCAAAATGGTGAGCAATCCCAAACAATCAAGAATCAGTGAGTTTTTCAACTTGAGTGTTCTCCAAGGAGCTACTTATACTATTCCCGCTCTGTTACACAATCTGTCTGTATAAATATATATAAAGCATTATTCTATTTGCACAGAATTCGAACCGGAACCGTGTACCAAATGGCAGGCACTCAGCGAGCTACTAACCCAGGATATACCCAGCGATATGCGACGTGGCGTTGTCCACCTGCAACCAGCTAAAGCAGTATCTGACGCAGGGCAGCGCACGCCTTCTGCTGCAGCAGGCGATGCGGCACGAGGTGCTCGTGGGCAAGCTGAGCGAGGCGCTGGCCAAGGACAGTCAAACAACAGCAATAGCAGAGGACACCGGTCATATCCAAACGGATGTGCCGAAAACGGAAGTGAAAACAAAGCCGAATTTAACACAACATTCCTTGGATGAGCTTTCCCAGCTGCTAAGTGAATCGGATGCAGAGGCTCAACTGATGCAACAGCAGCATCTCTTCGATGAGAGCTACATGCTGACAATGACGTAACCCATATTATTGCCCACCAGCGAACCAGATCCGAATGCCTCTATTTTTGAGATAATACCAGAGTTGGAGCAGTTCGAAGTCTCAGCGGCATTGGCTGCTCATCGGCAACCCGGCATTTGTCTGCAGACCTTTAAGACGGAACGTGATGGCCCCTTGGCCCTTGGCTCTAGTTACATAGAATTCCACACACAATAATATTGATTTGCAGACGCATCATGGTTGTGCTCGAAAGCGTTGTCAGCGGCCATCAATATAATGCATTTCGTGAGCGATTGGCGGAAAAACTGGGTCCATATAGTAAGTAACACACCGCTTAATATTTCTCATTAATATTCATTTCTCAACAATATTCATATACCTTTGCAGTACAACAGGATAGCTTGCACCGGGAACGTGGGAAACAACAACCATTCAGTTATAGTCGTTCCTCTCTTCTGGCCCATTTCTATACTGTAGTCTAAGTCAAATAAATCTTATATGCGCTGTTTAACACTAATTGTTATTAATTAATTATCACTGGAAGGAAAAGATACTTTACCTTTAAAACATTGTTGGAAGAGATCTGGAAGAGAGCTTCGTCGTGTTCACTCTCAAAGATAATGATAATAATAGACAAGTGTTTGGTTCAATTAGTAGCCTTGGGCTGTCTTTAGTTTAATATAACAATTGTTTTTTTTTTCTTAAAATACAATGTTTCTAGTTTCTTCCTTGTTGTTGTTTGTTGGCAAATCCCAAAAGTGCTCCAAAGTCGCTTAAACGCTAAACTCTTAACACTAACTAATCACAAACAGACTAGGGTGATAAATGCAAGGGAATACATAAATGATTTGGATCAGTATGAATGAATTGAATGAATATGAATTAATTCTTTTTAAATGGTTTCTCGATAGTAAGCAGTCCACGCTTCCAGAAACCAATGCCGAGTGTCAAACAATGCTCCAAATTGAGCATCGGCAAGGAACTGATGCTTACATAATTGGGATAGCTGTTGATTAGCATCTTAACGGCGTTTGCCTCCATGGGTTTAAGCTCCATGAAGTTCGGTTCGTACTTGCAATACTCGAGAGAATTGTCCACATAGAAGTAGAGACGGAGAGTGTCATCTTCGGCCACGAGTCTTACGATATTTTTGCGCAATAGACGAACTTTGGTAGCTCCCGTTAGATCATAGTCGCAAATGCAGTTGCCATGCTTATCCTTAGTGTTGCGCGATCCGAAGATTGTGTGATTCTTCTCCGATGGTGTAATGCTTGGCGGCAGCGCCTCATGCTGGAAACGCTTCGCCAGCTGATCAATGGCGGCATCGATCTGTGACTCAGTGGGTATAAAATATTTCTTGAACAGTTGTTGGGTCTGCTGGATTAGATGGGTGCGTCCCTTTGTATTTTTATTGTTATAAACGTGACCAAGATTGTGCCAAGTATTTAGCGGCAGACCACGACGCATATCTAAATTATTCTGGATCGCGTTCTGCATGACGGCGGGCATGAGGGCCTGCATAAGATTGGCGTACGATTGCTGTTGATAGACGCTTAAGGTGATGTGCAGCGAATGTTGGTTCTTCTCCGTCACAGCCTGGTGGACACAGCCCCGAGGGATATAGAGTAAATCCCCGGGTTTCAAGACCCGGTCGAAAATGGGCTTGGATAGTTGCTGCTGCTTCAGGTTGCCAGATGAGGTGAGTGGAAGGATATCATTGGGACTGGGCGGACTATATAAGCGCCAACGCTTGCGTCCCTCTACCTGCAAAACGAATGCCTCAATGTCATCATAGTGCGGCGCGAATCCTTGACTACCTGGTGGCGTCAAATATACGTTAGCGCCGACCAAGCAATGGAAATGCTCCTGCAGTGCCGTGCAAACGTCACGCAATCCCTTCAAATAGGTGCTGGGATTCAGGATGCGAACGCTGCAACCTTTGCCGTAGTGGCCCCAAACAGTTGCCGGCAGTGCGCGTCCATCGGGATTGTGGGTTTGACGCTCCCCATCTTTGTAAGTGGTCACATCAATGTTTGTGGAGAATTCCAGATGATTCTCGATCAGCATTCTATCAATCATCTCAAACGAGATCAGGTCGGAGTAGTAATTGGCATTCTTGCGCTTCAACTGATCAAATTTATATATAAATATACAGATTAGTCGCTAATTATAATATTCCAAAAAAAAAATATCCATACCTGACAAGCTTTCCGTTCCCAATAGCTATTGAAAAAAGAATCGATACTCAATGGATTAAGGAGCCAGCGCAAAGTGTTTTTGCCATGCTCAACACTATCGTTAACTCCGCCATTTTGAATTAACTCGGATTCTTCCGGTTTCTGCTTCGGGGCTAGCATATTTTTTCCAGCGGCGGCCATTATGTTTGGCAAGGGACATGATTTGGGTTTCTCAGCTGGCGCTTTGGGGAGCAGCGCAGATGACTTGATGGCAGCAGCGCTGCCACTAAGACGCAGCAGCGGGCACGAAGGAGCTGCTGATTTGCGTTGGACATTCTTCTTAGACTGATCCTCGCCATATTTTGGCTCTTCTGGTTGCAACTTTTGCTGTTTGACAGGCGGCGACTTGTTGTTGTTGTCGTCCGAATCGCAAATGCTGCGTTTGTTTGCCAAACGGCTGGAAGCAGCTGCTGCTGATGGAGAATTTTCAGCGCGACTCGAGGATTCGGAATCGGAGTGACTATTCAAAGTGTACTCATCGTACTCCTCGCCGGTGCTCAGCTCGCTGCCATCATCGTCTTCACTATTGCCGCTGCCATCATCGTCCTCACTATTGCCGCTATTGTCATCGTCTTCACTATTTCCGCTATTGTCATCGTCTTCGTTACTGCCATCCTGATCTTCATAATCATCTTCATAACTTCTACATTCCTCATTACCATCGTACTCATTGTTGTACTCATCGTACTCCTCGCCGGTGCTCAGCTCGCTGCCATCATCGTCTTCACTATTGCCGCTGCCATCATCGTCTTCACTATTGCCGCTATTACTCAATGGATTAAGGAGCCAGCGCAAAGTGTTTTTGCCATGCTCAACACTGTCGTTAACTCCGCCATTTTGAATTAACTCGGATTCTTCCGGGTTCTGCTTCGGGGCTAGCATATTTTTGCCAGCGGCGGCCATTATGTTTGGCAAGGGACATGATTTGGGTTTCTCAGCTGGCGCTTTGGGAAGCAGCGCAGATGACTTGATGGCAGCAGCGCTGCCACTAAGACGCAGCAGCGGGCACGAAGGAGCTGCTGATTTGCGTTGGACATTCTTCTTAGACTGATCCTCGCCATATTTTGGCTCTTCTGGTTGCAACTTTTGCTGTTTGACAGGCGGCGACTTGTTGTTGTTGTCGTCCGAATCGCAAATGCTGCGTTTGTTTGCCAAACGGCTGGAAGCAGCTGCTGCTGATGGATAATTTTCAGCGCGACTCGAGGATTCGGAATCGGAGTGACTATTCAAAGTATACTCATCGTACTCCTCGCCGGTGCTCAGCTCGCTGCCATCATCGTCTTCACTATTGCCGCTGCCATCATCGTCTTCACTATTGCCGCTATTGTCATCGTCTTCACTATTTCCGCTATTGTCATCGTCTTGGTTACTGCCATCCTGATCTTCATAATCATCTTCATAACTTCTACATTCCTCATTACCATCGTCCTCATTGTTGCTGTCGTTGCTGGAATCGTATTTATCAGCTGAACTGATTCGGCTACTTTTGACGCCATTCGCTTCCGTTTTTCCATTTGCAGCGTCATTATGCTTTGCTGCACTTGTTTTTGCTGGCGAGCTGAAAATTAAATTTTTAGTCCCGTAGGCGGCAAACGCCGAATTCCTGTCCATATTTTTTGCTTGGCTTTGGTGAATTAAACAAAAAAACAAAAAAAGAACTGAGCTAAGATGTGCTCTCACTGAAAACCAAAGGCGTTCTGATTTAAATGTTTGTGCGCTTACAATGTGATTGTCATCGATTCATCGATAGATATCTGTATTGTGTAGCTCATGCGCATGCACTATCGATAAGCTATTACCGGCGTTTCATGTTAAGTTTTGTTTACTTGTGAAATAATTATGCCATGTCGGAGCCGGTGACGGAGCTGCAAAATGCGACAATAACAGAGGAGGCATTGCCTACCGTTGAGACTGTAACAGAGCCAAACCCATTGCCGGAGTACAGCCATGGATTGGAGGATGAGGGCTTGGCTAACTTGGTGACAGCTGAGGAATATTTACTTCGCAAAGATGTCCAGCTGCTGGAATATGAAAAGCAAATGTTTCTTGATCTCGTGCACACAGATGAACTGCTCGTCTCTGCAAAGTAATCGAGAGGGACAGAGAGAGAATGAGTGAGGGAGCCTTATTTTAATCATCTAATCATATTCTGTGCAGAGGCTTGGGCTATGAGCTCGTCCTGATGCACATTTTGAAGTCCAAGCTGGATGCCAAATATGTGCACGAGGTGGCAAATATGGCCACAGAGCGGTAATATAATAATAACTAAAATACCAAAAATCAACAAAAAAAAAACATGCTTAATCTTCTTATAGTGAACGCGTCTATTTGGAGGGTGGATTGCAGTTTATTAGCACACGGATTTTGGTGGTCGATCTGCTCAAGCAGCGGATACCGATTGAGCTGATAACGGGAATTATTGTGATGCGTTCGCACAGCATCATTGAGAGCTGCCAGGAAGCGTTCGCCTTGCGTTTGTTTCGACAACGCAATAAGACGGGCTTCATCAAGGCATTCTCGAGCAGTCCGGAGGCATTCACCATTGGCTACGCGCACATCGAGCGCACTATGCGCAATCTGTTTGTGAAACACTTGTACATTTGGCCGCGCTTCCATGCCACAGTGCGTAGCGCACTGCACCCGTGGCAGGCGTAAACCATAGAGCTTCATGTGCCGCTCACAACACGCATGAGCTCGATTCAAACCCATTTGCTGGACATCATGAATTTTTTAGTGCGCGAAATTAAGCGTATCAATCGCACCGTCGACATGAAGGCGGTCACCGTTGAGAATTGTGTGACCAAGAAGTTCCATAAGATCCTGCAGGCGCAGCTCGACTGCATCAGCTGGCATCAGCTTAACTCGCAAACAAAGCTGATTGTGGCCGACTTGAAGATTCTGCGCAGTCTTATGATGTCCGTTGAGTAGACTACTAAATTATATATATATTTTTGTATGTATTATATTATGTTTGTTATAGTTCCACGATGTACCATGATGCAGTCAGTTCCTATGCTTTGATCAAACGCTATCGCAGCACAGAGTACGCCATCAGCAACTCCGGCTGGACACTGCTCGACGCCGCCGAGCAAATCTTTATGCTATCCAAGCAACGCGTCTACAATGGTCAAAATGGTGAGCAATCCCAAACAATCAAGAATCAGTGAGTTTTTCAACTTGAGTGTTCTCCAAGGAGTTATTTATACTATTCCCGCTCTGTTACACAATCTGTCTGTATAAATATATATAAAGCATTATTCTATTTGCACAGAATTCGAACCGGAACCGTGTACCAAATGGCAGGCACTCAGCGAGCTACTAACCCAGGATATACCCAGCGATATGCGACGTGGCGTTGTCCACCTGCAACCAGCTAAAGCAGTATCTGACGCAGGGCAGCGCACGCCTTCTGCTGCAGCAGGCGATGCGGCACGAGGTGCTCGTGGGCAAGCTGAGCGAGGCGCTGGCCAAGGACAGTCAAACAACAGCAATAGCAGAGGACACCGGTCATATCCAAACGGATGTGCCGAAAACGGAAGTGAAAACAAAGCCGAATTTAACACAACATTCCTTGGATGAGCTTTCCCAGCTGCTAAGTGAATCGGATGCAGAGGCTCAACTGATGCAACAGCAGCATCTCTTCGATGAGAGCTACATGCTGACAATGACGTAACCCATATTATTGCCCACCAGCGAACCAGATCCGAATGCCTCTATTTTTGAGATAATACCAGAGTTGGAGCAGTTCGAAGTCTCAGCGGCATTGGCTGCTCATCGGCAACCCGGCATTTGTCTGCAGACCTTTAAGACGGAACGTGATGGCCCCTTGGCCCTTGGCTCTAGTTACATAGAATTCCACACACAATAATATTGATTTGCAGACGCATCATGGTTGTGCTCGAAAGCGTTGTCAGCGGCCATCAATATAATGCATTTCGTGAGCGATTGGCGGAAAAACTGGGTCCATATAGTAAGTAACACACCGCTTAATATTTCTCATTAATATTCATTTCTCAACAATATTCATATACCTTTGCAGTACAACAGGATAGCTTGCACCGGGAACGTGGGAAACAACAACCATTCAGTTATAGTCGTTCCTCTCTTCTGGCCCTTTTCTATACTGTAGTCTAAGTCAAATAAATCTTATATGCGCTGTTTAACACTAATTGTTATTAATTAATTATCACTGGAAGGAAAAGATACTTTACCTTTAAAACATTGTTGGAAGAGATCTGGAAGAGAGCTTCGTCGTGTTCACTCTCAAAGATAATGATAATAATAGACAAGTGTTTGGTTCAATTAGTAGCCTTGGGCTGTCTTTAGTTTAATATAACAATTGTTTTTTTTTCTTAAAATACAATGTTTCTAGTTTCTTCCTTGTTGTTGTTTGTTGGCAAATCCCAAAAGTGCTCCAAAGTCGCTTAAACGCTAAACTCTTAACACTAACTAATCACAAACAGACTAGGGTGATAAATGCAAGGGAATACATAAATGATTTGGATCAGTATGAATGAATTGAATGAATATGAATTAATTCTTTTTAAATGGTTTCTCGATAGTAAGCAGTCCACGCTTCCAGAAACCAATGCCGAGTGTCAAACAATGCTCCAAATTGAGCATCGGCAAGGAACTGATGCTTACATAATTGGGATAGCTGTTGATTAGCATCTTAACGGCGTTTGCCTCCATGGGTTTAAGCTCCATGAAGTTCGGTTCGTACTTGCAATACTCGAGAGAATTGTCCACATAGAAGTAGAGACGGAGAGTGTCATCTTCGGCCACGAGTCTTACGATATTTTTGCGCAATAGACGAACTTTGGTAGCTCCCGTTAGATCATAGTCGCAAATGCAGTTGCCATGCTTATCCTTAGTGTTGCGCGATCCGAAGATTGTGTGATTCTTCTCCGATGGTGTAATGCTTGGCGGCAGCGCCTCATGCTGGAAACGCTTCGCCAGCTGATCAATGGCGGCATCGATCTGTGACTCAGTTGGTATAAAATATTTCTTGAACAGTTGTTGGGTCTGCTGGATTAGATGGGTGCGTTCCTTTGTATTTTTATTGTTATAAACGTGACCAAGATTGTGCCAAGTATTTAGCGGCAGACCACGACGCATATCTAAATTATTCTGGATCGCGTTCTGCATGACGGCGGGCATGAGGGCCTGCATAAGATTGGCGTACGATTGCTGTTGATAGACGCTTAAGGTGATGTGCAGCGAATGTTGGTTCTTCTCCGTCACAGCCTGGTGGACACAGCCCCGAGGGATATAGAGTAAATCCCCGGGTTTCAAGACCCGGTCGAAAATGGGCTTGGATAGTTGCTGCTGCTTCAGGTTGCCAGATGAGGTGAGTGGAAGGATATCATTGGGACTGGGCGGACTATATAAGCGCCAACGCTTGCGTCCCTCTACCTGCAAAACGAATGCCTCAATGTCATCATAGTGCGGCGCGAATCCTTGACTACCTGGTGGCGTCAAATATACGTTAGCGCCGACCAAGCAATGGAAATGCTCCTGCAGTGCCGTGCAAACGTCACGCAATCCCTTCAAATAGGTGCTGGGATTCAGGATGCGAACGCTGCAACCTTCGCCGTAGTGGCCCCAAACAGTTGCCGGCAGTGCGCGTCCATCGGGATTGTGGGTTTGACGCTCCCCATCTTTGTAAGTGGTCACATCAATGTTTGTGGAGAATTCCAGATGATTCTCGATCAGCATTCTATCAATCATCTCAAAGGAGATCAGGTCGGAGTAGTAATTGGCATTCTTGCGCTTCAACTGATTAAATTTATATATAAATATACAGATTGGTCGCTAATTATAATATACCAACAAAAAATAACCATACCTGACAAGCATTCCGTTCCCAATAGCTATTGAAAAAAGAATCGATACTCAATGGATTAAGGAGCCAGCGCAAAGTGTTTTTGCCATGCTCAACACTGTCGTTAATTCCGCCATTTTGAATTAACTCGGATTCTTCCGGGTGCTGCTTCGGGGCTAGCATATTTTTTCCAGCGGCGGCCATTATGTTTGGCAAGGGACATGATTTGGGTTTCTCAGCTGGCGCTTTGGAGCGCAGCGCAGATGACTTGATGGCAGCAGCGCTGCCACTAAGACGCAGCAGCGGGCACGAAGGAGCTGCTGATTTGCGTTGGACATTCTTCTTAGACTGATCCTCGCCATATTTTGGCTCTTCTGGTTGCAACTTTTGCTGTTTGACAGGCGGCGACTTGTTGTTGTTGTCGTCCGAATCGCAAATGCTGCGTTTGTTTGCCAAACGGCTGGAAGCAGCTGCTGCTGATGGATAATTTTCAGCGCGACTCGAGGATTCGGAATCGGAGTGACTATTCAAAGTATACTCATCGTACTCCTCGCCGGTGCTCAGCTCGCTGCCATCATCGTCTTCACTATTGCCGCTGCCATCATCGTCTTCACTATTGCCGCTATTACTCAATGGATTAAGGAGCCAGCGCAAAGTGTTTTTGCCATGCTCAACACTGTCGTTAACTCCGCCATTTTGAATTAACTCGGATTCTTCCGGTTTCTGCTTCGGGGCTAGCATATTTTTGCCAGCGGCGGCCATCTTGTTTGGCAAGGGACATGATTTGGGTTTCTCAGCTGGCGCTTTGGAGCGCAGCGCAGATGACTTGATGGCAGCAGCGCTGCCACTAAGACGCAGCAGCGGGCACGAAGGAGCTGCTGATTTGCGTTGGACATTCTTCTTAGACTGATCCTCGCCATATTTTGGCTCTTCTGGTTTCAACTTTTGTTGTTTGACAGGCGGCGACTTGTTGTTGTTGTCGTCCGAATCGCAAATGCTGCGTTTGTTTGCCAAACGGCTGGAAGCAGCTGCTGCTGATGGATAATTTTCAGCGCGACTCGAGGATTCGGAATCGGAGTGACTATTCAAAGTATACTCATCGTACTCCTCGCCGGTGCTCAGCTCGCTGCCATCATCGTCTTCACTATTGCCGCTGCCATCATCGTCTTCACTATTGCCGCTATTGTCATCGTCTTCACTATTTCCGCTATTGTCATCGTCTTGGTTACTGCCATCCTGATCTTCATAATCATCTTCATAACTTCTACATTCCTCATTACCATCGTCCTCATTGTTGCTGTCGTTGCTGGAATCGTATTTATCAGCTGAACTGATTCGGCTACTTTTGACGCCATTCGCTTCCGTTTTTCCATTTGCAGCGTCATTATGCTTTGCTGCACTTGTTTTTGCTGGCGAGCTGAAAATTAAAGTTTTAGTCCCGTAGGCGGCAAACGCCGAATTCCTGTCCATATTTTTTGCTTGGCTTTGGTGAATTAAACAAAAAAACAAAAAAACAAAAAAAAGAACTGAGCTAAGATGTGCTCTCACTGAAAACCAAAGGCGTTCTGATTTAAATGTTTGTGCGCTTGATTGTGATTGTCATCGATTCATCGATAGATATCTGTATTGTGTAGCTCATGCGCATGCACTATCGATAAGCTATTACCGGCGTTTCATGTTAAGTTTTGTTTACTTGTGAAATAATTATGCCATGTCGGAGCCGGTGACGGAGCTGCAAAATGCGACAATAACAGAGGAGGCATTGCCTACCGTTGAGACTGTAACAGAGCCAAACCCATTGCCGGAGTACAGCCATGGATTGGAGGATGAGGGCTTGGCTAACTTGGTGACAGCTGAGGAATATTTACTTCGCAAAGATGTCCAGCTGCTGGAATATGAAAAGCAAATGTTTCTTGATCTCGTGCACACAGATGAACTGCTCGTCTCTGCAAAGTAATCGAGAGGGACAGAGAGAGAATGAGTGAGGGAGCCTTATTTTAATCATCTAATCATATTCTGTGCAGAGGCTTGGGCTATGAGCTCGTCCTGATGCACATTTTGAAGTCCAAGCTGGATGCCAAATATGTGCACGAGGTGGCCACAGAGCGGTAATATAATAATAACTAAAATACCAAAAATCAACAAAAAAAAAACATGCTTAATCTTCTTATAGTGAACGCGTCTATTTGGAGGGTGGATTGCAGTTTATTAGCACACGGATTTTGGTGGTCGATCTGCTCAAGCAGCGGATACCGATTGAGCTGATAACGGGAATTATTGTGATGCGTTCGCACAGCATCATTGAGAGCTGCCAGGAAGCGTTCGCCTTGCGTTTGTTTCGACAACGCAATAAGACGGGCTTCATCAAGGCATTCTCGAGCAGTCCGGAGGCATTCACCATTGGCTACGCGCACATCGAGCGCACTATGCGCAATCTGTTTGTGAAACACTTGTACATTTGGCCGCGCTTCCATGCCACAGTGCGTAGCGCACTGCACCCGTGGCAGGCGCAAACCATAGAGCTTCATGTGCCGCTCACAACACGCATGAGCTCGATTCAAACCCATTTGCTGGACATCATGAATTTTTTAGTGCGCGAAATTAAGCGTATCAATCGCACCGTCGACATGGAGGCGGTCACCGTTGAGAATTGTGTGACCAAGAAGTTCCATAAGATCCTGCAGGCGCAGCTCGACTGCATCTGGCATCAGCTTAACTCGCAAACAAAGCTGATTGTGGCCGACTTGAAGATTCTGCGCAGTCTTATGATGTCCGTTGAGTAGACTACTAAATTATATATATATTTTTGTATGTATTATATTATGTTTGTTATAGTTCCACGATGTACCATGATGCAGTCAGTTCCTATGCTTTGATCAAACGCTATCGCAGCACAGAGTACGCCATCAGCAACTCCGGCTGGACACTGCTCGACGCCGCCGAGCAAATCTTTATGCTATCCAAGCAACGCGTCTACAATGGTCAAAATGGTGAGCAATCCCAAACAATCAAGAATCAGTGAGATTTTCAACTTGAGTGTTCTCCAAGGAGTTACTTATACTATTCCCGCTCTGTTACACAATCTGTCTGTATAAATATATATAAAGCATTATTCTATTTGCACAGAATTCGAACCGGAACCGTGTACCAAATGGCAGGCACTCAGCGAGCTACTAACCCAGGATATACCCAGCGATATGTGACGTGGCGTTGTCCACCTGCAACCAGCTAAAGCAGTATCTAACGCAGGGCAGCGCACGCCTTCTGCTGCAGCAGGCGATGCGGCACGAGGTGCTCGTGGGCAAGCTGAGCGAGGCGCTGGCCAAGGACAGTCAAACAACAGCAATAGCAGAGGACACCGGTCATATCCAAACGGATGTGCCGAAAACGGAAGTGAAAACAAAGCCGAATTTAACACAACATTCCTTGGATGAGCTTTCCCAGCTGCTAAGTGAATCGGATGCAGAGGCTCAACTGATGCAACAGCAGCATCTCTTCGATGAGAGCTACATGCTGACAATGACGTAACCCATATTATTGCCCACCAGCGAACCAGATCCGAATGCCTCTATTTTTGAGATAATACCAGAGTTGGAGCAGTTCGAAGTCTCAGCGGCATTGGCTGCTCATCGGCAACCCGGCATTTGTCTGCAGACCTTTAAGACGGAACGTGATGGCCCCTTGGCCCTTGGCTCTAGTTACATAGAATTCCACACACAATAATATTGATTTGCAGACGCATCATGGTTGTGCTCGAAAGCGTTGTCAGCGGCCATCAATATAATGCATTTCGTGAGCGATTGGCGGAAAAACTGGGTCCATATAGTAAGTAACACACCGCTTAATATTTCTCATTAATATTCATTTCTCAACAATATTCATATACCTTTGCAGTACAACAGGATAGCTTGCACCGGGAACGTGGGAAACAACAACCATTCAGTTATAGTCGTTCCTCTCTTCTGGCCCTTTTCTATACTGTAGTCTAAGTCAAATAAATCTTATATGCGCTGTTTAACACTAATTGTTATTAATTAATTATCACTGGAAGGAAAAGATACTTTACCTTTAAAACATTGTTGGAAGAGATCTGGAAGAGAGCTTCGTCGTGTTCACTCTCAAAGATAATGATAATAATAGACAAGTGTTTGGTTTAATTAGTAGCCTTGGGCTGTCTTTAGTTTAATATAACAATTGTTTTTTTTTTCTTAAAATACAATGTTTCTAGTTTCTTCCTTGTTGTTGTTTGTTGGCAAATCCCAAAAGTGCTCCAAAGTCGCTTAAACGCTAAACTCTTAACACTAACTAATCACAAACAGACTAGGGTGATAAATGCAAGGGAATACATAAATGATTTGGATCAGTATGAATGAATTGAATGAATATGAATTAATTCTTTTTAAATGGTTTCTCGATAGTAAGCAGTCCACGCTTCCAGAAACCAATGCCGAGTGTCAAACAATGCTCCAAATTGAGCATCGGCAAGGAACTGATGCTTACATAATTGGGATAGCTGTTGATTAGCATCTTAACGGCGTTTGCCTCCATGGGTTTAAGCTCCATGAAGTTCGGTTCGTACTTGCAATACTCGAGAGAATTGTCCACATAGAAGTAGAGACGGAGAGTGTCATCTTCGGCCACGAGTCTTACGATATTTTTGCGCAATAGACGAACTTTGGTAGCTCCCGTTAGATCATAGTCGCAAATGCAGTTGCCATGCTTATCCTTAGTGTTGCGCGATCCGAAGATTGTGTGATTCTTCTCCGATGGTGTAATGCTTGGCGGCAGCGCCTCATGCTGGAAACGCTTCGCCAGCTGATCAATGGCGGCATCGATCTGTGACTCAGTGGGTATAAAATATTTCTTGAACAGTTGTTGGGTCTGCTGGATTAGATGGGTGCGTTCCTTTGTATTTTTATTGTTATAAACGTGACCAAGATTGTGCCAAGTATTTAGCGGCAGACCACGACGCATATCTAAATTATTCTGGATCGCGTTCTGCATGACGGCGGGCATGAGGGCCTGCATAAGATTGGCGTACGATTGCTGTTGATAGACGCTTAAGGTGATGTGCAGCGAATGTTGGTTCTTCTCCGTCACAGCCTGGTGGACACAGCCCCGAGGGAAATAGAGTAAATCCCCGGGTTTCAAGACCCGGTCGAAAATGGGCTTGGATAGTTGCTGCTGCTTCAGGTTGCCAGATGAGGTGAGTGGAAGGATATCATTGGGACTGGGCGGACTATATAAGCGCCAACGCTTGCGTCCCTCTACCTGCAAAACGAATGCCTCAATGTCATCATAGTGCGGCGCGAATCCTTGACTACCTGGTGGCGTCAAATATACGTTAGCGCCGACCAAGCAATGGAAATGCTCCTGCAGTGCCGTGCAAACGTCACGCAATCCCTTCAAATAGGTGCTGGGATTCAGGATGCGAACGCTGCAACCTTCGCCGTAGTGGCCCCAAACAGTTGCCGGCAGTGCGCGTCCATCGGGATTGTGGGTTTGACGCTCCCCATCTTTGTAAGTGGTCACATCAATGTTTGTGGAGAATTCCAGATGATTCTCGATCAGCATTCTATCAATCATCTCAAAGGAGATCAGGTCGGAGTAGTAATTGGCATTCTTGCGCTTCAACTGATTAAATTTATATATAAATATACAGATTAGTCGCTAATTATAATATACCAACAAAAAATAACCATACCTGACAAGCTTTCCGTTCCCAATAGCTATTGAAAAAAGAATCGATACTCAATGGATTAAGGAGCCAGCGCAAAGTGTTTTTGCCATGTTCAACACTGTCGTTAACTCCGCCATTTTGAATTAACTCGGATTCTTCCGGTTTCTGCTTCGGGGCTAGCATATTTTTGCCAGCGGCGGCCATCTTGTTTGGCAAGGGACATGATTTGGGTTTCTCAGCTGGCGACTTGTTGTTGTCGTCCGAATCGCAAATGCTGCGTTTGTTTGCCAAACGGCAGGAAGCAGCTGCTGCTGATGGAGAATTTTCAGCGCGACTCGAGGATTCGGAATCGGAGTGACTATTCAAAGTATACTCATCGTACTCCTCGCCGGTGCTCAGCTCGCTGCCATCATCGTCTTCACTATTGCCGCTGCCATCATCGTCTTCACTATTGCCGCTATTACTCAATGGATTAAGGAGCCAGCGCAAAGTGTTTTTGCCATGCTCAACACTGTCGTTAACTCCGCCATTTTGAATTAACTCGGATTCTTCCGGTTTCTGCTTCGGGGCTAGCATATTTTTGCCAGCGGCGGCCATCTTGTTTGGCAAGGGACATGATTTGGGTTTCTCAGCTGGCGACTTGTTGTTGTCGTCCGAATCGCAAATGCTGCGTTTGTTTGCCAAACGGCAGGAAGCAGCTGCTGCTGATGGATAATTTTCAGCGCGACTCGAGGATTCGGAATCGGAGTGACTATTCAAAGTATACTCATCGTACTCCTCGCCGGTGCTCAGCTCGCTGCCATCATCGTCTTCACTATTGCCGCTGCCATCATCGTCTTCACTATTGCCGCTATTACTCAATGGATTAAGGAGCCAGCGCAAAGTGTTTTTGCCATGCTCAACACTGTCGTTAACTCCGCCATTTTGAATTAACTCGGATTCTTCCGGTTTCTGCTTCGGGGCTAGCATATTTTTGCCAGCGGCGGCCATCTTGTTTGGCAAGGGACATGATTTGGGTTTCTCAGCTGGCGCTTTGGGGAGCAGCGCAGATGACTTGATGGCAGCAGCGCTGCCACTAAGACGCAGCAGCGGGCACGAAGGAGCTGCTGATTTGCGTTGGACATTCTTCTTAGACTGATCCTCGCCATATTTTGGCTCTTCTGGTTGCAACTTTTGCTGTTTGACAGGCGGCGACTTGTTGTTGTCGTCCGAATCGCAAATGCTGCGTTTGTTTGCCAAACGGCAGGAAGCAGCTGCTGCTGATGGATAATTTTCAGCGCGACTCGAGGATTCGGAATCGGAGTGACTATTCAAAGTATACTCATCGTACTCCTCGCCGGTGCTCAGCTCGCTGCCATCATCGTCTTCACTATTGCCGCTGCCATCATCGTCTTCACTATTTCCGCTATTGTCATCGTCTTCGTTACTGCCATCCTGATCTTCATTATCATCTTCATAACTTCTACGTTTCTCATTACCATCGTCCTCATTGTTGCTGTCGTTGCTGGAATCGTATTTATCAACTGATCTGATTCGGCTACTTTTGACGCCATTCGCTTCCGTTTTTCCATTTGCAGCGTCATTATGCTTTGCTGCACTTGTTTTTGCTGGCGAGCTGAAAATTAATTTTTTAGTCCCGTAGCCGGCAAACGCCGAAATATTGTCCATATTTTTTGCTTGGCTTTGGTGAATTAAACAAAAAAACAAAAAAACAAAAAAAAGAACTGAGCTAAGATGTGCTCTCACTGAAAACCAAAGGCGTTCTGATTTAAGCATGTGTGCGCTGACAATGTGATTGTCATCGATTCATCGATAGATTTCTGTATTTTGTAGCTCATGCGCATGCACTATCGATAAGCTATTACCGGCGTTTCATGTTAAGTTTTGTTTACTTGTGAAATAATTATGCCATGTCGGAGCCGGTGACGGAGCTGGAAAATGCGACAATAACAGAGGAGGCAGTGCCTACCGTTGAGACTGTAACAGAGCCAAACCCATTGCCGGAGTACAGCCATGGATTGGAGGATGAGGGCTTGGCTAACTTGGTGACAGCTGAGGAATATTTACTTCGCAAAGATGTCCAGCTGGTGGAATATGAAAAGCAAATGTTTCTTGATCTCGTGCACACAGATGAACTGCTCGTCTCTGCAAAGTAAGCGAGAGGGACAGAGAGGGAACGAGTGAGGGAGCCTTATTTTAATCATGTAATCATATTCTGTGCAGAGGCTTGAACTATGAGCGCGTCCTGATGCACATTTTGAAGTCCAAGCTGGATGCCAAATATGTGCACGAGGTGGCAAATACGGCCACAGAGCGGTAATGTAATAATAACTAAAATACCAAAAATCAACAAAAAAAAAACATGCTTAATCTTCATATAGTGAACGCGTCTATTTGGAGGGTGGATTGCAGTTTATTAGCACACGGATTTTGGTGGTCGATCTGCTCAAGCAGCGGACATAATGAATTTTTTAGTGCGCGAAATTAATCGCATCAATCGCACCGTCGACATGGAGGCGGTCACCGTTGAGAATTGTGTGACCAAGAAGTTCCATAAGATCCTGCAGGCGCAGCTCGACTGCATCTGGCATCAGCTTAACTCGCAAACAAAGCTGATTGTGGCCGACTTGAAGATTCTGCGCAGTCTTATGATGTCCGTTGAGTAGACTACTAAATTATATATATATTTTTGTATGTATTATATTATGTTTGTTATAGTTCCACGATGTACCATGATGCAGTCAGTTCCTATGCTTTGATCAAACGCTATCGCAGCACAGAGTACGCCATCAGCAACTCCGGCTGGACACTGCTCGACGCCGCCGAGCAAATCTTTATGCTATCTAAGCAACGCGTCTACAATGGTCAAAATGGTGAGCAATCCCAAACAATCAAGAATCAGTGAGTTTTTCAACTTGAGTGTTCTCCAAGGAGTTACTTATACTATTCCCGCTCTGTTACACAATCTGTCTGTATAAATATATATAAAGCATTATTCTATTTGCACAGAATTCATATCCAAAATTCATATCATATCCAAACGGATGTGCCGAAAACGGAAGTGAAAACAAAGCCGAATTTAACACAACATTCCTTGGATGAGCTTTCCCAGCTGCTAAGTGAATCGGATGCAGAGGCTCAACTGATGCAACAGCAGCATCTCTTCGATGAGAGCTACATGCTGACAATGACGCAACCCATATTATTGCCATCCAGCGAACCAGATCCGAATGCCTCTATTTTTGAGATAATACCAGAGTTGGAGAAGTTCGAAGTCTCAGCGGCATTGGCTGCTCATCGGCAACCCGGCATTTGTCTGCAGACCTTTAAGACGGAACGTGATGGCCCCTTGGCCCTTGGCTCTAGTTACATAGAATTCCACACACAATAATATTGATTTGCAGACGCATCATGGTTGTGCTCGAAAGCGTTGTCAGCGGCCATCAATGCATTTCGTGAGCGATTGGCGGAAAAACTGGGTCCATATAGTAAGTAACACACCGCTTAATATTTCTCATTAATATTCATTTCTCAACAATATTCATATACCTTTGCAGTACAACAGGATAGCTTGCACCGGGAACGTGGGAAACAACAACCATTCAGTTATAGTCGTTCCTCTCTTCTGGCCCTTTTCTATACTGTAGTCTAAGTCAAATAAATCTTATATGCGCTGTTTAACACTAATTGTTATTAATTAATTATCACTGGAAGAAAATTTATACTTTACCTTTAAAACATTGTTGGAAGAGATCTGGAAGAGAGCTTCGTCGTGTTCACTCTCAAAGATAATGATAATAATAGACAAGTGTTTGGTTTAATTAGTAGCCTTGGGCTGTCTTTAGTTTAATATAACAATTGTTTTTTTTTTCTTAAAATACAATGTTTCTAGTTTCTTCCTTGTTGTTGTTTGTTGGCAAATCCCAAAAGTGCTCCAAAGTCGCTTAAACGCTAAACTCTTAACACTAACTAATCACAAACAGACTAGGGTGATAAATGCAAGGGAATACATAAATGATTTGGATCAGTATGAATGAATTGAATGAATATGAATTAATTCTTTTTAAATGGCTTCTCGATAGTAAGCAGTCCACGCTCCCAGAAACCAATGCCGAGTGTCAAACAATGCTCCAAATTGAGCATCGGCAAGGAACTGATGCTTACATAATTGGGATAGCTGTTGATTAGCATCTTAACGGCGTTTGCCTCCATGGGTTTAAGCTCCATGAAGTTCGGTTCGTACTTGCAATACTCGAGAGAATTGTCCACATAGAAGTAGAGACGGAGAGTGTCATCTTCGGCCACGAGTCTTACGATATTTTTGCGCAATAGACGAACTTTGGTAGCTCCCGTTAGATCATAGTCGCAAATGCAGTTGCCATGCTTATCCTTAGTGTTGCGCGATCCGAAGATTGTGTGATTCTTCTCCGATGGTGTAATGCTTGGCGGCAGCGCCTCATGCTGGAAACGCTTCGCCAGCTGATCAATGGCGGCATCGATCTGTGACTCAGTTGGTATAAAATATTTCTTGAACAGTTGTTGGGTCTGCTGGATTAGATGGGTGCGTTCCTTTGTATTTTTATTGTTATAAACGTGACCAAGATTGTGCCAAGTATTTAGCGGCAGACCACGACGCATATCTAAATTATTCTGGATCGCGTTCTGCATGACGGCGGGCATGAGGGCCTGCATAAGATTGGCGTACGATTGCTGTTGATAGACGCTTAAGGTGATGTGCAGCGAATGTTGGTTCTTCTCCGTCACAGCCTGGTGGACACAGCCCCGTGGGAAATAGAGTAAATCCCCGGGTTTCAAGACCCGGTCGAAAATGGGCTTGGATAGTTGCTGCTGCTTCAAGTTGCCAGATGAGGTGAGTGGAAGGATATCATTGGGACTGGGCGGACTATATAAGCGCCAACGCTTGCGTCCCTCTACCTGCAAAACGAATGCCTCAATGTCATCATAGTGCGGCGCGAATCCTTGACTACCTGGTGGCGTCAAATATACGTTAGCGCCGACCAAGCAATGGAAATGCTCCTGCAGTGCCGTGCAAACGTCACGCAATCCCTTCAAATAAGTGCTGGGATTCAGGATGCGAACGCTGCAACCTTCGCCGTAGTGGCCCCAAACAGTTGCCGGCAGTGCGCGTCCATCGGGATTGTGGGTTTGACGCTCCCCATCTTTGTAAGTGGTCACATCAATGTTTGTGGAGAATTCCAGATGATTCTCGATCAGCATTCTATCAATCATCTCAAACGAGATCAGGTCGGAGTAGTAATTGGCATTCTTGCGCTTCAACTGATCAAATTTATATATAAATATACAGATTAGTCGCTAATTATAATATTCCAAAAAAAAAATATCCATACCTGACAAGCTTTCCGTTCCCAATAGCTATTGAAAAAAGAATCGATACTCAATGGATTAAGGAGCCAGCGCAAAGTGTTTTTGCCATGTTCAACACTGTCGTTAACTCCGCCATTTTGAATTAACTCGGATTCTTCTGGTTTCTGCTTCGGGGCTAGCATATTTTTGCCAGCGGCGGCCATCTTGTTTGGCAAGGGACATGATTTGGGTTTCTCAGCTGGCGCTTTGGAGCGCAGCGCAGATGACTTGATGGCAGCAGCGCTGCCACTAAGACGCAGCAGCGGGCACGAAGGAGCTGCTGATTTGCGTTGGACATTCTTCTTAGACTGATCCTCGCCATATTTTGGCTCTTCTGGTTTCAACTTTTGTTGTTTGACAGGCGGCGACTTGTTGTTGTTGTCGTCCGAATCGCAAATGCTGCGTTTGTTTGCCAAACGGCTGGAAGCAGCTGCTGCTGATGGATAATTTTCAGCGCGACTCGAGGATTCGGAATCGGAGTGACTATTCAAAGTATACTCATCGTACTCCTCGCCGGTGCTCAGCTCGCTGCCATCATCGTCTTCACTATTGCCGCTATTGTCATCGTCTTCACTATTTCCGCTATTGTCATCGTCTTCGTTACTGCCATCCTGATTTTCATAATCATCTTCATAACTTCTACATTCCTCATTGCCATCGTCCTCATTGTTGCTGTCGTTGCTGGAATCGTATTTATCAACTGATCTGATTCGGCTACTTTTGACGCCATTCGCTTCCGTTTTTCCATTTGCAGCGTCATTATGCTTTGCTGCACTTGTTTTTGCTGGCGAGCTGAAAATTAATTTTTTAGTCCCGTAGCCGGCAAACGCCGAAATATTGTCCATATTTTTTGCTTGGCTTTGGTGAATTAAACAAAAAAACAAAAAAAAGAACTGAGCTAAGATGTGCTCTCACTGAAAACCAAAGGCGTTCTGATTTAAGCATGTGTGCGCTGACAATGTGATTGTCATCGATTCATCGATAGATTTCTGTATTTTGTAGCTCATGCGCATGCACTATCGATAAGCTATTACCGGCGTTTCATGTTAAGTTTTGTTTACTTGTGAAATAATTATGCCATGTCGGAGCCGGTGACGGAGCTGGAAAATGCTACAATAACAAAGGAGGCAGTGCCTACCGTTGAGACTGTAACAGAGCCAAACCCATTGCCGGAGTACAGCCATGGATTGGAGGATGAGGGCTTGGCTAACTTGGTGACAGCTGAGGAATATTTACTTCGCAAAGATGTCCAGCTGCTGGAATATGAAAAGCAAATGTTTCTTGATCTCGTGCACACAGATGAACTGCTCGTCTCTGCAAAGTAAGCGAGAGGGACAGAGAGGGAACGAGTGAGGGAGCCTTATCTTAATCATGTAATCATATTCTGTGCAGAGGCTTGGGCTATGAGCGCGTCCTGATGCACATTTTGAAGTCCAAGCTGGATGCCAAATATGTGCACGAGGTGGCAAATACGGCCACAGAGCAAGTACTACAATGGTCAAAATGGTGAGCAATCCCAAACAATCAAGAATCAGTGAGTTTTTCAACTTGAGTGTTCTCCAAAGAGTTACTTATACTATTCCCGCTCTGTTACACAATCTGTCTGTATAAATATATATAAAGCATTATTCTATTTGCACAGAATTCGAACCGGAACCGTGTACCAAATGGCAGGCACTCAGCGAGCTACTAACCCAGGATATACCTAGCGATATGCGACGTGGCGTTGTCCACCTGCAACCAGCTAAAGCAGTATCTGACGCAGGGCAGCGCACGCCTTCTGCTGCAGCAGGCGATGCGGCACGAGGTGCTCGTGGGCAAGCTGAGCGAGGCGCTGGCCAAGGCCCTTGGCTCTAGTTACATAGAATTCCACACACAATAATATTGATTTGCAGACGCATCATGGTTGTGCTCGAAAGCGTTGTCAGCGGCCATCAATATAATGCATTTCGTGAGCGATTGGCGGAAAAACTGGGTCCATATAGTAAGTAACACACCGCTTAATATTTCTCATTAATATTCATTTCTCAACAATATTCATATACCTTTGCAGTACAACAGGATAGCTTGCACCGGGAACGTGGGAAACAACAACCATTCAGTTATAGTCGTTCCTCTCTTCTGGCCCTTTTCTATACTGTAGTCTAAGTCAAATAAATCTTATATGCGCTGTTTAACACTAATTGTTATTAATTAATTATCACTGGAAGGAAAAGATACTTTACCTTTAAAACATTGTTGGAAGAGATCTGGAAGAGAGCTTCGTCGTGTTCACTCTCAAAGATAATGATAATAATAGACAAGTGTTTGGTTTAATTAGTAGCCTTGGGCTGTCTTTAGTTTAATATAACAATTGTTTTTTTTTTCTTAAAATACAATGTTTCTAGTTTCTTCCTTGTTGTTGTTTGTTGGGAAATCCCAAAAGTGCTCCAAAGTCGCTTAAACGCTAAACTCTTAACACTAACTAATCACAAACAGACTAGGGTGATAAATGCAAGGGAATACATAAATGATTTGGATCAGTATGAATGAATTGAATGAATATGAATTAATCCTTTTTAAATGGCTTCTCGATAGTAAGCAGTCCATGCGCCCAGAAACCCATGCCGAGTGTCAAACAATGCTCCAAATTGGGCAGCGGCAAGGAACTGATGCTTACATAATTGGGATAGCTGTTGATTAGCATCTTAACGGCGTTTGCTTCCATGGGATCGAGCTCCATGAAGTTCGGTTCGTACTTGCAATACTCGAGAGAATTGTCCACATAGAAGTAGAGACGGAGAGTGTCATCTTCGGCCACGAGTCTTACGATATTTTTGCGCAATAGACGAACTTTGGTAGCTCCCGTTAGATCATAGTCGCAATGGCATTTGCCATGCTTACCCTTAGAGTTGCGCGATCCGAAGATTGTGTGATCCTTCTCCGATGGTGTAATGCTTGGCGGCAGCGCCTCATGCTGGAAACGCTTCGCCAGCTGATCAATGGCGGCATCGATCTGTGACTCAGTGGGTATAAAATATTTCTTGAACAGTTGTTGGGTCTGCTGGATTAGATGGGTGCGTTCCTTTGTATTTTTATTGTTATAAACGTGACCAAGATTGTGCCAAGTATTTAGCGGCAGACCACGACGCATATCTAAATTATTCTGGATCGCGTTCTGCATGACGGCGGGCATGAGGGCCTGCATAAGATTGGCGTACGATTGCTGTTGATAGACGCTTAAGGTGATGTGCAGCGAATGTTGGTTCTTCTCCGTCACAGCCTGGTGGACACAGCCCCGAGGGAAATAGAGTAAATCCCCGGGTTTCAAGACCCGGTCGAAAATGGGCTTGGATAGTTGCTGCTGCTTCAGGTTGCCAGATGAGGTGAGTGGAAGGATATCATTGGGACTGGGCGGACTATATAAGCGCCAACGCTTGCGTCCCTCTACCTGCAAAACGAATGCCTCAATGTCATCATAGTGCGGCGCGAATCCTTGACTACCTGGTGGCGTCAAATATACGTTAGCGCCGACCAAGCAATGGAAATGCTCCTGCAGTGCCGTGCAAACGTCACGCAATCCCTTCAAATAGGTGCTGGGATTCAGGATGCGAACGCTGCAACCTTCGCCGTAGTGGCCCCAAACAGTTGCCGGCAGTGCGCGTCCATCGGGATTGTGGGTTTGACGCTCCCCATCTTTGTAAGTGGTCACATCAATGTTTGTGGAGAATTCCAGATGATTCTCGATCAGCATTCTATCAATCATCTCAAACGAGATCAGGTCGGAGTAGTAATTGGCATTCTTGCGCTTCAACTGATCAAATTTATATATAAATATACAGATTAGTCGCTAATTATAATATTCCAAAAAAAAAATATCCATACCTGACAAGCTTTCCGTTCCCAATAGCTATTGAAAAAAGAATCGATACTCAATGGATTAAGGAGCCAGCGCAAAGTGTTTTTGCCATGTTCAACACTGTCGTTAACTCCGCCATTTTGAATTAACTCGGATTCTTCCGGGTTCTGCTTCGGGGCTAGCATATTTTTTCCAGCGGCGGCCATTATGTTTGGCAAGGGACATGATTTGGGTTTCTCAGCTGGCGCTTTGGGGAGCAGCGCAGATGACTTGATGGCAGCAGCGCTGCCACTAAGACGCAGCAGCGGGCACGAAGGAGCTGCTGATTTGCGTTGGACATTCTTCTTAGGCTGATCCTCGCCATATTTTGGCTCTTCTGGTTGCAACTTTTGCTGTTTGACAGGCGGCGACTTGTTGTTGTTGTCGTCCGAATCGCAAATGCTGCGTTTGTTTGCCAAACGGCTGGAAGCAGCTGCTGCTGATGGATAATTTTCAGCGCGACTCGAGGATTCGGAATCGGAGTGACTATTCAAAGTATACTCATCGTACTCCTCGCCGGTGCTCAGCTTGCTGCCATCATCGTCTTCACTATTGCTGCTGCCATCATCGTCTTCACTATTTCCGCTGTTGTCATCGTCTTCGTTACTGCCATCCTGATCTTCATTATCATCTTCATAACTTCTACATTCCTCATTACCATCGTCATCATTGTTGTACTCATCGTACTCCTCGCCGGTGCTCAGCTTGCTGCCATCATCGTCTTCACTATTGCCGCTATTACTCAATGGATTAAGGAGCCAGCGCAAAGTGTTTTTGCCATGCTCAACACTGTCGTTAACTCCGCCATTTTGAATTAACTCGGATTCTTCCGGTTTCTGCTTCGGGGCTAGCATATTTTTGCCAGCGGCGGCCATTATGTTTGGCAAGGGACATGATTTGGGTTTCTCAGCTGGCGCTTTGGGGAGCAGCGCAGATGACTTGATGGCAGCAGCGCTGCCACTAAGACGCAGCAGCGGGCACGAAGGAGCTGCTGATTTGCGTTGGACATTCTTCTTAGACTGATCCTCGCCATATTTTGGCTCTTCTGGTTGCAACTTTTGCTGTTTGACAGGCGGCGACTTGTTGTTGTTGTCGTCCGAATCGCAAATGCTGCGTTTGTTTGCCAAACGGCTGGAAGCAGCTGCTGCTGATGGATAATTTTCAGCGCGACTCGAGGATTCGGAATCGGAGTGACTATTCAAAGTATACTCATCGTACTCCTCGCCGGTGCTCAGCTTGCTGCCATCATCGTCTTCACTATTGCCGCTGTTGTCATCGTCTTCGTTACTGCCATCCTGATCTTCATTATTATCTTCATAACTTCTACATTCCTCATTACCATCGTCATCATTGTTGTACTCATCGTACTCCTCGCCGGTGCTCAGCTTGCTGCCATCATCGTCTTCACTATTGCCGCTATTGTCATCGTCTTCGTTACTGCCATCCTGATCTTCATTATCATCTTCATAACTTCTACATTCCTCATTACCATCGTCCTCATTGTTGTACTCATCGTACTCCTCGCCGGTGCTCAGCTTGCTGCCATCATCGTCTTCACTATTGCCGCTATTACTCAATGGATTAAGGAGCCAGCGCAAAGTGTTTTTGCCATGCTCAACACTGTCGTTAACTCCGCCATTTTGAATTAACTCGGATTCTTCCGGTTTCTGCTTCGGGGCTAGCATATTTTTGCCAGCGGCGGCCATTATGTTTGGCAAGGGACATGATTTGGGTTTCTCAGCTGGCGCTTTGGAGCGCAGCGCAGATGACTTGATGGCAGCAGCGCTGCCACTAAGACGCAGCAGCGGGCACGAAGGAGCTGCTGATTTGCCTTGGACATTCTTCTTAGACTGATCCTCGCCATATTTTGGCTCTTCTGGTTGCAACTTTTGCTGTTTGACAGGCGGCGACTTGTTGTTGTTGTCGTCCGAATCGCAAATGCTGCGTTTGTTTGCCAAACGGCTGGAAGCAGCTGCTGCTGATGGATAATTTTCAGCGCGACTCGAGGATTCGGAATCGGAGTGACTATTCAAAGTATACTCATCGTACTCCTCGCCGGTGCTCAGCTTGCTGCCATCATCGTCTTCACTATTGCCGCTGTTGTCATCGTCTTCGTTACTGCCATCCTGATCTTCATTATTATCTTCATAACTTCTACATTCCTCATTACCATCGTCATCATTGTTGTACTCATCGTACTCCTCGCCGGTGCTCAGCTTGCTGCCATCATCGTCTTCACTATTGCCGCTATTGTCATCGTCTTCGTTACTGCCATCCTGATCTTCATTATCATCTTCATAACTTCTACATTCCTCATTACCATCGTCCTCATTGTTGTACTCATCGTACTCCTCGCCGGTGCTCAGCTTGCTGCCATCATCGTCTTCACTATTGCCGCTATTACTCAATGGATTAAGGAGCCAGCGCAAAGTGTTTTTGCCATGCTCAACACTGTCGTTAACTCCGCCATTTTGAATTAACTCGGATTCTTCCGGTTTCTGCTTCGGGGCTAGCATATTTTTGCCAGCGGCGGCCATTATGTTTGGCAAGGGACATGATTTGGGTTTCTCAGCTGGCGCTTTGGAGCGCAGCGCAGATGACTTGATGGCAGCAGCGCTGCCACTAAGACGCAGCAGCGGGCACGAAGGAGCTGCTGATTTGCCTTGGACATTCTTCTTAGACTGATCCTCGCCATATTTTGGCTCTTCTGGTTGCAACTTTTGCTGTTTGACAGGCGGCGACTTGTTGTTGTTGTCGTCCGAATCGCAAATGCTGCGTTTGTTTGCCAAACGGCTGGAAGCAGCTGCTGCTGATGGATAATTTTCAGCGCGACTCGAGGATTCGGAATCGGAGTGACTATTCAAAGTATACTCATCGTACTCCTCGCCGGTGCTCAGCTTGCTGCCATCATCGTCTTCACTATTGCCGCTATTGTCATCGTCTTCGTTACTGCCATCCTGATCTTCATTATCATCTTCATAACTTCTACATTCCTCATTACCATCGTCCTCATTGTTGTACTCATCGTACTCCTCGCCGGTGCTCAGCTTGCTGCCATCATCGTCTTCACTATTGCCGCTATTACTCAATGGATTAAGGAGCCAGCGCAAAGTGTTTTTGCCATGCTCAACACTGTCGTTAACTCCGCCATTTTGAATTAACTCGGATTCTTCCGGTTTCTGCTTCGGGGCTAGCATATTTTTGCCAGCGGCGGCCATTATGTTTGGCAAGGGACATGATTTGGGTTTCTCAGCTGGCGCTTTGGAGCGCAGCGCAGATGACTTGATGGCAGCAGCGCTGCCACTAAGACGCAGCAGCGGGCACGAAGGAGCTGCTGATTTGCCTTGGACATTCTTCTTAGACTGATCCTCGCCATATTTTGGCTCTTCTGGTTGCAACTTTTGCTGTTTGACAGGCGGCGACTTGTTGTTGTTGTCGTCCGAATCGCAAATGCTGCGTTTGTTTGCCAAACGGCTGGAAGCAGCTGCTGCTGATGGATAATTTTCAGCGCGACTCGAGGATTCGGAATCGGAGTGACTATTCAAAGTATACTCATCGTACTCCTCGCCGGTGCTCAGCTTGCTGCCATCATCGTCTTCACTATTGCCGCTGCCATCATCGTCTTCACTATTTCCGCTGTTGTCATCGTCTTCGTTACTGCCATCCTGATCTTCATAATCATCTTCATAACTTCTACATTCCTCATTACCATCGTCCTCATTGTTGTACTCATCGTACTCCTCGCCGGTGCTCAGCTTGCTGCCATCATCGTCTTCACTATTGCCGCTGCCATCATCGTCTTCACTATTTCCGCTGTTGTCATCGTCTTCGTTACTGCCATCCTGATCTTCATAATCATCTTCATAACTTCTACATTCCTCATTACCATCGTCATCATTGTTGTACTCATCGTACTCCTCGCCGGTGCTCAGCTTGCTGCCATCATCGTCTTCACTATTGCCGCTATTACTCAATGGATTAAGGAGCCAGCACAAAGCGTTTTTGCCATGCTCAACACTGTCGTTAACTCCGCCATTTTGAATTAACTCGGATTCTTCCGGTTTCTGCTTCGGGGCTAGCATATTTTTGCCAGCGGCGGCCATCTTGTTTGGCAAGGGACATGATTTGGGTTTCTCAGCTGGCGCTTTGGAGCGCAGCGCAGATGACTTGATGGCAGCAGCGCTGCCACTAAGACGCAGCAGCGGGCACGAAGGAGCTGCTGATTTGCGTTGGACATTCTTCTTAGACTGATCCTCGCCATATTTTGGCTCTTCTGGTTGCAACTTTTGCTGTTTGACAGGCGGCGACTTGTTGTTGTTGTCGTCCGAATCGCAAATGCTGCGTTTGTTTGCCAAACGGCTGGAAGCAGCTGCTGCTGATGGATAATTTTCAGCGCGACTCGAGGATTCGGAATCGGAGTGACTATTCAAAGTATACTCATCGTACTCCTCGCCGGTGCTCAGCTCGCTGCCATCATCGTCTTCACTATTGCCGCTGCCATCATCGTCTTCACTATTGCCGCTATTACTCAATGGATTAAGGAGCCAGCGCAAAGTGTTTTTGCCATGCTCAACACTGTCGTTAACTCCGCCATTTTGAATTAACTCGGATTCTTCCGGTTTCTGCTTCGGGGCTAGCATATTTTTGCCAGCGGCGGCCATTATGTTTGGCAAGGGACATGATTTGGGTTTCTCAGCTGGCGCTTTGGGGAGCAGCGCAGATGACTTGATGGCAGCAGCGCTGCCACTAAGACGCAGCAGCGGGCACGAAGGAGCTGCTGATTTGCGTTGGACATTCTTCTTAGGCTGATCCTCGCCATATTTTGGCTCTTCTGGTTGCAACTTTTGCTGTTTGACAGGCGGCGACTTGTTGTTGTTGTCGTCCGAATCGCAAATGCTGCGTTTGTTTGCCAAACGGCTGGAAGCAGCTGCTGCTGATGGATAATTTTCAGCGCGACTCGAGGATTCGGAATCGGAGTGACTATTCAAAGTATACTCATCGTACTCCTCGCCGGTGCTCAGCTTGCTGCCATCATCGTCTTCACTATTGCCGCTGCCATCATCGTCTTCACTATTTCCGCTGTTGTCATCGTCTTCGTTACTGCCATCCTGATCTTCATTATCATCTTCATAACTTCTACATTCCTCATTACCATCGTCATCATTGTTGTACTCATCGTACTCCTCGCCGGTGCTCAGCTCGCTGCCATCATCGTCTTTACTATTACCGCTGTTGTCATCGTCTTCGTTACTGCCATCCTGATCTTCATAGTCATCTTCATAACTTCTACATTCCTCATTACCATCGTCCTCATTGTTGTACTCATCGTACTCCTCGCCGGTGCTCAGCTCGCTGCCATCATCGTCTTCACTATTGCCGCTATTGTCATCGTCTTCGTTACTGCCATTCTGATCTTCATAACTTCTACATTCCTCATTATCATCGTCCTCATTGTTGCTGTCGTTGCTGGAATCGTATTTATCAACTGAACTGATTCGTCTACTTTTGACGCCATTCGCTTCCGTTTTTCCATTTGCAGCGTCATTAAGCTTTGCTGCACTTGTTTTTGCTGGCGAGCTGAAAATTAATTTTTTAGTCCCGTAGTTGGGAAACGCCGAATTCCTGTCCATATTTTTTGCTTGGCTTTGGTGAATTAAACAAAAAAACAAAAAAAAATAACTTAGCTAAGATGTGCTCTCACTGAAAACCAAAGGCGTTCTGATTTAAATGTTTGTGCGCCTACAATGTGATTGTCATCGATTCATCGATAGATTTCTGTATTGTGTAGCTCATGCGCATGCACTATCGATAAGCTATTACCGGCGTTTCATGTTAAGTTTTGTTTACTTGTGAAATAATTATGCCATGTCGGAGCCGGTGACGGAGCTGGAAAATGCGACAATAACAAAGGAGGCAGTGCCTACCGTTGAGACTGTAACAGAGCCAAACCCATTGCCGGAGTCCAGCCATGGATTGGAGGATGAGGACTTGGCTAACTTGGTGACAGCTGAGGAATATTTACTTCGCAAAGATGTCCAGCTGCTGGAATATGAAAAGCAAATGTTTCTCGATCTCGTGCACACAGATGGACTGCTCGTCTCTGCAAAGTAAGCGAGAGGGACAGAGAGAGAATGAGTGAGGGAGCCTTATTTTAATCATCTAATCATATTCTGTGCAGAGGCTTGGGCTATGAGCGCGTTCTGATGCACATTTTGAAGGTGTACAGCGATGCTGGAAATTTGCTGCTGGTGATCAACAGTTCCGATTGGGAAGAACAGTACTACAAGTCCAAGCTGGATGCCAAATATGTGCACGAGGTGGCAAATACGGCCACAGAGCGGTAATATAATAATAACAAAAATACCAAATATCAAACAAAAAAAACATTCTTAATCTTCTTATAGTGAACGCGTCTATTTGGAGGGTGGATTGCAGTTTATTAGCACACGGATTTTGGTGGTCGATCTGCTCAAGCAGCGGATACCGATTGAGCTGATAACGGGAATTATTGTGATGCGTTCGCACAGCATCATTGAGAGCTGCCAGGAAGCGTTCGCCTTGCGTTTGTTTCGACAACGCAATAAGACGGGCTTCATCAAGGCATTCTCGAGCAGTCCGGAGGCATTCACCATTGGCTACGCGCACATCGAGCGCACTATGCGCAATCTGTTTGTGAAACACTTGTACATTTGGCCGCGCTTCCATGCCACAGTGCGTAGCGCACTGCACCCGTGGCAGGCGCAAACCATAGAGCTTCATGTGCCGCTCACAACACGCATGAGCTCGATTCAAACCCATTTGCTGGACATCATGAATTTTTTAGTGCGCGAAATTAAGCGTATCAATCGCACCGTCGACATGGAGGCGGTCACCGTTGAGAATTGTGTGACCAAGAAGTTCCATAAGATCCTGCAGGCGCAGCTCGACTGCATCTGGCATCAGCTTAACTCGCAAACAAAGCTGATTGTGGCCGACTTGAAGATTCTGCGCAGTCTTATGATGTCCGTTGAGTAGACTACTAAATTATATATATATTTTTGTATGTATTATATTATGTTTGTTATAGTTCCACGATGTACCATGATGCAGTCAGTTCCTATGCTTTGATCAAACGCTATCGCAGCACAGAGTACGCCATCAGCAACTCCGGCTGGACACTGCTCGACGCCGCCGAGCAAATCTTTATGCTATCCAAGCAACGCGTCTACAATGGTCAAAATGGTGAGCAATCCCAAACAATCAAGAATCAGTGAGTTTTTCAACTTGAGTGTTCTCCAAGGAGTTACTTATACTATTCCCGCTCTGTTACACAATCTGTCTGTATAAATATATATAAAGCATTATTCTATTTGCACAGAATTCGAACCGGAACCGTGTCCCAAATGGCAGGCACTCAGCGAGCTACTAACCCAGGATATACCCACCGATATGCGACGTCGTCGTGGCGTTGACCATCTGGAGCCACCCAAGGTGTTGATCCTATGTCAGGATGCGCGCACCTGCTACCAGCTGAAGCAGTATCTGACGCAGGGCAGCGCACGCTTTCTGCTGCAGCAGGCGATGCGGCACGAGGTGCTCGTGGGCAAGCTGAGCGAGGCGCTGGCCAAGGACAGTCAAACAACAGCAATAGCAGAGAACACCGGTCACATCCAAACGGATGTGCCGAAAACAGAAGTGAAAACAGAGCCGAATTTAACACAACACTCCTTGGATGAGCTCTCCCAGCTGCTAAGTGAATCGGATGCAGAGGCTCAACTGATGCAACAGCAGCATCTCTTCGATGAGAGCTACATGCTGACAATGACGCAACCCATATTATTGCCATCCAGCGAACCAGATCCGAATGCCTCTATTTTTGAGATAATACCAGAGTTGGAGCAGTTCGATGTCTCAGCGGCATTGGCTGCTCATCGGCAACCCTGCATTTGTCTGCAGACCTTTAAGACGGAACGTGATGGCCCCTTGGCCCTGGAGCACATGCTCGATCAGCTCCAACCCCATTATGTAGTCATGTATAATACGAATGTGACGGCCATTCGCCAGCTAGAGGTGTTTGAGGCACGACGCCGCCTCCCGCCAGCCGAACGCATGCGAATCTACTTCCTAATCCATGCACGCACCGTCGAGGAGCAATCCTATTTGACCAGCCTGCGGCGCGAGAAGTCCGCCTTCGAACTAATCATTGACACAAAGAGCGTGAGTAGAGGAATGCTCTATATAGATTCCATATTTAATAATTAATTTGCAGAAAATGGTGATACCCGAGTATCAGGATGGCAAAACGGATGAAGCCTTTGTGCTGTACCAGAGCCACGAGGATGAGGATCCAAATGCCAATGCAAAGACTCGGCAGGGCGCCACGATGGGCGTGGCATTGAACGCTGCGCGCGTCACACCCAAAGTGATTGTGGATATGCGAGAATTTCGATCGGATTTGCCATGTCTGATTCATCGTCGCGGATTGGAGGTGCTGCCGGTGACAATAACCATTGGCGATTATATTTTAACGCCCGATATATGCGTTGAGCGTAAATCAATATCGGATCTAATTGGTTCCCTCAATTCGGGTCGCCTCTACAATCAGTGTGTCCAAATGCAACGCTACTATGCAAAGCCAATCCTACTGATCGAATTTGATCAGAATCGTCCGTTTCATTTGCAGGGCAAATTTATGCTTTCACAGCAGACAACGGCGACCAATGCGGATATCGTCCAAAAACTTCAGCTGCTCACACTTCACTTTCCCAAGTTGCGTTTGATTTGGTCACCCAGTCCGTATGCGACGGCTCAGCTCTTTGAGGAGCTCAAATTGGGCAAATCTGAACCGGATGCCCAGGTGGCCGCCGCCTTGGGCAGCGAAGAGTCTGGTGCTGCTGCTGCTAGCGGCGAACAGCTGCAATATAACAATGCCATTCATGATTTTCTGTTGCGTCTGCCTGGCGTGCATACCAGAAATGTGCATGGACTGCTCCGCAAGGGGGGTAGTCTGCGTCAGTTGCTGCAGCGCACTCAGGCGGAGCTCTCGGATCTGTTGCAGTCACAGGAGAGCGGCAGGCTGCTTTGGGACATACTGCATGTGGCCCATCTGCCCGAGAAGGATGAGGTTGCCGGCTCTACGGCCCTGCTGGCTGCCAGCAAACAATTTTCCAGCGGCTCCCACAATCGCTTCCGCAAGGCAGCCGGCGAAGCCAGACGCGGCAGACGCTGAACGGAATGGTTAAAGGATGACCAGGTAAACAAGTTGCAATTAAACTCTTTGCCGTACATTAAATACCCTTTGAAGAGATGTATTTCATATTTAGTCAAAGAAGAATATTTCATACGAGAAATCAAGCTATCAATAATCAAATGATGATGATCCTAGATCAATTCATATGATTTTTTTATTTTTTTATTTTATATTTTATATTTAGCAAATGGCTAAGTCACGAATGCCACCTTTAAGCCATTTTGGCCAGTTTGGCAAGCGTATTCAAATTATGAAAACAAACAATACAGAAACAACACTTAACGTTTCAATTAACTTTGATGACAGCAGCAAGCAGCCGTCTGGGGGAAGATGAGGCAGTTGTCTGGCCAGTTGGAGCAGCTGCAACTGCTGGACACAGTGTTGACCATGGCAGACACCCGGTAGGATTGGGTCAGCGAACGGCAGTAAAATCAATTCAAATGCATTTTTAATGTCGTTTGCAACCCCAACAAACAATTGAACCCAACTGACTCATTTCAACAGTTCCCCGGCGGACGGCGCATTATTTATTGTCATATTTTAAAGCACATTTCCAGTTATATATATATATAAATATTTCATATTCATTTTGCGATGTACCTTTTTTTTTAAGTATGGTCTTATTTTTATTATTGTTATTGGTATTATTATTAATTATTATTATTAATATTATTGCTTCGGAAATTATTTGGAAGGAGAATTATTAAAGACTATCTCTATAATTTTTTTTCTTACAAATTTAATTAAAAACATGTATTGAATATAAACAATGAATATGCATTAATATTAAACTGTATGAAAAACTATTTCTATTTCTATATATATATATATTTATATATATTTATATATTTAGTGAATGTCTTCAAATAATATTTAAATAATATGTTCTCTTTGCACAAGTATTAAAATTCCACAAAAATCATAATTCATTTGGAATTTATCCTTCTGTTTATGGCAGTTCGGATCAGGTTAATTTATCGGATTAACAGCTCCCATTAATCTCCAAAAAATCGAAAATCTTTTTTGTTGAACAACATATTTAATTTAAAAATACTCATTGTATTTATGTTGCTAACATTTCGACCTTAAGAATACTTATGGTAAAAATATATAGAATTATAAAAATTTTTTATAGATGATTGTTGTTTTTTTTACGAATGCCAATGGATGTCGTGGATATCAAAGAATTTTCGGCAAATCGGCTGCACTCCATCAAAATCGACCTCCCAAATTACACAGAGAGAAATTACTTGAAAAATGTTCAAAATACACTGCATAAGTTCGATTTTCACATAGAATAATAGATTTTTATTCTCAGTGTACATCAGTTAGTGTTGCAGTCGGTCAGTCACAGTCGAAAAATGGCCAAAAACAAACAACTGGCCTAAATTGAGATGCAATTAACAAACTGATTTCTTGGCTTGTTTTCCCGTTGCGAATGCGGAGACTAATTCCCGTTACCGATTCGGTTTTTGGTTTGAGCCACATCGCCACATCGTCCAGTCTCCCTGCCCCATTATGCAGCTTGGTTGGTCAGTGGATGCTTTTGTATGGAAACCATTTTGCCATCGGGCACAATACGCTTCATTTCGATGCTAGTCCACTTTGGCCGCAACAAACGTCAATTGAGAAGCACCAAAAGAGCAAAACGATTCCGCTAGTCAGAGCATGACCCTGCACACCTCCTCCTCCCAGCACCACCCATCGCCTTCATTCCTAGCCTGCACACTGGGCATGTTCGATAATTTGCTTAAAACATGCAATCATTTTAATTAATTATAATTTCCAAATCGAAATCAGATGATAAAAAAAGCATTTTCCGATTTAAGACGTAAAATTTGAAACATGTTTTCTATTTCATATATCATAAATTGATAATTGTGTAGCTACATTTTTTTTTTTTGTGACGACAGAATAGTGTCCATTTTTGACCCAGTGTAGCCAGGGCGAGGGAAAATAGTATTTGAATGGGTCTTTTGATTTTGGCGCATTTTGTTTGAGTCCTTTGAGCGCAAATGCAAAATGCCTGTTTGCATATTTGATTTTTGGCTTCTCGTCCAACTAACTTTTCAAAATTGTCCGATATATTCAAATGTGGCTTACGTCGATTACGGTTTTGCAAATAGCAATAAAATAATTGATCATTGATTGTTTTTCAAAATTATTCCACTTTAATAATGGTTAAATAAGAATTGTTATTTATGCCATATAAAAAAATAAAAATTGACCACAAATGCTGGTCGCGTTAATCAACTAAACTTAAAATATTCAATTAACGTATAATTTTTAACATTTATTTCGGCTTTAAGGAATGTTATTAGCAATTTAGCAACAATTCGTATTTCATGCATTTGATGTGCTTAACTTTAACTATAATTATAATTAAATGCAGTAAAAATGCAGTTATAATCCAATCTAATTGAAAGCATTCAGCCTTCAGCTATACATTTTAATAAAAAAAAAGGTTATTCAATACAAAAAAAAACCTATGAAACGAAATAATTGTAATTGGCAGTCTGACTAATTTTGCAAAATCCACAAAAGCAAACATGAGACAGTTTTGCATGGACAATGGAGGAGTTAATAATTATGGCTAAATTAATTGGTAAAACGAACAAATACAATTACAGCAAAACATCAAATTAATTGCACTGCAATAGTGCATTTTGATGATAGACTTTAATTAACGTGATTTTGTGCTATTTTCGTTGGAATGTGGAATAATGTGAAGGTGTGCGGAGGGTGAAAAGCCTCAATTCCCATTGTAAATTAGTGCATGCCATGCATTTATTTTATTGAATATCCTGTGAGCGAATGGAATTCCATTAGTCAAAGTCAAAGCCCAAAATCGTTGCTCATTTATCAGGCCAACGAGGCGGGCAATCGATATCGACTCAAATTCATTAGATAAACGCAAATTGTTGAGCAATTTGACACATTGCATTGGAAATACGCCCACAATCCGCGAGGTGAAATAGATAAATAGATACAGAAAATCCTAATTTAGTTTTAGGTTTCTCGTCCGAGTCGATCCTTGATTACTTAATGTTCGACCGTATAAGCGTATATATATAGTTTATCTAATATCATAAAATGCTTCAATTATTTGTTAAGCTGAACCAGCAAAATTCACAACTCTTCTATGTCAAGTCTCTCGCTTGGAATTAGTTCCAGTTGAGGACTTTATTTGTTAGCTACACAACGTAAGCTGGATCTCAATTTAATATGTTAAATAAATGTAGATAATTATTCTGTAAAAATTGGTTTTTTTTTTATTATTATTATTATTATTATTATTAATCCTAATTAAAGCCATATTTTAACTCTGTGTTTGTCACACCGAATTACAAGTGGGAAACGCTGAAAAAAAAGCAGAAACTGTAACTGAAATTTGGAACTTTAAGCGTATTTTGGCTACAATCGCAAATGACAAATCTTAAAGTCTGCAAAGCAAACAGCAATCACAGCGCCAAATAGCCAACAACAACCGAAAGAGCGAGCAAGTAGAATAACAAAATCAAAAAACAACAAAAACAACAACAAGACAAATAGGCGAATGGGCAAATGGGCAAACGTTGTCGAAAATAGCCTAAATTGCGTATAAAGCCAGTTTAAATGCTAACGATATAATCGAGGTGCGAGAAGCGTTGGTGAAAAGAAAAAGAAAGAAACAAACAAACCAAGCAACAACAACAACAGCAAATAATCATGAGCATAAACATTAAATGTGCACAAAAGAAAAAGAAGAGAAAGAAAGAGAAAAAAAAAACCAGTTCTTTTGAGCGAGCGAATAAGTTGAGCAATTTGGAAGGAGGTGTGGACAGTTGGGGTTAGAAAAAATGGCTGCTTGTCGCTAAGCCAAGGCAGGAAACTGGTTTTTGATAACAAAACAAAATGCTATAAAGCATCTCTATGATAATTGAATTCCCTCAACTATAATGTAATTCAAGTATATTAAAATTTATTGTCTTGTGTTTGTGCTGTCATTAGTTATTTTAGTTGCTGCAGTTTTTCATTTAATTTCACATTATATTTATGTATATATCAAATAAAAACATAACTCTCTGGATTTGTTTTAAGCAAGCTACGAACTCTATCTCAAAGATACACAAAAACATGGTAAATATATTTTAAATAAAATAAAACATTTGACAATCAAAATTCAAAATTTTATATTCATTGCAGAGCTTTAAAAGATTGAAAAATGCCAAAATATGCCTATGCTGATCTTATACTAGAGGCTTTTATACAGTTCCAGCGTTCCATCACCTTGGACGAGGTAGTTGAATATGTGGCCGAGATGAGCGACAAATCGGAGTCTGAAGTGCGTTTACAGGTGGATAATACCCTAACAGCTGCATGGCTGCATGGCTTTGTCAAGCGGAATAACAATCTATATACGATGGATTAAAAAGTATGAGTCTTCCAAGTCGATCCAATCTGGCGTACAGATAAGAACATTAACTCAGACAATGCTGCAATAATTATTAACAAATATTTAACCATTCTGATCAAATTAATAATTTATTAACAAATATTAAAAATACCATTGAAAGATGACAGATTTTTAAACGGGTTAAGTGTGATGAGAATTAATTTTAAAAAATTGCCAATTTAAGTTCTGATTTCGATTGTGAATTTCAGTTGCTAAAAATGCGTTTCCGAATCCAATTTCTTTTACAACAGATTCACTTTTTTTTTGTGTGTTAATTTAGACATTTTGGTTGAAGGCATGGCATTGTCACACTCATTGTTGTCCGTAGGTTCTAGCGACTTACTTCTTTTTAGGCAGATATATATATATAGAGAGAGAGGGAGGGAGGATGTGGGGGTAGATATAATAAAATGCAGTAAGTAAGTAAGTAAGTAATATGAACTTAGTAGGCGTGTGAAGTGCACACTTAATGGGCTGTTGCCTGCGGGCGAATGGCTAAGGTGTGGCATTCTGATGGGGGGTGTTATATTTGCAACTCGTGTCACTCACACCACTTCAGTGTTACAGTGTGTTACACACTCAAAGTACACCCCATTCCAGCAAACAGCCCCAGTTTCAGCTGCAGTTTGGAATGCCAGTTCCACTCCACGCACACGCCTAAGTGCGGAAGCATGTTCAAGTGTGTTGAAAATGGAAAGCAATGTGTTACTATAACTCCACTTCATCTATCCAACTCTCCATCGCTCTCACTCGCTTTACCATCTGATCAACTCTATTTAAGAATACCCTATATGAGTACTTATCAATTAAAAAAAAAAGAAGGGATACCCCAGTGGTGCAACATTTTAGGTATATATAATCAATTGGTAACTGAAATTGTCCAGTAGTTTTAATTGGTTTTTTTTATTAAAAATAAATATTAACAATCAAGTTGTCAATCAATTGTCGAAGGTCGATATTTACTTTCTTGTTTACTAATATACAAATTTGCCTATAAAATTTGCAAAAATCTAATTTTTAGGCACATTCAAGTCGGGCACTTTTGGTGTGCTTGATAATTTTTTACTTAATTTTCATATTTTTTTTATTGTAGGTATATATATATATATATTTAATTTTTATTGTCGCTCGTCGCATGAGCTGCTGCTGCGATGACGTCACTCCGTTGCGCCCCAGTTCAGACATTTGAGGACACAAAGCGGCACAGAGATGTCGGATGGCAAAGCCAAAGGCAAAGGCAAAGGAGCAACAGCCCTGACGTTGACATTAGCTTTTTTCTGCTGCTGTAGGGGGTGTGGCTAAAAAGGCAAGAGGGGTGTCTATGGATGGTTCCTGAATATGTCAGTACATACAGTGTCTTGTTGGCATGATATCCTGAGCAGGATGTCGGAACGTTTGCACATGAGGGACTTGGCCGCCAGCGCATCTATAACTGCAGATTGGCGACTTTAAAACGCAACATTTATGTATGTCGTTGCACATTGCATCAACTTGATCACATATCCATTTAATATTTTGCCACCCCATGACGAAGGAACAGGAAATGCACAGCAAAATTTCCTTTTGCTCTTTGTCTTTGATCGCTATCGTTTCCGAGAGAGTCAGCAACTATACGCAAACAGTGCCTACCAGAAGTGAGCTGACAAAGTGACCAAAATTGAAGAATTTCGCACAAACACATTGAAACAAGAATATATTATTTGTATTTACACGTTTTGTATTGATTCAATTTAACGATTTTTTTTTTTGGCATCAATTGCGCTTATGTTCCCTTGAAAATCTAACAAATTTGTTTTTAGTTTCATTACAAAGATCAGATCACCCGCTTCCCACCCACCAAGGTTGTGCTTCGTGCCACACAGCGCTGCTGACAAGGACGGGGACAGAGAGAAGGACAAATTTTAAGGATTGTGCCTGCAAAAGTTGTTCGTTGTCTTTTCAAGTTGCGTGCTAAAAAATTTACATCGTGCTATAATGGATTTAGTTTGTTTTTCTAACGGCCGGTTCGAACAACACACAGAGCCACTCCCCCACCGATGCACCCAGCAACCCCCCCGACACACACCCCGACACAGACTCAGTGTTGCAAATTTAATTACGTCGCAATGGACAAGGAAGGAGAAATACATCGAAGCACGTCACAGACAAAACAGCAAATGGCAAACAGGGGGGGGGGGTGCAACATGTGGAGCGGTGGGTGGTACGTTCCTTAGTTGGCAACGACTGGTATACAAGGAAAGTGCCACATTTTGGAACATTAACGAAATGCTTTTAATTGTGCACTTAACGCTCGTAAAATGTGATTTAATAGTATTTTTTTTGTTTGGGGCAAATGGGGCAGGCAGCAAGGGGAAGTGGAAATTGGCTTTGTTTTGATGGCCTTGTTCCTTGGCGTGCAAGAGAAACGGAAGTGGAGCGTTTTATAAGTTTCCCATTAAACCGTAAGCAGTCAGCAAAGCTGACACTGACAGCCCAATTCCAACCGAACGAACAAATCCGAATCCACCTCCAGCCAGCACAAGCACAACACCTTAGAACACATACATTGAGAGATATAATCAATGTGTATTAAACTCAAATAATTAAGCCCAATCAAATAATTGATGTATTCTTGCGAATTAACATTTTAGCATCAACATTATTGAATTGTAACTAAAAAGATGTTTTTCAAAATGGCCTCTGTGAAATTTCAGATCATCTTGAATATTTAGAGAAACTAAGCATTTTGTATATAAATTTCTTATTGCAAATATGCTTTACTTTAATTGCTATAATTATTCTAATAAATTATGTAAGATATATTTCTCTTTGTGTAGTTTTACTGCTTGTGTTTTCGTTGACTTTGGGGAATTTGCGGCAAATGTGCAAGTTGGCAAACAACAAAAAGCGAATTGTTAGCAATTTATTGCAAATGCTGCAGGTCAACTTTGTGGCGTTTAAGTAATACAACTGATTTGTGTCTAAATTGCACTAGTGTCAAATATGTGGTGCCGAAAATTATGCGACTAATTTAATTGTGGTCAAAAAATGGGAAATCAATCACAAAAGTTGCTGCACATAACTGAAAATATAAATTATTTTTTGGAACATTCCTTTCAGCTTAATCCAACAAGTAAACGTAATTGTTTTCTTACCAAAGTTTTCACACAAATATTTCACAGCTGTTATTACAATATGAAATGCAATAATTTTAATAGAGAACCGAGACAACAAATATCAGCAACTTTTCGATGACTCAATGATTTCCACGAAAAGGAATTTTAAAGCTTCTTCTTTAAGATTAGAGATGGGCAGTTAATTTTTCACTTTTTCGATTTTACTACCTATCAACCCAAAGTCAACCGCAGAAATGGAACAGATTGTCATTCGTCTAATAAGTCGAAAATGAACTAAAGAGACGAAAAATGAACCATTGCATTCAATGTTTAAAATTCCCAGAAAGTGCTTTGACACAGTACAAAATTAATATTTTCTTAAATATATAAAAACAAATTGTAAACCAAATAATTAGAACATTTATAATTTATAACATTGCATCTACCTGCTAAAAGGCCTAAGATGTGGCGTCATTCACGGAATCTTTATCAGGGTATGACCGAAAGCAGGTCAATTTTTCACTTTACTTCGCTGCGCATAAATAAAAACATCTGTTTTTATGAGCATGCGTGAATGGTTTGCACACCAATAGGTAACCAACATCCGTTTATCGATAAATACTTTGATTTATCGGTAGAAAGGGACACAAATAAACACTGCTAATCTATATTGTAGTTCATCAATAACGACTACAAAATTAAATCCTGCCCATCTCCAACAAATAAATGGCATTTTATATTGTAATAAAAGTTGTGAAATATTTGTGTGCATAATTGGTAAGAAAACAAGCTGAACAGATTTGTTAACTGCATAAGTTGGTTAAAATCGCGATACAAATTTTAAAGTGCATTCCATATAAAATATATATTAATATATTAACAATTGGTTGAACTGCTCATCTCCAGTGCATAAATGTGTTTGTGATCAATGACACAGCTTCAATAGTTCATCCGGCAGTTTGTCGTCTCGGTTCTCTATTATTGCATTTTATATTGTGATTTGTTAACTGCACAAGTTGGTTGAGATCGCGATACAAATTTTAAAGTGCATTCCATATAAAATATATATTAACAACTTTTTTTTTGTTTTTATTCTTGTTTTTTACGTAGCAAAAATCCATAACGCTATAGAAGATCATGGTAGAGTGCAATGAGAACAATGCGACAAACGCGAGCGACTCCCATTCCCTATCGTCCGTAGAAATTGGCCCGGAACCTTACTACGATGTGAATGACTTTTTGGAAATTATTGACAGATATCATTTGCCGCCACGAGGTGAAGGACCTATGTCTCTTCACCCCAATTTTTTTACGCCGAGGCATCATGTACGCTACGAGAGTCCCATTCGAGCCGAAGAATTTTTCGGGTTTGAAAGTGATGATGTGGGTTTCAACAATCTCATCCCAATGCCTAATGCATTCAATGATCAATTGCAATTAAATCTACATACATTTGGATTTTCTCCACGTGGAACATCCCATATTCAGGATTCCGATTTCATGTCTGATGATGCAAGTGATGATGAGGGTTTCAACAATCTCATCCCAATGCCTAATGCATTCAATGATCAATTGGAATTAAATCAACCTACATTTGGATTTTCTCCATTTGAATCATTCCATATGCAAGATTCCGATTCCATGTCTGATGATGCAAGTGATGATGAGGGTTTCAACAATCTCATCCCAATGCCTAATGCATTCAATGATCAATTGGAATTAAATCAACCTACATTTGGATTTTCTCCATTTGGATCATTCCATATGCAAGATTCCGATTCCATGTCTGACATGTCCGAAGAGAACTCTGATTCTTTCAGTGACGTTTCAGAATTGGGATACGAAACGGATTTAAATAATATACCGGCTATATATCATGTACCAGATTATTTCTACCAAAATCTGAACAGTGAACCGGAAGCTTATTGGTCACCTGTGCAAGCGCCTCCCAACGTCGATGGCATACCAAACGAATTGCTGGTGGATCCACTACAAAATCTGTTGGAGCAATCGGAAGAACAAATCAAAGAGCTCACAAGAAAGCTGCTTTAATTTTTGGCGCCCAATTTAATTACGAAAAACTAAAAACAATGTTAACCAAACCAAACTTTCTAATAAGCTGTTAGCGATTTCATTTATTATTTGTTATCTTTTGCTAAATGGAATTATATTTATAAATAATAACAATAATAAATGAAACAAAATAAAAATAATTTTGTTGGGTTTTCAATCAGAATTGTACTTTTCTATTATATATGAAAGCTGTGCATTGTTTTTTAGATTTAATTAAAACAATTTCTGCCGGAAAAATTTAATTCAATTATTTTATTCTTGTCCAGCTCCAGAGCAGGTGAAGGGAGTCACCAGGCAACTACGCAATCAAGCGGCCACTGCACCAAAACTGCTTAACAAATGGATTTTGTTTTGCTTTAATACTTTGATATAAGAAGTAGAAGAAAATATTGCTTTTGTGCACTTAGTGAATGTAATATGGATGTTAATACTAAAGTTATACGTTCACTATGGGGCTATGAAATCGATAAATTCGATAAGTGCAAATCGATGAAGCCATTTATCTCTCACAATTTTGGGGCTATAGTCACCAAATTTGGTTGATATAATATTCTCCTTCAAATATCGGCAAATGTCCATAACTTTCGAAGTTTTTGAGTTAGAGCCAAATTTGGTATGCATATATATTAACGGTCACACAAAGCCGATATTTCGTAATGTTTAAATCCATAAATCCACACATCTCCCACAGTTTTAAATATATATAACCCAAACTAGGATGGAAGCTGTTGTTAACATCTTTTAAAGATCGACTTATTTAAGAACAGAACTCTAGACATCTGAATTTCGCATATCTTCCACAATATATCTCCCGTAATTGAATAGCTATAGCTGGGAATATCTACCGCAATTAGAATGCCAAATTTAGACAGTATTTATTGACTACATCCAGCCTGTTTTTTTGCTACCTGTCGTCAAAAGGTATTACTCATGGTATCAAAGTATTTTGCAGTTGGTGACTTGGACTTGGACTGCAACGTTCTCTCCACGTTGTATTTCTTGCTCGTTTGTTGCTCCCACCTCGATTGTCGCCTGAGAGCTGGCCAAAGCTGGGAATGTAAGGCAAAAGGATGCCAGGATGAAAAAAATGTCAAAAGGCAGCTGCTGCGGTCATTGTTGAGCTCTTTGTTTTGGTTTAAGAACAAAAATGAAATATTGCAAAGTCTGTGAAATAATTATACAGAAGAAAAATTGAATAAATTAAATATTTTTCGATTACCAAATCATTTAGCTCAGTTTAAATAAAACTTTGAAAAACATTTAGTTCTTCTTAGCCACGTTAATTATTCATTTAAATATATATAATTTCAATTTGATTTAATTGATACACATTATAAGCTGCTTTAAAAACTGTGAATTTAGTTTTTGCTATTAGAGCTAGCACGATTGTAATGAAACTGAAAAATTGATTTTATTATATTAAAAATATAATTATATTATATTATATTAAAAATCGTTTAACATGGGTAGACTTTTATATATGTGCCATGGCCAAAATTATTGTTTTTGACTATTTTATATTTTTTGAATGTTTAAATGCCAATTGTTCAGTTCATCGGGTAAAACGCTTCGTATTCCTTCTTAACTTAAGGATACGTTCTCCAGCTTGCCTCAACTTTACTTTTCACATCATTAATTCCCACTAGATGCATATAATCCACACACACACACACACACAATTCTTGTCTGTTGGGAAACGCTTAAGATCCAGGATACCACCAACTGTGAGTTGGAGGGATGCAGTTCAGATTCAGGTATTGGGTGAGGGGGGTTTGTTTGGACTCTTTGGTCTTTGGTCTCTCTGGGTCGCAGTTCACTTCGTGCATGTGTAGCACACGTTTCATGTGTGTTAACGAGTTGGTAAAATTATTATTACATTATTATTTTGTCTGCGAGTAATTCAACAAAAACAAAAACCATGGTAGCAGTACCACAAGGTGCTACGAGTCAATGTGTGTGTGTGTGTGTATGTGTGCGAATGTGTGTGTCAGGCTTACAATAACAATAAATTTCCATTTTTCACACTTGCACAGAGGCAGAAGTCTGAAATCTTACACTCAGAACACAATCGGAACAACAATCTAAATTTTTTGAAATAGTAGATTTCAAGTTTAAAGCAGAATTTGTTTTAGCACGAAGTATTTTTTTTTTTATCTAAAGTGGTAGAAAATAATTTGAAATGTTTTTTAATTCTATTGGGTTAACAAAATTGAAAGAGTAATATATACATTTTGAATTGTTGTGCATTTTTTTTTGGAGAGTTACATTTTTTTTTTAGCTGTGCTCTATATTTTTTTTAGAGTGTAGGAATATTCTAGGAAATGGGGTGGCAACTCTTAAGCAGATTGCGCTCAGCAATTTATACGCAAAACGCGCGTTGGTTAAATAAATTTACAACTAACACACACACAGACACACAGACATACACACATGCAATCAGTTGCATGGTCGACAGACCCCCTCACCTATCCCTTGTCGCATCCTTCGCAAAAATTTGAACGAGCTTTGGGGTTTTGTTTTGCTCATGTTTTACTATACATCTCGAGCGTTACCCACCAACACCGACAACATTTGAGACGACCATCCCCCCGACAACACCGCTCTATCTACTTTTGGATGCATTAGTAATCCGCGACCATTCGTTCAGCGTCCCCTTTATCCTTATATATATACTATATAGACTATATTTATCTATGTGCCTCTCCGTCTGTGTCTCATGTGTGCGTAAATTACGAACATTTTCTTGCAATTAAAATTTGTTGCTTTCTGGGTATCATAATTTTATAAGTATTAAAGTTGTAACACCAACAAAAGTGGGGATGTGGATGGAGAGGTGGGGGGGGGGGGGGTGGTGTAGGGGAAATGATGGTGGTAGTCGCTCAAGACGACTTTGCATTTAACAAATTACAAAAGCTTTGTGCATATGCTTAAAATATATTCACAGCTATTAGTAACATATATATATAATATGCAAGTTTTTACTTAAAGCTTTAAGTGTGAACCAAATGAATGAATCTGTATTGCTGAAAAGAGCAGCTGAAAGTTAAATAAAAACTATTTAGTTGCCAAGTGCAAAGAGTGCACTAAACCAAAATTTGTGGCTGCTAATTTTGCGGACTATGCTGCTTACTATGCCAGCTGTCTTATAAATATCTAATTATGCACATGTGATAATAGCCCGGTGAATGTACACACATACACACACACACACACACAAAGACACACTTACGCATATACGAATATTTAAGCCAGTGCTGTGGGCCAGGCTGGTTAAGGCTGTGCACAGCTTAAGAGCTCTTTATGATGCACCTGTCTAACTACGGATATGATGTATAATAGCTACACTACACAAAATCAAACAGTCAATTTCCTTCACAATTTCCACAGCAAAGACTGATAGATTTTAATATAAGCTTTGCGCTTTTTAGTGTGAATTAATAACGTTTTTATTTGAAGCTCAAAATAGTGTCTTGAACCTTTTCGATAATCGCTCATAAAATATAATTAATAATCTGACTAAGAATATGTTTGAGTTGCGCTTGTATGCAACTATTTAAGCTATTTGGTTCTACTTCTACTGGTTGTTCAGTGTACATAGTGTAATTTTTGTGCCTTTGTTACCTCGTTGATGCCACCACAAATGCGACTAAAATTATGCTAAGCACTGGTGTCGAAGGCCCAGACAACGCCAGCAATGTTGATGGCATTGGCTCATTTATAAATCGACGATACTAAATTATAAATGGGAATTACTATTACAGCTAAGACAGCTTTGTATGCAAAGCTTGCAAGCCGATGTGTTCGTATTTCAACATAAATGTGTGTGTGTGTGTGTGTATGTGTGTGTGTGTGTTTGTGTGTGTGTCTTCACATCAGCGCCCTTGTTAAATTGAGCATCCGCTTGAATAGCACACACACACACACAAAAACACATGCATTGCCCACAGAGGAGTATTGAGTCCTTCACAAGGCGCATATTAAACTTCAAATGGCAACTTGCAGCTGGCAGTACGATTTGGTACGATTTTATATATTTATTTATTATTTAATTTTTATTAAATTTATAATTTAAACTGTTATTTATAGGATACGATAGTCACGCTGCACTGCAAAACTACCCAAGTGTCAGTATATGTATGTGTTTAGCAAAGCATAAGCCATTTATACATTTTGTTAGAAATCAGGAAAAAAAAGAAAAAGAAATCAATATATAAATTCTAGCAGGACATGAGTAGCAGAATTAGTGTCTCCATATATAGAATATCAACCGAATGTTACCCATTGAGCACATACATTTGTACACACGATATTTAAGCCAAATCCCATTTAATGCAGCTGCGAATGACTGCAGTTACTCACTGGATTCACAAAAAAAAAAAAAAAAAAAAAAAAAAAAACAATTCGAGTGCCAGTCTTGACTGCACTGAGAGTTACTGTGCCATGCTGCCTGCTAACGGATTTAGTCGTCTATTTCGGGCCAGATTACTCGTAGCCAAAGTCGATGGTAGTCTGGCTAGCAATGTGCTCGAAACCATATGAGATAAATGCGAACATTTTGGATTTTACTTGTGCTTTTGCTTCTACATCGTTTGCTGTTTTGGCCCTGGCGAATTGTGGCAACTGGTAATTGGTAGCTCTGAGCGCATGAACCATCCAAAAATAACAAGGAAAACAAGCAAGACGAGAATATTATGGAGCGGATTCCGTTTACGCCACAGAGGCTTTGGCTTAGGCCAACTCCAACAAACATTGCGAAAATGAAAGGCTTCTCGCTGATGAGCAGCAGCAACCAAATATTTTTGCCAGCGTAAAAGTATTTCAGCTATTTTGTTGTACTATATATATATGTATGTATGTATGTATATATATATATATGAATTTATAAACTTGTGTTATGGCTACGAAAATTTACTTGCTCAACAGTGCGCTCATCACAAACTTGGCTAAAAATCTTTGGCATACTTTAGGTACTGCAGCTCGCAGCGCTTAAAAGATACGAGAAGAGAGAGAGAGAGGGAGAGAGATAGGGAGAGAGAGAGGGATAGAAAAAAGTGGACGAGAGAGATGAGGAGGGTGTTAAAGAGTTAAAGAATGCGAGAGGCTGTGGCAGGTGAATCTTGTGAAATTAGCAACACTGCCTTGAGGTCATTTGACAACACCAGCCAGCAAAGTGCCGTTTGACACATTGCCACAGGTATTAGTACTTAAGCCAAATTTCTCTTGACTCAACTTACAGCCTGACAAATTGTTTACACTCATCGGCGTCCGTCGCTTAAATCAAGTTTCAACTCCTTAAAAAGTTCCCCGACTTCAGCATAATATTAATGGACAACTTTGAGATTAAGTTTGATGTTGTTGCAAAAAACAGCGCAATTCTATGTACAAGTACAAACGGTTTGAGATGCCATCAGGATTTGTTAAGAAGTACTTCAAACTAAACCTAAATACCTGATATTTATTCACAATTCTATGCAACTAGCGCAATTTTAAGAAGCTTAACAAAAAAAACATTCATAAAGGTAAAAAAATTAAATGTTGTTATTTATTGTACTGCGGCTTTTGCACTGCCATTGTTGGCAGGGGCTTTTGCGCTTAATACCTCATTAGATTTAATTGGTTGCAGCCAATGTCCAAAGTCAAATATTTATTGCTGCAATAGTTTTCAACTGCACTGTAATTTAATAAAAGTGTATTCAACAATTTTAATTAAGCTTGCTAAAAGGGATAAATGTTTGGTAAAACAAAATGTCAAACTTAACATTTGCTTCATAATTTATAATTGATCAAGTAAAAATAAGTTGGAATGTGTTTACAATATATTTTATTAACTATTGCGCCAAAAATGCTATATAAAAAAAGTCGAATATATCCTAAACGAGTCAGTTATAGATAAAGAGTAAGCACAACTCGACTATTGTAGGGCTTATTGATTTTATATAAGGACTTTATTATTTTGCAACCAAATCGCAGCCGAACAACAACAACAACAACAAAAATGCTCATTGATTGTTAGAAACCGTGCAAATCCACATATAAATTATAAACTCGCTTAAGTGCATATAATATCAATTTAATTAAATGCCGACAGGCATGTTGATAAAAAAAAACCATATATATATATATATATAAATAAACATATTGTTGGTGCGAAATCCTTTCCCTGCGTCAGGGAATACCTGGATAAGAAAATAAAACTGAGTCCCACCAGCGTTGTGTATTCAATAAAAGTTTATTCAAGACTGTCAATGAACAATATAATTAATAATAATTATACATAATTTTCAACACACACACATATTTATATATATTCATATACATATATGTGTAAATGAATATGTGTATATATATTTAATAAGGACAACTAAAAATCAAAAGCAATACAAGCGAAAACCGGATACTGGCAACAAAATGCCAATGGGAGACAGGCGGAAACCACGAAAACCGCACGCCGGAAAACTAAACATAGTGGACGGGTAAGGGGGGGGGGGGGGATTTAAAGAGTTGCTGGCTTAGGCCAGCTTGTTTTTAGTCACCAGGCAACTCGCTTGCGCTTAACCAGGCCCAGTATCAATATTGACATTAATTTGCGAGGCCCATAAGCATTGTAGAGCCTCTTCCCTTTTCCACACCCTCGTAATTCTAGGGTATTTAATAAAATGAGACGGCTGTGTGAGGTGGGGGAGGGGGGGGGGTATGTGTTTTAGGGGAGTCGGTCGACGGAGTGGTTGCAGAGTTTTTCAGTGAAAGTGGATGCGGCACGCCCAACTCGTTGCTGTTAGGAATAGGACCGTGTGCACTAGTCCATATCGTACACCATATGGCAGCCACTACCATATCGCTGCCCCGCACCTCTCCCACCATCTTCCTTGATTAAAACAACATGAACGAAAGCGATGGTAAAGTGAGCAAAAAAAACAAAAAAACCAACACAAAAATATACCACGATGCGGCAGAAAATGAAAAATGCCGATGGGCTGCTTGGGCTTTTGGGAATTTCAAGTTCTGGGCTCTGACTTCGGAGTATCGGAATCGGAACCGTGGTGTTACCTAGATTGCCAGTGTTACTAGTTTTGTGCGCACTGTTTTTTTTTTCTATACCCAGTTAGCATCTAAAGCTAACACAACCCAAAAACCGGAAAAATATTAGATATTATTAATGTAAATTGTTCCTATCTAATTTGCTTTATTGGTAGTGTACAAAACTTGACTAATTTAAATTTTCTTATTTTCTAATAGTGTTTTGTTTAGCGACAGCAATGCCAAATGAATATATTATTATTTATATCATTTAATAACAATGCCAGCAAAGTCTTGCTCAAAATTGAACATATGAATAAAATATATAAATCGCTTTGAAATTTAGTTGCTGTATATCAAAAATTGTTTTTGCTTTATTTATGTGAAATAAAAAGAGAAATTGTTTCTTTTGTTAATTTGAAAATTCTGGTGCAATAAATGGAAATAAATCGCATAATTTTAATAGCAATTTAAAAAACCTATCTTTGTTTTGATAAACATTTATTGTTAAAGCACATCTGTCAACTAATTATTATTTTTTATTATTATTTAATTTAATTATTTTAACTAACGTTAAATAGCAATAGCAGCTAAAGTTGATATTTGGGGTAATTATATTATTTAAGTATTAATTAAAAAAATAGTTTAATATAAGCAAAAACATGGATTGAATAAAATATAATTTCTGTCGACACGATGACTGCACAACTAATTTCCACTATGCACAATGTGATCAAAATGTACCTGTTTTTTTTATTTTATTACATCAACACAATAAAGTAGAAAAAGCTGGCAAATCCAGCTAAAAGTGGTGGACGTGTCACATAGGTGGGAAAAAGGGGTTTTTTTTTTTTTGCTTGGTCACCGACGAGTTTATTATCATGTTAAAACCGCAAAATGCAATAAGTTAGCTGGCAAATCGCGTTCTGCCAGGCATTCAGGTAGCAGCAGCCCCGTAATTCCAAGATTTATTTAATGTATCTTTTGGTGTTCCTTTTTGGCTTTTTAGTATATGTTAGGCAATATTTTTGCAGGTGTTGCTGTTGTGCGCTGGGCCTCATTGACTGCGCCTGAAATATTTCACCTGAACTTTAAAGGTAATTTAGGTACTGAGAAAAAAAGATAGTTTGTTTTGGTAGATTGTGAATGGGTCATTGCAGATTTGCATTGCAGGCAATGTGACCGCCTTTGGCCAGCAACAGAAGTCATTAACATTAACATTATGAGAATGTTGCGCAAAGGATTGCAATTTTGGCCAAAAAGGAAAGTTGCCACCGTGCGCAGATTTCGCAATTTTGTTTCTTCGGTTTGTTTGTGTTGTCTGTAAGTAATATTCATAATATTTAAGTTTTTTTTTTATTATTTACAGTTCGCCCCATTTGGGCCTCATTAGGGGTAATTTCGAGCGTCATTTGCATGCCTAAGAAATATGTTTGTTCGAGACACACCCAACCACCACCAACCGACTGAATCTTTAAATGGGCATTGCCATACCCAGGACGCAAGCCAATCGCAACGAAAAAAAAAAAAAATCATTTCTAGTGAATTTCTAATGACCATTTAATGATTGTTGTTGAAATCGTTACAATTGCATACTGTAAAATAGCAAAAGAAAAGAAAAGATGTGTATGAATATATATATATATATATATATAGTATTAAATGAAACACATCGTTACTCAATATTAAAAATTGTTGAAAAACTATTTATGTAATAAATCAATGCATATTCAGCAAAAGAGTATATTAAAATGTGGGTGGCAGAGTGTGCATGTTTGTGGCGCCAACTGGTGTGGGAGAGAGGGGAGTGGTTTGGTTGGGTCAGGACTATCTTCACATGGTTGCGGGCTGACACGAGGGCAACCTACAATGCACCATGTTGTGAGGTCTTGTTGCAATGCAGACACGAGGAGTCCGGGATTTGATTAATTTACAACGTGACAAAAAATACTTCAACCAAGTGAAAATCAATTAGAGAGAGAGAGAGAGAGAGAGAGAGAGAGAGAGAGAGGGAGAGAGAGAGCGAGAGAGAGAGAGAGAGAACAGAAGATAGCTAAAGAGCGATTTTTACATATATTTTTGTTTACTATTTCCTTTTATGTATTTTTTTTTTTATGTTACTCTCCGCTTGCCGTTCACTTTTTACATTTTTGTTACACTTTATTTTTTTGTAAGCTTAGTCTCGGTGCCATTTGCTTTTTGCTGTCCCTTAAGCTGATCCTTGGCATTTTTCAAGCATCAATTAAACAGCAACAAATGTTTCCAAAACAGCTTTCATAGCGACTTACAATCGCGTCGAGCCAGGAGACGCACAAGTGTGGCATGCCACTTCGCACTAATTACGGCGTTGCCAAGCCAACAAAAGAACTGCGAAGGGACATTGTCAATTGGTTCACTTTGTGATCAACTAAACCCAAAGCGCTCACAAGTGCTCCAGTTCGGTTGCACCACTTGTGGCACAAAGTATTTCCAAACAACGTTTGTTAGTTAAAGTCAATACAGAGTTTTCTTCTACTCTTTACTCAGTACTCGTTGCATTGTTATAGCAAATGCAACTGCAATTTTTTCATCAATTATTACATATTTGTAATGAAGATGTGCAACATTAAATATATAAGGCATACATTTTCAATTCTATATGCCATATATATTCTTGATCCGAGTCGATTTACCAATGTTTGCCTGCCAGACTTTATTGTCAGGTCAGACAAATACTTGTAATTTGGAATATAATAATAATATTACACACCGTAAGCAAATCAAGTTTATTTAATCTCTCCTCGTTTCGATTTTTGTAGTAAACAAATTAATGTCAGCCAGTCTAATATTTAAAGGCTGAGTGTAGGGTCTTAAAGTCAATGTATCGAGTATAAATATTTGTATTTATTTTATATTTTGGATAAATATAATCCAACAACTTATATATAAATTTTAATATTTGGATATTTGGTTATTTGCTGCATATATTTTGATGAATGCATGACTTAAAACTGCGCACAGAATGTTTTTTAATCACATATTACTACCAACACCACTCATTTCCTTTTTTTTTTTTTTGGTTTATGCATTTGTGTGATTTTTAATTCATTAAGAAAACAATTATCATCTGGCTATAATGGCATCAATTTGCAGTTAACGAGGGAGCATAATCAATTCGGTCAGCCAATTTAAATATCATTGCAAAAACTAGCTAAATAGTGGTCGACTTGCATTTTCGCATATGTTTAATAATATAAATCAAATTTAATATAAATTCCAAATTACAGTTTTTCGCAAATTAATTATGCACTCAACATGAATGGAATGCAAATTAAGTTGATTAGTTGCCGAAACGAATTGCTGCTGCAGCAGCCAAATGGAATTAGTTTTTATACCCTGTTGCCAATTAGAATGTAGCATATAATGCGATTTTTAAAAAGGTATCACTCTAAGTCAACAGAATATTTCTTAGCTCGTTTTCACTTTTCTTTTCAGGTTTCGGGCTTTTAATGAAGGCTTTTTAATTTTCTAGTATAGCGCGGCAGAGCTGGAGAAAGAGAGAATTCTCTCCATCAGTAGGGAATTGGGGATTCTCTGACAAGAAGTGGCTTATTGCTATTGATTTTGAATTGCTTCATTATAGCATCTAAATTAATGCTTTGTTTGGGGAGTGGCAGGTGTGTTAGCTTTTTTAAGGAAAATTAGTGGTTTAGGAAACATGTATGATCGAAAAGTATAGATTTATGGGTGACCCTTCTTTAGTGCTCGTTGGGATCAGGTTGAATATAATACGTATGTGCTGCAGATGGCGAGTCGGTTTTCGCCTAAAATTGTTTTTAAAAACGAAGACAATAAAAAATATTCTATTGCATTTCAAAAATAATCATTAAAAAATGCATCTCATAGATGTGCGTAACGAAATTGAACAAACGGTCAACTGCCCATTTCTAATTTCTTTATTTAATTTCTTTAATCGTCCATTTCATTGAAATCATTTAAGCGAATGGTTGCTGATATTTGTCGTCTCGATTCTCTATTAATATTATTGCATTTCATATTGCATCATGTTATGCCCATGGATTTAATTTCATTGGCAAACCAAACGTTTTATTCTCGAAACCATTCGCAAAAAGCAGATCGAGAAATTCGTTGATAATTACAAAAACGGGTAAGCGAAATACGGCTAAATTGGAGGGTGGCAAAATAATATTATTGATAATTGATATATTTTTAAATAGCAAAAACAGCGATTAGCGATTAGATTTAAATCCAAAACGCAACAAATTTAATTGAATTAAAGAGCTCAAGTTTTACAATATATTGAAAATCATGGCTGAGGGTGATCATAATGCAAGCGAGTCCGTCAAGCAGGTGAAGGATGATTGCGTAGTTGCCTGGAGACTCCCCCACCTGCTCTGAAGCTGTAATTAAAGCTGAAAAACAATGCACATTCATATATAATAGAAAAGTACAATTCTGATTGAAAACCCAACAAAATTAATTTTATTTTGTTTCATTTATTATTTATAAATATAATTCCATTTAGCAAAAGATAACAAATAATAAATGAAATCGCTAACAGCTTATTAGAAAGTTTGGTTTGGTTAACAGTGTTTTTAGTTTTTCGTAATTAAATTGGGCACCAAAAATTAAAGCAGCTTTCTTATGAGCTCTTCGATTTGTTCTTCCGATTGCTCCAACAGATTTTGTAGTGGATCCACCAGCAATTCGTTTGGTATGACATCGACGTTGGGAGGCGCTTGCACAGGTGACCAATAAGCTTCCGGTTCACTGTTCAGATTTTGGTAGAAATAATCTGGTACATGATATATAGCCGGTATATTATTTAAATCCGTTTCGTATCCCAATTCTGAAACGTCACTGAAAGAATCAGAGTTCTCTTCGGACATGTCAGACATGGAATCGGAATCCTGAATATGGGATGTTTCACATGTACAAAATTCAAATGTAGGTTGATTTAATTGATCATTGAATGCATTAGGCATTGGGATAAGATTGTTGAAACCCTCATCATCACTTGCATCATCAGACATGTAATCGGAATCCTGAATATGGGATGTTCCACATGTACAAAATTCAAATGTAGGTTGATTTAATTGCAATTGATCATTGAATGCATTAGGCATTGGGATGAGAATGTTAAAAACCACATCATCACTTGCATCATCAGACATGGAATCGGAATATTGCATATGGAATGATCCAAATGGAGAAAATCCAAATGTAGGTTGATTTAATTCCAATTGATCATTGAATGCATTAGGCATTGGGATGAGATTGTTGAAACCCACATCATCACTTTCAAACCCGAAAAATTCTTCGGCTTGAGTGGGACTCTCGTAGCGTTCATAATGCCTCGGCGTAAAAAAATTGGGGTAAAGAGACATAGATCCTTCACCTCGTGGCAAATGATATCTGTCAATAATTTCCAAAAAGTCATTCACATCGGAGTAAGGTTCCGAGCCATTTTCTACGGACGCTAGGGAATGGGAGTCGCTCGAGATTGTCGCATTGTTCTCATTGCACTCTTCCATGATCTTCTATAGCGTAAGGGATTTTTGCTACGTAAAAAACAAGAATAAAAACAAAAAAAGAGTTGTTAATATATATTTTATGTCGAATGCACTTTAAAATTTGTATTTGTTAACAAATCCATTTAACTTGCGTTGACAAATTCTATTTAAACTTTCAATCAATTCTGAAGCAATGCAATCCGAATTAATATCCGGAAGCTTCCTTTCAATTAAAGGAACACGCCCGCAGGCATACCACAATTGGCCAATTTTGCCACCCTCCAATTTTGCCTTATTTCTCTTACCCGCTTTTGTAATGATTTTGTAATGAATTTCTCGATCTGTTTTTCTAATCTATAACGTTAGGTTTGCCAATGAAAATAAATCCATGGCATAACATGATGCCAAAAGAAAATTACAAATTGTATTAATATATAAATTATTTTCTGGAACATTCCTTTAAGCTAAAACTGTGTTTTATGTATTTATTCACGAATATGGCCCACTGTAAATGGCCAGGTGTATTTTCAGTTATGTGAAGCAGGCCGCAAGGCAGCCACTTTTGTGATTGATTTCTAATTTTTGGCCACGATTCTATCAGTTCCAAATTGACTCCCAACTCAAATTTTCTTCACCGCATATTTGGCACTTTTGGAATTTTAACACCAATTAGCTGTATTACTTAAATGCCTGCAAGTAATTTGGTAATTTCACGGCATTTGCAAGAAATCGGATAAATGTATTGGTTGGAGTAGAGTGAAGTGGAGTGGACGAGCTCGGGAGATAAATTCATAGAAGTATGTAATTGGCAACCGCAGAATCAGCTGATTGGCAATCCAACATGTCGCAGTAAAATGAATATTTGAGCAATATTTGCAATTGCAGTTGCCGGCAAACATGGCAAACATGGCGAAACATAACATTTATTAATTTTTTATATATCTTAATATATATATATATATTCAGCAACTGTTTTCGCAATATAAAATGCAATAATAGAGAACCGAGACGACAAACTGCCGGATGAACTATTGAAGCTGTGTCATTGATCACAAACACATTTATGCACTGGAGATGAGCAGTTCAACCAATTGTTAATATATTAATATATATTTTATATGGAATGCACTTTAAAATTTGTATCGCGATTTTAACCAACTTATGCAGTTAACAAATCTGTTCAGCTTGTTTTCTTACCAATTATGCACACAAATATTTCACAACTTTTATTACAATATAAAATGCCATTTATTTGTTGGAGATGGGCAGGATTTAATTTTGTAGTCGCTATTGATGAACTACAATATAGATTAGCAGTGTTTATTTGTGTCCCTTTCTATCGATAAATCAAAGTATTTATCGATAAACGGATGTTGGTTACCTATTGGTGTGCAAACCATTCACGCATGCTCATAAAAACAGATGTTTTTATTTATGCGCAGCGAAGTAAAGTGAAAAATTGACCTGCTTTCGGTCATACCCTGATAAAGATTCCGTGAATGACGCCACATCTTAGGCCTTTTAGCAGGTAGAAGCAATGTTATAAATTATAAATGTTCTAATTATTTGGTTTACAATTTGTTTTTATATATTTAAGAAAATATTAATTTTGTACTGTGTCAAAGCACTTTCTGGGAATTTTAAACATTGAATGCAATGGTTCATTTTTCGTCTTTTTAGTTCATCTTCGACTTATTAGACGAATGACAATCTGTTCCATTTCTGCGGTTGACTTTGGGTTGATAGGTAGTCAAATCGAAAAAGTGAAAAATTAACTGCCCATCTCTAATCTTAAAGAAGAAGCTTTAAAATTCCTTTTCGTGGAAATCATTGAATCATCGAAAAGTTGCTGATATTTGTTGTCTCGGTTCTCTATTAAAATTATTGCATTTCATATTGTAATAACAGCTGTGAAAACTTTGGTAAGAAAACAATTTCGTTTACTTGTTGGATTAAGCTGAAAGGAATTTTCCAAAAAATTATTTATATTATAATACAATTTGTAATATTTTTTTTTTGGCATCATGTGGCAAAATTGGCAAATATGGCCGCGGGCGTGTTTCTTCAATTGAAAGGAAGCTTCCCGATATTAATTCGGATGGCAGTGGTTTATAATTGATTGAAAAAAATCGCGATACAAATTTTGAAGTGAATTCGACATGAAATATATATTAACAAATATTTTTTTTATTTTTCATATAGAAAAACGCAACAAATTTGATTAAATTAAAGAGGTCAAATTTCTCAATATATTGAAAATCATGGCAGAGGGTGGTCGTAATGCAAGCGAGTCCGTTAACCAGGTGATGGATGAGGCCGAGGCTGAAGTAAATAATGAGAACAGCCCCGAGCAGATCAACGACGACAACCTCCTCCTTGGGGGCGGCGATGACATGGTGCAGGAAGTTGACAACAATAACCTGGCTTCTGAGGCAAGCCCAAATCGAAAACGTGCTGGTGATCCTATTACCAATGACACTCAGCCAAAGCTCAAAAAAGCCTTGCGCAGCGTCAAGCCGGAGGATACTGCTGTGGAAGAGATGAAAGAGATCAATGTGGGTGAAGAAACCGGCAGTGTCCAGCCGGAGGATATTAATCTGGAAGAGATGAGGGAGAGTAACATAAGTGAAGAAGTCGATAATGTCCAGCCGGAGGTTTTTAATCTGGAAGAGATGAGAGAGATCAATGTGGGTGAAGAAACCGGCAGTGTCCAGCCGGAGGATATTAATCTGGAAGAGATGAGGGAGAGTAGCATAAGTGAAGAAGTCGGCAGTATCCAGCCCGAGGATATTAATCTGGAAGAGATGAGAGAGATCAATGTGGGTAAAGAAACCGGCAGTGTCCAGCCGGAGGATATTAATCTGGAAGAGATGAGGGAGAGTAACATAAGTGAAGAAGCCGGTAATGTCCAGCCGGAGGTTATTAATCTGGAAGAGATGAGAGAGATCAATGTGGGTGAAGAAACCGGTAGTGTCCAGCCGGAGGATATTAATCTGGAAGAGATGAGGGAGAGTAACATAAGTGAAGAAGCCGGTAATGTCCAGCCGGAGGTTATTAATCTGGAAGAGATGAGAGAGATCAATGTGGGTGAAGAAACCGGCAGTGTCCAGCCGGAGGATATTAATCTGGAAGAGATGAGGGAGAGTAACATAAGTGAAGAAGCCGGTAATGTCCAGCCGGAGGTTATTAATCTGGAAGAGATGAGAGAGATCAATGTGGGTGAAGAAACCGGTAGTGTCCAGCCGGAGGATATTAATCTGGAAGAGATGAGGGAGAGTAACATAAGTGAAGAAGCCGGTAATGTCCAGCCGGAGGTTATTAATCTGGAAGAGATGAGAGAGATCAATGTGGGTGAAGAAACCGGCAGTGTCCAGCCGGAGGATATTAATCTGGAAGAGATGAGGGAGAGTAACATAAGTGAAGAAGCCGGTAATGTCCAGCCGGAGGTTATTAATCTGGAAGAGATGAGAGAGATCAATGTGGGTGAAGAAACCGGTAGTGTCCAGCCGGAGGATATTAATCTGGAAGAGATGAGGGAGAGTAACATAAGTGAAGAAGCCGGTAATGTCCAGCCGGAGGTTATTAATCTGGAAGAGATGAGAGAGATCAATGTGGGTGAAGAAACCGGCAGTGTCCAGCCGGAGGATATTAATCTGGAAGAGATGAGGGAGAGTAACATAAGTGAAGAAGCCGGTAATGTCCAGCCGGAGGTTATTAATCTGGAAGAGATGAGAGAGATCAATGTGGGTGAAGAAACCGGCAGTGTCCAGCCGGAGGATATTAATCTGGAAGAGATGAGGGAGAGTAACATAGGTGAAGAAGTCGGTAATGTCCAGCCGGAGGATATTAATCTGGAAGAGAACAATGTGGGTGGAGATATTGGCAATGTCAAGTCGGAGGATACAGATGACAGAGAGAACGTGAAGGGGAAAATATTTCCTTGCTCGATATCATGAATGACGGCAGAGTCCAGATGGAGGAGAGATGAAAATAGGTTAGATTTAAGCTGTAGCTGCAACTTGCGTGTTCAAATATAGTGAGTCGTGTATATAGTTGAAAGCGTAAGTGGCAGCTTATAGAAAACAAAGAAAAGAAAGCAAACAAAATAAACGAACAACGATCAACGAACTTATGAGCTGAAGCAAACTTGCCACAGCCCAGAAACTTGCCACAACTACTTGCTACTTAACGTCAGTGGTAGCCATTTGAAATGGTCAATGGTTGGGCTTTGTAATGCTGCTGGACTACACTCGACAAAAATATATTAGTTTTACATAGTTATAAAAGCAGAAATGTTTTTTATTCTGTTCATTTTCTTTTCTGTTGCATATTGTGAATTAAATTTCGTTTATTTGAATATCGCCAAACTTACTCTGTACAAAACATAAGATGTGGTGGGCATAATTTTGCACTTATAATTTTGGATATATTATTTTCTGACTGTAGCCAGCACTTACCACCAGGCACAACAAAATGCCGCATTCTGTTTCATCTTAGCCTCTGAAATAATTAATGGCGGGCCACAAGCCATGTCTGGCCTTGAAGGAGCTTGCGGCCGAGGAGGGTTGACCAGTAAATTAAATGGAATGGTATAAAGCGTAAACTAACTGTTTCGGTTTCTGTTTTTGTTTATCCTTTGTTTTTTTTTTGTTTTTTTGGTTTTTCTCTTTTGTTTAAAATATATAAACACAATAAATATAACAAATAATAAAAGCGCTGCCAAATGTTTGGGCTGTAAAAATTGTTAACGACCACTAAAGAAAAACCGCGACAACACGCAGCGGCTGAATACAACAGAAACAACGTAGGAGAAGTGTGTGTGTGTGTGCGTGTGTTAGGGTATGCATGTGTGTGTGTGCGTTGCTTGTTTGTTAACCGGAAGTTTGCGGTTATGCGATAGACTCGTCGCCATATTGCGAATGTTTATGCGGTTGTCTACAAACAATTTCATGTGCAGACTAACTAATCAATGACAGTGGCTAGCAGGTTAGATGGTTAAGGGAAGATAGATTGTGTGGATTGGTGGGGGGGGGGGGGGGGGTGTCATTAACTCTCCAAGTTTTGAAATAGGAGCAGACAAAGCAGTCAATAGCTGAGGCTTTTGCTAGTCAATGTGTAAACCAAACATTTTATTTTCGAAACCATTTGCAAAAAGCAGATCGAGATATTCGTTGATAATTACAAAAACGGGTAAGCGAAATACGGCTAAATTGGAGGGTGGCAAAATAATATTATTGATAATTGATATATTTTTAAATAGCAAAAACAGCGATTAGCGATTAGATTTAAATCCAAAACGCAACAAATTTAATTGAATTAAAGAGCTCAAGTTTTACAATATATTGAAAATCATGGCTGAGGGTGATCATAATGCAAGCGAGTCCGTCAAGCAGGTGAAGGATGATTGCGTAGTTGCCTGGAGACTCCCCCACCTGCTCTGAAGCTGTAATTAAAGCTGAAAAACAATGCACATTCATATATAATAGAAAAGTACAATTCTGATTGAAAACCCAACAAAATTAATTGTTTCATTTATTATTTTTATTATTTATAAATATAATTCCATTTAGCAAAAGATAACAAATAATAAATGAAATCGCTAACAGCTTATTAGAAAGTTTGGTTTGGTTAACAGTGTTTTTAGTTTTTCGTAATTAAATTGGGCGCCAAAAATTAAAGCAGCTTTCTTATGAGCTCTTCGATTTGTTCTTCCGATTGCTCCAACAGATTTTGTAGTGGATCCACCAGCAATTCGTTTGGTATGCCATCGACGTTGGGAGGCGCTTGCACAGGTGACCAATAAGCTTCCGGTTCACTGTTCAGATTTTGGTAGAAATAATCTGGTACATGATATATAGCCGGTATATTATTTAAATCCGTTTCGTATCCCAATTCTGAAACGTCACTGAAAGAATCAGAGTTCTCTTCGGACATGTCAGACATGGAATCGGAATCTTGCATATGGAATGATCCAAATGGAGAAAATCCAAATGTAGGTTGATTTAATTCCAATTGATCATTGAATGCATTAGGCATTGGGATGAGATTGTTGAAACCCACATCATCACTTTCAAACCCGAAAAATTCTTCGGCTTGAGTGGGACTCTCGTAGCGTTCATAATGCCTCGGCGTAAAAAAATTGGGGTAAAGAGACATAGATCCTTCACCTCGTGGCAAATGATATCTGTCAATAATTTCCAAAAAGTCATTCACATCGGAGTAAGGTTGCGAGCCAATTTCTACGGACGCTAGGGAATGGGAGTCGCTCGAGATTGTCGCATTGTTCTCATTGCACTCTACCATGATCTTCTATAGCGTTATGGATTTTTGCTACGTAAAAAACAAGAATAAAAACAAAAAAAGAGTTGTTAATATATATTTTATGTCGAATGCACTATAAAATTTGTATTTGTTAACAAATCCATTCAACTTGCGTTGACAAATTCTATTTAAACTTTCAATCAATTCTGAAGCAATGCAATCCGAATTAATATCCGGAAGCTTCCTTTCAATTAAAGGAACACGCCCGCAGGCATACCACAATTGGCCAATTTTGCCACCCTCCAATTTTGCCTTATTTCTCTTACCCGCTTTTGTAATGATTTTGTAATGAATTTCTCGATCTGTTTTTCTAATCTATAACGTTAGGTTTGCCAATGAAAATAAATCCATGGCATAACATGATGCCAAAAGAAAATTACAAATTGTATTAATATATAAATTATTTTCTGGAACTTTCCTTTAAGCTAAAACTGTGTTTTATGTATTTATTCACGAATATGGCCCACTGTAAATGGCCAGGTGTATTTTCAGTTATGTGAAGCAGGCCGCAAGGCAGCCACTTTTGTGATTGATTTCTAATTTTTGGCCACGATTCTATCAGTTCCAAATTGACTCCCAACTCAAATTTTCTTCACCGCATATTTGGCACTTTTGGAATTTTAACACCAATTAGCTGTATTACTTAAATGCCTGCAAGTAATTTGGTAATTTCACGGCATTTGCAAGAAATCGGATAAATGTATTGGTTGGAGTAGAGTGAAGTGGAGTGGACGAGCTCGGGAGATAAATTCATAGAAGTATGTAATTGGCAACCGCAGAATCAGCTGATTGGCAATCCAACATGTCGCAGTAAAATGAATATTTGAGCAATATTTGCAATTGCAGTTGCCGGCAAACATGGCAAACATGGCGAAACATAACATTTATTAATTTTTTATATATCTTAATATATATATATATATTCAGCAACTGTTTTCGCAATATAAAATGCAATAATAGAGAACCGAGACGACAAACTGCCGGATGAACTATTGAAGCTGTGTCATTGATCACAAACACATTTATGCACTGGAGATGAGCAGTTCAACCAATTGTTAATATATTAATATATATTTTATATGGAATGCACTTTAAAATTTGTATCGCGATTTTAACCAACTTATGCAGTTAACAAATCTGTTCAGCTTGTTTTCTTACCAATTATGCACACAAATATTTCACAACTTTTATTACAATATAAAATGCCATTTATTTGTTGGAGATGGGCAGGATTTAATTTTGTAGTCGTTATTGATGAACTACAATATAGATTAGCAGTGTTTATTTGTGTCCCTTTCTACCGATAAATCAAAGTATTTATCGATAAACGGATGTTGGTTACCTATTGGTGTGCAAACCATTCACGCATGCTCATAAAAACAGATGTTTTTATTTATGCGCAGCGAAGTAAAGTGAAAAATTGACCTGCTTTCGGTCATACCCTGATAAAGATTCCGTGAATTACGCCACATCTTAGGCCTTTTAGCAGGTAGATGCAATGTTATAAATTATAAATGTTCTAATTATTTGGTTTACAATTTGTTTTTATATATTTAAGAAAATATTAATAAGCACTTTCTGGGAATTTTAAACATTGAATGCAATGGTTCATTTTTCGTCTTTTTAGTTCATTTTCGACTTATTAGACGAATGACAATCTGTTCCATTTCTGCGGTTGACTTTGGGTTGATAGGTAGTCAAATCGAAAAAGTGAAAAATTAACTGCCCATCTCTAATCTTAAAGAAGAAGCTTTAAAATTCCTTTTCGTGGAAATCATTGAATCATCGAAAAGTTGCTGATATTTGTTGTCTCGGTTCTCTATTAAAATTATTGCATTTCATATTGTAATAACAGCTGTGAAATATTTGTGTGAAAACTTTGGTAAGAAAACAATTTCGTTTACTTGTTGGATTAAGCTGAAAGGAATTTTCCAAAAAATTATTTATATTATAATACAATTTGTAATATTTTTTTTTTGGCATCATGTGGCAAAATTGGCAAATTGTGGTATGGCCGCGGGCGTGTTTCTTTAATTGAAAGGAAGCTTCCCGATATTAATTCGGATGGCAGTGGTTTATAATTGATTGAAAAAAATCGCGATACAAATTTTGAAGTGAATTCGACATGAAATATATATTAACAAATATTTTTTTTATTTTTCATATAGAAAAACGCAACAAATTTGATTAAATTAAAGAGCTGAAATTTCTCAACATATTGAAAATCATGGCAGAGGGTGGTCGTAATGCAAGCGAGTCCGTTAACCAGGTGATGGATGAGGCCGAGGCTGAAGTAAATAATGAGAACAGCCCCGAGCAGATCAACGACGACAACCTCCTCCTTGGGGGCGGCGATGACATGGTGCAGGAAGTTGACAACAATAACCTGGCTTCTGAGGCAAGCCCAAATCGAAAACGTGCTGGTGATCCTATTACCAATGACACTCAGCCAAAGCTCAAAAAAGCCTTGCGCAGCGTCAAGCCGGGGGATACTGCTGTGGAAGAGATGAAAGAGATCAATGTGGGTGAAGAAACCGGCAGTGTGCAGCCGGAGGATATTAATCTGGAAGAGATGAGGGAGAGTAACATAAGTGAAGAAGTCGATAATGTCCAGCCGGAGGTTTTTAATCTGGAAGAGATGAGAGAGATCAATGTGGGTGAAGAAACCGGCAGTGTCCAGCCGGAGGATATTAATCTGGAAGAGATGAGGGAGAGTAACATAAGTGAAGAAGTCGATAATGTCCAGCCGGAGGTTATTAATCTGGAAGAGATGAGAGAGATCAATGTGGGTGAAGAAACCGGCAGTGTCCAGCCGGAGGATATTAATCTGGAAGAGATGAGGGAGAGTAGCATAAGTGAAGAAGTCGGCAGTATCCAGCCAGAGGATATTAATCTGGAAGAGATGAGGGAGAGTAGCATAAGTGAAGAAGATGTGGGTAAAGAAACCGGCAGTGTCCAGCCGGAGGATATTAATCTGGAAGAGATGAGGGAGAGTAACATAAGTGAAGAAGTCGGTAATGTCCAGCCGGAGGTTATTAATCTGGAAGAGATGAGAGAGATCAATGTGGGTGAAGAAACCGGCAGTGTCCAGCCGGAGGATATTAATCTGGAAGAGATGAGGGAGAGTAACATAAGTGAAGAAGTCGATAATGTCCAGCCGGAGGTTATTAATCTGGAAGAGATGAGAGAGATCAATGTGGGTGAAGAAACCGGCAGTGTCCAGCCGGAGGATATTAATCTGGAAGAGATGAGGGAGAGTAGCATAAGTGAAGAAGTCGGCAGTATCCAGCCAGAGGATATTAATCTGGAAGAGATGAGGGAGAGTAGCATAAGTGAAGAAGATGTGGGTAAAGAAACCGGCAGTGTCCAGCCGGAGGATATTAATCTGGAAGAGATGAGGGAGAGTAACATAAGTGAAGAAGTCGGTAATGTCCAGCCGGAGGTTATTAATCTGGAAGAGATGAGAGAGATCAATGTGGGTGAAGAAACCGGCAGTGTCCAGCCGGAGGATATTAATCTGGAAGAGATGAGGGAGAGTAACATAAGTGAAGAAGTCGATAATGTCCAGCCGGAGGTTATTAATCTGGAAGAGATGAGAGAGATCAATGTGGGTGAAGAAACCGGCAGTGTCCAGCCGGAGGATATTAATCTGGAAGAGATGAGGGAGAGTAGCATAAGTGAAGAAGTCGGCAGTATCCAGCCAGAGGATATTAATCTGGAAGAGATGAGGGAGAGTAGCATAAGTGAAGAAGATGTGGGTAAAGAAACCGGCAGTGTCCAGCCGGAGGATATTAATCTGGAAGAGATGAGGGAGAGTAACATAAGTGAAGAAGTCGGTAATGTCCAGCCGGAGGTTATTAATCTGGAAGAGATGAGAGAGATCAATGTGGGTGAAGAAACCGGCAGTGTCCAGCCGGAGGATATTAATCTGGAAGAGATGAGGGAGAGTAACATAAGTGAAGAAGTCGGTAATGTCCAGCCGGAGGTTATTAATCTGGAAGAGATGAGAGAGATCAATGTGGGTGAAGAAACCGGCAGTGTCCAGCCGGAGGATATTAATCTGGAAGAGAACAATGTGGGTGGAGATATTGGCAATGTCAAGTCGGAGGATACAGATGACAAAGAGAACGTGAAGGGGAAAATATTTCCTTGCTCGATATTATGAATGACGGCAGAGTCCAGATGGAGGAGAGATGAAAATAGGTTAGATTTAAGCTGTAGCTGCAACTTGCGTGTTCAAATATAGTGAGTCGTGTATATAGTTGAAAGCGTAAGTGGCAACAAAGAAAAGAAAGCAAACAAAATAAACGAACAACGATCAACGAACTTATGAGCTGAAGCAAACTTGCCACAGCCCAGAAACTTGCCACAACTACTTGCTACTTAACGTCAGTGGTAGCCATTTGAATGGTCAATGGTTGGGCTTTGTAATGCTGCTGGACTACACTCGACAAAAATATATTAGTTTTACATAGTTATAAAAGCAGAAATGTATTTTATTCTGTTCATTTTCTTTTCTGTTGCATATTGTGAATTAAATTTCGTTTATTTGAATATCGCCAAACTTACTCTGTACAAAACATAAGATGTGGTGGGCATAATTTTGCACTTAGAATTTTGGATATATTATTTTCTGACTGTAGCCAGCACTTACCACCAGGCACAACAAAATGCCGCATTCTGTTTCATCTTAGCCTCTGAAATAATGAATGGCGGGCCACAAGCCATGTCTGGCCTTGAAGGAGCTTGCGGCCGAGGAGGGTTGACCAGTAAATTAAATGGAATGGTATAAAGCGTAAACTAACTGTTTCGGTTTCTGTTTTTGTTTATCCTTTGTTTTTTTTTTTTTTTTTTGGGTTTTCTCTTTTGTTTGAAATATATAAACACAATAAATATAACAAATAATAAAAGCGCTGCCAAATGTTTGGGCTGTAAAAATTGTTAACGACCACTAAAGAAAAAGCGCGACAACACGCAGCGGCTGAATACAACAGAAACAACGTAGGAGAAGTGTGTGTGTGTGTGTGCGTGTGTTAAGGTATGCATGTGTGTGTGTGCGTTGCTTGTTTGTTAACCGGAAGTTTGCGGTTATGCGATAGACTCGTCGCCATATTGCGAATGTTTATGCGGTTGTCTACAAACAATTTCATGTGCAAACCGGCAGTGTGCAGCCGGAGGATATTAATCTGGAAGAGATGAGGGAGAGTAACATAAGTGAAGAAGTCGATAATGTCCAGCCGGAGGTTTTTAATCTGGAAGAGATGAGAGAGATCAATGTGGGTGAAGAAACCGGCAGTGTCCAGCCGGAGGATATTAATCTGGAAGAGATGAGGGAGAGTAACATAAGTGAAGAAGTCGATAATGTCCAGCCGGAGGTTATTAATCTGGAAGAGATGAGAGAGATCAATGTGGGTGAAGAAACCGGCAGTGTCCAGCCGGAGGATATTAATCTGGAAGAGATGAGGGAGAGTAGCATAAGTGAAGAAGTCGGCAGTATCCAGCCAGAGGATATTAATCTGGAAGAGATGAGGGAGAGTAGCATAAGTGAAGAAGATGTGGGTAAAGAAACCGGCAGTGTCCAGCCGGAGGATATTAATCTGGAAGAGATGAGGGAGAGTAACATAAGTGAAGAAGTCGGTAATGTCCAGCCGGAGGTTATTAATCGTGGAAGAGATGAGAGAGATCAATGTGGGTGAAGAAACCGGCAGTGTCCAGCCGGAGGATATTAATCTGGAAGAGATGAGGGAGAGTAACATAAGTGAAGAAGTCGATAATGTCCAGCCGGAGGTTATTAATCTGGAAGAGATGAGAGAGATCAATGTGGGTGAAGAAACCGGCAGTGTCCAGCCGGAGGATATTAATCTGGAAGAGATGAGGGAGAGTAGCATAAGTGAAGAAGTCGGCAGTATCCAGCCAGAGGATATTAATCTGGAAGAGATGAGGGAGAGTAGCATAAGTGAAGAAGATGTGGGTAAAGAAACCGGCAGTGTCCAGCCGGAGGATATTAATCTGGAAGAGATGAGGGAGAGTAACATAAGTGAAGAAGTCGGTAATGTCCAGCCGGAGGTTATTAATCTGGAAGAGATGAGAGAGATCAATGTGGGTGAAGAAACCGGCAGTGTCCAGCCGGAGGATATTAATCTGGAAGAGATGAGGGAGAGTAACATAAGTGAAGAAGTCGATAATGTCCAGCCGGAGGTTATTAATCTGGAAGAGATGAGAGAGATCAATGTGGGTGAAGAAACCGGCAGTGTCCAGCCGGAGGATATTAATCTGGAAGAGATGAGGGAGAGTAGCATAAGTGAAGAAGTCGGCAGTATCCAGCCAGAGGATATTAATCTGGAAGAGATGAGGGAGAGTAGCATAAGTGAAGAAGATGTGGGTAAAGAAACCGGCAGTGTCCAGCCGGAGGATATTAATCTGGAAGAGATGAGGGAGAGTAACATAAGTGAAGAAGTCGGTAATGTCCAGCCGGAGGTTATTAATCTGGAAGAGATGAGAGAGATCAATGTGGGTGAAGAAACCGGCAGTGTCCAGCCGGAGGATATTAATCTGGAAGAGATGAGGGAGAGTAACATAAGTGAAGAAGTCGGTAATGTCCAGCCGGAGGTTATTAATCTGGAAGAGATGAGAGAGATCAATGTGGGTGAAGAAACCGGCAGTGTCCAGCCGGAGGATATTAATCTGGAAGAGAACAATGTGGGTGGAGATATTGGCAATGTCAAGTCGGAGGATACAGATGACAAAGAGAACGTGAAGGGGAAAATATTTCCTTGCTCGATATTATGAATGACGGCAGAGTCCAGATGGAGGAGAGATGAAAATAGGTTAGATTTAAGCTGTAGCTGCAACTTGCGTGTTCAAATATAGTGAGTCGTGTATATAGTTGAAAGCGTAAGTGGCAACAAAGAAAAGAAAGCAAACAAAATAAACGAACAACGATCAACGAACTTATGAGCTGAAGCAAACTTGCCACAGCCCAGAAACTTGCCACAACTACTTGCTACTTAACGTCAGTGGTAGCCATTTGAATGGTCAATGGTTGGGCTTTGTAATGCTGCTGGACTACACTCGACAAAAATATATTAGTTTTACATAGTTATAAAAGCAGAAATGTATTTTATTCTGTTCATTTTCTTTTCTGTTGCATATTGTGAATTAAATTTCGTTTATTTGAATATCGCCAAACTTACTCTGTACAAAACATAAGATGTGGTGGGCATAATTTTGCACTTAGAATTTTGGATATATTATTTTCTGACTGTAGCCAGCACTTACCACCAGGCACAACAAAATGCCGCATTCTGTTTCATCTTAGCCTCTGAAATAATGAATGGCGGGCCACAAGCCATGTCTGGCCTTGAAGGAGCTTGCGGCCGAGGAGGGTTGACCAGTAAATTAAATGGAATGGTATAAAGCGTAAACTAACTGTTTCGGTTTCTGTTTTTGTTTATCCTTTGTTTTTTTTTTTTTTTTTTTTGGGTTTTCTCTTTTGTTTGAAATATATAAACACAATAAATATAACAAATAATAAAAGCGCTGCCAAATGTTTGGGCTGTAAAAATTGTTAACGACCACTAAAGAAAAAGCGCGACAACACGCAGCGGCTGAATACAACAGAAACAACGTAGGAGAAGTGTGTGTGTGTGTGTGCGTGTGTTAAGGTATGCATGTGTGTGTGTGCGTTGCTTGTTTGTTAACCGGAAGTTTGCGGTTATGCGATAGACTCGTCGCCATATTGCGAATGTTTATGCGGTTGTCTACAAACAATTTCATGTGCAGACTAACTAATCAATGACAGTGGCTAGCAGGTTAGATGGTTAAGGGAAGATAGATTGTGTGTGGATGGGGTGGTGGTGGGGGGGGGGGGGGGGGTTGTGTGTGTCACTAACTCTCCAAGTTTTGAAATAGGAGCAGACAAAGCAGTCAATAGCTGAGGCTTTTGCTAGTCAATGTGTAAACCAAACATTTTATTTTCGAAACCATTTGCAAAAAGCAGATCGAGATCTGCTCTGCTGCTGCTCTGCTCTGAAGCTGTAATTAAAGCTGAAAAACAATGCACATTCATATATAATAGAAAAGTACAATTCTGACAGCTTATTAGAAAGTTTGGTTTGGTTAACAGTGTTTTTAGTTTTTCGTAATTAAATTGGGCGCCAAAAATTAAAGCAGCTTTCTTGTGAGCTCTTCGATTTGTTCTTCCGATTGCTCCAACAGATTTTGTAGTGGATCCACCAGCAATTCGTTTGGTATGCCATCGACGTTGGGAGGCGCTTGCACAGGTGACCAATAAGCTTCCGGTTCACTGTTCAGATTTTGGTAGAAATAATCTGGTACATGATATATAGCCGGTATATTATTTAAATCCGTTTCGTATCCCAATTCTGAAACGTCACTGAAAGAATCAGAGTTCTCTTCGGACATGTCAGACATGGAATCGGAATCCTGAATATGGGATGTTCCACATGTACAAAATTCAAATGTAGGTTGATTTAATTGCACTTGATCATTGAATGCATTAGGCATTGGGATGAGAATGTTAAAAACCACATCATCACTTGCATCATCAGACATGGAATCGGAATATTGCATATGGAATGATCCAAATGGCGGCAAATGATATCTGTCAATAATTTCCAAAAAGTCATTCACATCGGAGTAAGGTTCCGAGCCATTTTCTACAGACGATAGGGAATGGGAGTCGCTCGAGTTTGTCGCATTGTTTTCATTGCAATCTACCATGATCTTCTATAGCGTTATGGATTTTTGCTACGTAAAAAACAAGAATAAAAACAAAAAAAGAGTTGTTAATATATATTTTATATGGAATGCACTTTAAAATTTGTATTTGTTAACAAATCCATTCAACTGACAAGCGTTGACAAATTCTATTTAAACTTTCAATCAATTCTGAAGCAATGCAATCCGAATTAATATCCGGAAGCTTCCTTTCAATTAAAGGAACACGCCCGCAGGCATACCACAATTGGCCAATTTTGCCACCCTCCAATTTTGCCTTATTTCTCTTACCCGCTTTTGTAATGATTTTGTAATGAATTTCTCGATCTGTTTTTCTAATCTATAACGTTAGGTTTGCCAATGAAAATAAATCCATGGCATAACATGATGCCAAAAGAAAATTACAAATTGTATTAATATATAAATTATTTTCTGGAACTTTCCTTTAAGCTAAAACTGTGTTTTATGTATTTATTCACGAATATGGCCCACTGTAAATGGCCAGGTGTATTTTCAGTTATGTGAAGCAGGCCGCAAGGCAGCCACTTTTGTGATTGATTTCTAATTTTTGGCCACGATTCTATCAGTTCCAAATTGACTCCCAACTCAAATTTTCTTCACCGCATATTTGGCACTTTTGGAATTTTAACACCAATTAGCTGTATTACTTAAATGCCTGCAAGTAATTTGGTAATTTCACAGCATTTGCAAGAAATCGGATAAATGTATTGGTTGGAGTAGAGTGAAGTGGAGTGGACGAGCTCGGGAGATAAATTCATAGAAGTATGTAATTGGCAACCGCAGAATCAGCTGATTGGCAATCCAACATGTCGCAGTAAAATGAATATTTGAGCAATATTTGCAATTGCAGTTGCCGGCAAACATGGCAAACATGGCAAAACATAACATTTATTAATTTTTTATATATCTTTATATATATATATACATATATATATATATATTCTGCAACTGTTTTCGCGATATAAAATGCAATAATAGAGAACCGAGACGACAAACTGCCGGATGAACTATTGAAGCTGTGTCATTGATCACAAACACATTTATGCACTGGAGATGAGCAGTTCAACCAATTGTTAATATATTAATATATATTTTATATGGAATGCACTTTAAAATTTGTATCGCGATTTTAACCAACTTATGCAGTTAACAAATCTGTTCAGCTTGTTTTCTTACCAATTATGCACACAAATATTTCACAACTTTTATTACAATATAAAATGCCATTTATTTGTTGGAGATGGGCAGGATTTAATTTTGTAGTCGTTATTGATGAACTACAATATAGATTAGCAGTGTTTATTTGTGTCCCTTTCTACCGATAAATCAAAGTATTTATCGATAAACGGATGTTGGTTACCTATTGGTGTGCAAACCATTCACGCATGCTCATAAAAACAGATGTTTTTATTTATGCGCAGCGAAGTAAAGTGAAAAATTGACCTGCTTTCGGTCATACCCTGATAAAGATTCCGTGAATTACGCCACATCTTAGGCCTTTTAGCAGGTAGATGCAATGTTATAAATTATAAATGTTCTAATTATTTGGTTTACAATTTGTTTTTATATATTTAAGAAAATATTAATAAGCACTTTCTGGGAATTTTAAACATTGAATGCAATGGTTCATTTTTCGTCTTTTTAGTTCATATTCGACTTATTAGACGAATGACAATCTGTTCCATTTCTGCGGTTGACTTTGGGTTGATAGGTAGTCAAATCGAAAAAGTGAAAAATTAACTGCCCATCTCTAATCTTAAAGAAGAAGCTTTAAAATTCCTTTTCGTGGAAATCATTGAATCATCGAAAAGTTGCTGATATTTGTTGTCTCGGTTCTCTATTAAAATTATTGCATTTCATATTGTAATAACAGCTGTGAAATATTTGTGTGAAATCTTTGGTAAGAAAACAATTTCGTTTACTTGTTGGATTAAGCTGAAAGGAATTTTCCAAAAAATTATTTATATTATAATACAATTTGTAATATTTTTTTTTTGGCATCATGTGGCAAAATTGGCAAATTGTGGTATGGCCGCGGGCGTGTTTCTTTAATTGAAAGGAAGCTTCCCGATATTAATTCGGATGGCAGTGGTTTATAATTGATTGAAAAAAATCGCGATACAAATTTTGAAGAGAATTCGACATGAAATATATATTAACAAATATTTTTTTTATTTTTCATATAGAAAAACGCAACAAATTTGATTAAATTAAAGAGCTCAAATTTCTCAATATATTGAAAATCATGGCAGAGGGTGGTCGTAATGCAAGCGAGTCCGTTAACCAGGTGATGGATGAGGCCGAGGCTGAAGTAAATAATGAGAACAGCCCCGAGCAGATCAACGACGACAACCTCCTCCTTGGGGGCGGCGATGACATGGTGCAGGAAGTTGACAACAATAACCTGGCTTCTGAGGCAAGCCCAAATCTAAAACGTGCTGGTGATCCTATTTCCAATGACGCTCAGCCAAAGCGCAAAAAGCCTTGCACAGCGTCAAGCCGGAGGATACTGCTGTGGAAGGGATGAAAGAGCCAGCCGGAGGATCATCAACTCTCCATGTTTTGAAATAGTAGCAGACAAAGCAGTCAATAGCTGAGGCGTTTGCTAGCTTTTGCTACCTAAAACTAAATTGGAATATACCAGTTTATATATGTTTATCCATTGAATAACAATTATCAATCTAAGCCTAAGTTGAATATTTAGTGATTATTTAGTGCAATTATGAGATGGAAATATATAGGTGCATGGTGCATCGTAGTGTCTCATTTTGGCGAGCATCCCAAAAGATTTGCAGTTTTATTCTCATAGTACGATTTATTGAATTCAAATCGAAATCGCAGCCGCCAATAAAATATGGCTGGACAATTATTGGGAACAAAGGCAGATGTAGCTGCAATCGAATGAGAATTGAAAAATTATGCTAATTTCTTGGCGGCCGACATACAACTGGGTGGATAGACATCTAAAAAAAAAAGTGGGAAAAGCCCCAAAGGGTTCGTTTAGTTCTCTCCTGCATTCCAGCACGGTGGCAATTTATTAGCACAACTCCCACCTCTGCCCAACATTTCGGTGGCAGACACTATTTAGAAATACAATACATGCAGGCGATGCTTGGAATGCAACCCGAGGCCATGCCAAAGGTTGTGGGGCATAGGAGTTATGGGGATGGGGGGTCGTGAAATCCTGGACCAAAAGCCGTCGCTTCCGTGATTAATGCCCGTCGTGGGCTTTTGTGCCGGCGGGCAAAAATTTTCGTGTAATCTACTTTAAAGCTGGGCAGCATTGCATAATTTTTTGGATGCAGTCTGGCGACTTACATAAGGCTCTCCATTTTTTGTTTTCCTTCTCTTTTACAGCTAATGCATCCTTATCCATATCCTTCCCCCCCATCCCCCCCCCTTCCTTTTTGTTGCTTTCTGCATGCCAGTTTAAGAGCAGAACAGCAGTCGGTGGATTAGTTAGAACCTGGTAAAAGGGCAGCAGCTCTCTAAGTGGCCGGGCGAGGAGACGCAGATACCCCAGAATAAATGGGGCCAACATAAATAATAAGTTTTGGGCAAGGACAAGAAGGGGTCGAGGATCACACTCAGCACAGCCTGATGCCTGGAGACACGATTCTGGTCTTAATATATATATATATATATATATATATATATATGAAAGTTTATGCAGGCCAAAAAACGGAAAATTATGGTTTATTCAGATATTAAGTGGAGGTAAATGTGTGGTAAGCTTTTGTTTACTACATGCCGCAATGTATATATTTATTTTTTTTCCAGCTTGAGCCAAGTTAACAAACAAATTTTATTAAGGCACTGGTCCAAAATTAAAACAAGAGAGAAGTTTAAGGTCGGGCTTCGAAATACATTGACTTTGACCTGACCAGCTGTTAACAGTTATTAAAGAACAGGCCTTTGAATTCCGGTAGATATAAGTTGGTAATCGTACTTCCAAGTTTGGTAACTTTCGCTTTTAAAATAAGGGCTTTGAGAATTTAGGTGGCGTTAGTGGGCGTTGCTGTAGAAAATATAGAGTACGCTCCTAGTAATTCTTCCAGCCAAGTTTTGGTAACTGTAGATTTCAGTTTGCTGGAGAACTAAGCTTGTATCGTGTTTTAAGGCCGGTGTGGGCGTGGTTCAATAATTTACGGATTTTTGAAGGGTGTTACCAGTTTTTCTATTTGTATGGTCTTCTCGTTTTTAACTAACAGGATTTTAGGTTAAGGGAGTCGGAGTGGGCGTGACCTTCGAATTTTGTATCGATGCTATTGACATCTTTTCAAAATTTGGTGACTAAAGCTTAGAAATTGTGGAAAATATGCGAATTTGAAATTTCTAGAGCCCAAAATTTCTTGGGTGATGAATGTGAGCGGATTTATCGATTTACACTTTACGAATAACGAAATATCATAAACTGCGAGAGATATAGACGCTTACAATTTGTGCGGTGCTTGTAAGTGGCAAGGGTAGGCGTGGCATATGCCTATCTTTGAAAGACATCGCCAAACAACCTGTCATCCATATTTAGTAACTGTAGCCATAAATTTGTGGCTGATATGTCGCCTTATCGATTTACGAATATCGATTTTATCAATTTCCTAACAGAATAGTATATATGCCAAATTTCAAGAGTATCGAAATATATATATTTACTGACTTATCATTTATTTTACATAATTATGATAAGAAGGGTATTTGCTACCCTCACATATTTCTATACAATTGTAACAGCTTTAATTGTACCGCTCATCGAGATTATATTACACTTTCACGACATACTTTTTGTTTCTCATCTCTCTCTCTCTCTCTCTCTCTTTCTGTATCCGCTTTATTAACTTTCTCCTTACCCTTTTATTTTGGCAATAGAATGCAGATTGCTCTGCTGACGTCATCTCCTTTGATGCGACTTGCAATGACACAATTTCCGGACGCAACTCTTTTGCCAGATGTTATGCAGAAAGCGTAGGGAACGAGTGGGTCTCTCCCAGCGTTTGAGGTGGAATTGTGCCAGATTGGGTGGATAGGGGGGGGGGAGGGGGTTGGAGGTTAGCGGGGCTGGTTAGTTGTTAGTACTGCCTGGGGGAGCACAACTTTGTTCACTGTTCTCAACTCATTTGTAATCATTTGGGCGTTAAATTTTTTGGCGCATTCATTGCGCTCTTGCTGTTAGACTAAAGCATGCCATTCCGCCAGCTTCCAGCTTCCCGTCACCACAGTTTATACTCCTATATATATATATAAATATATGTATATATATGTATATATATGCAAAGGCCCCCCTTATTGGTGCTCCTAAGCTCCAGCGAGTGCTGTCGCTGTTGTTTTTTACAGCCTTCATAAATCTTAATTTTAGCGTATGCAGCAAGCAACGAGACAGAAATGGTCGACAAAGCCGGCCAAAATGGGGAATGTGCGGGTAGCACGGCAAATGAAGTGGCAGTGGGGTGGGGAGGGGGGGATGTGGAAAGGGGGAAAGCGAGGGTGTTGTATATGGCGGCTGGCAACGTGACTCGTTTTGAAGTTTTGAGCTGCACTTTTGACGTTACCAGCTGCCTGACAGCCGGCGGGTCTTGCTGACGACGATGACGACGATGACGATGACGCGTCGGATGGATGAGCTAACTGAAATTTGTCGCAAGACAACAGCAGCAACAACTGGAACAACAATGAGAGCAACAACAACAGCAGGCATCTGTGGAGACTGACTGCCAAAATGTTACAAGTTTTCGTCGCGTTAAATTTAATGGTCGTCTCGCATTTGTTTTTGTTTTTATATTTATATTTATATTTATATTTATTTTGGGTTTTTTTTTTTTTTCGTGTTTGTATGTCAACGAACACCCAACACTCTTGCACCGCTCCTCCTGCCACGCCCCTTATACCACGAAGGGAAAGTTACAGTGCCATATTACAACAAATTGGGAGAACAATTTTTGGTCAGAGAGTCGCAAGAAATTGTTTTGTACGTGGATAAGTAGGTGGCAAGGGGAGAAGGGGAAGGGAGCCGGGGCAGGGGCATGGCAGGGGCAGGGGCTGGGGAGTGGGCGTGTTGTGCTGGATTGGATTTGGGTATGGGTTTGGGTTGTGGCCCGAGGGTCGACTGTTGGCGCACAGGAACGCATTTTGAAAGCTTTTAGCTGTTAATGTGGCATAAATTTGTCTTTTGTTGCTGCCGCTTTTCTCTATATCTATCTCTCTCTCTCTCTCTCTCTATCCCTCTTCCTCTCCCTGCGCCTTTTGTGAACGGAAATTGAAATAAAAAGTATTCCAAGAAACAGTAAAGTGGCCAAAACCAAAATGCAAACTTGAAACGGCCTCCGGGCTCAAGTCAACAGCAAAGGGCATCCGCAAAAGGGGAGTTGTGGCATGCAACAGCAGGGCAGACACTTCAACTGTTTTATATGCAACCATTATATATTTATGTGTGTGTGTGTGTGTGTGTGTGTATTTAAATGTATAAAATTTCTCGATTCACTCTCAACAGATTTAAAAAGTAGGTCTGCCAAAAGTCTGTAGAATCAAGAGCTCTGAAATCGGAACTGTTCCTGGTGCTGAAACTGAAACTTAGAATAAGCCAAATCTGTAATTACTGGGAATGGTTTTGAGCGTGTTTTGTAGAAGACTGGAACACTGGAACTGCTAAAGTATACCTTATTTTTCTTTTTTTTAAGCAGTAACGCTTTCATTCTTTTAAATTGGAAAGACAAAAACTTCTTATATTAATACAGTTATTACAATGACTTCTACTAACTGAGTTTTAGTTTTGTTTTGCCATTTATTATGATAATTATTATATATATGACAAAGTTTTCATATTTGCCCCTTTACTACTTTTATGCAACTTTACATGCCACATAATTTATATTGCCTCTGCTAATACTGCCACTGAAGAACTTTTTGAACTTATACGACTATTATTACTAATTTGTATTTAACTATTTTCTAATGTACACTCATATTTACTGATCTGCATTCTATATACAACTCTCGATAAAAGTTGGAACTGGAACTGGAACTGGAACTAAGCTGGGAACACGTTCCGTTTATGCAGACATTACCAATAACTTGAGCTGGAGGTGAACCTGAAGCTGGCAGCAACGGATAAACTGCTACCAAAATTGAGATTGATGACATGTCAATGAAATTTATTGATGGCAAAAAGCACAACGAAACAGGGAATGAAACGCTATATATATATATATATATAATGTGCCTGATAGCCTACCAAATGGCGATGATGTTTTTGTCGGAAGAGATTTGCGTGTGACGCAATTGAAGCATCAAATTAGCTAATTTGTGTGAATCGAATTTTAAATTGTTTGCCGCGAGAAGCGTTGAATAATGAATAATGAGTATCCCAAATTTGCACTAAGCATTCCACATCCAAATTTATTTAAAGTTGCTCGCAATTTTTCCCTTATTTTTAGCTGCGAAATGCATTCTTTTATTGTGCTTCTGGCAGTTTCATTTATTGTTCATTACGCTTTCGGCATCCAATAATTATTTGAAGAAGTCTATTTATATAAAAAAAACGTGTTTTTAGATTTAAATTGAATCTATTCTGTTTCGATGAACCTATGTCAATTGGTATGCTTATAAATAACAGATAATTGCAGTCTCTCAAAAACGAGAATTAAACGATTGCTTTGGCATTATTCTTGCACGGCATTTATCAATTAACACACTGGAACTTTTTAAGTACAAGTTGATTATATTGTCCACCTCCCCAAGTCGACCCCTGCCCCAACCACGCATGGCTTGCATTCCAAGCAATCAGCCTTTTTGCGAATACATTGAATATGTATTTATTGGTATGCAATTTCTTGCTCATTAATTTCATTTTAAATGCCACGCAATCAAATTGTGAATTTCGACTGAATCGAGTATTTCGACGCAATATTTGTGTACATATCATTTACGAATATATAAAACACATATGTGTATATATATTTTTATTTCATTAATAAATTTCGTAAGCTTCCATAAATTGAATGTAAAACATTTAATTTGCTTCGAAAATGTTTAAAATACAATCTGTGTTCATTTAGTTGTTGATACAGCGTATGTATTAGTCAAGTTAGTGCATTTGTTGTTTATTTTGCTTTTAATATTAAATCAATATTTGCGCTTATCCTATATATATATATATATATATATATATATATATAGACTAATAAAATAAATACCAAAATGTTGCATATCTATTAAGTATCACATAATTAAAATTTTTCTGTAAACAGCGGGACACACAGAAAGTAATAGAGTTTTTATTATGTATATTTATATTATTTTGTTTTCAATATTTATATTATTTATTTTAAACTGAATATATAAACAGATTATCGGCTAATCCGTGTCAGTAAATACGCGAATTGATGCATTTTGACAATTTCAGTGTTTGCCTTAATCTGCAGTCTATTACGATATTTTATGCCATTTTATTACCTGACTCTATTGTCATTTGCCGTTTTAGCCTTTTGAAATTGCCAGACAAATTATTATGCATATTGCATTTGAATTAGAATTTTGCTGATATTGGTCTGTTTGGCTTGCTTTCCATCAATTTCCCTCGACGACGGCTCGTAATATATTTAACTGACATTTAATTAAACAATAACCTTTAATACAATGTGAACGTACCATAAAGAGTCAAAATCATGCCACGCCCAACTCTCTACATTTTGTGCCGCTTGCATTACATCAGTTTACAAATTAATTAATTGCTGCCGTATGCTAATTAAACAGTATTTTTATTGTGTAATTTCACAAGGGTTTAAAGCACACACACCCACACACACACACACACAAATACATTCAGCGACACAAAAGCACTCAAACATTAAATATATAAATTTTATGCGTTATTCTTTAAAATGGTGAAAAACATTATTATTGGAACTTTTATGCAGACGAACAGCACGGAAAATAGTCGCCGAACAAATACTCTTTCTGACCAATATCCTTCTCTTTCTGTGGAAAATTAAATAAAATAAACTTGAGCTGCGCAACTTCTATATATAGCTATAGTAAAAATAATTATTTTAGTTAAACAGGATTCAAATTTATAATTTCGTTCAGCAATAAAATGAGTTCCAACAAGGGAGCTTGTCGAGTGTGCTAGAATAGTGTATGTAGTTAATTATATCATTATTTTTGAATTGGCTATTATTACTTTTTATAGGGTATCAGCGCTTATCATTAATGGTGAATTTATGCTTAAGTACATTTAAGTCTGTACGGTTATCGTTATTATTAACATAATGATTTATTTGCACCCTTTTCACTTAAATTTATATTGTGTTATTAAAGAATTTAACAAATTTATTTTATTAAATCAGTTCTTCCAAAATCAGAATATACTATTCTAATATTATACGATTTTTTGAATTAAATTTGATATTTTATTGGTGTTTGTGGTTTTGCGCAGGTGCAGCCAGCTGATTGTCTCTTTCTCTCTGTCTTTTTATTTTGATTGCATAACTTTTCACTCTGGCAACGCTCGGATGTTGCGCAACATTTTGAGTGACAACGTTGGCAACAATGATGCTGTGGGTTTTGGGGCGCAGGCGCGCTGGCATCATTGTTGCGAGTAGTTGTTTTGATTTGTGCGCCTTGTTTATGTTTATGAGACAGAATTCAACACCCCTAACTGTTCCTCTACCCACCACAATGTTTTCTAACCACAGGTGGTTGTGTGTTGGTGTGTTGTTGTGAGACCGAGAATTTTAATGCTAAAGCCGAAAGTGACGTCACGTTTGTGTCTAACTTAACTGTACTGTAATTCACCCCAGACCCCCCGCTCCCTCCCATTTCTGTGTTTTCTATATTTCGCCACACTGCCAGCATTGCGATGTGTATGGGAATTATTGTTGCTTGCAGCAATTGTTAATTTGGCACAGCATTCACATCGTGTCTGTTTGCCAAGAATCAGATTTCGCACACTCATCGATAACTTCTGGATCACCTCCTTCCTCCTCGCTGGAATGCAGTTCCATACATTTTTCCTTTAGCTATCTTTGAATTCATTCTCGGCACACTTTACACATTTTTCAGGTGTCAATCTGTTGGCACAAAAAAAAAAAAAAAATTGAATTAAATTGAATTGAAAGTATAAATTAAAACAATAAAAAAAACAAAAGATTTAAAAAATGTGTTAAATATATTTGTAAAGCTTGAAAATCGTGAATAAAAATCGAAACAAATATTTTAAAAGAACACTCGCTTTTTTTTTAAAAAATTAATTCTTATTCCGGTTTTTGTTTTGTGTCTTGGCTAAATTCCGGTAACTGCTCCAGAAACATCCAAACACAATTCCTCAACTCGAATGTTGCTTAGCCTGTGGCTATGCAGCATAATTCCTTTTTGGCTGCTGTTCTGTAACTGTTTCTGTTCCTCAGTCAGCTTCTGCAACAGAGCTGCTTCACTTTTAAGCAGCTTATGGCCAATGCGTAGACGCATACCTGCCACTCCCACTTCAGCCTTCTCATCTCTCCGCTTAATAAATAACTGAGGAAAACTTTAAACTTACATTGTTTTGGTTTCTGTCTAGCGATGTATAGTTTTATGCAGTTGAGACAATATATAAGTCCAACATAAATACTATTTATAAATGCAAGCAATCAGAAAACGAATCATCCCGAATTTTAGAAAATCTTATATTTTACGACTTGTTTATTTGATTACTTAGAAATTCTATCTTAAAATATAATCAATAATTTTTCTAGTGCTCAGAGTAACAAAGTGCATTTTATTTCCTTTAAGTGGCTACTCGAATTTGATTTTGAAGTTAAATTATAATTTCTATTACTTCATTTGTGAATTTGCTGCTGAATTTTGATGATAGTAAATGGAGAATATTTCACATTAGATATATTTTTCTCTTTTTATAGTATTTCTATGTATATATATCTCTCTCTCTCTCTCTCGCCAATTTGATAACATCAGTTTTAAAGTGTTAAAAGTTTGAATGCGTTAAATTTTAGATGATAACATTAATTTAAACGTTCAAAAGTAATATTAAAGTTTTGACAAAAGCATTATATCTTTCATATTGCATATTTTTCTAATTCTTTGTCTCTCTATTGCTTTCTCTCTCTCTCTCTCTTTCCCACTCTCTTATTATTTTTTTCAAGATTAAAATTTTTAGATGTTAGCCACTGCAATAATCTGCTGCTCTTTGACTACCTGTGATCACTTCAAGCAAAATAAACTGCAATAAGCTGACTGAGTCATCGTCGAGTTAGCCATGGAGTCGACTCGACTCACAGTCTGCTCGTCGAGTTGAGAATTCCGGAAAGGTATACAACACACTCCCACCACCCTCCCCCCTACCACACAACATGATGCATACTAGTACACACAAATATAAATCGAGCACAAAGCCAATTGCTTTTTCTCTTGGGTGTCTGTCAATTGGGTGGCAACTCTGCTACTTTTCCCTTTTTATATACTATTTCTCGCTAACTCTCTGTCTCCTTCCATTCTCTTTAGTAAGAAAACGGATTCTCATTTAAGTTGATTCACCGCATCATCAAGAATAAAAACAAAAACAACACAGAAAGAAATAGGGATGTCGTCAGCCAATGACACTTTATGACAATTGCACTTGACGGCTTAAAAGAAACAAAAGATGGTTAAGAAGGGGGAGGAAGACTGTAGTTGCTTTCTCTCTCAAAAAAAAAAAACAAATAGTAGAACAAAATATTATAAAAAACGAAGAGAAAGAATTATTATCTTTTAGTTACCGATGAGCTGATACCCTTGCAATAGATCTGAGATATGAAATAAAATTAATTTTAGGTTTTGTGCTATTTTTGGTAAAAAAAATAAATATAAATAATTTGTATGTAATATTCAGAATTGAATTGACTTGAATTCTTTATCGTTTTCCATTTGTATTTTTATAATATATAATTTGCATATAAAATTATTAAAAATAACTGTCGCTTGGTGTTAAGGGTATGCATAAAGCGAAAAGTGCATAAAATAAAAAAAACATAACAGAAAACGGGCACAAAACAAGTGAAAATCGTTCAGGGAAAACTGCCGACAGTGACGCCAACTTCAGACCCCAAGCAAATCCACACAAGAGGGTGCTGCTGCGGGCGAGAGAGAGATGTCGCGAACGGGGTACGAGAGGAGAGAAAAGATTTGCAGGAAAAAAAAAAAAAAAATTGTCAACAAAATGCCGGAAAAGGCAACAAACATGGCGACAACGGAGCCACGTGCTCCACATGCTCCACAACAACGAAATGCAAGTTGTGTTTTGTCGCCAGTCGCCAGTCGCCGGGTCGCAGGATTCTTTCGTCCCTCCCCCCACAGCTGCCCTCTGCCAACAAACGCAACCATGTCGCCGGCTATGCCAGCGTCCTGTTTCTGGTTGTTGGCTGCTGCTTCTGCTTGTCTGTCGCCTTGATAATGACTTTTTGTCTTTGCTCAAACGTCACTTGATGCTTGTCCTTCTTCTGCTCAACTCTAAATCCTTGTGCTCGTCCTTGTTCTCCTGCACTCATATCTGCACCCACTCCCCCTTTGTTACTGCCACTGATGTTGTTCTTGTTGTTGTTCTTGTTGTTGTGTCGCTGCTTTTGTTAGCCGACGTTACGTTTTTATACATCGAGGTTATTCAAGTTCAAAATTCTCCATTCCAATTCGCCATTCTCCCATTTGGGATGGCCTCTTTTCCTTCTTCTGCTAGCCATGATTAATTGGCCTGGTCGGCCGATTGGGCCTTGCCACAACTGTTGTCGGAAACTCTGGCCTCGCCGCCCCATTTATTTATTATTATTTTTTTTTTCATTTTGCCACAGATCATATTGCAGCAGCTGCAGAAATCACATCGACGGGTGAACGACACGGAAATCACTTCGGTTCGGAGTTTTGATTCAATCTGCAGGATGCTACGACTTACTCCAGCGGCAGTCGGATGTTTTCACGTTGTCACGTTATGATGAATACCAAGAATTAAAAAAAAAAAAACGGACAATCTGAAAAAAATACCCTTACTGAGCAAACCAACTGAAGATTTGCAACTTTTACTATGAATTGAGAGAAACTAATTTCGTGTAAAATTTAAACCGGATCGGGAGAGGCAAATAATCACCATTCCAACTAGGGCAATGTTGCAATCACAATGGGGATTCAAAATCCAATAAGATATATTTATGTCAGACAGTAGAAGAGGACTCGGATATATTTAAAATGTCCTCATATTAAGTGAATCATTAACTATCGATTCCAGTTCAAAGCTTGCATTGTTCGATGAGCTGAAAAAAAAAATGGCTAATAAAAACTGGCCATTGGTAAATCAGGCCCCATTATCGGGAATACACCATAAACTAAAATTACGAAAACCAAATAAATAAATGAAATAAATTGCTGTGAATATAAAATTGTCAATAGAAATTGTACAAATAACATTTCCATTCACTCGGGCAAAAGAAATGTTCTGCAGAAATGCAATGTGTGAAATCCAATTGAAATGCTTAATTTATGCTAAAAACTGTGCAACAAAAACTGCAAGAGTGAAGCACACATACAACACACACAAACTCACACACTTGCATATGTGCAATTTACTGTCATTTCAAGTTGTTGTTGTTGTTGTTGTGTGTGTGTATCTGTTGCTGTTAACCTGACGAATTTTGTCACATTACAAATGTGATGTGAATGCATTTGTGGTAAATATTTGCGGTTATTCACATGAAATGCATTCCATAGTTTTTTTTGTCCCCGTCATCATATCCTTCACCCGTCCCCCCCCCCCCCCTATTCCATTTAGCATTTGCTGCGAAATATGCAATTAAAGCATAAACTTAGCATTTAATTTCAAATATCATTTGTGATAACTGCAAAGTGCACACTGCGAACTCAAATTATTAACTTGGCTGTTAAATTCGATAAATAACATTTCCTTCAAGTTTTTAAGCTTCAAGCTTAACAAACGTTATACATGAAAACGATTTGCAATTTGTTTTTGTTTCTATCTTATTTTATTACATTTGTGAATTTGTTAATAGCACAATTAATTTTATACTTCCTTTCAATCAACTTTCAAGTTGCAACAAATATTAAATAATAACATTCTTCAAGTTCTCAAGTTTCTCTTCTCGTTCAATATTCTTCAAAAAAAAAAAAAAAAAAAAATAATAATAATAATATTTTTGTATAACCTGCTGCAACAAAACATAATAAGAAATCAATAACTAAAAAATGTCAGCAAATTAAAAATATTAAATTTATCGATACAAAATAGTTAATTAAAATTTTATTGCACATATCAAAATAATGTACAATTGGCAAATGTCTGAAAAATTCTTAAAACAAAACAAAAAAAAATCTCAGATTCCTAATTAATGTGGTGGGATATTTTGTCAAGTGCATGTTTTTTTGTTGCTTGACTTCAATATACATTTTTTTTTTTTGCTTGCCATTGTGTGTGTGTGTGTGTTCTATTTTGTGTTTTGTGGCAGGTCTGCAACATTGTCGAAAATTGTGAAACCGTTTTGTTTGCCATGTGTAAATCGGTGTCTACGTCGCGGCTGCTATGGGCCCTAGTTGCCTGAGCGCTGATTATGCAAATGCAGTTGTATGCATTATTAATAAATAAGCCGCAGGACAATGAGCCGCAACAAGGGCAACGAATTGTGGCCGGCGTGGGGAAAGGTGATGGACACGGGATGGGTTCAGTTGTGTCCAGCACAAAAATGCAGCGAATTAACTTTAAAACGCCTACAAATACAGCCAACATAATGTTAACTTTAAATTGGATATTTGTGGCTATTCATAATTATTTTAATATAATATTATTTTCTAGATATACTTTAAGCTCAGTACAAAATTTCAGCTGAATAATCGGTATTTTATTCGTTTTATCTACCTTGTTGTGCTTTGTTGCTGTATGCCTAATTGTAAGCGGAAACGGAACTGGAAATGCTAGCAACTCATAAATTTCCAAACCTTAATTGACAAGGGAAAAAAAAACAAAACGGACTAATGAAATGGAAATGGCATAGAAGTGCAATAAATTAAACTTGATGATTTATAAAAAAAAACAGGTGAAAAGAATAACAAATTGTTAAAAAAAAAAAAAAAATATAATAAAACTAGGGTTAAAATAATCAACATGAAATCTAAATAATTTATCAATTTCAATATTATACACGATTATACTTAAAATGTCAGCTTGCAGCATAAAAATATAATTATAAGTAATTAGCTCATCTATTTTTTTAGCTCTCTATGAAATGGAAATACTATCATAATTATAATATTTTCCTTCTCATTTAGGTAAATTGTAATATAAATTTTCACGTTTTATTTCTGTAATCTGCATGCTAAATACTTTTGCATAATTTTGTTATATTTCTCATTTTTAATGGTGTGCAAAATATGCAGTTAGGTACTCTTCAAAAACATTCGAAATATCAATGATATGTACAATACATAGAATTCTTGAGTTAATAAACCTGGCAAGCAGAAGAACAACAGAAAAGCAAAAAAAAAAAAACCATTTGAAGTTTTTAGCTTGTTGAAGGGGCAAAGGGTCTGGCTGAGTCACCAGTTGCCAGTTGGCCCGTTCTTGGCCGGGGCAAAGTTCAAGAGCTGTGAATTTGTCACAAAAAAAAAACAAACAAAAAAAAAAAAAAACAAACAAGGAAAAAGAAATGTGTTGGCAACAACTAAAAACAGGCGTCACACTTGTAAATTTCTTATGAGTCTCGGCCACAAAGAACAAGCAAACAAACAAAGAAATTGCCAACTAGCATACAGTCTGTGTGTGTGTGTGTGAGTGTTTGTGTGTGTATGTGTGTGTGTGCGTTGTGTTGTACATGTTGTTGTTGTTAGTACCACGCACAATTAAATCAAATTACCTCAAGTGCACTCAACGCTTTTTCAACGTCGTCTCAGCCTCTGTTTGCGGCTCAGTAATTAAGTTTTGTGTCAAGTGAGAGGGCTAAGGAGTGGAAATTTCTTTAACCTTTCCCCTCCCTCTATCTCTCTCTCTCTCTCACTCTCGTTTCCTGTGTACATGTGTGTGGTTTTTTTTGTGCTGTTTAGCTACTTCCGGCACTGGTCATTGAACTTGAAAGGGACACCAGAACAGAACAAAAATGGAAACCCGACTTTTGTGTAACTGATACATTCAGCACTTTTCATGTGCATTGAAATGCAACGAGAAGCTTTAATTGAATATCAGCATATCAACCAGCAGCCACTCCCCCCCCCCCCCACACACACACACACACACCTAAGAGGAAAGCAAGTAAGAGAAAAATAAGAAAGGTAAATGAAAAAAAAATTTAATACTGCAGAAGTATAAATACCCTAACATATTTCATCCACATATCTCTTATATAATTCAATAATTCATATATAATATTTAGTTATATTTTGGATTGAAACGATTTCAAGGTCAAATTCTTGATTATGTCGAAAGACCAAATAATCTGTGTGATGCCCTTTTTGGCAGAGTATATATATTATAATATGGTATGGCGCCCAGGGAATCAATGTGGATACAAATGTGTGTGTGTGTGTGACAAGTTGGCAACAAGGGCAGGATTCGTTTAGGAACAAAGGCGAATACAATACACACACATGTGTTCGTGTAGTTCTGTGTGTGTGTGTGTGTGTGTGTGTGTGTGTAAAGCTGATGAAAAGAACAAGGACGATGTCAACGATGGTCGCAACATCAATGTCAGCGGTTGAAAGACGCATTACGAATATACTCCAAAGCCTCTGGGGACAGACTCCGACTCTGACTCCAATCCTGAGTCGGATAACTACATATATATATATATATATATATATATATATATATATGTGTGTGTGTGTGTGAACAATATGTACATATGTTGCGTACTAGAAAAAAAACCTCAAAATGTTAAAACCGAAATTAAATTTACATCGAAAAAGCAAAAAGGAGGTCCGACAATATCCGGGATATAATACAGAAACAGCAGCAGACCAGGACCAGCCGCATGTGAGGGGTGTCGGGGTGTGCCGTACAGTGCCTTGTGGGGGGTGTTCCATTGTTATTTTATTAGGTGAGAAATGCTGCATAAGGCCAAAAGAGGAATTGTGGGGGGGGGGGGGGGAGAGAGAGTTCACATAAATAAGAAAAATATGCTCGCTGGTCGCTCGCTGAGCGATATCCGTTTCCTGTTTTGGGGTTGGTTGCTTAGCATGAGGGGCACGGTGTGGGGGAGGTTGGCACATTAAATTAGTTTTGACACGTAAATGCGTTTAGCTAGCAACGCAGTTGGATACTGGACATGCCGACAACACCACCCCCTCCCCCCCCCCCCCACACACACACACAAATCTAACTATTATTTTGTTCTATCAAAAGGTGTTTTCCTATACTCTGCTCCTCAAGGATAAGGGGAATATTTGGCTTCAACTGAGTTTGAGTTCAAATTAGAAATCAATATGCTCTTTTACTGTTTGTAAAACTTCAAAGACCAAATGGTGAATGTAATCAAAATTTTGTTCTTTAAAATCAAAAATTTGAATTGTAATTTTCTCCAGAAACTTTCTTTATGCATCCAGTGGAAAGAACAGGAAATTAATTGAATTTCAAACTTTGCTTTTGTATCATAAATTTGGTGGCATTGGCGGGCTGAGCTTTTACTAATACTTGCTTGTGAACAACGTACGGCTTATCGATTATCCACTGTATGGCACTGCAATTTTGCAACATGTTTGCTTTTGTGCTCTCCCCTTTTTGGCCTGGTATTCGAGGCATTTTTTTTTTGGTATAATTTTAGCCTGTCAGTTACGCAGCTGAAATATGCGAATAAATTACACGAAACGCGCTGCGCTGAAATGCATAAAATGAATGTAAAAGGGAGTAGTGGGCGGGGTCAACCACCCGCACACCTTACACACGCAACACCACGAAGCCGGCCAACTCAGTCAGGTTGAGGTGCGAAAGCAACTGGAAATACAATTAACATGAAATTAAATGCCTGTTATTATCGTGGCAAGTTTCTGGCTTGTTGCTCCTTGATTGCTGAGTGCTTTTGCCTTTCCCCTTGTGCGGCAACATCCACCGATCCACCAATCCCCCCATCCACTTACTCGCCAAACGCGTGTAGCATTAATTGGCCAACTGCATTCCAAAGCTGCTAGCCTTATTGGCCCTTGGTATACTTTTGGCCACAAAAGTATACCAATTATTTCTGCCCTATATTTTAGTACATTCGTTTTTTTCTTTTTGGTTGTTTTTCTATTTAATTTGAATTTTTGTAATAAATTAAAAGAACATATATTTTTCCATTAATTTTTTCACTTTGTATTTAGTATTTTGCTTAATTCTATTTTTGTACTATTATTGTGAGTTGAATGTTTTGCATTTGTAGGCCACCATTTTGATCAATCGACTGATTGATCGATTGATCGATTGATGGCCTTATCAAAAGTCAGAATAATAATTCAAATATGTATACACAAAATTATTCTTCATCTTAGTTAATTGAATATTTAGTTTTCACTTGATTTAGCTTATTTTGTTAATTATTGATTTACTATCGTTTTCTTTGCTTAGCTTTACAGTTATTGTTGATGTTGTTGTTGTTGTTGTTATTGTTATTGTATTCAGTTTGGTTGCTTTCGCTGAGTCATCAAGTAAAGTGCAAACAATTAATGTTTAAACGTGGCTTCTGGTCCAATCGCACACAGCCAAGTTGGCTGAGAGTGTTTATTGCCCTTGGAAACAGCAGCAGTCACATGCAGCATGCAACAAATGATAAACGATGCAGCATGCAGCAGTGGAAGCAGTGGCAGCAGCATTTATCCTTACACTGTTGATTTTGCTGCTCTGCTACTGCGAGGTGTGTTCCGACCAATCCTTTTCAGTGCTTATGTCCAAGATGACAATAGTTACAACTACAATAACAACAAACTGCAAAACTGATGCAACAACAACAACAAGGACAACAACAAGGACAACAACAACAACAACAACAAGGACAACAACAAGGACAACAACAAGGACAACAACAAGGACAACAACAAGGATAACAACAAGGACAACAACACATGGAGAAGGAGAGCAAATCGAGCGCTTTGCTAACTGGGCAGGCTTAACGACCCGACTAAACAGTAACAACTGCAGCGAGGACAACAACAACACTGAAACCCAACCAAAAACGTAACCCACCCACCACCCCCTAAAAGCTAACACTTGCCACCCCTTTCGTCCGTTAAATTCGCCACTGTTATTTGGTCCGTGCTGATGAGTGATATTTATGAATCACATGGGTATTTATGCGAGACCCTCTGATTAAGGCAGTCCGGCACGGTTGTATCCTGGCACGTCTGCGTCTAAGTCCAGTTCTGTCCTGTATGCAGGACATGCTTACACACACACACACACACACACACACACACACACATGTGAGAGGTGACAGCTTAAGCATGAAGCGTGCGTTTGGCTTGTTGCTTAGGATAATTGTTAAGTTATTTTACATCCTTTAAGTTTCTGCATTTGGCTTACACAGTAAACTTGTTAGTGCCAAACACTTAGTTGAATTGACAGAGGGATTGTGGGGGGGGGGGTCAAAAATGCTTTTATACCCACAAATTATGTTTATTCTGTTAGCTTAATGTAGTCAAAGAATGTAATTAAAATTGTGCTATTTCATTTAAATTGCGCAAGTTTTGAAATATTTAAGCTGAATTTAAGCAAACTTTTAATTTTGTTGGTCTATTTAATTTTTTTGTTATATTTGATATCATTTGATTATATCTAAAGAATTGCAGCTGTCACTTTTATGGCTTGCAATAAAGCATTTCGTTTTGGTCTACTTTGGAAGTGGAAAAGGGAAAGGAAAAGTATAGGCAAAAAGCAAAGAGGAAGTGCGTCAGAAACGCAATTAAAATACAATTCCAAATATGTAATACAAATGACAATGGCAAAAGCCAAAGCCAAAGCGATGGCGACGATGATGCCCCTTAGCAATGATGGCTTCTCCCTCCGTCCAAGTCAAAGTCCGCGTCCGCGTCCCAGTTTGCTGCCCTCGCAACCAGACAAAGCCCGATCCTGATGACGCCAGTCGCTGTTGCAGTCGCCGTCGCCGTCGCAGTCACTGTCGCAGTCGCGTCATCGTTTGCACAGTCGTTGACTCTGTGATTACCAGGAACAGGAGTCGGAGCAGCAGCATGAGATGGACAAGTTGGTGTGGGAGCTGGTTGGTGTGGCTAGAGCTGAGCGCTACAGCAACAGCAAAAGCAACAGCAAAAGCAACAGCTTCAATGCTGGCCTTCGCTCCCAATGCCTCATGCCTCAATGCACTTGTCGCCGCCCGCCGCTCGGTGGCGCCACTTTGTCGCGACGCTTTTTATAATTGAAGCAAATTGTTAGACTGCGTTGGCATTCACTTGTCCTGCTTGCCATCCTCGTGGTTGGATGCTGCGGTGGTTGCATACACTCAGAACTAAGAACACACATCACACCCAAAAAATCAATTTTTAGCAGTAAAAAAACAAATACTTATTGGTATTTTTCTTATTATTTAAATTCTTGAGAATAAATCAAAAGAATTATTTTAGCCTCTTTTTTCTGTGTTTTTAAAATACTGTTTTTTCTTATAAATATTTAAAATTTCTGGTTTATTTTTTTTTTCTGTCAGTGTAGCTAACTGCTTACTCACCCTGCTGCATTTTATCAGCTGCCTCCATTTTCCATTTCTTTCTGCTGCTGTTGTTTGCGCCGCATTGTCGCATTCCAATTACAAAACAATCATGATGAGCTCTAGATACTTGCAGCAACAACAAACAAACAAACAGAGAGAGAGAGAGAGAGAGAGAGAGAGTGGGAGAGAGAGAGAGAGAAAGAGAGAGAGAGAGAAAGAGGAAGAGGAAGAGAGAGAGACATCAAGCTGTTTAGCATCCACATCATCCAAGTGGTTTTCTACTGAATTATTTAACAGCTCGTTAGCTCTTTATTCATCTGAAGAGTTCTCGATGATTGTTCTCAATAAGCAAACAAATCACTTGACTTTAATTTAAATAACTCGAACACATCAAGCAGTATTTTCATACTTTGGGCAATTGGGAATTTCTTTGATTAGATTTGTACTCTTGAAACTACTACTTATCGTTGTTTTGCTGGGACATTTGATAAAGTATATTCAATGCCTAAAAATGTTAAATACTTGCTTAAATACTATCCACTATAAGCTAACAAATTAAACTAATTATTAGTCTCAATATATTTAAATATTAAAATAAATTTAATATAAATCAGCCTGAATTGTTAGTCATATTCACAAACACAAATGAAATGGTAAACTTTTTTAAATAGCAGTTTAGTTAAAAATATCACATTTTAATAATAATTTAAAATATCTCATAAGTGGTCGGACATTAATTCGATGGTTGAAAGATTCTGCTCCAGTTGCACTCGAAGTGAGTGAATTAATTAATAAACTCAACTTGCAGTTGTGTAACTGACATTGGACACAGCTTGTGTTGGTGTTGGGATCGATGATGATTGAAAGACCCGCAGGTCTCAAATGTAGCATCCTCTAATAGCTGTGATAGGCGCTATGTGTTTGATTTGATGGCAGCTTTAAACGCCAGCCGCCAATCCACTTAATACGAGTGGAGTCAAACAGAATGTAATTATTGACATCAATCGGGCCTGGAACGTATACTGATAGTCGCACACCAGCTGGCATTTGAGTGCTCCAAACTGGATTTAACCACCACACACACATGGCACAATTGCAGTGGAGGGCATTGTTGAATCCTGCACTGCAATCTGTACCCGAGTGGCAACGGAAGTCAATGAGGTTTGAGGTTCACTCCAGCTTGTCTCAGCATGCAGCAACACTCAGAAAAAAAGTCCAGCTACAACTACATAATAATAACCTCAAACTCAAACTGATTTAATTATATTTTTCCCAATAAAATACTTACAGTATACTTTTAAATAATAGTTTAAATGCTATAAATAAAAATGGGTTTTTGAAATGCATAATTATAAAATCTTTTTTATAGGTTGTTGGGTTTTTTTTTCTAATTTCAGAAATAAACTGACTAAGCTAAGTCCAACAGCTTCAAGTGTATTAATACGTGTTTAGGCCAATTTGGAGTGCGCATTTGCGTTATAATTACAGTTAAAACAAGCACACAAATAGTGCGGGGAGTAAGAGAAATTTATTGCCTTAGATTCGTTGATATGTAAGTTGTTAGGAACACTTAAGAATAGAGAAGAAACAGAGATATTTAAATATTTGTATAATGCAGCGATGCCAGTTTATGCATAGGTCAAGTTCTGAAGTGTTTGGCTTAAGTACAAGCCAATTTCGTTGTCATTTAGAGTATTTTTATTTTTTACAAAAAATAAAAAAACATTGAACATAAAAAATTAACATATATTATTTCTAAATTTATTAAAAAAGATCCACTTTCTCAAGTCAAACGCAATCAAACTTCTTAAAAGATAAAAAAATACCGAGTATTTCGACTCACTCCATAAAATCTACAAAGAAGAAAAAATAAGCAAGAATGCTGTCAGTGCAACCCTTCGAAATGGCTTGTACGGTAGCCCTGGGGCTATTTGCTCTAACTCCACAAGTCACGCAATTTCAACTCGACTGATTTTTCGCACCTAATCAGGGGGCAGAGCAAAGAAAAGTGGAAATGGGAAGAGACCCTGCCTCGGGTTGGGTTCCCCTTTTTGTTTATTTAGAGCATAACTTTCTGACTTGGATTGCGGCTTGTTGTTGGCATTATTATTATTTTACATTCTATCATAAACGGATTTGAATTTGGCCCGCGGCTATCGTTTCTACCCCAAAAAATATAAACAGATTTATTATACCCACTTACCTCCCCTTTCCAATACACCAAAAAAAAAAGCACAGCATATTTTCTGTAAAAGTTGAAGGTGCTCTTATGCGAAAATCATTGAATATAATTAAGTCTTAGAATTTAAGTTATTTTTAATTCCCCTTACTGAGACTACAACGCTTACATCATGTAAAAGGAAAAACCCCGTGTAATATTTTTATCTATTTGAAAAATTTATTTATTATTATTAATAGTTGTTCTTAGTACATTTTGTGTTTAGGAATAAAGGTAAGAGAATTTATTATTATTTAAATATTCGAATCAGAATGTTCTCATGCAGTCTATTTCGATGGGACTTGGATTTTTTAGATTTAGTTTTAGGCCAATTAAATAATTTTCGTGCCTATTTCTGATCACTTAGAAATATTATTAATTTTGATATCCTAGCAGGCCTATGAAATGCTGTCAAGCAGTATTCATTGTATTCTAATCATGAACACATCTCGTATCTAAATATCTAATTATCTAAATAAAAACATTTTTATTTTTTGGCAACAAGTATAGTGAACTAAAAACCTTCCTTAAATAAATTAGATAAAAGTTTTGTATGTTTTTGTGGTAAATTCGTGAATTTACTTCTGAACTCAGGTGCTGGAGACAGCAGCAACCGCAATAATTCCAAGATGTCTGACGCACAAAATGTGGGTTCTCATCGCGCCCAGAATGTTATATCACAGCTGGACCCACATCCAAATTTAAGTGCCCCAGCTAGCAATTATAGTAATCATACGAATATGAATCATCAAATCATGTCGCAAGAGCGAAGTCCATCGCACCCCTCTGATGCGTCATGGCGTTGCTTGCATCCTCTGAATGAGAAAGCTCCGATCTTTACGCCGGCTAGTGCCCAGCAGACGAATTGGGAACAGCAGTCGAACCCGAAGTCGGAGCCGAATCATAAAATCATGTGGCAAGAGCGAAGTCCATCGCACCCCTCTGATGCGCCATGGCGTTGCTTGCATCCTCTGAATGAGAAAGCTCCGATCTTTACGCCGGCTAGTGCCCAGCAGACGAATTGGGAACAGCAGTCGAACCCGAAGTCGGAGCCGAATCATAAAATCATGTGGCAAGAGCGAAGTCCATCGCACCCCTCTGATGCGTCATGGCGTTGCTTGCATCCTCTGAATGAGAAAGCTCCGATCTTTACGCCGGCTAGTGCCCGGCAGACGAATTGGGAACAGCAGTCGAACCCGAAGTCGGAGCCGAATCATAAAATCATGTGGCAAGAGCGAAGTCCATCGCACCCCTCTGATGCGTCATGGCGTTGCTTGCATCCTCTGAATGAGAAAGCTCCGATCTTTACGCCGGCTAGTGCCCGGCAGACGAATTGGGAACAGCAGTCGAATCCACTGTTGAAGCTGCAGTCGAAGCCGATGTCGAATCCACAGTTGAAGCTGAAGTCGACACAGCAGTCGAAGCCGATGTCGAATCCACAGTTGAAGCTGCTGTCGAAGCCGATGTCGAATCCACAGTCAAAGCCACAGTCAAAGCTGCAGTCGACACAGCAGTCGAAGCCGATGTCGAATCCACAGTTGAAGCTGAAGTCGACACAGCAGTCGAAGCCGATGTCGAATCCACAGTTGAAGCTGCTGTCGAAGCCGATGTCGAATCCACAGTCAAAGCCACAGTCAAAGCTGCAGTCGACACAGCAGTCGAAGCCGATGTCGAATCCACAGTTGAAGCTGCTGTCGAAGCCGATGTCGAATCCACAGTCAAAGCCACAGTCAAAGCTGCAGTCGACACAGCAGTCGAAGCCGATGTCGAATCCACAGTTGAAGCTGCTGTCGAAGCCGATGTCGAATCCACAGTCAAAGCCACAGTCAAAGCTGCAGTCGACACAGCAGTCGAAGCCGATGTCGAATCCACAGTTGAAGCTGAAGTCGACACAGCAGTCGAAGCCGATGTCGAATCCACAGTTGAAGCTGCTGTCGAAGCCGATGTCGAATCCACAGTCAAAGCCACAGTCAAAGCTGCAGTCGACACAGCAGTCGAAGCCGATGTCGAATCCACAGTTGAAGCTGAAGTCGACACAGCAGTCGAAGCCGATGTCGAATCCACAGTTGAAGCTGCTGTCGAAGCCGATGTCAAATCCACAGTCAAAGCCACAGTCAAAGCTGCAGTCGACACAGCAGTCGAAGCCGATGTCGAATCCACAGTTGATGCTTCAGTCGACACAGCAGTCGAAGCCGATGTCGAATCCACAGTTGAAGCTGCTGTCGAAGCTGCTGTCGGAGCCACAGGCAGAGCCGCAGTCGGAGCCACAGACAGAGCCGAAGTCGGAGCAGCAGTCGGAGCAGCCGTCGGAGCCGCAGTCGAAGCCGGAATACTTTCAGATAGTCATGAAGATAATGCATGAACTAAATTGTTCGGTTAGCTCTGCACAAATCCTACATTTGGTGTCCATGCGTCTAAACTGCTTGCTAAAGCGTAAAATGCCGCAAGTTTTGTGCGAGGCGGTTGACAATGGATTTTTACGCAAAGTTGGCAATATCTACACACTGCGCTCCGACAAGGAGCAGAAGGCAATTATGAATCGCAACCTGGAGAGAGCCAAGCGCGAAAAGAAGCGTGGGAATCAGCCGCTCCCGTGGCGCATTTAATGATTAAGAAAACTGGACTCCACTTATCAAATATTGGATGCAATTCGATGCGGATTGCATTGTGTAGATCGTTTTTTTTTTTGTGATTTTTACACACACACATACACACACACCCACACCCACAATCACACAAAAATACCCACAAAATGATTGGTAATCGTCGAATACATTTTAAGTTTTAGCTGTGAACCAGTAAGTTTTTACTATAAAAACTCTACTATTTTTTCACGGAATAATTTAAAATTGATTCGGACGACTTTAAAATTAATTCCTTATCATGTTATGAACCTTTAACTTTATGTTTTAAATTCTTGTTATCTGGAAATTAATTCGCTTTGTATTGTATAAAATATTAGTAAATTGAAATGCGTTTATTATATTATTATTATTATTTTATTATTATTATTATATTTATCTTACAGTCTCTAATATTGGCTTGCCCATTTTATTTGCTGGGCCAAGTTCTTTGCTAGTTTCGATGCGAACTCTTCTATCGATATTCCGATTACTTATTGGAGTTAGTATTCCCGGAAGATGTATTGGGATTGTGGCTTAGTTCTTGCTGCTCATTCGCAGGGTAGCGATTCCGCACTATGGAGTAGCGATAGTCTTTCATCCGCAGATAGCCACAGATGATGGCATCCTGGAGATTGACGGTAATCTGACGCTTCAGCTCCTCATCGCATCGATTCAAGCGCTCCGCGACTGCCTCGATGATCTCAAGCTGTGCCAGCGGACGATTCGATTCGGCGATCACATTCAGAATGTTATCAAAAAGATTGGGTATTAATTTCCGGCGCGGCGCTTGATTTGGGCCCTTGTGTCTCATGGTGATGGTCACAGAACCAGGAAGCCAGAAGAAGTCGAAATAATAGTGTTAATATAAAATTTAGTGTAATTTAAATTTTTAACTTTGAATTTGACTATTTAAAGCTGAGTCACAGCTTACTAACATATAAATACTAATTCTGAAATCCAAATAAGTATTACTCATATTGACAATTTATGAATACTGTTTCATTATATAACTTTACTATTTTTCAGCACATATCCACTGAAGACATTCAAATAATCTTAAATGAGTTGATTAATATAAAGAAATATAAAACATTTAAGAACACCTATCTTAAAAAACGCCAAAGAATACATATCCTTCCAGAACGGAGTTCATTTGATTCTGCTGGTGATGCTAATCAAGATTGCATATATATAATACATATATAGAATATAGAAAGATATTGCAACTTTACGAAAAATTGGGGAGAATGTATGTTCGGCTGCATTTGTTTGATTTTTTTGCTTGGCCGGAATATTCAAATGTTTCTATTTAATTATGTTAAATATTCTGTAAGAAAAAAACAACGGTATTTAAAATACGCACTTGCAGCAACAACAAGTAAAAAATGGATTTAGGGTATAAAACCAAAGCAACTTCACATTGGCTCTAAAAAAAATGTGACTAAGCCAAAAACCAAACAATTGAGTATTTATAATTATGTTGAGGCAAAAGCTGGAGACACTTGGAGTGGTACTCACAAAAAAATAAAAGAAGAAAACCAAGAAAATAATATAAGAAAGAAAATAAAATAATAAGAATAATAAATAATATAATTTTGTCGTTTCGATTTGGTTTTTTTTTAGCAACATCTTCAGCTGCGGTCGGCAAATAATAAAAAAAATATATACAGGGATGGCGGGGCAAGCAGGGAAGGGAGCCAGGTTTGCGATTGAGACTTGAGAGAATTTATTTATTTTTTTTTTTTTATCGATTTGCAGTTAAAGTCTAAAGCGGCAAATGACAAGATGTGTTTGTTGGCTGCAATTTGGCGACTGAAACCGAATGGAAACCACCACGTCTCGGAATTTGCATAAAGCGTTACGTGGGCGCGACAGATACAACAGAAACAGATATAGATCCACAGATACATATACAGATCCACAGATACAGCTACAGATACAGATACAGATAGAGATAGAGATAGAAATAGAGATACATATCGAGCAAGTGACAGGGCTGATATCTGACTGGGGAATTGGAAACTTCAAGACTGGGCACCATCATTGTTATGAACGTCTTTGTTGTCCATTGTTGCTGTTGTTGTTGTTGCTGTTGTTGCTGTTGTTGTTGCTATTGTTGTGCTTGTTGTGTCTGCCACGTGTCACGTGGATAGTTAGATAACTGCAAATTTCCATTGGACGACGACGCGTTTACACAATAACCGCAGCCTGATTGAAATCAGTTTGAGTGCCATTCACATACAACTGACACAGCTACGCAGTTGAGTATTATGTGTGTCTGTGTGTGTGTGTCTGTGTGGGTGTGTGTGTGTGTGTGTGTGTGTGTGTGTGTGTGTGTATGTATGTGTTTTTGTTCGCAGCAGCATAACAGACACCACTCATGATAAGCCGTCAAATTACGACTTTAGGCCACAATTAGCAGGCCAATAAGGAAGCTCCGTTAAAAAAAAAAAAACTCTTTGTTGCATGTCGTTTTTTTTTTTTGCTTAGAACAAATCAATAATTTTATTTACAATTTTGAGAAGTTTTTTCTTTAAGAAAAAGTTACATCTTTTCTACAGTTTTTACGTTTAATATTAATGTTAATCAAAATCTTTTAAAATTTTATTTTTAAAGCACAATCCTTATTAAGCGGGCTAATTAACCCTTGTGCATTGAAGAGAAATTTTTTAATTTTGCCATATAGAGAAACGAGTAGCAAAGGGTATATAGTATTCGGTGTTCTATTCGCTTTTTACTGTCAGTCACTTCTGAGTTTAGCATGAACACAAAATGTGGCTACTACTGTTCGAGATTCTGGTGGTTTCCGATTTCATTTGTGCAGCTGTCGGACCAGATTAGCAAACTTAGTTGACAGACCAACAAAGTTTTGTAGCCATTTGCATTTTCATTTATTTAATATACGTACAGATATAATTTGACTGTGGGCATTGCTTTGGTCGGCTTAATTATGACTGACACTGTTGCCAACCGCTACACAGTTGCGCACTCCAGTAGTGGCCAAAAAAGATCATCAACCAAAAAAATGGAAGCACAACCAAGTTGAACTAGACGGCCGCAACTGATTAGGCAAATTCCCAAAAAATGTGTAGTGTGTGTTTTGTGTCTGGCTAACATTTAAAATCAGCTCTTGCTGAAAGATTGCAATCCACACGAAGACCGTTGCATACCCCCCACGTTCCCTTGCTGCTAACACAAAATGGCATTCACACACGCCCAAGCAATTAACCAGAACTTTTACGGCGATTTTACCTCCATCAATTCCCTCGTTCACATTTCTTGGCCAAGAGTTATTGTTTGCAATCAGGCAAAGAAGCAGCGAACATCTTGGCCAAATGATATACGAACGCATCGCATATAATTCATTTTACGTTTACGTCTGCCGATTGAAACCATTTGCCTTCCCACATTCCCCCATTCCATTCCTCCACTCCCTGGCACCAGTGATGCGTATAAGTGTCGTCCTGCCTGGTCGCTTTGGCGTTGGCGACGCGGACGCTGACATCAGCCATTTAATGCCCATCTCCATCTCCATCAAAATCTCCAATCCCATCCCCATATCCCAATCCTCTTCATCATTGGACCAACATTGGAGCACAGTGGTGTTGCTTTGAGTGGAGTGAAAGGGGGTTAAATAACAATTAGATTAAACATAATTTTGTATTAATGTTATAACAATAAATTTAAATTGGAATATATGAATTTTGTAAGAAATCATGTTAATAAAAATCGAATGATATAGTTGACTTGGCTGCTGATTTTGATCAAGAATATAAATGCAGTGTCTGTGAAATAATTTTATTATTTTATTTTGCCTAATCTAAATTTTAATTGTGGCAAACAATGCATTTTTAATATTAGTTACTTATATTTAAATATCTTATTTATTAATAATTCCTTCACTGCGCTGCCTTCTTCCACTAATATAATAAAATCCCTCCATCAGGCGCCACTGGGTTGGTCTTGAAATCGAAGCTGGTCACACAAATAATAAGGATACGAATAATATCCGTGGCAGCTGAAAGCGGAAAAGTTTCCATCATTTTGTGCTTTTTTTTTGTTGTTGTTGCTGTGAATGGACTATGTTATATCTATTGCTATCCGGGGATTGTAGTTTGAGTGTCGATTTGTTTTCCTTCTCCCCCCCCCCCCCCCATCCATCTATACTGCGCTTCCTCTTCAATTCAAGATTTATAAACGGAGCACGCGATGAGTAAAATAAAAGCCGAAAAATGTTGCATGTTTCTCGAATGTTGTTTCAGCGAAATGTGCTCAGATTTTTGTTGCTTTTGGCATTGTTGTTTTTGTTGTTGTTGTTGTTGTTGTTGTTGTTGTATTACTGGCACAGTCTGTAGGCGTCACTAATCTAATTTGCAGTTATTGGCGGCCAGATTAGAACACACGCTACACATGTGTGTAATGCGTATAATGTGCCCCCATCCACAAAAAAAAAAATACAAAAAAAAAATAAATAAATGAAATGAACACAGAAATTTCCCATTTTCATTGTTTTCTGCTTTTTTCTGAGCACTTTTCTGTGGCGCACAACGGGCGGTCGCCAAACCAACCACCCACTCAGACACCCTATATATTAACCTCCTCTTGCAAACCCCACCAAACCCCCCAAACCCCCCCAAATTACCGCACCGCCTGGCATACATTAGGCTAAGCTGTGCAAGTGCAAAACATAATGAAAATTATGTCAGTTTGATAAGATTTTCGTTGTGGGGCGTGAGTGCTATTGATGTTTAGCTGAGAGACACACTCTGTGTGTGTATGGGTGTGTGTGTGTGTGTGTGTGTGTGTGTGGGTGTGTGTGGGTGCATGGTTGGAGGAAATCTTTCGCCATTTTAAGAAGCTGGCAATGAAACTGACTTATAATACGCATCTTTAGTTGTGGCAAAAAATGTGTTTGTAGAATAGTTTTTAATAATAATAAGAAGAGTAAAAATTATTAATAAAAATACTTTTAGATAAATAACGATTGTTGTTGTAATTACACAACTGCAAATGTTATGCTCTCGCATACCAGTTAGTTAGCACCAATACCAAATGTCTATATATGTCTAGGCCCCCGTTGCCGTTCTGCCAACACCAGCTGTGCTCGATGGCTCCTCCACTTTAGTAGACATGTGTGGGTAAGGGCTGAAGGGGGGTGGGCTTTCATGTGTACAACGTGCAACATTATCAATGCGTGCAGCAACTGGCCACTGACAACGTCTATCAAATTAAGCAAAACAAAATTGCATTAGGGCTGAATGTGGCAACAATAGAGTGCACATGTGTTCCGGTCCGTCTCACTCACACTGTGTAGTCGGTGTTGGCACAACCAAAATTATTCATTGCACAATGCGGTCCAGACAATTTATGCTAATCAACATCAATCGATTTGTATGCTATGCATATGTCCAAAACCATCGAAAGCTGCAGAACACAGCCAGAGAATGAATGCATTTGTATAGACTGAATATGGATTTGGTTTTTATTGCTGTTTATTGGGGCTCTATTGTGGTCAATGATTCAATGGCCATTTGCTGTCATGCACAATATTCGAGTGCGCCAAAATGGCCAATCACTGCACTTGGCCAATTCCATATCACAAAGTTGACGCAAATATTTTTCCATCAGCCTGCTTTTATTACTGGTTAATGTTGATGACTCTGAAATTGCATCAAATGTATCTAAGGCAGCAATAATTAACTATTAGTACTTGCCACACTATAACACACTCTATAAAAGTGAGTATAACAATTTAATAATACTTTTTTATACCAGTTTGTATATTATTAAGATTAGGTTAGGTAACATATTTATTATATATTCAAAATTTAAGAAAAAAAAAAAAAAATTATCAACATCGTTCTACTATATATTATAGCTAACATAGCAACAAACGGCTTGGTGATCATTTTTTAGTACGCGAAACTTGTTTGCATCTGAGGTGGAGCAGCATATTAAGCATATTTGTTAGCAGCAGCTGTCTGCGTTGCATCCGCAGCCGCAGGGACAAGGCAAACAGAGCCAAAGACTGAGAATCAAACACAGACAAACAGACACACAGAGACCCACAAAGACTTGGCCGCAACGCCGCAATATTGCTAAGCTACACACATATCACACCAAAGGCAGAACTACACACACACACAGCACACCAATGGCAGAGCTACACACACACACACATCACACCAATGGCAGAACTACACACACACACACCACACCCACGGCAGAGCTACACACACATACACACCACACCCATGGCAAAACTACACACACACACCACGCCAATGGCAAAACTACACACACACACACACACCACACCCATGGCAGAGCTTCAGCACCTGTGCCAAACAGCGCGAAACAGTTTGCAGTTTATTTGGAGCGCTTAGGCACACATGTTGTCATCAGTGCCATCATCATTCTCGTCATCTGGTTTCCTGGGGCATGCTCATGAATTTTCACTCTATGGCAAATGAACTTGGCCCAGCTGTAGAATTGGATAACGAACCACACACACACACACACACGCACACCCACACTCACACGCACACACACACACACGCACACCCACACACATATAACAAAATTTAAAACAAAATTATAAAACTAGAAAATATAGATAACTGAAACTAGTTGAGTTCAAATACCCTTTTGCATATGGAAATTACCAAAAGTTAATCAGTATTATTTGCATTTTGGCTTTCATATTTTTGCGAATTTTTTATGTTCAGTTTAAAAGTATTCTAAAAGCTGATTTTCAATGTTTTTGTAGAAGTAGTCGAAACTACACAGCATTAATAATATATATAAACATAAATGTTTAATAAATATAAAGAGGCACATTAATTTTTCAATCGAAATATAAATATTTATTTTGAATAATTGAACTTTTTAAGGTAACATATCAACATAGTGCAATCGGTTCTTTTACTTTAAATGCTTTAAAAATCGGAATTCCTGCTAGAAAGGGCATTAAAAAATGTTCAGAAAGTTGTGCAAATATACTCGATTTTTGCTGTGTGTGTAAAAATTTTTGTACATTTTATTTTGCTTTATGCTGTGAATTTCGAGTGGCAGGAAGGGGGTTGAAGAGTTTGGTAATTGTTTGGCATTCATAGCTGAATTCAGTGTCATAATGCCAATCATTGAATTTTGGAATAGGTATAGCAGGGCTAAAATTGTCATCAAAATAGAAAAAATTTTGAAATCAGCAAAAAAAAAAATATTGTTGTTCAAAGAAATCAAAGACAATACATAATTTATATACTATATACATAAATATTTATTAATATTAAGCGAAATTATATAATTCAAATAAACAAGAATTTGCGCAGTTGAGTATAATGCAGCCTACTTTTAAAGATGTGACCAGGGTTTTCATAGTTGGTAAGGAATGGCAAATGGCATTGTTATATATTGTTGTATATTGTATATTAATTCTTGTTAATACTAGTAACTTATTGGTATTTATCATTATCAGAAACCGCGACTAAAATGTCAAATCAGCATTAGAATCGGAGCCGCATGTTTACCGATTTAAATTCAGAAACAGAGTCAGGTTCTGAACGTAAAAAAATGTCCGTTATAAATATATTGTCTAAATAAGAAGCTATCATTAGCGCCAATAGTATACCGATTTCTTTTTTTTAATACCATCCGATCTTTTTATTATAAATATTTTTATTCATATTTTTATTATTATTGTTACTTTGATTATTTAGGAACTATGTGATTAGGGCATCTGTTGAGCATTCTTAAATGTTTGGTGAATAATTGTGATCGTTTTATTTTTCGTAATGGGCGCTATTTGCAGGACTTGCCCTGCGCTCCTATGTGACCGATGGCTCTGGCGATGGCAATCTGCGCAGGACCAGTTTTGGACACGAATTGTCGCGTCGCATTTGCATGGCCACCAAATCGCTCCGGAACTATTTATTATCGCCCCCATCTGAAATTACTAATCCATGATATGCAGTACAAGGAGCAAAGTTAATTTAGACTCCAGCCTTGTGAGCTTATGGCCCACAATAACCTAACTGCCTAGCTAAAAACGCAACCCAAACACTTTTTGGTTGGAATTCACACTTATTTTTTTCTTTAAGTGACAGTTTATTGTTATTAGGTAAATCATACAGTGGAGCTATAATTTCGAACATCCTTAAGATAGCAAGCTTGGGATTTGCTGAACCGAAACATCCTTTTTGCCCCGCAACACACATTCAGTGTTGGCGAATTGGCTTCTTTCTTTTTCGTGGAAGAGCAACAATTATTTTGGCAGCATTTCAAATGTAAATTTAAACACTTAATGTAATATTTCCGTTATTAGGCCAGCAGATAATTGTATCATTATAAAATTAAATATATAATAAAATTAAATATAAAATGTCATTGGATAAAAAATATTAAAAAAAAAATTGGGAAAACGGTAATTAATTTAAAAATTATAAACCGATTAAGAAAGATTAAACAGTATAAATAAAATACAAATGAATTATTTAATAAAAAATAATATATTATTAAATACAGATATAAAATACAGCATTATTATTAAAGCTCATTAAAATTCGATTTAGGTTTTTTTTTTAGGTTAGTTGCTCATCACTTGAACTCCAGTTGGAGCTCGAGCTGGCGAGTGTGTGGGGGGGGGGGAACTTTCGGCAATGAAGTTCAATGCTTGGTTGGCGTGGCAGCCCAAACGATGGCTTAACACATCCTGACAGGATATGCACACGAGTGGCAAGCACCTACTTGGCTAAAGGCGATGCCAGGTGGGTGCTGCAGGTTGGATGTTGCAATAGTTACTCGCAGTGGCAAATGCATGTGCATTTGTAAGACTTGTGCTGCATTGTTCCTGCTTAATTGTGTGCAAGGACAACCAGCCAGGCAGTTGGGTAACCTGCCTGCAAGCCGGCCAGGATTTGCCAGTCAGTTGAATAATTTTTACAATTGTCGCAACCCATAACTTGGCAGCAGGCAGCAACATCAGCACGCCGAGCCAGGTGGGCAGCTTTACACTCAAACAACAAAATATATAATCCAGATTGTGGAAATTCGCCATAGAAGTAAATTTCCAAAACTGTAGAATTCCAATTTTGCGTGTTAGATTTTATTAAAGCGCGCAAAAAACAATAAGGTGACAAAGATTAGTTTTGTGGGGCATTCTTTTTTCTAAGTGTACTTGCACCTGCACCTGTTTAAGAACACGATCCCGTTCCTGTTTATGTGCGCCTCTGATGTCATGGCATCCTGTGCGGCGCCTGTTTTTGGCCAGGACATTGCCGGAGCAACAACTTCATTGCTGTGCATTTGCCAACTGGCAACTTGGGTGAAACTTTTGAGTGTAAATAATTGTCAGTGCCAGGGCTGAGAAAGAAATACAACCGCAAACATTTTGCACCAGCTCTCTTTTTATTCATGTTGTTGTTGTTGTTGTGCGGAAAGTGTTTTCCTTCTCGGCTGCTCAGCATTTATGGATATTTATATGCCTTGTGCAACCACCAAGCCAAAGGACCACCATTGTCCCCACTTGGCAGCAGCTCCAATTAGTCGCGTTGAGGATAAACGTCAGGCTCGCTGTCTGTCAGGACTCTCCGTATCTCTGGCCATCTGTCACCATCAGGAGGCAAAGTTTCCCCTAGCAGCAAACAAGCGGCATTTCTCTTCTGGCTGTCCTCTAGGGGCACACACACACACACACACAGACAGACACACTTACGCACACAAATAAATGCATTATTTGCATCAAAAAGTTTCAGTGGCACAGAAAACATCCAAAAGTGCTTTCGACTGAGGTAGTTGCTTGTGGCATTTTGCAACACTGCAACGAGAAAACTATAAATATAATTTGCATAAGTAAAAGATTTCATTATTTTGTATTTTTCTGATTTAAAGATAGCCGATATACCTAGTTAAAACTAAGTTTACGGCCTTAATCTTTGCTGCCGATATAAATATTTATTTTTAAAAACCATTTTAAACGTCGAAATGTTGAATGCGTTTTTTTTTTAGAAATATCTCATTAATAATATAATAATATATAATATCTCAAAATTAATAATAATTGTGATATGAAAATTATTTAATTAATCAACCATGTGTATGTATATTATATAGTAAACAAATATATTCTTGAGCCAAATTTTTCTCTATACCTATCTGTGTAATTTATGTCACTTCCATAAAAGGAAAGCCTAGCATTGAACATTGAATATTGGAAGAAAATTGTAAAACATTTTATAAAAAAAAAAAATGGAAGGCAAAAAATGTTTTATTCAAAAAAGTGGTCTTAATCCATTCGCCAAAGTCTTTATTCCGCAAAGTCTTGCAGATTTGAATGGCGTGGACAATTTATCGAACCAGTCGCTACAGGAACTGGAATCGATGGGGAATGGTCCGGAACTAAATCAGAATTTGCGTGAGCAGGAACTTCCAAATGAGTATGATTACAAACAGCAACAACTAGTGGAGCAGCAATTGCCACAACAACTATCGCAGGTAATGGAGCAACAACAACAATTGCAATATCAACGCGGAGAGCAGGCATTGCCTCCACAGCAGCAGCAATATCAATACTTTTCCAGTGATAACAACAATTGGCTATGGTGCAATGATCAGCAGGAAGTGCCACCGCAAAACCAAACACAGCAGGAACAGAACGAGCTGATCCACGAACATGAACAACAACAATTGCAACTTGCCGACGAGCAACAGCAGCAAGATTTCCAACAGCAGCAGCATCTTCAGTATGTTGTATGCAACAATAACAATTTCCAACAGTGCTGCGATCAGCAAACAATGCAGCAACAGATATATCCGATACACGAACCTCAACAACAACAATTGCAACTTACCAACGGGCAACAGCAGCAACATTTCCAACAGCAGCAGCATCTTCAGTATGTTGTATGCAACAATAACAATTTCCAACAAACAATGCAGCAACCGATATATCCGATACACGAACATCAACAACAACAATTGCAACTTACCAACGGGCAACAGCAGCAACATTTCCAACAGCAGCAGCATCTTCAATTGCAACTAACCAACGGGCAACAGCAGCAACATTTCCAACAGCAGCAGCATCTTCAATTGCAACTAACCAACGGGCAACAGCAGCAACATTTCCAACAGCAGCAGCATCTTCAGTATGTTGTATGCAACAATAACAATTTCCAACAAACAATGCAGCAACCGATATATCCGATACACGAACATCAACAACAACAATTGCAACTTACCAACGGGCAACAGCAGCAACATTTCCAACAGCAGCAGCATCTTCAATTGCAACTAACCAACGGGCAACAGCAGCAACATTTCCAACAGCAGCAGCATCTTCAATTGCAACCAACCAACGGGCAACAGCAGCAACATTTCCAACAGCAGCAGCATCTTCAATTGCAACTAACCAACGGGCAACAGCAGCAACATTTCCAACAGCAGCAGCATCTTCAGTATGTTGTATGCAACAATAACAATTTCCAACAAACAATGCAGCAACCGATATATCCGATACACGAACATCAACAACAACAATTGCAACTTACCAACGGGCAACAGCAGCAACATTTCCAACAGCAGCAGCCTCTTCAGTATGTTGTATGCAACAATAACAATTTCCAACAAACAATGCAGCAACCGATATATCCGATACACGTACATCAACAACAACAATTGCAACTTACCAACGGGCAACAGCAGCAACATTTCCAACAGCAGCAGCATCTTCAATTGCAACTAACCAACGGGCAACAGCAGCAACATTTCCAACAGCAGCAGCATCTTCAGTATGTTGTATGCAACAATAACAATTTCCAACAAACAATGCAGCAACCGATATATCCGATACACGAACATCAACAACAACAATTGCAACTTACCAACGGGCAACAGCAGCAACATTTCCAACAGCAGCAGCATCTTCAATTGCAACCAACCAACGGGCAACAGCAGCAACTCCAATATCGCATCCAAAATCCGATATGCAATCAGCCACAGCCGCATCTGATTGGACAATCTCAACAGCTACAGCAAGCACCATCACATCCATTACAGATGCAACAGCAGCAATACGTTTTGCTGAACTATGCTCAACAGCAACATCTGAATCAACAACATTATCAAAAATCTTCACAACACGATTGCAATTCCAACTTGAATGTTAATTCCAATTTGGGCTTACGTAATGTTAGCCGCATTAATTCCAATCCAAGGGGCAATCGTTTGCCATTACCTTCGTTGCCAACACTCGAAACAATTATGAATGCCATCCTCAACATTATGTGGCAGCAGAGAGTACCGATGACATATGCCAACATCAAATCTCAGCTGATGTTGAACTTTAACTACTCCGAGCAGATTCTGCAGCATCTGACACAAAATGCGTTGTATCTGGCAGTCACCAAAGGTTTTATACAACGCGCTTATTTATCATCGACATCCCATTAACTACGATTCATCGTCAGTCCACGGGATGTGCGTGAAGAGGCAGCACTTATCAATAATAATGAACATTAAGAAAAACACCTGAAATTGAAGTGGATACAAGAAAGCACAGTTTCTTGAATTTTATCATCATATTTTGTATCTATAAGATATTTGATCTGTAAAAGAGAAATTAATAAAGCTAAAAGGAAAGGTGAATATTCTGTTTATATCTTCTACCTAAGCAATGATGATTTTTAGGAGTAAAAAGTAAGTAAGTAACTGTTATTTATTGCTAAAAAAAAAAAATAAGGAAAGGTTTTTCTTTTGTGTATTTCTTAAAGGTGACAGCAAAGATATGTATTTTATAATATATAAAGAGACGATGAACCAACTTTTAAGAAATTGTTCTTATTTTATTAGATATATATAAATTGATAAACATTTTTAGGTTGATTTCTCAAAATTGAATTAGTAGAGACGTTTTCTTTATTGCTATCACAGAGACACAGTTGAATATCAAATTTGAAAAACGTTTATGATTTATTAGAATCCACCAAAAATCTGTTCATAGGATGACTCTCAGTCAAGTTGACTGCTCAACTGTTTTGTCACAGTCATTGTAATTGAAAAAGTCAATTGCTGAATTGTGTCTCGTTTGCTTGGCTTTTAGAGGCATCAATCAGACGAGTCGGTGGTATTTTTCAATTCCATTTATAATATACGCGTTTCTTTGCACACACCCCCCCGCATTTTACTCCCTCGACTGCTTCTTTTTTGTGTCGGGCATTAATTGCAGGTAAAATCACTTTGAACTTCATTAAAAAGCAACTTAATCAACTCGAGTCAAAGTTTTACCTACCATCTGCATACCAGCCCCTCGACCCCCAGCTGCACCATGTTCCATCTTTCTGCTGAATGGCCTAAAAATTATTAATTAGTCTTGACGCAACGTCGCACCTCCTCCCACTCCATTTACATTTTCCCTACTGCCTTTTACCCGCCACATTGCGAACTTTGGTTGCTCCACAACTTGTTGGCAAGTGAGTTGAGCGAACCCCCTTGCGCCACTGATTTTATACTTCATCCCCCCTCGGTAGCCCCACCTAGTCGGGCAGCTCTTAAATATTTCATATTTAATTGCGTGCGTAAGCAATGCAACCCTCTACGAACATCGTCTGCCAATCCTTGTGCCTGCCACGCCCCTACTTTACCTGTTCATGAACCGTCAAAGTTAGATGGAAGGATGGAGGTCGCTGGATGGAGGCTTGCCAGCCGTTCAAAATTGGCAACATTAATAAAATTAGACCGTTCGAGTGCGGCATGCCACATGCCTCATTCACTGCCTCAGGCCAATATATCTCTCTCACTCTCTCTCTCTCTTATTCCTTGCGGGAGCAGCTTTCACATTTTTGACTTGATTTCTGACACGCCCAAAATGAATGCAGAAATACCACTTAAAATCTGATTATCCGACTTGTGATCAAAGCGTGTCTAACTGCCTCCAAGCGGTAAGTGTGCCACGCAGAAGTGGCGCCCTCTAGGTGTCAAGGCGTTATCTGATTTTTGTCAGTCCCTTTTGTAGGCAGCAACTATTTCATTATAATGGGTTCTGCTTATAGAAAAACGGATAGAGCTGGATATAGACACAAAGTTAGAAAGAGACGCATATATTTAGATATAGATAGAAGTACGTACTAGGAGATATAATCATCTTACTTTGGTATTATAATATTAGGATATATTCTAAATCAGAAATGCTCACCTAATCCAAGCCTAGCCATAACTGTGTCTTAGATATATACATTTTTCATGTATTTTAATTATAAACTTATGAATAAATAATGCAATTTTAATTAAATTTGAACAATTGTTTTTAATGTTTATGTTTGCTGTTCGGTTTAACGAATTGTCACTGTACCTGACCTATGTGAAATAATTGTTGTTGGTGTGCTGACCGCATTGAAAAGCTTTTATGGCTCACCGTCAAGCATCCAGGTCTGATCATGCATGTCCCCTCTTTCTCTCTCACTCTAACACACTCTCTCTCTGTCTCTGTCTCCCTTTTGTTTTATCTTTCACTGTCTCTCCCTCTCACTCACTGTCTTTCTTTCGCTCTCTTTCTCTCTCCATCTCTGTCGCTGGGTTAGTCACAGCATGTCAGTTTCAATTTAACATTTATTTTGGTTTTCGGGTCCCAGTGCTGTATGTGTGTTTGTGTGTGTGTGTGTGTGTGTGTGTGTGTGTTTGTGTGTGAGTGTGTGTATTGGTGGGTGTAATAAGCCACATTCGTTTATTTTGAAACCGCTTCAATTGTAGCACACACTCATTGCGATTGAATGCAATCCATTCATCCAGACGATGTCACACATTGCCTCAAACTTGACAACACTCTTCAACACCCTCTTCACCCATTAAAATACAATCCAACGACTCCTCCCCCCACCCCCCCAGTTTGTGCTGCTACAGTCAGAAGAAACAAATGAATATCCTACGATATCGCACAATTAAAATTAAAAATTTTGAAGTGTACTTTTAGGTCGAGTTGCGTTTGAAAGAATTTTTAGAAATTAATATCATATTTAAAATATTGACATTTATTGATATTTTCACAGATGATACAAACTTATTAATAATGAAAGAATATATATTAAAGTAAGTAAGTGTGAAATAGATTAAAATCACTTTAATAAATTGCAAAACTAAATATTAAAAATTCGATTTTTTCAAATATGTTTGTTTTGTAAATCTTTTGGGGACATCCCCAAAGACGAGTTTAATTTTTGTGATTTGCTGCTTTCGATGTATATGTTTCCATATATATGTATATGGTTCTATGTATAATTTTCTCTTGAGTGTAGCACAGTGGGTGTAGGAGTACGTGTGTGTGCGTGTGCGTGTGTGTGTGCGTGTCTGTCTGAGTGGTCAGCAATTTGATGTTGCTTGCGTATGTTTACAGCGCATTGTCACCAGCCACCAGCCACCTGAAACCCCAGCACGCCCATTTATGCAACACGCCTCGTGCAGCAGACAGCATACATTTTGTGGCTTTCATAGCTGTTTTCATTGCGGCTGGAAATCCTTTTCCGTTTGGGCATCAGGCAGCGGATGCGTCAGGCATGCCAATGTTGGCCAGCAACAATGCGACCTGGCATTGTGGGGTGTGGTGGGTTCGGGTGTGGTGGGGTTTGGGATTTAAGCACGCACGACTACATTGTCAAAAGTTTTGTGTGTCATTATTGTGGCTGCTGGCGGTTACTGTGCATACGTGTGTGTGTGTGTGTAGTGTGTGTGTGTGTGTGTGTGTGTAGTGTAATTGTTATTGTTGTTGTCATTATTTGTAGTAGTTGTTGTCCTTCATAGTGTTTGCCCTGCTTTGTTGTTGTCGTTGTTGTTGTTGTTGTTGTTGTTGTTGCGGGTTATTAAAAACTTTTACCCGACAAACCCCAAAGGGGTTTATCCACCTATTACTTCTTACCTCCCCTTCCCTGGTTACCGAATCCAGTGCAGTTTCTCGTTTCCATTTTCATGTTCATTGCAATTGTTAATTACAACAACGGCGACAAATGCAAACCCAACTCTGCCGAACAGCAACATTTCCCATTCACATTCTCTCTCTCTCTCTCTCTCTCTCTTTTTATATTTGTATCTCTGCCACACAATCTCTCTCTTTCGCATTTTCTCATTCCCTTTCTCTGTCGATGCGATATAATCAAACTTGTTTACTTTGTACGATTTTATGGAAAATAAATTGCATGTGGAGTTCCCTTTCTCTCTCTTTCTCTCTCTCACTCTCTCGCTCCCTCAAATCCAGCAGAAGGAAACCCTAAAATCAGAAACTACTTTTTATTACATTATCATATAGGAAAAATATAGGAAATTGTAAACAGATTTGCCTTATGGGATGTAACACTAACTTGAATTTTACCAAATGTGGAAAATGTGAAAATTGGCCAATAAAACTTGTTACAGATTATTAGATAGTATCACAAATTGGGCAAGTCTCCTTCACAGCTGTGATGGGAATTTTTTTAATTTTTATGTTTATGGTATTATTTTTATAGGATTTTTGATATTAATAGTTTGACTTTGGTGTATAAGGGTATATAAACTTCGGCTTTTTTCATATTTTATAAACTTAATCAGGTTGAATAGTTACAAGTTTGTCACTCTTTGTTGCATTTGCATACATATCAATAGGCTTTTATCGCCTACCATCACCAAAAAGAGAAAAATAAAGGCCCAGGGAGTACGGGAGATTAGGGAGAATTGTGCCATTGACAAGAAGCAAAAAGTGAGGCAGTTCATGGTTATGGAGAGCTTAAATTGTGGTGTGGCTTCGTGCCAAAAAGATAAATATGTTTTCCGTGATATTTGCTCTGATTTGTGGAATAGAATTTTGCGAAAGTGAATTCGTTAAATAATTTATATACATATATATTATGATGATTCTGTGTTATGTGTCACGGCAGATCATGTCCCAATATTTTTTTTTTATTGCTGCGTAATATTTCTTACGATGTCACCAGAACTATTTCTACTAGACGCAATTAATTTTGAACGACGTGGGATATATTCATATTCGCCAATGGATTCGCGCATGCGCAGCGGCAAAGAGAACCGCCAATATTTTATTTGAGTCGGTGAATGGAATCTAATACGGAATCATCGGGTGCTCATAAAATTGGGCCATAAGACACCCAAATCGCATAGGATGATTTGTACAAAAATTTGTAGGGTGTAGTGCGTCTGCAAAAGTGGTCCACACTTTTAGTACCTAAGTACTTAAGTTACTTAATTTAAATATTATATATTATTATTAATTTTGCCTGCCAACTGTCTCGTTTGTAGGTCTTTATGTAGTTTATGTTTTTTAGGTCTAGTTTTGTTTTGGAATCAGCACCGTCTACGGGCGGAGTTTGAGTCAACCCACTCGGAGAAAGCTGATCTAGCCAAGTTTGCTTACTCTTAAAAACTGGATGTGTTCCAACTTTCTGCAAAGCTCATCTCACGTTGAGACTTAAAGCGTCCAATTTTTTATTTTTTTTTTTTTTTGCGGTGACAAAACAGACAAACAACTATGCAAAGCTAACTGTTGTTGTTGCTGCTGTTAGTAGGCAAATCTCTTGTCAACTGTAACTGCCTTAAGCTGCTAGTAATATGCATTTTCTTATGGGAGCTGCCTCGGTTCAGGTGTGAAATGCAACCTGCACGTGTAGAGCTAAGCCGGAGAGATAAGCGTTTGGCTACAGCTGCTCTGACTGGTCTGTCTGCCAGCTGTCAGACTTTGCCTCAGAGCTGACTGTTGTCTTCTGTTTGCCGATTGCAAAACACCCTTTGCCTCTGTGTGCATTATCCCAATGCTGACTTTTCTTTCCTTCTTCCATAATCTTCACTATCTCGGCACTTCCCAATAAAGTGAAGGACTTTAACGACTTCTTTCCTTCTATTGCAGCCTCAGAAAAAGTTTACAAAAAAAATAAACTTTTTCTTAAGTTTCAACAGGCTGAGTGAATTTTCCAACATAATTCATATTCACTTTGAAAACTGATAAGATACAAATAAAAATGAGTTTCATAAAATACGAGATGAGAAATTATTATAATTAGGGAGCGAAAATCAACAAGTGAGAAGCTTTGCGTTCTACAACAATTCGCTTTAATTATTGTATTTTTATGTATTTTATTTATTAGCCTACATTTATTTTAATAACGCACACTTCTCAAATTCTTGGCTAGATGCAAAGTCAATGGATTTCGCTGAGGCTTTAAGCTTGGCGACATCTTTTTGTCTACCCAGACGAGGACCAGGCCGAATAGGAAGCAAGCAGCTGCTTGTTTTTCTCTCTCCCCCTCTCTCTCTCTCTGCCTCCCTCTCCCTCTCAGTCTCTCTCTCTCTCTCACACCGTCTTTGCGTCAGTCTCTCTGTCTAAGGCATTGTCTTTGAGTCGGGGACCGAGTCTACGGCTGGCTTTCCGGGCCAAGTTAAGCGCAGTACTCACGTACGAAATAATTATAGCGCAAATACGTGTTCGGCATATGCAATTCACATGGCTCAGAGGCTAGGACATTGAACTACACCCCATCCACACCCCATCCACACCCCCTCCACTTTCACATTTCACATTACTCCTACGCTAAACCATCTTCGGCTTTAGGTATCCCATGTTGCACACCCCCAGTTCGCCCCTTTGGCGCCAATGCCATGTATTTTGTTGCCATTTTGTTGCCATATTTATTTTTGGCAAGCTCATTTTTAGGCATATATTTTTGCTGTCTCTCTGCACCCCTTCCCTATCCCCTTCTAACTGGGCGCACGTTAGTAGAAAGTTGAAAAGTTAGGTTAAGGATTTTCTGCATTTTTTTTTTACTCGTTTTCCATGCCCAATTTTGGGTTCTCTGCAACTCCATGTTGGCATTGTTAACCGTGGTTTTCGTTATCATATATTGACGTCTTTTTATTTCGATATTAAGTTCACCCAACGACATATACACACATTCACACACACACACACACACTCACACACACACACACACAGGCTGCAAGCTTTGCTTTGTGTACTTTCCGCATTTACTGGAAACATACAAGTTGATTTTATTTTCAAATTTTTTCCATTTTGTTGATTACAAAAAGTTTTCAAAATTATCAATGTTTATCAGCATAAATCTCAATATCTTGTATGTATGTTTCTATATAAGTGAAAAAAATTGCAAGTAATTTTACAACTTTCGAGATAATCGGACTTTGTAACGACTAAGCGGGAACAGCTCTGTCCAAAATGGTTCCGCCCTTGCTCAGGACTATGGGGTGGGTTTATCTCTTCTCTCCTGTAAACCGATAGCTATCCAAGGCGACAATCGAGGAATACTATTAATTAAAGCTGCGCTTCTGTTTGCATAATATGCCCAATTAAAAAAAATTAAATATTCATGTTCCTTATTAGATCATTTTCACTTTCACGTAACCGAAATACAAAAAAAAAATAATAATTATGCAATTCCAGGGTATTTTTTTCCCATTCTTAAAAAATGTTTGTTATATAAGTAATGAAAATGTTAATACTTATTACTCTAATACGATAAAAGGTGCCTCAATTCATTCAGACTATTTGAAGAGAATAATTAATGTATATAGGATATAATAAATATTATAACATGGCAGCATATATATAATATATAAGTTAAATCTATATTTATTTGATGCTATTAAAATAATATAAGATAATCAGAGTTTAATAACAATAATGATATAATATATAAATGTAATTAACATGAGAAAAGCTCAGCAATCATAATTCAATTTGAATTCGAGTATTGAAACAATAAGCCAAAGCTGAGATATCAGTTTCTGTGCCTTTAATTTGAGCGTTGGCAAAACTTTTGTGTTGAGCTTGAGGGGTAGGGGTAGGTGTTGGCTTAGCTTGGCTGAGGCAGGCAGGCAGGCAGTGTGTCACAGCTGTTGCATGCAGCGCGTTTACTCAACCACAAAACGCACACGTTCCGCACACGGTTACGCGTAGGATGAGCAGGGAGCGGGCAGAGTGTTTCTTGGCTATAGGAACGAGTTTGCCAAAAAAAAAAAAAACCAAAAAAAAAACGGGCATCATGGCCAAAAACGCGAGCGATCCAAAAAGCTGGCAAAAGTTTTCTACCAAAGTCCAACATATGTTACTGTTCATGCATGTTATCCCAGTAAGTCAGCCAGTGTGTGTGTGTGTGTGTGTATGTGAGAGGTTTCTAACTTAGTTTAGGGAAAATACACATACACACACACACACAAACACACTTACATAAGCATGGACGTATGCATACGCACAGCTGGCTTTGAAGGCAGTGTAATTATAGCAAGTTTTCAAGGCATTTTGTATCTTGTTTTTTTTTTTTATTTTTTGTGTTCAAATACCTATTATTAGCAGACTTAAAGGGCTATATATATATACTTATTTTAATCTATAATATTATATTATTCCATATGGGCTATATAATTATAGCAATAGCAAATAAAACTGATCTAATTGCCATATTGATGAGACAAATAGGATATAAGATTTATATAAACAAATAAATATACAAAGGGTTTTAAATAAGCCATAGAAATAAATTACCTATTGTCATTATTACAGGGTATTTTGTAGTTGCATATTTTATATGTGAAATGCTTTATGTGTTACTTGCCTTTTTTGGCGACCCGGGTGTCTCTGCCTGACTCATTGCCCAAAAGAAGTTTTTGATAAGAAAGTTATGATGAGTTTTCTTCACACACGCGCACCAAAAACACACACACTCGCACACACACACACACACACATACAAACAGGCGCAGGCTGAGGCATTCACATGTATGCGCAGCTGCAGATTGTGGCCAAATTAGTGCAAACACGTCTTTCTTTTTTTGTTACCTTTTTTAATTTTGTCTGAGCATGTGCACCTAATTTGCAGCTTCTTGGCAAAACAAATAAAATGGAAAAAAAGCAGTTATTCTGGCATTTGCAGCTGGACACGCCTCTTTGCCAACTGATACCCATATCCCAAACTCCACTTTTCCGCTGACAAACTAATTTACATTTCCGACAGAGGTCCAAGTGAGAGGGGGCGGGTGTTGGTTGAAATCGTAAAGGGAATGGCAAGGTGGATCTCCTGCCCGTCTGTCTGCCGGCTGTCAAAAGTTTATTTATTTGACACCAAAAAAAGTTGACACAGACACCGCTGTCAGGAACATGCAGAACGCAGGACTATCGCTCGTTGGCTGCGCGGTGGGGCTAACGGTTGGAGACAGTTGGAGGCGTGCGGCGGTGGCAGGGGTGGCGTCGCTTGTCACAATGAAATCCGATTTATATGCCTGCCCAAAATTGGATTACAATTGAGTTGTAATTATGCGACAACAAAATATGGTTGTTCTTGAGCGTAGGGTGGGGTGGAGCGGGGTGGTGTTAAAATGCCAGTTTTACAGGTTTCCAGTTTGGGTAGATTTCCTCCTACCTCTGGCCAGCACGCCCCCGGTCCCTTGATAGTCAGTCTGTTTTTCATGTTGTTGCGTCTAGCGACGTCTTTTGAAACTCGCATTTTGCATTAATTAAAACTGATTTAATTAATGCGCTGTCGTTTCGCTTTTAAGTCATTTCCATGCTGCTATTTGTGAGGAACACAGGTTAGACAGAATCTGTAGTCCCCCAATATGTAAGATACAAACTGCTGTCGACTTGCTTGCCCCCACAAAATTACAAATGACATCCAATCAAAAGGCTGAAAAGTCCAATTTAATATGCATCAAATGTGTGCATTTTGATTAAGGTTAGCAAACTTGTCTCACCAAGAATAGGATGAGTCATATACGAATATGCTGTCCATGGAGTGAGTAATAAAACATTGGTCGGCAAAGTGTTGGAAATCAATATTACAGAGCACATGGGTGTATCATGAATGTGTGTATGCTGTAGAAGTGTCTCCCTTTCAAGTGGGATTGTCCGTGCTTGCTGACATGCATGTCTGTGCTCGTATTCCAACATTGTTAACTGGATGACAAAAGGTACTCGTTGCTTGTGCCTCGGGAAGCACCAAAAAGAATAGAAATTGCAAATTTCGATAATGACAGCAAGTTTAAAAATGTTCTTAAAGAATTTCCATCTTTGTAGCTTATTGAGCCTTGTGCTAAAATATCAATTTAAGGCTTATCACAAAGCGAATTCGATGAGAGTCACTCGTCACATTTGTAACGAATAAAATGATCAAAGTAAGCAGTAAGCAGTAAGCAGAATTTGAACTTAGTAACATTTCAGAATTCAGATACATTCCGATTTTTCTCGTAAATTTTTACTAAAATATTTTTTCTTAATTTTTTTTTTTTAACAAACTAACCATCAAATTCCAGTGCAGCAACAAATTCAAGTGAAATAATTAGAAGAAATACAAACAATCTAACCAAATATTCACGTTAAGCTCCAATAATAGCGAAAAATTAACAATGAACCCACAACGGCCAGAGCAGACCAGACGAGTATCCATATTTACATTGGACCGTCAAATTTTGCCGGCGCTGCATCCATCACAATATTATAACATTATCAGAAGTATGGGCGATGGGCCGCACCAGTACCCCGGTCGTCCTCGTCGGCGGATCATTCAGAATGGCGGCGGCGACAATGCGACTCATTGACATCGGATGCGACTGCGGTTCGACTTAGCGTGGTAGCAACCAATCAACTCTTCTCAAAAAAGATAGCAACAAATTTCTGTGGCCGTAAAACGATTCTTAATTGATCGATAGCTGGAATGGAGAAGTACCAATTAGCAGGTCTATCATCTGTCTATCGCTAGAAAACAAATACAAATAAATATATTTTTTCACATTACGTTTTGTTATTGTTATTGTTATTATTATTATTATTATTAGCCTTAACCCAACAATTCTGAAAGTTTAGCTTACCTTTCCTTTCAGCACATTTCCACATTTTCCACATTTGCACATTTCCACATCGAATGGTTGTCTATTTCTAGCTGAGCTGGGCAACGGTTGGGCAGTTTGCTTCTCGATACGCATATAATAATTTCCTGTTCAATGAGCAATTACCGTAATAAAGATACATAACGGCTACTCGTATTATACACAGCGCACATCTATAACGGCATCCACGCCACAGGGTTGAGCTCTGCTTCTCGCTGCGGACAATTTTGTTATTCTCCAACAATTTTGATGATGATGATGATGATGATGATGACGTTGGCGATGATGTCTTCGTCGAGAGTGGAGTGTAATCCGACACAAAATGCAGAAACCAACAAAAGTCCAATATTGTATCTAGATTAAATGCGTTCAGTTGCAAGGGTAAACGGATATGTTGTTATTGCCTGATGTCTTCGACTAGGCCTAAAATGGCTCGTGACTAAAACGCAAGAAATAACACAAAAAAAAAAAAAAAAAAAAAAAGCAACCATCAATTTAATCGATACTCCCCGCATTGAACATATTGTAATTGTTTACGCCTAGCTGGGGGCGTGATTAAAGCAGTCACAATTTTTTTCTTTGTTTGGGGGGGCTTGGGGCGGAGGGTAATGGGATCGACCGTAATTGAGCAAAAACAAAGGGCGGCTAATTGAGCTCCATTCAATGAGGGGAAGCACAAAGTTGACAAAAGTAAAAAATGTATAGAAAAAATATTCCATGATTTTAGCTGGCTGCTAAAACAGATATAATTTAAGACAAAGATTTAACTTATTATATGTAGTTTGGTAGCAAATGCTTCCAGTCTGAATAAGGAAGTTACGGAGAACATTGATCGGAACAAAAAAGAAGATCTATCATAGATAAACCGAATATTCCATGCACTTTTTCTAATTTTATTAATACGTTTCTGTTTCGACGACGCCTGTCTGTGAACTGAATATTCCATTTGTGTACAAAAATCTTGGAAAATGTGTTTACGTCAATCTCGACCGATTGATTATATAACATAATAATATAATAATATAATCGCCTTTGATATCTTGAGTCTGATAAAGAGAGCTTATCAGCTGAATACAATTAATGGAATCAGCGAGGTGTACTTATAAAATTGTAAAATTATATTACTCTCTACTACATTAAATATTATCTGTGCAACTAAAAATTATATATATTATAACTAAATATTCTTTACTTATTGAAGACTCAAAAAATGTTATTGTTTTTTTTTTATAAATTCTTATTCTGTTCCTTTCTTGGCGACATCTTTGTGAAAGAAAAAGTGTGATGCTTATTCTTATTTTATTTGAAGTGACGAAGTCTGGGAACTCATCGGTCCTAGAAGTATTTTGTTGGGCTATATATAAACTAGAAGTTGGCTTCTTTGAAGCATTTGCGATAATTGGAAATGGAAATAAAAGTTGTTGACACAAAGAAAACTAATGTAATTATTATCGACTGCCTGAGTAGAAAGCGTATATAAACCAGAAGAAAATTAAAAGAGAGAGAGAGAGAGAGAGAGAGATGGGTAGAGAGAGAGAGAGAGAGAGAGAGAGAAAGTGAGAGAGATGTATAGAAAGAGTGCAGCTTTAAGGCTTCCTTTTGTATAATGAGACGAACTTCGGGTGTTTTGTGCTGAACACGTGATGGATGTAGCAGCAACAGCAACAATCAGGAGGAATGATAACGGAGCAGCGAGGAGGAGTGAGCATGAGAAGGGGATGGGTTGTGATTCAATGCTCGACAGCTTTGCAGTTGCCATTAGCAGACAATGTCGAGCTGTCAGACAATTGAAGGCTCATCGGTGGGTGAAGTGGTTGTTGTGGGTGGGCTCGAATTGGGTGGATTGTGTTTTGGGTTTTAGGTTTTCGTCTGTGATGCTTTGTGTGTTGTGGCAGTGCTTTTGTTTTGTTCATCAAGAGCACATTTTATTGCTTTATGAGTTTAATGAAGTGTTGCCAGAAATCCAACCGCTCTGCCCCATTCCCGACCAACCATCTGCTTCCCCATCGGGCGGCAACCCTTCGCTTTCACTTTTCGGCTTGGCAGGTTGCGGGTTGGTTGAGTCTGGCAACATATCAAATATTTCTGACAGCATCTGACTAACTGACTGACAGACTGACTGACTGACTGACTACTGGGCTTGAGCGAGTAGAGTGACTGACTGGCTGGTTGGTTGACTGATTGATTGACTGCATGACTGCAAAGTTTTTCGCCTTCTCGTCTTTTGCTCGCATGTAATGCATAAGGAATGAAGCTTAAATAAAAGTTGGAAGATGAGAAATAGGATTAACTTGTCACACAATTGAATTTAATTTTCCATAGACACACACACACACACACACACACAAACACAGAAAAGAGACATCATAAAAACCACCCACTGCTTTTGAAGCCTCAAGTCGGGTGTTTTTCTTTTTGGGTCCTGAATGGTTCTTCATAGCATTCTCTATTACTTTCACATTGGGGAATTGAGGAATTGGATAATGTTCGTGACCCTCACTTGGCTCCTGCTGCCTTTGTGGTAGGGTTTTTTTTTTTTTGTAAGGAAATTACAAGGCCCTCAGATTTGTCAAAGCAATCAATACTCCCATATTGAACTCTTCATTGAGTTTGCGTCTATTTGTGGATACTGCGACTAAGCTCCTGCTTCTGGTGATGATGCTGCCTGTTGCCTACTGCCTCCTGTTGCCAACTGCCTCCAGCATCCTGCCTGTTGCCTGCTGCCTGGCAAATTGTTCTGGCAAATTGTTGAAGCAAGTTAACCTTTTCTGCTTCACTCACTTTAGACTCAGTCTGATTGATCCATTCCAGCAGTTTGAGCAAGGCCAACACAAAAATATATTATTTTGTGGCTTTTATATGTGCCACAATTGTGTGGCAGTTTTGTATACCAGTTTACCAATTTACTACCAGCCCAACAATTTACCAGCTTGATCAGCTATTTTACACTTTATTTTTTTTGGCATTTTGGTTTAATGTTTTTGAATGATTTAAAAACATAATCGATGGAAGACTAAAATATAATTATTGATTAATTAAACTGTAATTTATATTGAACATATTTAAAAGACATTTTTTTGAAAAACATATTTAAATATATCTTGTCTTTTATTAGTTATCTTAAAATTGTAATCTTTATATGAAACTGTTTTCAAGATTTCTTTCAGTTGAAAACTATATATATATATATATATTTTTTTTTTTGCAGAAATATAAGTCAAAGTGAAAGTGTTCTAATTAATATGTAGATATAATTATTATATAGTTTCATATATTTTCAGCACTTAATACTTGAACATTCTTAATTAATTTCTCTGCAGCTGCAGCTTGCAACCCTCTTGTTGAACTGACACTTTTCTGATTAACGCCACTTAAATCATCCATCAATGAACTGAATGCAATTTTGTAGCAAGCAGCAGCAGCAGTCAGGAGCAATCAGCAGCAGCAGCAGCAGCAGCAGTCGCCAGCTTCCAGGACACTTCTGGACCAAATCCGCTGGTCCAGTCCAGTCACATTGGCTATGCAGCTCACATGCCAGTTTGGGTTTTTGTATCCTTTGATTGGCGACAACAAAGAGCTGCAGACGTTCATTAACTGTCACATAATATAGCAGACGCGTCAAGAGGGGTGACAGAGAGGGGTGGGGGAGGGAAGAGTGTGGATGCCATATGCCACAACTCAACACTGAGTGGGTGGCTAAGTTTGAGCTTAATTAAATAGTTGGCTCCATTTGTGACCAAAGAGAGCTGCCGTCCAAAATCCTTTTTGGCCGTTCGCCCACCTTGCATTATTCGCCAATATTGCGTTACAGTTCGTTGGCATAATACTGTCTAATCCATTTGCCCGATACTTATGCACGCATGCACTCGGGGGATTAATAAGCGTATCTACCCCCGTAGCCACCACCCAACCCCCCAACCCCCACCATGCTGTGTTTTGGGCAGCCACCACCAAAATCAATTTCAACTGTCAACTGTCAATCAGGCAACAATTCAATCACACAGCCAACGCTTGGGGATTTCCATTCCAATCTTGCTCCTGCCGAGTTCAGAAAAGTAAAAGAACAAGAAATCAAGTAAATGAAGAGGAAGCCAAATCTTTTGTGGTCCGGCTTTAAAGCATTATAAATAATGTAAGAGATGTGGCAGTAAACCAAATATATGAATAAAACAAGGGTATAAAAAAGGCCCATGAAATCGGAACTTGCACACTCTCTCTCTCTTTCTCTCTATATATCTCTATCTCTCTCTCTCGTTCTATCTATCTCATCCTTTTGGCATTATTCATGTCGCAAGCATTTGTTCAAGAGATTTTTATGAATTACTCGCACAATCGTTCCGAATCGAGTTACGCCCTCATATTTCGTGGGCTGGCACAGATTTTTATTTTTATTGGTTATGTATACGAGCCGTAGCGTATTACCATTTATAACTCGTAGTGTGCACACCACCAGAAAACACACAACACAACACAACACAACACAACACCCCCCACTCCCCTTTCATTTCTACGTCTATGCATATCACTGAGACGGCAACCAAACTGCGCAACGCAAGATTGCTTAAGTTTAGTGCCTCGGAACGGGGTGTAGGTGCTTTAGCGGTACGGCATAGGGGAGGGGGGGGGGCAAGTGTTTTAGTGTTGGGGGATTTGGGGTAGCTCGTCAAGCCGCTGCTGCTGCTGTTGCTTCTGTTGCGGGTCACAGCTTAAATTCGCAGTCAAAACACATGTCACGTATTTTGCTCGTAATTATGGCAAACGTGAGAAATTTCGTTAAGATTTTCTTGGCACATTTTTTTCATACACTAACCGAGTGTGTAAGTATAACACTTTTGTCTTGGCATATGTGACATTATCTATTCCATATTTGCCAGTCAATTCTAGAGCTCTAACATATCTTCTTCATTTCTGTTTATAATCTTTTATCATAATTTCTATTCTAAATGCAAACAAATTGGATTTTTTTTTTTAATTAAATTTTTATTTGTATATATTAATGATTTCTGCTTAAGTGTTTTTGTGTGTTTGCTTCACTGTGTTTTTTGTATGCATATGTATAGACTCCATATTCTATGATTTTCTTGATCTATTGATATAGTATTATATTTTACAAGGGCATTTAATATTCGGCTTCCATATATATTGATTTCCACCTCTTGTCTTTACATACTTTGTGTTTTTTTTTTTTGCTCTGCCTTTTGCTTTTGCACTTGCCTTTAGGTATAATTTTTGGAATTTTCATTTCGCTTAACGCTTATATCCCCCCCCCCCCCACCCATTTACCAGCTCCTACTTCCTAGCTCCTACCGCCCACCACCCAATTCTATATCAGACTTTCAGCTTGTTAACATGGATATCCACTTGTATTATACTCTTTGCATGTATCTGGAAAGTGCTTTCTAACAAATGAAAGCAAATGTGGCGTGTGTGTGTGTGTGTGGTATACTTGTGTTTGTATGTGTGGCATGGAAATGTATTGACCTCTGACCCCTAACAGATGAACATCAATCATAGCCGTCGGGCGCTTAAGTCATATTGTTGTTTATGCAAATCTTTCACTTTATTTATTTATATTTAAATTATTCTCATGACAATTTAGCTAATGCTAATGCGGTTGCCATTGTTGTCTGCGTTTAGCTGCTGCAAGTCCTGTTTTAACTTGGCTATAAGCCCATGCACTTGACTCATAAACTCCTTGACAAGCTTACGACCTGATGACATTGTTTTTGTAGCAGTTGTTGTTGTTGTTGTTTCCGTTGTCGTTTGGGCCATGTTGCTGGCCAAGACTGCCAGCACTGTCCAAAAGCAATCACAATTTAATTTCAATGAGAAACGAGTATGTCGAATATAAACTTACAGGCGATCACTAAAATCCATATTGTGCATTTGTGCCACATTCTTGCTGGTCAGAAACAAAATGTGCAACTGAATCATTAAGCAAATGCTTCTTGCCCTAAATACCCCCAAAATGGACATTTCTACGTGCTGAATAGGGAATAGCGATGAGGGCTATTCGAAGTTGCATAAATGTCGTTGTAATGTTTTAACAAATAAAAATGTAATTTTATCATTAAGGCAACTAAAAGCGCAATCATCATTTTATATACTGCAACTTAAGGAACTAAAAGTTAGAGAAAATGTAGAGGTCAAGGCAAAATAAGTGGATTCGGTTCGAATTTCATTTTGCTTACTGTTGTTATTATTAATCGATTGTAATCGATTATTTTGTTACTTAAGCTAACCATTTGCCCTTTTGAGTTGATAAATTAATTTCTGTTTTTGAGAACCTTTTAGTTGAAATAAGTTGCGAAACTGAATATTCAGAATCTTTAATTTTTCAATAAAAAGCTGAAATATTTGCAAAGATTACAAAGTTTTTTTTTTTGGGATTGCAAGATTGATTTATTCGATTAATATTGATAGATAGATATAGATATAGGTTGTGTGCAGATTTACTTAAGCATATTGCATTAATTATTGATAGATGTGCCGATAATTTTTAGTTTTTTTTTGCTTTTCGGGCAATCGTTATTTGCCAACAACCGGAAGTTTACCAGTGAGGCCACCCAATGGTCCACCAACGGTATCAGAAGCGATGCCAGTAACTGCTCCAGTAATCGTGCCCAGTCCTGGGTTGCCAATGGGCAGTGGAGGTAGGGGTGGTAATCCGGGAATTGACGGCAGGCCCCCAAGATCAGGGCGTGCCATTATAACGCCAAAGTAGCAGGCTGCAAAATTGAAAGACAAGTTAGAAAATATCTCAGCATATCCAGGCGAATCTTAGGTTACATACCACACAGGACGAGGGCCACGAGGAACGTTTTGTTGAACATGTTGGTAGAAGTTGTTAATCTGAACTGTCTACTTGTTGCTCAAAACTAACCGTCTTATATACAAAAACTGTTGATTACCTCAATTTATCATTTAGCACGTAGTAACAATAAATGTCTCTTTTGTTAAATGTTGTCTGTCTCAATCTCAAACTGACCTTTCTCAATAAAATGAACAAATTGTTCAATAAGTCAATCATATCTGATTTTTAGCCACATTATATTTTCTGTCATACTTATTAAAAAAAAAAAACCAGCTATACATCATTTTAAGTGGAGCACCCTATTTGTTTCTGTTAATTTTTGTGTTTAGATAATTTGTTGCTTTCCATTTAAATAATATGCATGAATTTACTTTTGGTCACGTTTATTTCAAATAACTAAAATTGTAACAAACGTCGTGCAAATTGTTTTCGTGTGTATTCATAGCATGCCCAATGCCCTGTCATCAGGCAGCAGAACAAGGCATATTCAAGTTAAGCAAAGAATTTATTGCATTCAGTAAACTTTAAAATTAGATTAATTAAAATCACTTGCTTATCAAAAAAAAATGTATAATGTTTCAGCCAGTATAAAAGGAGATGGAGAAGGAGAGAAAAAGAATAAAGAAAAATGAAAAGTGATAGAAATATTAGAATTGCCTATCATAAAAAAAATTCCGAAAGAATTAAAGAAATAATTGTAGATTATTAAATTATATAGACAAAGGTAATGATTGCCCTAATTTTCCGTATAATGCAGCTTGTTAACAATATGAAGTCGTTGTTTGTGTCTTTTCGCATATCAAATGATTGCCAGCTGTTGGCCAAGTTTACGTGACTGTTGACCAAGTTGAAAGAGCAGCAACGACCCTCAAGAATAACAGCAAGCCAAATAGCCAAGAAAAACATTTGGCCTAAATGGCTTCCGATTATTAAAGTTGGGTGTGACCCACCAACACGTGGTTATATTTCCGGTATCAAGATGAAATCGACAAGCAACAGCAGCAACAGCAAGAGCAACAGCAACAGCAACAGCAACAGAAGCAGAAGCAGCAACAGCAACAGAAAACAACAGCAACAATTGTACTATATGTGATTGTTATCTGACAGATGTCAGATGGCAGATAACATATAACAGATAACAGATAAGTAAATAACAAAACTCACGTACATTCGACACGTTTCCGTGCGACGTGCAATATAAAACTGCATCTGATGAGAACTTTGCAAATCAGTTCAATTAACCAAATTTGTTTAGCCACAGCAACAGCAACAGCAATAGCAATAGCAATAGCAACAGCAACAGTAGCATCAACAAGCACCCGGAGGCTAATTAAGGAATTACTAGGATGACAGCAACAACAATAACTATGGCAACCAACGAAATGTCAAATCGGATAATGTTGCTGCCAATTTTGCAAGCACGTTGTCATTTAATTGCACTCGTTGTGGTAACAGCATTAGGTAATTAGTTTGCCATGTGGTTGTCATGTGGTAGCCAGTGGAACTCTGTTGTCATCCGGCCTCCTAATTAATTCACTAGACTAACTATTGATGATTTTCAGCTGCCTGCTGTCAGCCGTCTATGGCGCAGAATTCCGAGACGTTCGTAGCAACAATTGTCAGTTCGAATAATGCGTTGGAATCTTTGAATGGGACGAGACGCAATGAGACAATCACAATCAATATAAGCGAGATGATTGCTGCTGCTGCTGCTGCTCCATCAGAGAACAATACAACAAGCACAACAGCGTCAATTTTAAGCAGCACCACAACAATAGCATCTACAACAACAGCAGCAATAGGAACGACACCAGCAGCAAGTTCCACAACAACAGCAGCAACAGTTACGATACCAGCAGCAAGTTCCACAACAACAGCAGCAACAGTTACGATACCAGCAGCAAGTTCCACAACAACAGCAGCAACAGTTACGACACCAGCAGCAAGTTCCACAACAACAGCAGCAACAGTTACGACACCAGCAGCAAGTTCCACAACAACAACAGCAACAGTGGCGATACCAGCAGCAAGTTCCACAACAACAGCAGCAACATCAACAACAACAACAGCAGCAACACCAACAACAACAACAGCAGCAACATCGACAACAACAGCAGCAACATCGACATTAACAGCATCATCAACACCAACATCAACACCAGAATTGAGCACCTTAACTACAACAGCAACTTTCACAACACCAGCAAGAACAACGCCAGACTTGAGCAATTCTACTACAACAGCAGCAGCAGCAGCAACAACAGAGTCGACAAGCTCTACAAGAACAGCAACAGCAGCAACAACAGAATCGACAAGGAATGCTACAATAACAACGCCAATTTCAACAACAGTTGTTGACAGCAGCAACACAGCAACAACGACAACCTTGCAGCCCTATCCAATGGCGCCTTATCCAACTGTTTTTGGACAGTTGGCCACCCTCAGTTTAGCCAAACAGATGCTCCAACAGAAAACGGAACGCTTGGGGCGCAAGGGACGCAAAGGAGGCAAGGGTCGTACGATGCGTAGACGCACCACAACAACAACCACAACAACAACAACAGAAGCACCAACAGCAACGACACCAATAACAACATCAACATCGCCTGGCGATAATGATAATAATGATGATAATGAAAATAATACTAGCGAATTCGATGATCCGTCCCTATTGGAACCAATGCCAGAGTTGCCACTTAATTTGGGCAACATCGACAATCAGCGAATTATGCCATAATATTTACACTTACTAAATAATTACTACATATATAATAATGAATTTAGCTAGCAAATTTTATCATTAGCTAAACAAACTATTAGCGAAATCATATTTATTTATTTATTTATATTATTTATTTATCGTCGTTTTGTATTTGTATTTGTATTTATTTTATATAACTGACTTAATAATATAGCAAACGTGATTTTTGCATATACAATTTAATGCTTATGTTGATTTTTCTTTATTATGCCATAAGCAATATATTTAAAAAAAAAAAACAAAATAATTAAACAATTCATTAACAAGCTGCGAACAGCAGAAAAAACAAAAACTTAAATAATTCGAGGCAGATAATATCAGCAAAAGTACAAAACTAATGAAGAAAACTCAACTAGGCAATTAAATTTGCAGTTAAACACAAAACTGTTTACGTGATAAGATATAGTGAAGAGATATGTTCAAAAACTATAGTAAGGAAGTTCAAGATTGGCATTGAATTATAATGCTGCGTAGAAGCTATTAAATAACACTAATTGCCCAAATGTAGTATTGAGTTTTGTAACAAACAATTAGTTAATGGAAATTTATAGATATTATTTAATATGATATTATATAGTAAATTAATCTTTAAAGAATTTGTCAAACGATCAAGCCAAAATATTTAAATATTTTAATTGGATTTAATATTTTTGGCAGCTTAATTAAACTCGGTACAATTATAATTAATATGACGATTCCATCTGACTATTTACAAGCAATTAAATATATATAACATCCCAACTAAATATAATTGTTTCCGTTTTCTATAAATAATTAATTTTTATACGAACGAAAAAAGAAATTTACAGCGAATATTCCGAAAATGGTCAAAAGCTATTTTAATTTTAAATATGTAAAACACACCAAATGTAATTAATTGCTAAAAATGAGTTCGCATTTGTTGATTTTATTTACGCAATTGGTTTCTAAATGGAAACTTTTGGAAATTTTTCTTTTTTACTACAAGCAACAGCTGAATTTAAGTTTAGCTGGAAAATTGTTCAAAGTTTTGAAATATTTGTATGAATTTATTTCACACACTCGCAGTTAGTTTTGGAAAATGTTCTTTTCTGTTTTTCAAGCAAAAAAGTGCTGAATTGGTTGTAGTATTTGCAGTGCACATCCGCTGTGCAGTGTTATGTTTAGGCAAAAACAACATTGCTGGCAGAAACAAGAACTCACACACACACACAGGCACACACACACACATCGATATACCCATACAGCCATACACACACTGGCAAACAACAGTTGGTGTGCAATTAATTTAGCAAATTGTTTGCTCAGCACAAATAGCCATACAAAACAAGCCAACAACAAACACATGCACGGACACACACTACACACTACACACACACACACACACACACACACACACACACACACGCACGTGTGGCTGCCACATGTGGCAAAAATATATTTGCTTGAGTTGGAGTTGCAAGCAGGCGCACATTTCTCCACCCTCCCTTCCCCATTCAGCAACCGGCCGCTGTGGCTTGTGCAGGCGCACTAAACAAATACAATTTAACTTCCACTTTCAACACATCAACTCCAACACCCTCTTCCCCACCACTCCCCCTCCTCATCGTCATCCTTCATGCTCTGCACCACACGTTACCCCATAAGCTGATAATGGCCAGCCGCCAAGTCAATTAGCGATGCCGCTTCCCAGTTTCAGAGCTGGGTTCAGGGTGCATTCAATTAAACTTCCAACATGAGGGAAACAAAAAGATTCCCTCACAACACATGGCAAGTTAGTTTCGTGCAACGAATTATTGCAAGAGACACAGAAAATACTGTGTATTACCTTATCAACTTATCAAACTGACAACTGACCAAGAGGGTGGCATAGATATGGATAGATGTAAAAGAAACAATAAGAATAAAATCTGCTATTCTGGCAAAATGTCAAGTTTTGCATATTTTCGTGTAATCAATCGTTGCTTTTCGAAAGTGCCAAAATGCATTGAACTGTATGCAGCAGAGAGTGAGAGAGGGGAAGGGGGTGTGGGGTTAGCTGAACAGGTGTGATCTTTTTATCAATAAGCCACAAGCCACAGCCAAGTGACAACGATAAGACGCATAAACAAATATATTCTGCATGCCACAATATGAATGCACACGTGCTAATCAGCTGTTGTGCAACACGTGCTCCGGCTCACCTTAGAGGTGAGCCAAGCTGGTACGACTTTTGGCTTAAAAGCAGCTGGCGGAACAGACGTAAAGACAGAGACAAAGGCAAACAGTTAGCAGTCAGACACCCAACGGACAAGCAAAAATGCGAAGCACAACAATGAGGCAACAATTAATACTGCTGCTGACTGCCGCAATGGGTAAGTGGCTTAAAGTGGCTTAAAGTGGCTCGAAATTTGACCAATCTGCAAATTACAGCATTGCAACTATCTCAAGCCTGGCTGCTGAAGCTGCCCAAGTTGGAAGCTCTGACGGAGAAGGAGGTGCTCAAAAAATTGGACTTCCTTAATCTGTTCGAGGAGAAGAAAGAGAATGAATTTGAGAAGATCAAAGAGTTTTTCGAAGACAAGAAGATCAAGGAACTCGAATTCTTTGAGGCCATCAAGGAAAAGGAGGCGGCGAAACTCGAGGAGAAGATCAACAAGTTAAAAATCAAGAAGCAGAAGCTGAAAAAACCCACCGATTGCCACACCGATGACCACATCCCAAAACCGACCTATGTCGAAAACTCGTACAAGAAGCCATACGAAGTGGAGGAAGATGAGCAGGAGGTGGAGGAGGAGGAGGAGGAAGAAGAGTACCAACATCCGAAAAAAATAGTCAAAGAGAAACCATGCGCCTGCAACGAGAAGAGAGGCTACAGTGCCCACAATGGGTATGCGCCCACTGCGTACGATTTACGCGAGGATTACGATAGGGGTATTCGCTATTTTACATAGATCCCTGGACACTTTTCAATACCCATAGTTAATAATTTATTTGTGAAAATGTGTTAAGCCAAGAAAAATAATAAAAAAAAATATGAATATGGAGAACAAAAAGTTTAAATTTATTTTACTTTTTTGTTTCAAACTATTTAAAGATTTTTCTAATTTTACGCAGTCTTTAATCTTCAATGAAATTCTAAGCTAATCTTCAGAGAAGCAACAAATTGGAATTGCATACATATATATATATATATATATATATATATATAGAGCTCACAGCATCCACTCCACTTCATGTCGTCCCACCACATCTGGTTTACCATTTCGTTATAAACATAGAAATTGGGGTGTGCTGTTGCCTCAATTTAAATAACCTCACATGTTGCATAATTATACATATTTTTTTTAATAAATATATTGTGAAAATACTTACGCATAGCCAGAGTGTGCTTGTGTGTGTGTGTGTGTGTGTGTGGGTGTAGAACACACTTCTATTTGGTATTTGTCTTGATGGCTGCATATGATTTGCATATAAATTGAATTCCCAGGTTTTACCAGTTGCGATGCCCCATTCCAGACTTTTATGTAGACAGCCAATATTTTACACATTTTATGTCAGGCAATGTTCCCCGCTCATCTTCTGATTCAACACACACACACACACACACACCAAACATATCCAATCATACACTCAGATAAAAAAACTGCTCAATTTGTTAATTAGTCAATTATTTTAATTAAATATTTTATCGGAAAAGAATTAAGAATTCATTTCGAATATCATTAAGAATATTTTAAGAATGTATGCAATATGCATAATCAAACTAACATACATATATGTATATTGTATATATTGTAGCCATTTAATTTCTTTGAGTGTAGAGCTGCTACCCCAGAGTCATCCGCGACGGTTCTGTCAACGCGACACTTCATCAAAGTTGTCAGCGTCGGCAATGACACATTGTGCCCATTTTTTTGCATAAAATAAGAAAATTCCACTCAGCCATTCACTCAACCCACAACAGTATCTCTCTCACCCTCTCTTTCTCTCTCTATCTTTCTCTCTCTCTCTTTTTTGTGTGTGTGTGTGATTGTGTTCCTCTCTGAGCACATATCACAATGCCGCAAAGTGGTTTATCCTGTCGTTAGGGCAGATAACTGCAAATAATACTTACATTATACCAAAAAAAAACTGACAAAATCGAATCAAGTTTTGGAAAACGACTCCAAAATGCACTTTTCTGTCAACGCAACGCTTGTAATTTAAAATTCTTTGATTTTATTCATATAACATAAGTGAAATCACCTCAAGAATAATTGTAAAAGAAATGCCTTTTTAGTAGTTTCTAAATATATATATATAAAAATATTCAGTTTATTGATCGGCATAGAATTAATAGTCTGGCATTTAAAAGCTGCGATGCAAAATCAATAAGATTCATTATTGCTTTTTATGGGCAGCAATTATGGGGCAGTTCCACAGCTAAGGCAACACATTGAATGTTGGCGAGGGGTGGGTGG